>CM042754.1:14108119-14121830 GCA_022496165.2 Catalaphyllia jardinei
CCAATGATAATGCCAATGACAATGACAATGACAATGACAATGACAATGATAATGATAATGATAATGATAATGATAATACATTTATATAGCGCCTTTTCTTCAAGATTCAAAGGCGCTGCTTACAACTAAAACTAAAATTATTAAAAGTCAAAAGCTCGAGTTAAAAGGAGTGTTTTAAGTTTACGTCTAAAAATATCTACAGTACAACTTGATCTGATATCCTGTGGCAGAGAATTCCACAGATCGGGAGCTGCGACTGAAAAGGCCCGTTTGCCATAAGAGTTCAAATTAAAACGAGGCTTAACTAAGAGATTTTGGGAAGAAGACCTCCGACTGCGAGTAGGCTGGTATGGTTGAAGGAGCTCTTGTATATAGGTTGGAGCTTGTCCTCGAAGCGCTTTATAAGTGATTAAGAGAACTTCTATGCGAAGATGAACCGGTAACCAGTGAAGATCTCTAAGGACATGAGTAATATGGCCGAATCTTGGAGACTGGGTAATGAGACAAGCTGCTGAGTTCTGAATGTGCTGTAGGTTTTGAATAACATACAAAGGAAGACCGTATAGTAGTGAATTACCGTAATCAAGTTTAGAAACAATAAGGGCTTGGATGATAATCTTAGCAGAGTTGATAGTGAGATATTTACGTATGAAACCAATGTTACGAAGATGGAAAAAAGATGATTTTCACACTGCAGTTACATGAGGTTTCAAGGAAAGTGATTGATCCACAATAACCCAAATATTACGAGCACTCGTGGAACAGAGAACGGTTTCACTACATATGTGAACGGAAGACAGTAGTGGACGAGGGCGATGAATGAAGGATATCACAAGAAACTCTGACTTGTTTTTGTTCAATTTTAGCTTGTTCAAGAGGAGGCATCCATGCATCAATATCCTTTACGCAATTAGTATAGGTACGAGTGAGTTTTTGAAAAAGCTGAAATTGCACGAGCCGCTTTGGCGGGTGCAATTTCAGGTTTTTGAAAAACTCACAAGTGCAAATTAATTTCAAATTGAACGAGAAAACCCGTATGATTACTTATTAATAATACAAACATGAAAAAAATCGCGCGGAAAACGTGCCGGAAGATGTTTCTTGAAGCTATTTTTTCGAATTTGAGAAAACTTTTTTCGTTTTTCCGTACAAAATTTTTGTCATTGCTTTACATGATATCATTGGCCTACAAAATTCTCATTGTCTTTCTGTAAATCATAATCAGAATTACGATGTGTAATTTGCACTGGTGTTACACTCTTTGCACCGGTGTTACACTTTTTGCACTGGTGTTACACTTGAACTGCACTGCACCCAGCCAATCAAAATCGAGTAATTTTTCATGTGTATTATTAACCAATAAAGCTTACTTTGATTCATGTCACTAACAGATGACGTCCTGAAAGTAATATATCACTGGTGTCTAGCGATTTTGCCAAGAGGTGATGTGTATGACGAGTATAGTAATGGTCCAAGGACAGAGCCCTGCGGTACACCGAAGTTAAGATCATGCGATGTGGAACTCAAGTCATTAACCCTAACAAATTGTGTACGATTAGAAAGATAAGATTTGAACCATTCCAAAGCAGTTCCAGAGATGCCAAATGAGTCATTTAATCATGTGAGGAGGATATTGCTGTCCACTGTATGAAAAGCGGCTGAGAGATCGAGGGGAGCTGTCTCCGTACTATGGTTGCTCTTGTAGGCGGATTGAAAGGTTTCACCAATACCATTGCTGGTTAAATATTCAGTCAGCTGTTTAGCGACACATTTTTCAATAATTTTGGACAAAAATCGATGATTAGGTATAGGTCAAAAGTTCTTGAATTCACCCGGATCCAGAGATGGTTTCTTTAGCAGCGGTTTAATTAAAGCTTGCTTGCATAAGTC
This sequence comes from Catalaphyllia jardinei, assembly GCA_022496165.2. Classification (NCBI taxonomy): domain Eukaryota; kingdom Metazoa; phylum Cnidaria; class Anthozoa; order Scleractinia; family Caryophylliidae; genus Catalaphyllia; species Catalaphyllia jardinei. The sequence continues at coordinate 14,110,010 of CM042754.1, forward strand.
AGGCATCAGGCCAGATTCCAGGCAAATGTTAACGATCTTGTTAATAATAGAAAAAATAGCAGGAAAATGACATTTAAGTATTTGACCAGAAACAGGATCTAGTTGGCCCGACTTAAAAGACGTTGGGCCAATAATAATCAAACGTTCAGACGATGAGACAGCCGAACACATATTTAGTTGAAAATCAGTAATGCAGCCTTCAGCCCCGGAAAACAAGCCATTGGCAAAAAAGACGGTAACAAATTGATAAAAACGATACGATATCTCGATATATGTCAAGATATCGATGATTTCACTGGTATTAAGTTTGTCTTTTAAATTGTACTTAAATTCGTTGGTGTATCATCGAAAGTCTTCCTCGAAAGTCTTTGGCAATCTTCGGACATTTCCGGACATTTTCGGAAATTCCCGGAAAATGTTTGGGAACGTTCGTCTGGCCTTCGGAACAATTTTGGAAAATCTCCGGAAATCTTCGGAAAGTGGTCGGAAATATTCGGAAAATCATCAAAAACGCTGTCATTAGTATGTTTATATAATAAAAAGAACATTACGCGTTAGCTCGTTCTCTTGGCAAGAACAATATCCCACGAGTGAGCGCATCTTGTTCTTGCCACTTGAACATAAAATTCATATCTCCTCGCCACAGTGTAATATCTTTTATTTATTTAGTTATTTATTTATTTTGTCTAAGTTAAGACCGGCCATGCGAGGTTTAAAATTGAATGAAATCATTACAAGCAGTCGTTTCCACAAATAGGCCTCATCACGGTTTTCGACGCCATCTTGACAAGTAGGCCTTTTCATATTCTGCTCCGAAAAAGCTAAAAAGTTGCTAAGAAATATGCCAAAAAGTTGCTCAAAAGTTGCTCACAAGTTCAAAAAAGTTGCTCAAAGGTTTTGTGAAGTCGCTCGACAGCATGTCTTATTTTAATAAAAATTGCTTTGTAATTAACATTAAGGTACAACTAAGTAATTAGTTACAACAAATTAGGTAATTATAAATTGAAGCCTTTTCAGGCTCCACGAGCGAAGTTCCCCTGCTAACTGCAGTTTCAATGGGGTTTCCGATCAAAGTGGCGTCCGCCATTTTGTTTACACACAGTCCGCAGGCTACCAACCTCGTTTCCAGGGCTTTTCCTTTCTCATTGGGCGCCCCCACGGGAGGGGAAAAGCCCTGGGAATGATAACCATTCAAAGGGTAAACATTTGAGCTAGAAAGATCTTTAAAATTTTAACTAAGAGAATTTTAACTTGTTTATGCAAGTTTGGAGGATGTTGTCTAGCTAGAAGACGCTCAGTTCATTTTTTTAACTTGTCATACATTTGTCTGTAAAATGTGGCTGGTTAGCCGGACTTCTAGACGCAGTTAGCGGGGAAAATATACGGACAAACGTATGAAAAATTAGAAAAATTAACTAAGCGTGTTCTAGCCAGGCTACACCCCTCAAACTTGGTGAATACAACTTCTACCTGAGAAATTTAATTTTGGAAAAAAATTTTTTTTTTCATCGGACTCCCATACAAGCACTGTAATTTCTGATTGCTTTGCCTTGAACCTAACCGTGATAAGGCCTATTAAATAAACATGTGAAGACCACAGTTGTAATGATGATGTGGGCAACTGCAAATTATGCGTGAAAAAGCATTTCTGGATTTCAATGAACATTTTTTTCATAAGCTAGATTTTGAAGCACGCCTCTGACATCGTTATTCCCTTACTTTGCTGATCGTTCCGCGCGCGTGGACTCGATTGAGCTCGTGAAAATTTCGCAGCGTAAAAATGGATCTAGTCGACTCAGAATTTTCACTCACTTTTTAAATTCACGCTTCTATAGTTCCAATTCTGGTTGGTAGTTGTTTTGAAATTTTCGATTACCAGTAAGAGCAGTTTGGCTGGGAATATATATACCAACTTTTTAAAAAAACTCTGCTAGAATCAAAAGAAGAAAAAACACCAACAGTCGAAAAGTGGAGTTTTCTTCTTTTATTTGCTCCACAGAACTTTTTAAACTTAAGACATATTGATCCGAATTCTGAAAACATCTAATCTAGGAGTTTGAAAAGATGCCACTGACCCGTCTCCAAAATGAGACAATAGATTGCAATTTTGAGTGCACAACTAAACTAAATTCGTCATATGGTTGCCACGGCAACAGGCTTTGGGAACAAAATATGACGGTGCGATGAACCCAGAGAATTTAAAGATTATTTGAGAGAACCTGTTTGTGGAAATGAAATCTATTTCGAGCCACTTAATTAAACCAAAAAATTATGCAAAACACATAGTAGTAAAAACTGAGAATTAAACCATTTGTTTAAACAAATGGATAAGGACAATAAATCGAAGAAAACGCCATATGGTGTAAAATATATAAAATGAAAATATTCATTTAGTGCCAGCTGAACTAACATAATTTCGTGCAGCCTTGTGAACTTAGATTATATTACATGAGATTTTCATTAGGTTTGTGAACCAATTGAAATGATGGAGTGATTCCTCTATTGACGTTTAGTAAAAATGTTGTAAGCCCTGTCCTACTTTGTGTAGTTCTGCCGAAATTAAGAGAAATGTGTTGCATTGGCTTTGAAAAAGCGCAAATAGTATTCAGATAAAATTCATAAGAAAACTTTTTTTAAAATATCTTTCACTTTAAATCCTTAAGGTTGAAAGATTTATATCTTTCAACTTGAAAATATCAAATTTAGGCGTAATTTATTTACCCTTCAAGATTATTTCGCGACAAATGTTAAAACTGATGAAGTTGTAATTAAATGATGATATATAATATTACTTTCACTTATTGAAATATAATATACGTATCCGAAATGCACCTTAACAGAGACCTTATTTTACCACTTTACTGTGAGTGGGCTTCTTATAATTAAGTTCTCGAATGACGTATTCAGCGCAGTGCTGTGATAATTAATGACCTCAAAGATTTTATAGCTAGCGTGCTTTACTAATCTTTTCTTTACATCAACAGGTTGAGTCAAAAGTATTTAAGACTTTGTTTGACAAGAAACGTTTCTGAAAACAAGAAGTAAATTGTCTGCTGTGGACGTAATTGGGATGCAATGTTTTGATATTCCAGGTACAAATTTGTTATTTAACGAGAGCAATAAACGTTCGATACATAGAGTGTTTGTTCACCTGTTAGTAGCCTTCGTTAAACCACGTAATTTTCTTAAGCAGCATCAAAAACTGCGGCGTTCGCTGTTTTAAGACCAAAACGATATTTTGGCATTGAGTGGAAAGGAAATACGAAGGTACGTTGGTTCGCTAAGGTCTTTAAAAAGACCAGAAATTTCCTATTTTACTTTATTTTCTTCCTACCACTAACGAGCAAGGTAGCTACTTTCATGTAGGTGGTTAATGAGAACAATGTGCACATGCATTATAATTCCTGGTACATTTCTATGCTGCCACTGCAAAACGTGAAAAGGCCAAATTCTGCGTTGTCTGGGGAACAGGAACACGAATTTTTTCACTTTTTTTATGTGTCCTAGATCCAGTTTCGTGATAACTTTGACACTTTGAAGGGGATGATAAAGTAAATGATTTTCGGGAAACGCGAGATTCGCAGATGAAATATAAACTAACTTTTATTCGAAGTTGCACAGTGGTCGGTTGCTAGGGCTTTTCCTCCTTTTCCTTCCAAAACTAAGAGTTCTAAGCCATAAGCAGATGTAGAATCAGAATGTAACGGAAATTTATTGGTATTTGTTTGATCCTATTTGACTGCTATTGTGACGTCATATATTTGGCATTAGAAAGAAAACTTAGGAAAGAAATAGTGAAACCTTGATTATAGTTTCGTGCATAGAATTCTATGATTTCTGGTGAAAACCCCGTCTCAATCAGATAAAATGGCGTAGAGTTAAAGGTAACTAAAGAAATACAATTTTCCCGTCACATGACCATATATGGTCAAAATTAAGGGGGTTTTAAACGCAAAAACAATGAATGTATTCGCAACGGTGAAAAGACAAAGCTGAATGAGATCAAAATTGCAGTTTTTTTGACTTAGCATATGTGGTGCTATAACGCATATTTCATCACGAAATGTGTCATTATGAAGTATGATCTCTTACCCGTTTTTTCTTTATCTTCTTCGATTTGAAGTTACTTTGTACGGCGCCAAAATAACTCAGAATACTGCGACTTAGCTCCTTTAAGGGCATGGCAGGACTCAAGCTTTAAAAACGACGTTTTATTAGTTTATCTTCACAGTAGACTGATCTTGATACATTTTATGAGCAGATAGGAATAAAACAGCGAGAAATTAAAAGAGCTGCATTAAGCGAAAAGTTACGCTAAAGATTGATAATACCTGGCTTGTTTATCTCACACCTCAATCAGATGAGAGATGCCCGAGAGATGCCCGAGAGATGCCCGAGAGATGCCCGAGAGATGCCCGAGAGATGCCCGAGAGATGCCCGAGAGATGCCCGAGAGATGCCCGAGAGTCCAAAACGTGCATGATGTACGTTTTGGACTTAAAAAGCTCCCTGTGATACAAATATTCAAACTCGCACAAAACCAAACAAACGAATAGTACTAAATAGTGGCATGGTCATATTTTCAGCCTGCCATGTGTGGAAGAACTCTAATTGGGGAGCAAGTGTTTAAATTAGTTCTCTTTTCTCGCCATATTTCGCTTTCGTGATTATATGAAGATGAAGATGAGAGTCCAGCGCAAAATTTTCTCGACAGTGACGTTTGTTTAATATTTCTATGTTGAACGCAAGCTTAAAATTATCACCAAGATTATCGCCGTTATTGCTATTGTTATTGTCATTGTCATTGTTATTGTTATTGTCGTCGTCGTCGTTGTCGTCGTCATCGTTGTCGTCGTTGTCATTGTGGCTGTCGTCGTCATTGTCGTTGTCGTTGTCGTTTTCGTCGTCGTCGTCATTGTCGTTGTCGTTGTTATTGTTATTATTGTTATTATAAATCAAAATATACAAAGACGTCAACATAAACAGACCCTAACTGTACCAATAACTACGAAAAGAAAAATTCTCTAATAAGGTGCAATAGTACTTGAGGGAATATCAAATACAATACAATACAATACAATACTTTATTTAACCACGCTACATTTAGGAGCGGAAAGCGCTCGTTAAAACATGTGCGTGCAAAACAATATATACAATTAATATAACACAATACAATATATGCAATTTTTAAAAAATATATAATCTGTGTAAATATGTAAAAAGATATGTAAGAACGTTATTTCATTTATAATAATCATTTAATAAATGTTTAAAAGTTGAAAGATCCTCTGCTTCCCTTATAAATGGAGGTAATGAGTTCCAAGTCCTGGCGGCAATGAAAGAAAAAGACTTATGTCGCCATTCCAAATTACATTTAGGCATCTCCAAAATTGTTCCAGACCCCCTTAGATTATAGGAACATAACTTAATTTTAAAGAAATTTTGAATATAGCTAGGAGCCTGATTATGTATACATTTATACACAAGGACTAAGGCCTGAAATTCTCTACGCTGTTTTAACGACCTAATGCCTACAGTCTTTAAAAGGAACTCATAAGGGGTTTGCCTGCCAAAACCTAAAATCGATCTAAGAATATAATAGTTCGTGACCTCTAGTTTATTAACCTGGGTTTTACCCACACCAAGCAATAAGGGCGCACAATACTCCAAATGCGGTAAAATGAACGCTTTATATAGGCGGCCCATAACATCCATCGGTATGAATTTGCGTATTCTTCGCAAGGCAGTTGCTTTAGCGCATGCTTTTTTCACTTGCTCCTTCACATGATTCGTAAAATTAAGCTTACGATCTAATGTAACTCCAAGAATCTTAAGTGTCTCTGTTGTGTCCACAGACTTGTTATCTACAAGAAAACCATAATGATATAGCGTTGGACCGATGGCCATTGCCTGAGTTTTGGCACTGTTTATCTCCAAATAATTCTGTCTGAACCAGGATGATAATATGTTGAGATCACAGTTGATAACGTATTCAAGGACTAGAGGAGAAACATCGGATGCGTATTCTGTGGTGTCGTCCGCATAAAGCCGCAAGGACGTGTTGGTGATGCCATAGTTCAAATCGTTAATGTAGATGTTGAACAAAAGAGGGCCAAGGAGTGACCCCTGCGGGACCCCAGCTCTCACAGTTCTCCAGTCAGAATATACATCCCCCTCAAGTTATAAATAACAACGAAAGAAAGAAAGACTAAGCTGAGAGGGGAGTTGAAAAGTGATTTTATTACTGTAATCGTTGCGACGTGCAGGTACAGTGAGGCGGCTTCAGACCTACCATGAAACTCAACCTTTCCTTGTTGGTAACTTTGCTGATGGCAGATACCGTTTCGAGTCAATGCAGAACGGAAAACTGGTGGAGATCGTTCGACAGAAAAGGATGGTCAAAATGCGGCGCTACTACAGAGTACGTGACCGGTTTTTACAGAAATAACCAACGTAATGACGACCCAATCTTTTTACTGGAGGAAGCCAAGTGCTGTAAGGCTCCCGCGCCAAATCAAAACCGAGCATCGACTTGCAAAAATGCAAACTGGTGGGGAGTGTTGGACAGGTTAGTAACACTATGAGCTTCGGACCTTGACTAATTAACTGACATTCATTGGAAATTAAAAGTGTTGATTTAATATCGAATGTAGGCCGCCTCTCGCATGCTTGTGGAGATGAAAAAACCGTTTGTTTTGACTATTATGGTTGGAAGAAAAGTAAGCACATTAAAAGGAATGGCGCGTTCTGCTTATGCTCTATCTTTAACTGCCGATAATTGCAATAAAGTCGGCTGACTACATGTTTTTGCTGTTCACAACGTACTTTTTGAATGTCCTGCTGCTAGTAAATAGGAATTTAACCAGCTTATCAACCTATCAAGCAAAGAAACAACAAATATATACGCGAGTAGTACGAGATATCTATTATCTTAAATCAATTGAGGGATCAGTAGATTTGGAGTGCCTTAAAAGCAAGGTGTCATATGCAATAAGAAGTCAAGAGAAAAGAGCAATGCTGCTAGCCATTATATCCATGAGAAAATCAATTAATGGGTTTCCCTTACTTTCCTATATAGCTATGGGGCTCCGCTTGGCAGTCCTTCGGGCCGCCGGAGCTCCGCTATAAATATGCCGCCTTTTATGCCTGATGAGGATAAAAGCTTTAGTTTTAGATTTTAGTTTTAGATTTTAGAACTGATGCCATCACATGAAAGCGATCTATTCTCTTACTGGCTTCGCAACTATAGTCATTCTGTTGCAGATACTCATTAGCCTAGCACTGTGCAGATGTATATACAAAGTTTCGGCCGCCTCTTTCTGTTTTCCAAGTGCCTGCGAAGAGGACTTAGTTAAAGCGTTAGTAAAAGGACTAGTAGAGCTCATAATAAACTCGAGCTCATGATCTTATTTTCAAATATTTATTCCTTAGCAACAACCGCTGGGCCCTTTGTCCAAATGGTTATTTCCTGCAAGGATTATACCGCAACACAGGTAATTCCCTTCATCACATCGAGGAAGGCCATTGCTGTAAGCCCAACAACTTGCCCAGCAGCTACCTCCGCTGTTATGACCATGATGTCGGGAAATCGTTTGACAACAAAGGCTGGAGCAGCTGCGATAGCGAATATTATATAGCGGGTTTCTACAAGGGAGGCTGCGATAAACTGTACTGCATCGAAAAGCTCAGGTGTTGCATGATGTACGACGGATGCAAGTTTGCAAACTGGTGGGGAGCCTTCGAGCACAAAGGCTGGGTTCAGTGCGACTCGTCAAAGCATTATATTACTGGGCTTTGGAGGAATAATAATAGAGGATCAAACGACAAGATAAATTTGCTGGAGGAAGCAAAATGTTGCCCAGCTCCTTCACCAAATCAGAACACGGCATCTAGCTGTAAAACAGCCAACTGGTGGGCAGTTCTCGATAAGTAAGTACAGGCAAAACGATCGTGGGATTTTAAACACTATGATTTCTGGAGGTGTTGTGCTATTCTATGTACAAGACATAATTTTGTTTCTTATTTTCTCATCAGAACGAACTTATGGGCTGTTTGCCCAAATGGTTACTTTGTCCAAGGTTTCTACCGGGGCAGTGGTGATTGGTTACATGACATCGAAGAAGCTAAATGCTGTAAACCGAATTCGTTTCCAGATCGATATGAGCACTGCTATAACGAGAATATTTTATCTTCGTTTGATAACAAAGGACTTTCCAAATGCAAGCAAGAGGGTTACTATGTGGCTGGAATCTACAGAGGAGGCTGTGATAGACTCTATTGTATTGAGACGCTGAAATGTTGCAAGATGAATGTAGGTGAGAAATGTTAAGTTAATTATATTTATGTGTGTGCATTTGTGCTTCAATCTTCTTGCTGACCTGTATTCTCTTTCTCTTTAACGCTGATGTTAACTAGCTGCCTGGCTCCGCTAGCCCTTATGGTTATTTCAGGCAGCTAGTACTCCAATTTACAAATAAAAAAAGATCGTTTTGTTTTTTTTTTGTTTTGTTTTGTTTTGTTTTTCATGTTGTTTTGTAAAATTATGGCAATTGACACCAGGTTAATGATCTTTATGAACGAAAAATTGATGTTGCATCAACAGGTTACATACATGTAGCACAGCACAATGTCTTCTTTGATCATTTCATTTTCTGTTTGTTTCTTTTTTTAAAATAATTTACAGATGAGTGCAAAATTTCGAATCCGTGTAAAAATGATGGAGTGTGTTCTGATCGAGCCGGGAGTTACCAATGTAGCTGTAAATCCGGATACCATGGAACCAACTGTCATTACGGTATTTTAAAATGATATTGTACTCAGTTTAGTTTTTCAGTTTATCCTGCATTCAAATGAAAAAAGAATTCTATAAATAAGCTAGAAGAGTGTTTCTGAATTCTGTTATCGCCTAGCTACACATAAATGTACTTCACCTCTAGTGCTTTGCACTGCTTATGGCGTATCTTACCGCTAGTTGTTTGGCTCCGCCATAGTTTTAAGAAACAAGGTAAAACGGTCGATGAAGACCTATCAGATCGTGGTGTCTCGTTGTAGCTAAACTCGGCAACATTTTTACTACTGTTTTTTTCTCTTTTTTTTGCAGATGTAAATGAGTGTGAAAACAATCCATGCAAGAACGAAGCTACCTGTGTCAATCTTCAGGGAAGTTATCGCTGTGATTGTAAAAATGGATATACTGGAAATAACTGTGAAACAAGTGAGAAAGTAGGATCTGTCTTTTATTTTCCCTTATTTTTTAAAGGATTTACACTACGAATGATATTTGAAAATTCTCTCAAAATGGCACAATACCTGCCTGTGAAAATTGTGTCGCGTGCGCGTTTACTTGTACTGCAGTGCAATTTCAGTTAAGAATTAACGACAAAGAGGTTTGCCTTAGGCCCGATCACGATGATGTAATTTTCTCAGTCGTGTGGTAATTACTATAATTTTAAATACATTTCAGTTATTCTTACAGTTGCAAATTAATTTCAGAAGAGAACGATATTTTCATTAAAAACTAATTGTCTATTCACAGATATAAACGAGTGTAGCAACAGTCCTTGCAAGAATGGAGCTACCTGTGTGGATCTTGTTGGAAGTTACCGCTGTGATTGTAAAACAGGATACTCTGGGACCAGCTGTGAAACAGGTATGACACGCCAGTTCTAAACACCTTGAAGTTCGTCAAATATATTCGCTGTGCGACGTATTTTCAGCTTATTGCCAACGAGCCAGCTGAGCGAAGACGCGAGGCTTGCGAGGCGGCAGCACCATAAAGCCGTGTGCGTGAGTTGATTTTGGTACAGGGAGATGAAATCTCGGATGAAAAAGTTAGCATAAGGTAATGTCAGGTAATGTAAGAGTGACGTCATCGGTGATTGTTTTCGAGTTATCCAATGGCATCGCGGTACTTGTGTAGGCTGCTCGGCAGGAAAAGGTGAGTGGAAATATAGATATCATTCACTAGTGAGCGTTGTCTTCTCGCCTGTGCTTTAATTCAGTGTTTTTGCCGGGGAGCCAGAGTGTCACAAATCTAGCGACGAGCAGTCTGAAAAATCGCCCAGCGGGGCAGTTGTCGAGATCACCTCGAAAACGGCGAGTAGTGCCACAGTCACGGCTAGCTTGCCAAAATAATCAATTGCCTTGACAAGATCGGCCAGCGTGCCATTTAAGAAACAAAAAAAAAAACCACTTGAACATAATCACTTTATAAAATAACTGAGATACTACGCACGCTCTGATTGGTCAATAGAGGTGCTAAACCTATGTTCTATTGTACCGGTAAACCACGGTTCCCGATCTATGGCAGCTCTACACGGGAACTAGACAACTCGGAACTCTAGCGATAACAAATGTAATAAACAGTTTTGCCTTTCACTGGCTGAGCTATTAATAACACGAATATCTTTTCATTGAACATACACATAGAAACCTGCAAGGAAAAACAGGACCAGAAGCTGGTTGTCATATAAAGCTTTATCTTTTTTCCACGGCAAAACTTTTACGCCGACTCCGGTTACGCTTGAGATTAAGATTAAAGAAGTTTTAAACCGTTGTTTATAATTAGGTGCTTTCCACAGTCTGTGGAGGGCTAAGTCAGCTTGGCTTGTCTACTCAATTTGGGTTGTCAAACGAGCTGGGAAAAGTTTTCTTTCTATAAGGAATTTTTCGAGTTTGAACTCAATGCATTCATGCATAACACGATATATGAATTTGATTTCGATAAGCTTAGCTTTCAAGCAATACGGTTTTCATTTAGCAAAATACAGAGAGAAACACAGACTTCATAGCCGTCAACATAATGAAATAAATTCTGAATAAATTTCGGAAGCAGCATTTCTGTTACTAACCTTTATTCCACTCGCAAAACCTTGGGAAATTATCGCTAAACACTGCCTGGAATCACTTCGCCAAGCACATGAAGTTTGTACTGCTTGCACACTTTTCGTACAGCCTTTTACTTTCGTTATGACCGATTCCACCTACGAATCCCTGCATTTCTCCGTCAGAATACTTTTGAGTTAATTAATATGCTTTTTGCCATTCACCGATAACCTTTTTCTTTCCTTTCTTACAGTAAAACTTTCTTAAAACAGCGTGAAATGTTTCGTCGCTTCGTCGCTGCGGATTTCGCGTCCGGCTCGAAGTCTGTGTTTTCATTCTTTCAGTTTCTGTGATTGGTTTGTCGCGTCATCTCATGAATTTGATGAGAATAAGCAACTTGATCACGAAAGTACAATAAACTTCCCTCACATTGACAGACTTTCTCCATAGTTATTTCATAAAAGCGATAGACCACTCTTTCTATGGGTTAACCGGCGTAATAAACCACTTGGGATGTTGGGAAAACACTCGAAAAGCTTGTAAATCACTCGCCTGACGGCTCGTGATTTACAAGCTTTTCTCGTGTTCTCCCAACATCCCGCGTGGTTTATTGCGCCAGTAAACCCATAGAAAGAGTGGTCTGTTGCTTAAATAAACCAAGTCAGAGGGCGTATAAAGCCTTTTTGTTATCGAGCTAGTGTGTTCAAATTTACAAATTTGATAGCGAGTGTGCCAAAACAACAGACAAAATCTGCCAGCGTGCCATAACTAAGGAAACAAACACTTGAATATATTCAAATATATTCACTTTAAACATAATCAAAGGGAATATAAAGCCTCTTTGCAATCGAGTTAGTGTGCTCGAAATCACAAATTTGATCCACGAACGAGTCACGAGTCACACGACCTGTCGCTGTTAGTTTGTGCCATCGGAAAAGCAAACGACAGTCGAAGTTCTGTTTGCCAGGAAGCCACTATCTGTCAAGCCTCAGGGAACT
>CM042754.1:14121930-14150622 GCA_022496165.2 Catalaphyllia jardinei
TACTGGTATTTGAAGTTGCAACATTGTAGAGAATGTTGTTCCTTTATGATCCAGTGGGGTGGAAATCCAAGAAATACCAAAGAAACCACGGAATCCCAATCGTATAATGATTATTTTTATTCGATCTAGAATTAAATTATCAAGTACAACGGGAATTAACAAAAAAACAGCCATGCCAAACGAAGGCAAAAGTACAACACAATTGCGTAATATTTGCAGTAAATAATACTTGCTTTTAAACATGTTTTAACCGAGTAACAGACGTTTGATACCAAGCATAAAATACCAAAATAGAAAAACCAAAGAAACTTACTTCGTGAAAGGATTCCATGTTTCATTTAAACGAAAAAGGGGGTTGCGTGCAAAACCAAACCTCGTGAACCTTCCGATCGCAATGATACTAAATTCAACCTAATCTGACCTAATGAAATTCTAGACTTATTAGTTACGTATTTTGACAGCCATGGCCTTAAATTAAACAAAAATCAGTTCTCTTATTAAATTATTAAAATGTCACGCAAGCGCCAAACAGTCATAGAAACACATTACATTCATTTCTTACATTTCACGATACTACATTACATCCACATTGTATACTATACTCCTACACACTTATACACTACATATACTTAACACCCGAAAAGAAAATAAATATATATGTAAATACGGCTTAAGTGTCTATACAATAAGTATATCCAATAGATATACAAAAAGGTGTCTATAATTAATTAGAGGCTTCCACTTTCCTTCATGGATTTTAAGTCGGTTGTTCTTTATGGCTATAGATTGTTCAATGGATTCTATGTGATGTAATCATTTGTTTATCATGAGATAAAGCAATGATGGTAAAATATTCTTCAGACGACTGTGGTATATAACTAGTTTTCCAGCGATGATAATATGATTTAAAAGCAACCAATGAGACCGTTTTTGCGTCAATCCAAAAATTATGTCACAGTCATTTAGAGAATCAATAGCGATGTACAAGGAACAACCGACATCCAGAAAGCTACTATGACATCACATCTACAACAAAGGTGCTCGAGAGACTCATCTGACATTTTGCAAAAAGTGCTGAGGCGTGAATTAATCAGGATTTGTTAGTATAGATTATTCTATTTAGCAATTTATACTGAAAAACTCTTGGTTTAGTGTCAAGAGTGACAACATGTGGAATTTGATAGATCACTTCCCAATAAAGATCACCACTATTCTGAAACAAGGTACTAAATTTATGCCGTGCTGAAGGATAGACCTGAATAATTTCTTTTAGTTTCCAATACAATTTCGATGATGTGATTAAATCAAGCGGAAAAGCACCATCTTTTAAATGAAAAGTGTAACTAAGATTGGTGTTGTGAGAGTCAGCTGATGTTTCGTCGTTGGAGTTGATGAGCTTTTTCCATGTGAGAGGAACGGAGTTGAAAAGACCAAACAGTAGCAAATAATCATTAACATTTAGCCCTTCTGCCTTGAAAAAGGTTTAAGGCTCCCAGTATTTGGTAAAATGTTAGCAAGAGATATGAGACCTTTTGAAAAAAGCGTCTTGTTGAAAATAGGCTTACCACCGATACGGAGAAATTGGTTATTACCCAGGCAGTGAGGCCTGGGTTTAAATTTCGGCTTTCTGTTTGTTTGTTTGTTTGTTTGTTTTTTTGTTTTGTGTTTTTCCTCGTTCAGTCACAAATCGCCGTCTGGTCTCTACAGTGCACGCGTCACTAATGCAGCGTGCGACACATGGACTTTATACAGCAGTTGTCGTCGTGAAAAAGCTACTGGATTTTTAGGGCGATGAAATCACATACAAACGAACACACCGTTCGCGGTAGACCAACACTAAATCTCGTTAAACGTTTTCGGAAAGGGTCAGTCTGCAAGGCTTACGAGAGATCAACAATTTACGAGCGAACGTTTGGAGTGAATTCATCAAGAATCATGTTTAATATGCCAAAGGAGCCGGCTATCAACCGGGGCTATCGACTCTTCATCTTGATAAAAAGCATCTTCAGAAGCGTCATCGTATTTTTAGACGTGATTATAAACCAAGTACGATCTCAGCACGAACTCATAACGTCTGAGCAACAAGAGCAGAAAGGTTACAGAATATGTTTCTGTTGTTTACGAATGTATCTGTTCGAGTACACCTAAGTAAAACGCTCTGAGAAACTTCGTAACATGTAATAAAGCTAAAATCTCGAACTAAACGATATTCTCTCGTTATTTTCTTGCAACAGAGGTATGTGTCTTCTCAAGAATGAAACCCATGTAGCGAATTATTGTACATTTAAGATAAAAGAAACTAATGTATGTGTTGACCCCAGCAAAACAACACTTGTATTGTACTGTCACGCAATCCTGAAGCAATAAAAAGATTATTCGAAAACCATTCAGTGGATAAAGTCAAGAAATTGTAATGTTATAGGAAATTAATAAAGATTACACTTCTATAATTTTTAAATCTGCGTTTTCCCAAACCTGAGATATTCCTCGAATTATTTTGAACAAATTCAGCAAATTTACAGAGCTCAGGGTGGCTCTATGTCACGCACCGCCCTAACTCAAATTCGAAACGTCTCTCGTTTGAGAAATGAAAAACAACAAACATCAACAACGGGAAAGGCTAAAGAAAATAGACTGAAATGTTCATAGGCTGATGTAACGATCTTGACTCATTTTACGTGTTAAAAGTCTGAGTACGAGTAATTAGCTATTAATCGATTCCAAGAAATGCAATCGAAGGCAGAATCGGCTTGAGGACATCGATTCGATCATAGTTAATGTTAGTTAACTATGATTCGATTGAATTTCGCACGACTTCAAATGCAGAACATTTAAGCTCAATTGCAATATAGCTAGTGCTTCTCAGTATAACGACTGCCTGGGTACACGCAGCAAGGCGTCTAGTTCCATAATAATTGGTTTAAGGCTTGATGGGTTTTGCAGATAGATTGCACCAGACTTCGAAACATTTTCTATAGAAATTTGGAAGACAGCTTGGCAAGTCGGCAACGCAGAAATTGCAATGCAAGAGAATCTTACCACTGTAATCTCTCAGAAAAAAAGGAAAGTATTTGCTTCCAACGACTAATAAAATCTTCAGTATATTTCTTAAGACACATCATACGTTGCTTATCGATCATTGTCTGGGTATGAGGCATTCTCAAACCGCCGTTTTTATACTCATGAGAGCAAGGCGCTTTATTTTATCCTTACCTTTCCAAATGAAGCTATAGATAGTAGAGTGGACTAGCTTAATTATATTTTTTGTAAGGGAGATGAGAGATGCACGAAACATAAACTTGGGTGTGACAAATGTCTTGACGACTTGAATTTTCCCATATAAAGTGGGGCGTCTCCATTCCCATCTTTTCAAAGTCTTCAAAGCGATTTCAATATTTCGTCGAAATTTAGTTCCTGTACCTTAATTAGGTTCAACATCGGGCAGAATGGTCGGACATCATTACTTATTCATAAGCACCGAGGCGGCAAAATTTGAATGCGAGTGTAGTTTGAATGGTCAAGAATAAGAGAGAAAAGGCCCTAGTTTGCCTGCAGGGCATTGATAAAACTCGATTTCCTGACTCTCCTAAGTTCCACTTAATGTTTTGAACAACGGGCTTTTCATAAAGAATGCTATATATATCTACAATTGCAGCCAAAAAATAGGAAGTTTGACGAAGTTTTTGGACTATCTTTCTGCTTTTGAAAATTGGGAACAAACCCGTCCTGCTTTTTCAGCGGGAAACTTGTTCCCGACACGAAGTGAAGAGCGATTCTTAAGTAAGCGAGACTGGCTTCAAAAGAGTGAACAACGGGAAATAAAAGTTTGACGTTTTTCTTAACTGATCCAGTCTTTACTTTGTAAATCGGAGTAAAATAACGACTATCAATCTGACATTTAAAACTGCGTATTGAAAGTGCGTTCAAATATGGCGCGTCTATGGCTGTCAAAAAATTACCATATCTTTTCAAAACAAAATCACTCTGTCGTCAAATGTGAATCATTGATCAGTAGCCCGCAGCAACTTTAAAAAACGACTGCTTGACGAGTGTTAAGACGCGAATTTACGGCGATGAACAAGGAAAACAGAAGTGGGTTTGCTGATCGGGAGCTCTATTCAGAGCTCAAGAAGTAAAGAAGTATCGCTCGAGTGGCTTGGCGGCCCGACAGTTAACGCTACTGACGAACCGCGTGCAGTCTAGCTACTAAATCATATAACTTTCTCGTTTTTTAAAACACTTAATACGACTGGCGAGCCGTCAAGCCACCGAGCTACTTAATTCTATATCTTTCACGACTCTACCATTCTCGTTCCCAAATGTCAAAACACTTATTAACGCGACTGGCGAGCCGGCGATCCGCTTCAGATAATAGACTTCAAAAATGGCCCTGTTAACGAACACTGCGATCAAAAAAAGCGCTTGGTCATTTTCAAAGACATTTGATCGAACCGTTTGGTGGAACAAATCCAACTCTTCCCAAAAGGTTTTTCCTCACGCGCAGCAACATTTTAGAATTCTTGACCTTCTTCAAGTTAATGAGCGAAGTCATATTCCTCACGGGAAAAAGCGCACGTTTATCTTATAACCAATGAGACTCGCCTCCGGACGTTTATTTGAATAATAGTAGGTAATATGACAGACCTAAACTATTTCCTGAACTGCGAGTAACTGTCCCGAGAACAATAGGTATTCTGCGCGATGCAATTCTCAAATTGTCACATCTTGGGAACAATCCTCATTAATTCTACCAACTATCCTCATCCTCTTGAAAATCCTGTATCCACTCCTACAGGCATGCACTTTAGCGCTAACGTTTCCCTTTGGTGTCGGTATTCACTGGGTTTCACAGAGTTTGTGGGGTTTATTCCCCAGAGCCTCGAGCTGAGGTCTATTGTGTTAGGTTGAATTTTAATATATCGAAATTGGTCTATTTCCAAATATTGTCGTTTTTAAGATGATATCCAGTTCGTTAATGTTTAAAAAAAAAATTCCGAAGGAATGCGAATCGATGTTATTCATATTCGTTACGAACCACATACCTTATCTTTGACACCTTTCAAATTCTTTCTCCAACTGCTTCATTGATTTTTACAGCTGCAAAATTGTTTCGTGAAGTGATATAAGAAAGCTTCGCGTCCATGATGGTGGTTGACATGAAACTTTGAATTCACTTCATGTAAGTCAATGGGAAATGTTCACATTTTGTGACATCATGCATGAAACAAAACAGAAAACGTAAACAGCTCTCGAGATTGCGCATGTCTTTAAAGAAGCACGGTCACGGTTGAACGATTTTAAAAGTTTAGTCTAAATTTTTCAACTTCGTTGTTTGTAATCCGTGTCAATCTTCTCCATCCCTAACCATCCTTGTTCCTTTATGGTTTATAATTATCTCTTAGGTGCTTTTCTATCTTTGTGAAGTATTATTTTTAGGTTTTGTTCAATTAAATGGTAATATTGTCGATGGTCAAAATAACTCAAAACATCGTGACTGTGCTCCTTAAGGAAGGAGCGACTGCTGAATACCCTGCCACTCTGTACCACCATTGTTTTCGTTGGTCGGCGTTCTTTGAAGAACGAAGCAGAACACAATAGATGCTATTCTTATTCAATGAGATGCAGGGTATTCTGCAGTTAAGCCCAGAGGCTTTGGACAAACAACTGTGACAAGTTTCGATGACATCATTTTCAATTTCGTAAAACTCAAAGTCAGATTCTTGACGTTCTTATGAGTTCTTTGTTTGCGAAGAATGAACGCAACTATCAGAAAAAAGTCATCGTTAAAAGCAGCCAAAAGTACATGTGTGGCGTACATCTTTTCAAAAACGCGAAATGGGATCGAAATACCCATCGGTTTGCCACCATCCATATATTATTAGGGAGTTTTAGCAATTAAAATTAGGGAGTTTTAGCAAACCACGACGGCGACCGCGACGAGAGCATCACCAAACAAAAGGTTTAATGAGCAGAGCAATGGTTGTGCACGTGCGTTTTGAATCTTTGTACATTTCTTTGTCGTACTCCGCAAAACAACAACGTTAGGGAGCTTAAGCACGCACGTTTTTAGGACGCGGACGGCAACCGGAAGAGAATCTTTCGCGTGTCAGGACCGTTTTGTCTCCTAGAAATTCATACTACTCATTTCTAATAGAGAAATGATTCTTAGCAGTGTAAATGTGGTTGTGTGAGGGCAAGTTAAAAGTGAAAATAGCTCACTTCCGGTTCCCGTCCGTGTCTCAAAAGCGCGCGTGCTTAAGCTCCCTAACGTGAAATAACCACGTTCTATGTATTTTGGAGAACGCGAACCGCAATGGCTAAATTTTCGTATCTTCTTTTATAAGTGAACTCTGTCGGAGCATATTTAGCCTGAGCAAGTTTTTAGATTGATAGGCGTACTAAACAGATTTACAGAGTTGTGACATTCGAAAGTTACATATAGATTCATTTTTTACAAGGTCACTCCCGCCGTCGCCGTCGTCTCTGCTAAAACTCCCTAACTGAACGACGGCGACGGTGGGGACGATTCCTCGTAAAAAATGAATTTATATTTTACCTTCGAATGTCGCAACTCTTTGTATCTGTTTAGTATGCCTATTGGTGTATAAACATGTTCAGGCGAAACACGCACGGACAGCGTTCTGTTCTAAAATTAGCCATTGTGGTTCACGTTCTCCAAAATACGTAGAACTTGGTAATTTCACGTCGTTGTTTTGCAGAGGACGGCAAAGAAATGTACCAAGATTAAAAACGCACGTGCAGAACCATTGTTTTGCTCATTAAACCTTTCGTTTGTTGAGGTTGTCGTCGCCGTCACCGTCGTGGTTTGCTCATAAGGCCCGTTTACACAGGCGATTTTTATCGCTGCAACTCGATGCAATTTTAACGCGCCAAAGTTGCAACAAGTTTCAAACATGTTCGAAACCCCTGCGATATCGCGGCGACAAATCGCACCGAAAATTACATCTGGTTTACACGTGCGATTTTGAAGTTGCAACTTTGACGTGACAAAAATTGCATTGAGTTGCCGCGACAAAAATCGCCTGTGTAAACGGGCCTTTAACTCCCTATTAAAAAAATGACTACACTAGCCAGCTTGGATTTTCGTACACGTGAACAAGCCATGCAACAAGAACGCAAGTTAACATAACTCAAATTTGTGAATAAAATATGTTTTGTCTTCCAGTAACTTTAGCAATGCGACCTATTTAGGTCCGAGAAAATCAAAAAGCAAAAGTAAATCAGGAGCAATTTCGATTCTGATTTACAAATACACTAACGAATCTCTTCTTATATTTTTAATAAGTGGAACAATAAATTTCCTTTACTCCACTGAAGATAATTTCTTAATACACCTGTCACGATTACAAATAAGAACAGCTGGTAAAATACTGACGTGGCCAAAAGATCTCTGTAGATATGATTTGCGTTCAAAGCGTTTTTAACTTTCCCTGAGCCATAATAGATATACAAGATGATTCTCCAAAGTTTGATTTTTTCAATTTTTCTCGTCGCATTTGCGACTTGCGCTACAGTACCAGGTAAGTGAATCGAATTGCGCAGAGTTTTATTGATCTTAATACCAGAAGCAGTCCATCGTGATCAGTAAGAAAACTTAAGACAACACACTCATGCACCAAACCTAAATTTACGGTAAATAAATACAAACGCTGTGGTCTGTGATAGGAGAAACTTTAGACCACGCCAAAAAGGTAACTGGGCACAAGCTAAAATTTAATAGCCGGCTTTCAACTTGTATTTCGCCTCTGTGTTTAGACGAGTCTTGCTGCAAAACAATTCATATGCAGGAGCGTAGCTTGCCTTTAAGCCTTTAAGCCATAAAGCAGTGGCTAAAAAAGAACTTTTTTGCTATTAATAATTTTTTTGTAGCCGAAACAACTTGCTAACTCACTGCCAATCTGGATTCCGATCATTGCACAGTACACCCACTGCATTGATTGAAGCTACTAATAGTTGGTTGGTCAATATCGACAATGGCCTTGTAAATGGTGAGATTTTCATCGATCTGAAAAAAGCTTTCGACACCATTGACCATACTATCCTTATACGAAACCAAAAATGCAGCACAAACGGCCATTTATCAAATACTGCCCCAGTTTCTTGTGGCGCCTCACAAGGTAGTAATCGTGGTCCACTCCTTTTCTTAGTCTATATTAATGATCTTCCCAATTGTCTCATTTTAGCCTCTCCTAGAATTTTCGCCGACGATACTAATATAAACTTGGCTACCAGTACAATGATTGATCTTGAGAATGCTGTAAACTTAGAACTAAGAAATCTTCAGCGCTGGCTTATAACCAATAGGCTAAGCCTTAATATCGCTAAAACTGAATTCATGGTAATTGGGTCAAATGAACGAATACATGCTCTATCGAATAATCAGATCGATATTGAGATCGATGGGAAATCGATCAAAAAAGTCGAAGAAGCTAAATCGTTGGGCCTGTTTTTTTGGCGAACACCTTTCATGGACAAAACATATAGAAGAAATTAGCAAGAAGATATCTTCAGCCATAGGCGCCCTTAAACGAATAAGACCGTTCATCTCCGAAAGTACTGCTCTTCAAATTTACCAAGCGTTGATTTTGCCCCATTTTGACTATTGCAGCCCTGTTTGGGATGAACTTAGCGTTACCTTGAGCGACAAACTCCAGAAACTCCAAAATGATAGGGTTGCCAGGGTCATTACCAGCTAGAGTTACGACACTAGTGCCAGTATCCTCAGTAGGCTCAACTGGGACAATCTCTCCACACGAAGGAAAAAGCTTATGGCGACGTTGATGTTTAAAATAATTAAATGGCTTTCCCCAGCGTACCTGCAAGATTTATTTAGCATCCGTAGTACACCGTACAACTTAAGAGATTCTGAGATTAAGCTAAACCTGCCCAATCCACGCACGAACTGATGCAAGCGTGCCTTGGGCTACAGCTGGGCGCTACTATGGAATAGCCTACCTGTAAACTTAAGAAAATCAGAGTTTCTTGGGTATTTTAAAGATAACTTGGCAAATTTTACAGCAATTGTCAGTCGGGCTCCCACACGGCAATCTTGTAAAACAGAAGATTTTACCGTGTACAAATAAATTAAGTATGTACGTATATCTATTTCATTTTCTTGCTATTAAAAAGCGACTCATCGCTACATCAGTGGAAAAATGCCTAGTAGAGATTATTAAATAGCTGAATACGCCCTTGATATCAGTAAAAATGCACCCCGCCTACATGTTCATTCTCATGCAAATTAATTCAATTTCATATGAAAGGTTTGCACGAAGACTCGTTTTGAAACAGAGGCAGAAGGTAACTCGGAAATGACTTATTAAGGACAGCTTTTTTGCCCGTATTTGCCCAAGTCATGTGCACAATGTCTAAAGTGGATTCTATAACATATTTCTATATTTAGACGAGGAGCCACCTGTGTTTACGTACTGTCCAAGTGACATAACAATAGATGACGCTACAACAACTTCACTCCGAGTTAACTGGCAGGAGGCTACAGCCACGGACAATTCAGGCGTGGTGCCAGCTGTATATTCCGACAAGAAGTCTGGACAGTTTTTCGACGCTCCTGGTTCGTATGAAGTGCTATACACGGCCAGAGATGAGTCTGGAAACACAGCAACATGCAGCTTCCGAATAACCCTGAAACGTAAGTATACGGAGCTAGCTTATTTGAAACATCGTGCTAATATACTCATATATAGTCAGTCTTTATTAACACTGGTCGTGAGAAGTACTGCGTAATCGATGTTTTATAATGATGTTGTTACAAAATTGCTAACATGGTTTCTATTTTTTTACTTAAAGGCAAAACTTGTCCAGTGTACGCAGCCCCTAAGAACGGAGCGTTAGCTTGTAATAAGATTGACTCGGATTATATGTGCGTCGTCATGTGCAGGAATGAGTTCGACTTTCTATTCAATCCTCCTATGCTGTATTTTTGTTCATCCGGGGAATGGCAATTTTATTCCACAAGGCAATACCCGTACTCGCATAACAGCTTCCATGGCCTGACTGTTCAAGTAAGTTAATATCGTTGTTAATTATAAATGTTAGTAAACTTTATTGCAGAGGTGCCCGGGATACTAGAGTGAATCTGAATACCATCAGATGCGTGTGGAGAGGTGAATTCGATTTCAATACGCCACGTGTGAGCTGGGAAAATGTTTTCAATCCAGCGGATTCAAAAATATATGGATACTTGTGGACGGGGCTTAACAGTAATCTGGAAGCATAGTAGTAAAAAAAACTAACATTCACTGTAAACTTGTTGAAGCTGTATGCACTAAATTGTTGGATTGGAACAGTCATATTGCCAAGTGTTAGTTATTCTAAATTCTATCAATCAGGGAGTTTGCGAAATCACGAGAGTGACGCCGAGGAAAACGTCGATTAAAAAAATGAACTTGTATTTTTACTTGCGATTCTTGCGATAATCTAAAATCATTTATTTCTCACTGCCAAAACTATCTCAGAAATGAATATGGAACCCAGTGATTGTTAAATTCCCCGATTATAAACTAAAATTTAAGCCGTCATTATTCACGTTCTCCAGACAACGCAGAATTTGGCGATTTTACGTTGTTGTTTTGCAGAGGACGGCAAAGAAATGTACAAAGAGTTATAACGCACGTGCACAGCTATTGTTCTGCTCATGAAACTTTTTGTTAGGCGACGTTGCCGTTGCCGTTGCTCTCGTGGTTTTCGTAAATTGCCTAATTGGTCTACCGGATGATGGAAATCTTTCTTCCTGCCTTAAGCTTCATTCACGTTTTCCTTACTTTAATGAAACATGTAATCAAATTATATTTGCCTTGACTTGGGAAAAGTGAAACACAACCATTTATATGGCTTTTTTTCAGACCCCACAAATCTATCCAACCTCAAAAAGGCAGCTGAGGCAGGCCAATTTTCCTACTTTTTCTTTGATGGTGATGCAAATGATCCTAACGTCCAAGCCGCCATAAAGAAGAAGTACATTTCCTTTATGACTTCCCCTGTTGTCCCTCCCTTCTTCTGTTTGTTTAGGTCGGCAGAATGCAATGAGAATACAGTAGAGGTCTATGCTGGCTACTGTGAGTAGATAATGCCATTTTGAATATATCATTTACATTATCACTTAGTAGCCGTTTATAATGCGATTTCAAAGTTATCTGATTCAATGTGCTGATGATGAGGATTCAATAATAATAAATGAAAAAGAACGCCGTCGAAACAATAAAAAACTTACGTGCGACCTTCCAAAGAATATTCATTTAACAAACGAAGCAACAACGCCAAACAAATAATCTATCAACAGAATGCGTGTTATTGCTTTATCTGTACAACGACTAATGAGTAGACAAATACAAGCAACTATTTACAGCTGAACTGTTCGGCGGGTTATCAGTGACAACCATGAGGCGCGTGATAGGAAGGTTGGATGCAACACTGACAAATATACAACGTTAACGGCTTTCCTGTATTCTGATTAGCTGTAATTTCCATTGTATGGTATAAATATTCAATATAGACAACGTTACGAAGGTGCAATTTGAAAATCTGTTAGGACTGCATGAGGAGAGTAGCTTGACGCATTCAAGCTGGAATGCCGCTGGAAAAAATTAATATACGACTTAGGCTGAAAATGGCTGGCTACACCCCTGATACCAGTGAAAATACTTGTTCATTTTCATGCAACTTCAAATCAATTTCATATGAAAGGTTTGCACGAAGACTTGTTTTGAAACAGAGGCACAAGGTAACTCGGAAATGACCTATTAGAAACAGCATTTTTGCCCGTACTTGCCCAAGTCATGTGCACAATACTTATAGTGGATTCTATTAAATATTTCTAGATTTAGACGAGGAGCCACCTGTGTTCACCTACTGTCCAAGTGACATAACAATAGATAACGCTACAACAACTTTACTCCGAGTTAACTGGCAGGAGGCTACAGCCAAAGACAATTCAGGCGTGGTGCCAGCTGTACATTCCGACAAGCAGTCTGGACAGTCATTCGCCGTTCCTAGTTCATCTGAAGTGCTGTACACAGCTACAGATGAGTCTGGAAACGAAGCAACATGCAGCTTCCGAATAACCTTGAAACGTAAGTATACGGAGCTAGCTTATTTGAAGCATCGTGCTAATATGCTCATATAGTCAGTCTTTATTAACACTGGTCGTGAGAAGTACTGCGTAATCAATGTTTGATCAGTAATGATGTTGTTACAAAATTGCTAACATGGTTTCTATTTTTTTACTTAAAGGCAAAACTTGTCCAGTGTACGCAGCCCCTAAGAACGGAGCGTTAGCTTGTAATAACATTAGCACAGATTACATGTGCGTCGTCATGTGCAGGAATGAGTTCGACTTTGTATTCAATCCTCCTATGCTGTATTATTGTTCATCCGGGGAATGGCGATTTTATTCCACGAGGCAATACCCGTACTCGCAACAGCTTCCATGGCCTGACTGCTCAAGTAAGTTAATATCGTTGTTAATTAAAAGTGTTAGTAAAGGCAGATTAAGGGCCAGTCCACACGCATCCGGATATTTTGTAATCCGCAACAACAGAGCGATATTGGCGCTGATATCACGCGCTTAATGGCGCATGCTTTGAACAAATTTTATCGCAGAGCTGCCCTGGGTACTAAAGTGAATCCGGATACCATCAGATGCGTGTGGAGAGGCGAATTCGATTTCAGTACGCTACGTGTAGGCGGGGAAATTTTTTAATCTAGAAAAAAAAGTTGCGGATTCAAAAATATCTGGATACCTGTGGACGGGTCCTAACAGTAATCTGGAAGCATAGTAGCAAAAAAAAAAAAATAACATTCACTGTAAATTTGTTGAAGCTGTATACACATAAATTGTTGGATTGAAACGGTCATATTGCCAAGTGTTAGTTATTCTATTAGGAGCTATAATCAGGGACGGAGACCGTAAGCGCGCTATTTCTCAGTAATATTGGAGTTGCCCTCAAGAACAAATTGCGCCATCGCCTGCGGCACGCGCGCGTACATGCTGCGAGGATTTTCACGAATGTCGCGCAGGGGAAATGGCGTCCGAAATTCCCGAGATCGTATATACTTTTGGCCCATATCTAAACGCCTTTGTGGCTTTTGGAATTTTGCTGAAGTATTTTTGTCGTAGATTGCTCTATTTTGAGTGAAGACAGTGCCGAATTTAGGTATGTAACGCTTTATATCGATGACCAAGTTGAGTTCCGCTACTCTTTTACAAGAACTTCACATCACTCTACTCTAAATTTCACATATAAAGAAGATTAACAGCTTTTTCATACCACAGAAAACAAAAACTAGTTGGAAACGGTTTTGATATAGCAGCGTTTCAGGACTTAAAAGTCATACTTAACCATTCTTTACATTTTGTTAACTCAGTCCATGTAATTAGTTAACCTATACTTGCCTTCATTGTATTTTACTTTCGATCCTGGCCTTACTGTTACTATTAACTTTATTTTTTACTTGAGTAACTCACTGCAAGGGACCGCATACGATAAACATTGCCAACGTAGGAATCTACAACAGATCTGATCAGCCAAAATAAAATGTGTATAAAGGCAATAGACTGCAAGGCTGATACTACGTGAAAAACGTTTCGAGACACTAACATGACCGGAACCGATAAAGCAGGATCGCAACAGTGGACAGCTGTTTCGGCCTTCTTGGGCCTCGTCAGCACTGTGTAGCGAAGATATGTAACGCCAGCCAAAGAGCCAACGCACATAAATTGAAAAATGACCCATTCACTATATCAAGTTCCGTACTTTGAACTCACTTGCGTTCCGAAACACGCGTCGCCACATCACGTGTTTCGGAGCGCAAGAACATCAAAGCGTCACGATTGGTGTCCCGAAAAGCAAAAAATAAATGTGGCTGTACAAGACCAGCCTAAACATTTAAACATTCAAACGCATGGCCAGTACCATCCTTAAAGACGCAGCATATCGGATATGAAAAGACCTACGCCCAAAGTCAATAAGCCCCAAGGTTTCTTTTTGGGCTTCCTCGCCACTTTCATTTGCTTTTGTGAAACTGCCCTGTTTTTTATCGTACGTTATTTGTATTTTGTAGTGAAATAAAAGTTACTCTAAGAAAACTTGATTGAATTTTTTGAAGTTGTGAGAGTTTGTTTGGCTGTTTGTTGCTCGGCGCTGTAATGGCGCGTAATCCTGTGTGTCTCTCTGTACAACTTTAAGAAAAACAAAGTCAATTTCATTCGAGTTTTCCTCTCTAATCGTTGTTGTATTTGAGAGAGTTGCTGTGGAGTACACTTAACGAATTTGCTAGCTATGTCCAGGATAACTTACATGCGCATGCTCAGAACGAACCAATCAAAAAAGTCTCAACCACGCTGCTCGCGTCAATGTGTCGGGCAATGCCTTTTTCAGCTCGTGCTCTGAAAGAACATTTTCTTTGACGTTGATATTGTGGTAAAAACATAAAAACGTAAAAATCAAAATATGGTTTATCGTGGTCTGTACTCTTATCGACAACGAGTACGCGTCATTACTCATTTCCCAAACGTTTTTTTCGCATTGTTTCTGCATGTTGAGCGAACTTGTAAACGTTTTTGAGAGAATAGTCTGACGCTTACAACTAGGTCATTTGCATAATGCAGCACGTGCACTTTCAAGTCCGAGTCAACAAATCTTGGCAAAGATTTATTTCGTTATCTTTGATATTATGGTAAAAACTCGGCAAATCGAATGTGGTTCAGCGTGGCACTGATGAAATTCCACTGATTTGGGATTAATTGACATGTTTTTAATCAATCTGAATGCAGAAATTATTGCTTGTATATTACTATTCAGAAGATCGTGCCACAAGCCGAATCTAGAAAGTACTTCCACAGGGAGAACACAATATAGCTGAGTAGGGAGAGAGTAAAGATAGTAGTTTACCTTCGTCTTCTCTTGTCATCTCTTAGCTTACGCGATTTTTCTGGAAAACCGCTGCTTACAAATCCTGCGTAAACACTTAACTTTACCCGTACCTAGGCCTTTCTGTCCTCAGCAAATTTTTTTGGTTTGTACAAAATGAGGACACAATCTTGTCGAGTAAGGGGAGAGTAAATAAACGAACAAAAACAATGAACAGTTTATCTTTGTCTCCTGTTGTCATCCCTTAGCTTACGCGATTTTACCGGGATAACCGCTAAACTCGTACCTAGGTCTTTCCGTGCTCAGAAAAAATACTTTTATGGTTTGTATGTAAATTTGACTAGGGAAGCAACTCTTTGCCAAAACATTTGAACGTACTCCGAATATTCGCTCGAATCCCTAAATTTCGTTGCTTCCACGAAACCAAACAAACACAAAATAAGGTCGGAAGGTTTTTCTACAACTTGGCCGAATTTTTTTTCGAATACTTTGCGAGAGTCGGAGAATTTTATCGACTTTTGCAAAGTTTTGTCTTAATACACGATTTTGCTAATGATCAGTTCCTTTTGAACGCGCCCGTGATCCAATATTTCGGTTAGACAATTAAGACTGTCTAACCGAAATATTCGCCATTAAATTTAACATTTTTGGCCGTCCGGCCAGCCTTTCAATTGGTTTTACTACTTGGATGGCCGCCATGTTGTGCGACGTCGTTCTTCTTCGTCGTCGTCGTTGGGCGCACGCGCCCGTGCTCCATGCCGCTAGTAATCTTGACCATAGAAAAAGAGTTGCATGGGTTTCTATTTCTACGCATACATGTGGTTCTCTTTCTATAATTATGGAGCTCCGCTGAAAAAGAAAATAAGCTTAATTGAAAAAAAAAATAAGAATTCGCTTGCGAGGATTTCGCCAGGGTCTTCACTACCGAAAAGTAAAAAAAAAGAAATAAGCTTAATTGCAAGTTTGAGTTTTGCCTAAATTGTACGCAACGCGTGAAGTTCATTAAGGCCCGATAAGTGACAATGGGTTTATATCCGTAGATGCTGCTTAGTTTTGTTTGTGTAAAAATCCAATAAATGGTCTGTTGTCGATGAATAAGAGCGCCCGCCGATGCGCGTTTTGTACTGTCAGTAAAACATGAGAAAATTGGACTGCACACTTAAGTGTCAAAACGTACATCGAACTCATATAATATCTCTAGTTTTTGAATATGTTTAAGGTTGATTATGTTTGAGAACATATTAAAAGCTTAGCTGAAATTATGTGAATACAGCAGAAATAAATAAATATTTCGTTGTTGTTAATTGAGTTATCAGAACTCTTTGCCTATTTTATTTTCGCGGTGTAAAGCTTCGCTATGTGATAAAAGTACATATAAGAGCCCTGGTTCTACTTCTCTGTCTTATTCCTTACCATCGCTGTGAAAAATCGGCAAGAGAATCTTGGAACTCTTGCCATTTCATTACGCAACGTGACAACATCCACGCGAAAGCCCACGAAAAGTGCTAGGATTAGCGCGGGTATATGACGTCAGGGTGGCGCAATTTGCTCTAAAAATAGAAAGATTGTCCCAAGACTCAAGCGCGGATCCCAAGACTCACAGGTCTCCGTTCCTGATTATGGCTCCTGGGCTGATTCTAAGTTCTACCAATCAGGGAGTTTGAGAAACCACGAGAGCGACGCCGAGGACAATGTCGGTTAAAAAAATTAACTTATATTTTACTTCCGATAATCTAAATTCATTTAGTTTGTTTCTCACTGTCAAAACTATCTCGGAACTGAATATGGAACACAGTGATTGTTAAATTCGCCGATTATAAATTAAAATTTAAGCCGTCCTCATTCACGTTCTCAAGACATCGCAGAATTTGGCGATTTTACGTTGTTGTTTTGCAGAGGACGGCAAAGAAATGTACCAAGACTTAATTATAACGCACGTGCACAGCTATTGTTCTGCTCATGAAACTTTTTGTTAGGCGACGTTGCCGTTGCCGTTGCTCTCGTGGTTTTCGTAAATTGCCTAATTGGTCTACCGGAAGATGGAAATCTTTCTTCCTGCCTTAAACTTCATTCACGTTTTCCTTAAACATGCAATTAGATAATATTCGCCTTGACTTGGGCAGAGTGAAACACAACCATTTATAGACACTCTTATTCTTCAGCCATGTCAACTTGAGTAAATTTAAAATAACAAGCAAACTGCGGTTATAAACATAACGAGACAACGCATGTTGTAAAACCTTTCATTTATCAACTTGACGTGTCGTATGCTCCAACATACATCTTAAGAAGTAACGGTTACCAAAACTACAATTAAATTTAAACATGCACGAAGATAAATACCAAATAAGGAAAGTAATGACAATGAAAAAGTAAATGAAAATAACAGACCTAGTTAAATCTGCTGGGAAAAATGTAAATGGATAGTAGAGAAGAAGTTTCTCACTGCCAACATTTTCGTTAAGCGCTGGTTTTAAATCGCGAATCAACAAGGTTTCATAAAAATGTTACAGTGTGTATCAGACTGTCCAGTGGCTAAAATGTCAGATTGATCCCATTTAATCCTGTGGCCTGTTTGGGTCATGTGATCAGCAATGGCAGAAGAATGGCTGTAACTCGCCAGCGCCTTGAAATGTTCCGTTTTCCTGTCATGTAATCGACGTTTTGTTTTCCCAGTGAAGCAATCATCACAATCCCATCAGCTAGCCTTATAAACTACTCTGGACTTAAGGGAGCGACCGAGTCTGTCTTTATAGGGGAAAAAAAACTAAGAGGAACCATTTTGTGTTTGATGGCCAGTACTACGACCAGATCGATGGAGTGGGAATGGGATCACCTTTAGGACCGGTTTTGGCCAATATTTTTATGTGCGATTTCGAGGAAAAATGGGTAATGAATAACGGTGCTTGTCCAACCATCTGGTTTAGATATGTTGATGGCACAGTTTCAACTTATTTCGTTAAGCGTTGGAGCATACGGAACGTCAAGTTCATACAGGAAAGTTTTTACAACATGCGTTGTCTCGTTATGTTTATAAAATGACCGCAGTTTGCTTGTTATCTTTACACAACCATTTATGTTTTGGCTTTTTTTTTCAGACTCCATAAATCTGTCCAATCTCAAACAAGCAGCTGAGGCAGGCCAATTTTCCTACTTTTTCTTTGATGGTGATGCAAATGATCCTAACGTCCAAGCCGCCATAAAGAAGAATTACATTACCTTTATGACTTCCCCTTTTGTCCCTCCCTTCTTCTGTTTGGTTTGGCCGACAGAATGCAATGAGAATACAGTAGAGGTCTATGCTGGCTAATGTGAGTAGATAATGCCATTTTGAATATATCATTTACAATCATTACTAATATTATCACTTAGTAGCCGTTTATAATGCGATTTCAAAGTTATCTGATTCAATGTGCTGATGATGAGGATTCACAAAATGAAAAAGAACGCCGTCGAAACAATAAAAAACTAACGTTTGACCTTCGAAAGAATATTCATTTAACAGATTGAGCAACAACGCCAAACAAATATCTATCAGCAGAGTGTGTGTAATTGCTTTACCTGTACAACGACTAATAAAGCAGACAAATGCAACAAACTATTTACAGCTGAACTGTTCGCCGGGTTATCAATCTGACAACCGTGAGGCGCGTGATGTGAAGACTGGATACAATACTGACAAATATATAACAATTATTCCATTCGCCCTTGTTGGATATGAAGTGATAAAATAACCAACGAGCGCGTAGTGTCCGGCTTCGCTCAGAGCACTACCCTTGGAAACAAGCGTGCACAGAGTTAGCTGCAGTAGCATGAAGAAGCCAAGGACTCCAATGGTGAGATTGGTGCCGCAACCAATTTTGTAGAAAATATACAGTAAAAACAAAACACGAGTTGAAAATCCCTGAAAGGATCTGAAAAGCAGAATAATTATTTTATCGGCGCTGCATCGCAAACACATCCGGGCACCCACCTGCTCATTACGGTTCAGGGACAGATTTGGGAGGCAGGGTAATTGGGTGGCTAGCCAACCCTTCTTTGGAGAAGCAAACAATTACAAAAAAAAATAGAAAACACTCGTGAATGTTATGGACAAAATACAAGCAAAATCCTCCGGCAGATAATTCATTGTAATTTTCAGTTTGTGGCATTGATAGCACTTCTGGTGCACCAGTTTTTAATTAGGTTCCAGTTCTCAAATTGTCATATCTTGGGGACAATCCTCATTAATTCTACCAACTACCCCCATCCCCTTGAAAATTCCTGTATCCACTCCTGCAGGCATGCATTTTAGCGCTAACGTTTCCCTTTGGTGTCACAGAGTTTGTGGGGTTTATTCCCCAGAGCCTCGAGCTGAGGTCTATTGTGTTAGGTTGAATTTTAACATATCGAAATTGGTCTATTTCACAATTAAACCCGCGAATACAGCCGCCTCTCACCGGGAGCGGGTGAGAGGCGGCTGTATTCGCAGTCTAATTTCCAATTATTGTCGTTTCAAAGATGATATCCAGTCCGTTAATGTTTAAAAACGTAAAAAATTACACTCGACGGAATGTGAGTCGATGTTATTTGTTACGAACCACATACCTTATCTTTGGGACCTTTGAATGAACACGCCCTTTAAGATGTATATCGAATCGTAAACAAAAATTACTTGCTAATCCATGGTTGACCGCGGGTTTAAGAAAATTAATCAGGGTAAAGAATGCCCTTTTCTTAACTTCCGACTGGGAAAAATACAAATTTTACAGAAATAAAATCATCTCCCTTACAAGATTAAGTAAAGCGAACTACTACCAAAGTTTCTTCGATCTCAACATACGTAATGTGCGTCAAACGTGGAAAGGAATTAACGAGCTAATTGGAAGCTGTAAAAAGAAAAAATAAGCGAAATCCAATTAAATTTTTACGCTCAAATCCGAATGGGGTTCCAACTAGTGACCCGAAGGAAATAAGCAATATTTTTTAACTGTTGGGTGCAAACTGGCTTCTAGAATTCCTCAGACCATAAATACATTCTCTGATTATTTAGATCCACCACTCAATCGCACTTTTTTCTTTGATCCTATTATTTCATTTCCAAGTTTGTTAATGATTGCAACATTCTTTATGGTCAGCAATACGGTTTTCGCAGTAAGCACAGTACGCAGCATGCTATACTTGATATTGTTAACACAATTCTCCAAAATATGGACAACGGTAAATTTTCGTGCCGTGTCTTCATCGATCTCAAGAAGGCTTTTGATACTGTTAACCATGAGATTTTGTTAGCTAAACTTGAAAATTATGGTGTTAGAGGTGTAATTAACTCCTGGTTCAGATCATACCTAACTGATCGAAAGCAAAATACGGAAGTTAATATAATGTTGTGTCTGAGGCTGACACGACCTTGTGCGGTGTGCCACAAGGCTCAGTCCCCGGACCTCTCTTGTTCCTTCTGTACATCAATGATATTTACAAATCCTCTTCGTTTTTTGCCTTTTATTTATTTGCTGACGATACCAGTATAGTATTTGCAAATAACAACTTAAAGGAACTCGAGTCCCTTGTTAATCGCGAGCCTGGCAACGTCAACTAGTGGCTTAAGGCCAACAAACTGTCTCTGAATATTAAAAAATCTAACTTTGTGATCTTTCATCCCTGGCAAAAGAATATGCAAACCTTGAAATGAAAGACTATGTAAAATATCTTGGCTTAATGATTGACTCAAATCTTTCATGGAAACATCACATAGAATCTATCTGCCATAAAATCAGCAAGTCAATAGGAATTATAGCCAAGATTCGACATTATGTCCCGCGTCATGTTTTACTTTCAATTTACAACTCACTAATCGTCCCTTACTTAACTTATGGTGTTTGTGCTTGGGGAAATTGTGCCTTGACATTTCAAAGAAAGATCGTAATTTTACAAAAACGGGCCTTACGTCTTATTTATTTCAGTAAGTCTAAGGAACACTTCGTACCCTTCTTTCTCAAATCGAATTGCCTTCCCCTACCTAGCCTATTTTTCAGAGATTTTAGCTATTTATTGTATGATATCAACAGACAGCACCAGTTACTATACTCAATCACTTCGTTAAAACAAGTCGGATTCATAACTACAGAACAGGATCTGTCTCTAGCGAGTCGTTTTACGTTAAGTTCTCTAGAACCAATAAAATGTACGCCTTTTTCTCGAGAATCGGCGCCCAAATTTGGAACGCTATTCCTCATTCGATTAAACGACTTAAACGTTCGTCCATTTGTAAAAAGATAAAGGAATTATTACTAAATGTCTTGCGGTCTGAAGATGATTATGTCGAAGTCTCCCGTCTTATTAAGTTATTTAATACTTTACTGAGGTTAGCCTTGTTTTTGTTTCGTTAGTCTATTCTATGTATTGTATAGTAGTGTTCTCTCTGTTATTTAGTCCATCTATAGATAAACCTTGCTGTAAAATGTCTTTAGATCTCCCCGCCTCGACTAGTATATAAGCTATTTGCGGGGGAAAAATAATGTAATTACTTATATTTCTAATCAATAAAATTTTGTTGGTGGTGGTATTTTTGTAACAAAATAAGATTTACTTTATAGAAAAGGAAATGGAACAAACAAGAGTAAAGGCAGGCCAGATTGAATTGCTTCAGGGTTCAAATATACAAATAATGTGAAACTGATGCTCTGGATATGCGCACGAGACAAACGACGATCAAATATATCGAAGAGCATTTTTTTCCTCCGGGTAATTCGTGTTTTGGCTGAGTTCTATAAAACATTATTTTGTGTTCATTGCCTATTTTCAAGCCAAGAAAATAATAGTAAACAGTCTGTAGCACATAAATTAAAAGGTGATTGTTTTATTTATTTAGGCATTGAAATATTGTAATTTTATAGATCATGTACCTATATAAAAGATGATTCAAAGGGGTTAACTACCAATCTGATTGTAAAGGTGGTTTTTAATAGGGTGAATTTTGAGTGGCTGGTGACGGTCAAGTTAACTTCAAAATTTCCATTAAAAA
The DNA here is from genome assembly GCA_022496165.2 of Catalaphyllia jardinei. Classification (NCBI taxonomy): domain Eukaryota; kingdom Metazoa; phylum Cnidaria; class Anthozoa; order Scleractinia; family Caryophylliidae; genus Catalaphyllia; species Catalaphyllia jardinei. The sequence continues at coordinate 14,143,843 of CM042754.1, forward strand.
ATATCATGCAAGGACATGGAGATTAAAAAAAAATCCTGCAGGGCTGGAACAACCCCCCCCCCCCGCATCAAAAATCAAATGGTCCCCCCCTTACTTCATGTACGTGAATAGGAAATGTTCACATCTTGTGACGTCATGCATGAAACAAAACAGAAGACGTGAACAGCTCTCGAGAGTGAACGATTTGAAAAAGTTTGGCTATATTTTTTAATTTCGTTGCGTAATCCGTGTCAATCTTCTCCAACCTTAACCTTCCTTGTTCCTTTATGGTTTATTATCTCTTTGGTGCTTTTCTATCTTTATGAAGTATTATTTTCAGGTTTTCTTCAATTTAACGGTCATTTTGTCGATGGTCCTGAAAATAACTCAAAATACCGTGGCAGTGCTCCTTTAAATTAAGGAATAAATTGTGCCAAATAACATATGCAATAAATCGAGACTTCGTGCTTCATTGATGAACCTTTAAACATATATTTTCACTGAATGTATATGGGATTTTATAGACATTTGCTGTCAATCTTTTATGTAATGTTTAAAAACCGAGCAGGAGTGTTTTATCGGGTTTAAAACCACGAGGCGCGGCCGAGTGGTTTTAGAGCCGATAAAACACGTGCTGCGAACTTTTTGAACGGCTTCAAAAACATTCCTGAAAAAGTGGGTGTCTTGGAAGTCCGAACAAAGGTTCAAATTGTAAGGGGAATATATAAGCATACAACAAAAACATGCTGTGCCTTATCAGTCTTTATATAAAGAATACTAACGAGGAGTGTTTTATAGGATATAAAGCTCATGCATGTGATGCTTTCTCAGTGTTTTGATTGGCTGTTAGGCTCATGAATTAGTAATGAGTTTTTGAATTACGGGTTAGAGACTGTTGTGAGTGTTTTGTTTTCAAAATATACGCACGCGCTTACTGTACAATGAACGAGAAATTTTCAATACTGCACAAAGCGAAGCTGAGAGCAGTATTGAAAATTTCGAGTTCATTTTACAGTAAGCAAGTGCGTGTATTTGAAAACAAAACCCGAACTAACTTTTAATATTCAATCTGAGTTCACTGCTGGCGATAGACTTGCAATGGCTTCCCGCCCGACCTGAACACTAAACAGTTTTTATGCGTTATTGTAATAACGACCTCTGTCACTTTGATGTCGTTAGGTAACGGGAACTCACGTGATCAATTTTAACCAATGACGCGTGCAGATTTTAGACAGTGAACGAAGATTGAATGTTAAGTTCTAATAACAGAGGCTTTGGACAAACAACCGTGATAATAACTTCGGTAGACGTTTCGATGACTTATTCATCATTTTCAATTTCGTAAAACTAAAAGTCAGATTCTTGACGTTCTTATGAGTTCTTTGTTTGCGAAGAATGAACGCAACTATCAGAAAAAAAGCATCGTTAAAAGCAACCAAAAGTGTATGTGTGGCGTACATCTTTTCAAAGTTCGAACGCGAAATGGGATCAAAACACCCATCGGTTTGCCACCATCCATATATAAGTAGGGAGTTTTAGCTAACCACGACGGCGACGGCGACGAGAGCATCACCAAACAAAGGTTTTATGAGCAGAGCAATGGTTGTGGGCGTGCGTCTTGAATCTTTGTACATTTCTTTGCCGTCCTCCGCAAAACAACTACGTGAAATAACTAAGTTCTGCTTATTTTGGAGAACGCGAACCGCAAAGGCTAAATTTTCGAACACAACATAGAATCAAAACACCCATTTCTTTGTCACCCTCCATATATTATTGACTGCACTAGCCAGCTGTGATTTTCGTTCACGTTCAACAAGCCATGCAACAAGAACGCAAATTAACATAACTAAAATTTGTGAATAAAATATGTTTTGTCTTCCAGTAACTTTAGCAATGTGACCTATTTAGGTCCGAGAAAATCAAAAAGCAAAAGTAAATCAGGAGCAATTTCGTATCAGATTTACAAATACACTAACGAATCTCTTCTTCTTACATTTTTAATAAGTGAAACAATAAATTTCCTTTACTCCACTGAAGATAATTTCTTTAATGCACCTGTCACAATTACAAATAAGAACAGCTGATAAAATACTGACGTGGCCAAAAGATCTCTGTAGATATGATTTGCGTTCAAAGCGTTTTTAACTTTCCCTGAGCCATAACAGATATACAAGATGATTATCCAAAGTTTGATTTTTTCAATTTTTCTCGCCGCATTTGCGACTTTCCCTGCAGTATCAGGTAAGTGAATGGAATTGTGCAGAGTTTTATTGAACTTAATACCAGAAGCAGTCTACGGTGATCAGTAAGAAAACCTAAGACAACACACTCATGCACCAAACCTATATTTACGGTAAATAAATACAAACGCTGTGGTCTGTGATAGGAGAAACTTTAGACCACGCCAAAAAGGTAACTGGGCACAAGCTAAAATTTAATAGCCGGCTTTCAACTTGTATTTCGCCTCTGTGTTTAGACGAGTCTTGCTGCAAAACAATTCATATGCAGGAGCGTATAGCTTGCCTTTAAGCCTTTAAGCCTTTAAGCCATAAAACAGGGGCGAAACAAGAACTTTTTTTCCATTCATTTTTTGTAGCCGAAACAACTTGCTAACTTACTGCCAATCTGGATTCCGATAATTGCACAGTACACTCACTGCATTGATTGAAGCTACTAATAGAAGCACTGTGTAATCAATGTTTGATAATGATGTTGTTACAAAATTACTAACATGGTTTCTTTTTTTTACTTACAGGCCAAACTTGTCCAGTGTACGCAGCCCCTAAGAACGGAGCATTAGCTTGTAATAAAATTATCTCGGATTATACGTGCGTTGTCATGTGCAGGAATGGGTTCGACTTTGTATTCAATCCTGCTATGCTATATTATTGTTCATCCGGGCCATGGCAATTTTATTCCACGGGGCAATACTCGTACTCGCAACAGCTTCCATGGCCTGACTGCTCAAGTAAGTTAATATCGTTGTTGATTATAAGTGTTAGTAAAGGCAGACTAAGGGCCCGTCCACAAGTATCCGGATATTTTGGAATCCGCAACAACAGAACAATTTGCCGCCGCTATCGCGCGCTTAAAGGCGATTCTCGAGTTAAAGAACCCGCCATAGATTTTCGCTGAAACCCGCTATGGTGTCAGTACAGTACAAGGAGATGTTAAAAACGTAATAAAGCTAGAGAGGGGTTCACCGTGCTTGTTTTCATGCCACGATGCTGACAAGTATGGTTATTTAGGTGACGTTTGGTAATCTCAGTGCGCAACAAATAAGCTCGATATTTTTTCAATGCGGCCTGTTATATCACGCAGAGTTCGACTTTCTTTGATTGCTTATTCATCTACGTCCCAAAAAAAATGGCTTCAAATACCTTGCATTACTAATTGATACTTTATCCTTTAAAGGAAACATAATTTGGACTCACTCTATTGGCCCAGTTACGTCTCTATCTATAGCATTTATTTCATTTGCCAAAAAAGTGGCCATAGATTTCTGCCAATTTTCTGCCAATGTTCTCATTGAATTTATAAAATAAAAAGTGCACGTGGGGGTCACCGTGCTCGTTTAAAAGAAAAAGAGCTCTTATTTTTTGTACGCGCGCGCGCTCATGTGCGCTCACTGATGACGCAAAAATCGTGCGCATGCAGTAGGAATGCGCAATGCAAAACTCGGGAATCACCTTAATGGCCCATACTCTGAACAAATTTTATTGCAGACGTGCCCTGGGTACTAGAGTGAATCCGAATACCATCGGATGCGTGTGGAGAGGTGAATTCGATTTCAATACGCTACGTGTGAGCTGGGGAAATTTTTTCAATCCAGCGGATTAAAAAATATATGGATACTTGTGGACGGGGCTTAACAGTAATCTGGAAGCATAGTAGTAAAAAAAACTAACATTCACTGTAAATTTGTTGAAGCTGTATACACATTGTTGGATTGTAACGGCCATATTGCCAAGTGTTAGTTACTCTAAGTTCTGTCAATCACGGAGTTTGAGAAACCACGAGAGTGACGCCGAGGAAAACGACGATTAAAAAAATTAACTGTCAAAACTATCTCGGAACTGAATATGCAACAAAGTGATTGTTAAATTCCCCGATTATAAATTAAAATTTAAGCCGTCTTCATTTACGTTCTCCATACAACGCAGAATTTGGCGATTTTACGTTGTTGTTTTGCAGTGGACGGCAAAGAAATGTACCAAGAATTAATTACAACGCACGTGCACAGCTATTGTTCTGCTCATGAAACTTTTTGTTAGGCGACGTTGCCGTTGCCGTTGCTCTCGTGGTTTTCGTAAAGTGCCCAATTGGTCTACCGGACGATGGAAATCTTTCTTCCAGCCTTAAGCTTCATTCACGTTTTCCTCATTTTAATGAAACATGTAATCAAATTACACTCTTAAATAAGGTGTGTTACTGCAACACACCTTTTTTGTCCTCAAAACAACACATTTAGAGTTGTGTATTTATACACACCTTTTTCTGTGTTACCCGAACACACCTTGGTGTGTTCCCAAGACACACCTTGAGTTGTGTTTCGTGCTTGTCCTAAATTTCACACACTTTCAGGTGTGTTCTGCAAACTGAAAAGATGTGTTTTTTACTCTTCTTGGTGTGTAGCAAAGCACACCTTTAGTTGTCTTCACCCCAAACTATAACATTTACATATTTGTTTGCACAAAACATCAGCAGTTGTCCACAAATGGTTTATTTCCCTTTTAAAAACAATTTATATACAACAATTTTCAAATACCCATCCTGTATACAGTCAGAGGCAATTCCATCCATCTTAGGCAAACTTTATAACTGAACTTAAACCTGGAAAGTAAAGCTTAACTTAAGCTTACTTCTACGTACAAGACACACGGGAAGACAACAATGGCTTACCTGTTGTTGTTGATTCGTACCTCCGTACGTATCGATGTTTTCACGGGATGTATGCCACCAAAAACTGCTTGAAATCGTGCACAGAGAAGAAGTGAAAGTGAACTTATTTCTATCCGCCAAGGTAGAGTTTTTAAACAGTGAAAAAAGGACCAAGAGATCGATACAAAGCTCCCGGGTACACGACTTTTCACACCTTTCAAAAAGGACGCCAAAAAATGGCGCGAGAACCGAAAGAACCTGGTATCTAATTTAGAAAGCCGCTGATCGGTGCTTGTTGAAGTTCGGGCACTTGGAATGCTGCTGATGGTCGTTCGTCCCCGTAGGGCGTTCATTTCGTTGCAAGTCGTTTCGAAACACATTTAAAGTCAATTTCGTTTCAAAAGTAACCTTGAGGAAAAATGAAATAAGTTGAAAGCGTTGCAGGTTATCGAACAGACTTCTTCAATGTCCATTTCCGCGGTTTCCTATTAGTCACTTAAGTTTCTCACGACTTCGCGACTCGTCGTCGCGCTCGTTTAACGCAACTTCGTGGCTGTTTTAATGAAAAGGCAAGTTATCGAAAGGCAGTCAAATCATAACATGACCTTTCAGTTTCCTTCACAGCAACTTACATCCCTTGACGTAAAATGTGAAATTCTCTTGTAACAAAGGGTTAACCATCTTACTCTAGGACCCGATAGATGATGGGTGGTATACTTAACGAAAATCCACGAACGGTTATGAAAGGAGCGTATTCCTGTATATTCGATACGAATATTCTAGGTGTGCGTCACGTATTGTCTGTGCCTTGAATACTCTAGGGTTCTACTGCGTCACAATCACATACTCGAGTCAACAATACCCTAGAATATTTTGGCTTTCACGCAGTGACTTAGTGTGACATTTTCCATATAAGGCGAAACTACGGTATATTGATAACTGAGATTTAGTGAGCCAATCAGAACTCTAGAAATGCAATATCCAAGGATGGAAAGTAAATAACAACAATATTAAGTGTGCCTGAGAAGGAAAATTGTGTTAACATAATTTAGGTGATTTAGGATGAGTTGTTAAAATACACCTGAAAATGTTTGGGGCTCACCCCTGTGAAAATATTGCAAACATTGAATTGATTATGCACTAAAGTAGCCAAGGTGTGTTGCCATTAAAGGTGTGTTATGATAGCTCTGGCATATTTCTCTAGTTGAAGAACATTTACATCTCATTAATTTATGGTGTGTTCAAACCGATCTCAAGGTGTGTTATCAGTAATGCAATCATTACACACCTTTTGTGTTCGTTGCACGCATTGGTATGTTTTCTTAAACCGGGAAATAGAACAGTGAAAAGGTGTGTCACAACTACACACCTTGATGTGTTAGGAAACTCACAAGGTTTGCTAGGAAAACACACCTTATTTAAGAGTGTATATATTCGCCTTGACTTGGGAAGAGTGAAACACAACCATTTATGGCTTTTTTTTTCAGACCCCACAAATCCGTCTGACCTCAAACAGGCAGCTGAGGCAGGCCAATTTTCCTTCTTTTTCTTTGATGGTGATGCAAATGATCCTAACGTCCAAGCCGCCATAAAGAAGAATTACATTTCCTTTATGACTTCCCCTTATGTCCCTCCCTTCTTCTGTTTGGTTTGGCCGACAGAATGCAATGAGAATACAGTAGAGGTCTATGCTGGCCACTGTGAGTAGATAATGCCATTTTGAATATATCATTTACATTATCACTTAGTAGCCGTTTATAATGCAATTTCAAAATTATCTGATTCAATGTGCTGATGATGAGGATTCAAGAATAATAAATGAAAAATAACGCCGTCGAAACAATAAAAAACTTACGTGCGACCTTCCAAAGAATATTCATTTAACTAACAAAGCAATCGCGCCAAACAAGTAATCTATCA
>CM042754.1:14150632-14163132 GCA_022496165.2 Catalaphyllia jardinei
TAAGAACTTCACATCACTCTACACTAAATTTCACTTATGAAGAAGATTAACAGCTTTTTCATAACACAGAAAACAAAAACTAGTTGTAAACGGTTTTGATATAGCAGCATTTAAGACTTAAAAGTGATACTTAACCATTCTTTACATTTTGTTAGCTCAGTCCATGTAATTAGTTAACCTATACTTGCCTTCATTGTATTTTACTTTCGATCCTGGCCTTACTGTTACTATTAACTTTAGTTTTTAATTGAGTAACTCACTGCAAGGACCGCATACGATAAACACTGCCAACGTAGGATCTACAAGAGATCTGATCAGCCAAAATGTGAAGTGTATAAAGGCAAGACTACAAGGTTGATACTAGGTGAAAAACGTTTCGAGACACCAACATGACCGGAACCGATAAAGCAAAATCGCAGCAGTAGACAGCTGTTTCGGCCTTCTTGGGCGTCGTTAGCACTGTGTAGCGAAGATATGTAACGCCAGCCAAAGAGCCAACGCACATAAATTGCAAAATGACCAATTCACTATATCAAGTTCCGTATTTTGAACTCACTTGCGCTCCGAAATACGCGTTGCCACATCACGTGTTTCGGAGCGCATGGAGATCAAAGCGTCACGATTGGTGTCCCGAAAAGCAAAACATAAATGTGGCTGGACAAGGCCTAAACATTTAAACATGCAAACGCGTGGCCAGTACCATGCTTAAAGACGCAGCATATAGGATATAAAAAGACCTACGCCCAAAGACTATAAGCCCCATGGTTTCTTTTTCGGCTTCCTCGCCACTTTCATTTGCTTTTGTGAAACTGTCCTGTTTTTTATCGTACGTTATTTGTATTTTGCGGTAAAATAAAAGTTACTGTAAGTAAATTCGATTGAATTTTTTGAAGTTGTGAGAGTTTGTTTGGCTGTTTGTTGCTCGGCGCTGTAATGGGGCGTAATCCTGTGTGTCTCTGTACAATTTTAAGAAAAAACTAAGTCAATTTCATTCGAGATTTCTTCTTTCAAGTCCGAGTCAGCAAATCTTGGCAAAGATTTCTTTGGTTATCTTTGATATTATGGTAAAAACTCGGCAAATCGAATGTGGTTTAGCGTGGCACTGGTGAAATTCCATTGATTTGGGATTAATTGACATGTTTTTAATCAATCTGAATGCAGAAATTATTGCTTGTATATTACTATTCAGAAGATCGTGCCACAAGCCGAATCTAGAAAGTACTTCCACAGGGAGAACACAATATAGCTGAGTAGGGAGAGAGTAAAGATAGTAGTTTACCTTCGTCTTCTCTTGTCATCTCTTAGCTTACACGATTTTACTGGAAAACCGCTGCTTACAAATCCTACATAAACACTTAGTTAACTTAACTCGAACCTAGGCCTTTCTGTGCTCAGCAAATTATTTTTTGGTTTGTACATAAGGAGCACACAATCTTGTTCTCGTGTCTTATTTTGTATGCGTGCCTACCGAGAATATTTCAAGAACGATTGATAGCACGTGAATTCTATCGACGTAACAACAAGACCTACGCCCAAAGTGCAGATAAAAGCATAATAGATATTTTCATGAGCCAAACAGGGTTAAAAGAGCCCGGCTTCGAAAATCGGAGAACGTTTTCACGGCAAAGAAAGCTAGATTGAACTTCAGAGATTTTTAAGCGTTCAAAAATTTGCGCTTGTCAATGTTTCCGAATCACGGGCAGTTAAACAAGAGTTTAAAGCAGTTTGAAATTCACAAACGTTGGTGAAAAAAGCCATCTTCACGATAATCGTTTCGAAATCGAACAAAGTTTTCAAATTTCCAGCGAGTTCAAGTTGAACAAAGGAATGATGCTTTCGTTAAAATTTGCGCTTTTATTCTGAACAGATAAAATAGTTTTTCAACCAGGGTTTACTATTAGCGGGCAAGTTTAGGCAAGTGTATTGTTTGTATTGTACTGGAGCGACGCTTATTAGTATGGAGGAACGCATTTTTACCTAGCTAGCTAGACACTTCATTAGTATGGAGGAACGCATTTTTTCCCTAAGTTATAACAATCTGATCGCCACTTAATGAAGGAAAGTAACAAAATACACAGCTTCAACGAATGGGACTGAATTTGAGAAAGGGAATCAACGGGCTAAAAACGCGGAAAGACACGATGAAGGTAACAAGATCTTTAGTGAAGAAGCTGTGAAGTAAGTCCGAAAGGACTTTTACGTTGACGATCTGTTGAAGGCCATAGAAACACCCAGCAAAGCGATTTCACTGGCACAGGAATTGATGGTCCTACTCGAGAAGGGCGGATTTCGTCTGACTAAGTGGACATAGCTAGGCCGCATGCGTCGGCGGCCAGGTCGTTTTATTTCAAAACAACGTGAACTCCTATCACTGCATTTTTTCCTTATTGCAGGAGAGTAAAATGGAATATGAAAGCACTGCCAACGATGTAGAGCATAACAAAGTGAAAGTGAAAGCTTCATAGCCATACTGTAAAGCCAAGGCAAAACAGACTACCGATTACTGATGGGAGTCCACGGTGTTTTCAAATAAAACAACCTGGCCTGCCGACGAATGTGGCCTAGCGATGTAGCCAGGCAGTTAAGTCGCAAGAAAGTACCAGGAACGTCGCAGCTAAGTCGCAAGAAAGTAGCAAGTCGCAAGAAAGTAGCAGGAAAGTCGCAGCTAACTCGCAGCTAAGTCGCAAGAAAGCAGCAAGTCGCAAAAAAGTAGCAGGAAAGTCGCAGCTAAGTCGCAAGAAAGTCGCAAGAAATTGGCTTGCAGGAAAGTCGCAACTAAGTCGCGGCTAAGTCGCAAAAAGGTAGCAAGTAGCAAGAAAGTAGCAGGAAAGTCGCAGCTAAGTCGCAGCTAAGTCGCAAGAAAGTAGCAGCTTAGTCGCAAGTGAAAAAAAAGAGAAAGAAAAGTGTGTGTCCCTTTGAAGCCACCGTAAGTTTACGGCAAGAAGAAAAAGATAAAAAACACGCGACCTTGATGAGCTCTAAGCCTAAGCCCGCGATATGGTCACGTGATACTGGTCAATGGATTTCTTGATACTACAGCTGTCAATTAAACATAATATGCATGTCTAATATCAAAGACACATGCTATAATCCAAGACTTCATGACTGCAAGGACTAAATTATTTTAAATAAAATTGCCCTATATTTCGGTTTGCAATACAAACCTTCCACAGCCTGGGGAAGGTTTGCAGTGCAAACAAGAGAGAATCCAATTTCTCTTCATTGCAAACCAAAACATAGTGCAATTTTGTTTAAAATAATTAAGTCCTTTACTCCGTTTTATTTCATTTTGGTCATATCTGCCGTTAGGATCAGTGTGCCGTGTATATTTCATATTCTGAAATTTCTACTGATCCAGCTCCACTAAAGATCCGGCACTCTCATCGGTTTGTTGCTGTGGTTATACAGTTTTTAATTCCATTTGCATGACTTGGTATTAGCTGGATGGCCGCCATGTTGTGCGACGTCGTCGTTCGTCGTCGTCATCGTTGGGCGCACGCGCCCGTGATCCAATATTTCGGTTAGACAAGACTGTCTAACCGAAATATTGGGCATTAAATTTAGCATTTTTAGCCGTCCGGTCAGCCTTTCAATTGGTTTTATTAGCTGGATGGCCGCCATGTTGTGCGACGTCGTCGTTCGTCGTCGTCGTCGTTGGGGGCACGCGCCCGCCATCCATGCCGCTAGCAATCTTGACCATAGGGAAAGAGTTGCATGGGTTTCTATTTCTACGCATAAATGTGGTTCTCTTTCTATAATTATGGAGCTCCGCTGAAAAAAAAATAAGCTTAATTGCAAAAAAATAAGCAGAATTCGCTTGCGAGGATTTCACCAGGGTCTTCACGACCGAAAAGTAAAAAAAGAATTAGCTTAATTGCAAGATTGAGTTTTGCCTAAATTGTAAGCAACGCGTGACGTTTCACTTAGGCCCAATAAGTGACAATAGGTTTATGTCTGTAGATGCTGCTTAGTTTTGTTTGTGTAAAAATCCGATAAATTGTCTCTTGTCGATAAATAAGAGCGCCAGCCGATGCGCGTTTTGCACAGTCAGTAAAACATGAAAAAATTGGACTGCACACTTTGGTGTCAAAACGTACATCGAACTCATATAATATCTCTAGTTTTTGAATATGTTTTAAGGTTGATTAATGCTTGAGAACATACTAAAAGCTTAGCTGAAATTATGTGAATACAGCAGAAATAAATAAAGATTTCGTTGTTGTTAATTGAGTTATCAAAACTCCTTTCCTATTTTATTTTCGCAGTGTAAAGCTTCACTATGTGATAAAAGTACATAGAAGGGCCCTGGTTTTTCTTCTCTGTCTTATTCCTTGCCATCGCTGTGAAAAATCGGCAAGAGAATCTCGGAACTTTATTTTACAGTTTTAGTTCTACACAGATAAGTGTAAGGGCTATAACAGACCTGCTAATCCCTGGTTCAGGAAAATGTATATGTTGATGGCACAGTTTCAACTTATTCCGTTAAGCGTTGGAGCATACGGAACGTCAAGTTCATACAGGAAGTTCTTACAACATGCGTTGTCTCGTTATGTTTATAACCGCAGTTTGTTGTTACCCAGGCAGTGAGGCCTGGGTTTAATTTTTTCCTTGTCACAAATCGCCGTCTAGCCTCTACAGCGCATGCGTCGCCAATGCAGCGTACGACACATGGAATTTACAGCAGTTGCCGTCGTGAAAAATACTAGGTCGGATTCCATGATTTTTAGGGCGATGAAATCACATACAAACGAACACACCGTTCGCGGTAGACCAACACTAAAGGTCGTTAAACGTTTTCGGAAAGGGTCGGTCTGCAAGGCTTACGAGAGATCAACAATTTAGGAGCGAACGTTTGGAGTGAATTCATCAAGAATCATGTTTAATGTGCCAAAGGAGCTAGCTATCAACCGGGGCTATCGACTCTTCACCTTGATAAAAAGCATCTTCAGAACCGTCATCGTATTTTTAGGCATGATCGTGAACCAAATAGGATCCCAGCGCGAACTCATAACGTCTGAGCAACAAGAGCAGAGAGTGATGTATATATGAAATAATTCATATTTGAACTGCGGTTATAGATGCAAGTGAAGTATGATCCTCGCAGTAAATTTTCCAATTTAAGCAACTGGAAAGAAGAAGCCTGAAAAAAATCAGGGCTTCAACGGGATTCGAACCCATGACCTCCGCGATACCGGTGCGATGCTCTACCAACTGAGCTATGAAGCCACACATTGGGAGTAAGGTCAAATTATTGAGTTCATGTTTTCCCGTGCAGTGAAGTTATGTGATGTATATATGAAATAATTCATATTTGAACTGCGGTTTTAGATGCAAGTGAAGTATGATCCTCGCAGCAAATTTTCCAATTTAAGCAACTGGAAAGAAGAAGCCTGAAAAAATCATAACTTCACTGCACGGGAAAACATGAACTCAATAATTTGACCTTGCTCCCAATGTGTGGCTTCATAGCTCAGTTGGTAGAGCATCGCACCGGTATCACGGAGGTCATGGGTTCGAATCCGGTTGAAGCCCTGATTTTTTTCAGGTTTCTTCTTTCCAGTTGCTTAAATTGGAAAATTTACTGCGAGGATCATACTTCACTTGCAAGAGCAGAGAGGTTAGAGAATGTGTTTCTGTTGTTTACGAATGTACCTGTTCGAGTAAAGTAAAGTAAAACGCTCTGAGAAACTTCGTAACGTGTAATAAAGTTAAAATTTCGAACTAAAGGATATTCTCTCGTTATTTTCTTGTAACAGAGATATTTGTCTTCTCAAGAATAAAACCCATGTAGTGAATTATTGTACATTTAAGATGGAAGAAACTAATGTATGAGTTGACCCCAGCAAAACAACTCTTGGATTGTACTGTCACGCAATCCTGAAGCGATAAAAAAATTATTCTAAAACCATTCAGTGGATTAAGTCAAGAAATTGTGATGTTATAGGAGATTAATAAAGATTACACTTCTCCAATTTTTAAATCTGCGTTTTCCCAAACCTGAGATATTCCTCGAATTATTTTGAACAAATTTACAGAGCTCAGGGTGGCTCTATGTCACGCACCGCCATGACTCTGAAATTCAAAATGTCTCTCTCGTTTGAGAAATGAAAAAAAAACAACAAACAACAACAACGGCAAAGGCTAAAGAAAATAGACTGAAACGTTCACAGGCTGATGTAACGATCTTGACATATTTTACGTGCTAAAGGTCTGTGTACGAGTAATAAGCTATTAATCGATTCCAAGAAATGCAATCGAAGGCCGAATAGCTTGAGCTCATCGATTCGATTGAGTTTCGCACGATTTCAAAAGCAGAACATTTAAGCTCAATTGCAATATAGCTAGTGCTTCTCAGTAAAACGACTGCCTGGGTACACGCAGCAAGGCGTCTAGTTATCTTTACACAACCATTTATGTTTTGGCATTTTTTTTCAGACCCCACAAATCCGTCTAACCTCAAACAGGCAACTGAGGCAGGCCAATTTTCCTTCTTTTTCTTTGATGGTGATGCAAATGATCCTAACGTCCAAGCCGCCATAAAGAAGAATTACATTACCTTTATGACTTCCCCTTATGTCCCTCCCTTCTTCTGTTTGGTTTGGCCGACAGAATGCAATGAGAATACAGTAGAGGTCTATGCTGGCTAATGTGAGTAGATAATGCCATTTTGAATATATCATTTACAATCATTACTAACATTATCACTTAGTAGCCGTTTATAATGCGATTTCAAAGTTATCTGATTCAATGTGCTGATGATGAGGATTCACAAAATGAAAAAGAACGCCGTCGAAACAATAAAAAACTAACGTTTGACCTTTGAAAGAATATTCATTTAACAGATTGAGCAACAACGCTAAACAAATATCTATCAGCAGAGTGTATGTTATTGCTTTACCTGTACAACGACTAATGAAGCAGACAAATGCAACAAACTATTTACAGCTGAACTGTTCGCCGGGTTATCAATCTGACAACCGTGAGGCGCGTGATGTGAAGACTGGATACAATACTGGCAAATATATAACAATTATTCCATGAGCCCGCGTTGGATATAAAGTGATAAAATAACCAACTCGCGCTACGCGCTCGTTGGTTATAATCACTCCATATCTAACAAGGGCAAATGGAATAATTGTTTTAGTAAATTCTCAAACCGGGTTTTGCCGCCGATTTTTATTTCCACAATTTTACAAAGCGAAAAATTTTAAACTTGGCGCACTTTTTTCCATATGATGTAAGACTCCGACTATTGGCTCATAGTCGGAGTTTTTTAGCCAATCAAAAAGCTATAAATGCAAAAAGTCGGAGCTGAGAATTTACTAAACAACGTTAACGGCTTTCCTGTATTCTGATTGGCTGTATTTTTTATGGTATGGTATAAATATTTTAAAATATGGACAATGTTACGACGGTGCAATTTAGAAATCTGTTAGGACTGTATGAGGAGAGCAGCTTGAGGCACCCAAATCCATAAGCTTCCAAACAGCTGATAATTGGTAAATCAAACGTTTCGTCCAATAACAGGACCCAGTTCCCACCCTCAGAAATACCACATCATAACGCAATCCTAAGGCGCTTTATTTTCTTTTTTGTTGCAGTTTGAAGCATTGCTCAGAAGCACGTTGAAGTACAAATGGTGAAACTGAACCTTGCAAGAATGTGCTGAACCGATTGTAGAATTTAGATTGATGTACCGTACTTGCAACAGAAATAAATGTTCTTTGCTCTGGCAGGTCTCGGTTGAATTTTTGTGTTACCGTGTTAGTCCTTACGGATACAAATCTCATGCAAAAAAGACTCTCATTAGATAACTTAAATTCAATTTAAGTTATTTGGGAATCTTTGAAAAATCGCCAGAAACCAGTTCCGCATTTAGTCAGATCCAGCATCTCGACGTGGTGCTCGCTCGCCTTGTATTGCAAAGTTTAACTTTGTTAAAATCACTAGTAACTGGAATAGATTGCAAGACTATCTTAGAGCTGTTGGGGCTCAATATCATTATGATGCCAGCTGTGACTGAAGGAGTACTATCGAAGACAAATTCAAGTCATTTCAGTGTCGAAAGTTTATGCAGATAAGATTGGCAAGTATTTTAAAGGAAGGGAATTTTAATTCCAAAAACCATATCAAGGCCTACTCTGGGTCCTTAAGTCGCCGTCACTTAATGCGACTTAAAGCGAGTAGTATAGAAAATGGTGGGACTAGCGCACACGCTAAAATTATGCGTACGCTAAAAATTGTTCATAAATATTACGCTTAAGTGTTCTGTGATGGCCATAAGCATAGCTAGTTACGTCATCATCTAGAATGTAACGCTTATCATCATAACATGATAAGCTTGTTTTATTGATTTGATAACTAGATACTTGGTGATATTCTGATCGAATGCTTTTCATCTTATGTTGCATGATGGTGTTATTTTGAAGGCAATTTAAATAATCATCATGATCAATGTCTCTTGATAATTTTCTTTTTGACCCCTTTTGCTGTCTTGATATTTTTGCTCTCTGTTTTGTAAGAGTACATTTTGCTTTTCAAACCAATAAATTCAATAATAGGCTTGCCAGCTGCTTCATCTTTGAATTTACCAATTACTTTTTTATTATGATCAAAAAAGAACTTAGAAGTTTTATCATAATCACTATTGTCAAATGGCTCTCTATTTTGGTATAGAAAATTATACATTAACACTAAATTTTCATGAAAAATTTTACAACTGACAGAGTTGGTTTCGCTATTTGACGCATAAAATGATTTTGATCAGTTTCTAAATAAACATTGCAACGTTTTCTGAGATTTTGCATTGTTTTTCCGAAGACGCTGTTGTTCATCAATTTAAAAAAGTCTTTTTCAAAACTGTTTTTTGCTTCTTTTCTCTTGTATTAAAATCAATGTATTGTTTTAACCATGGTTTTTCATTGAATTGTAAAACTCGATGCACTTTTTTAATTTTAAAGCAAGACTCAAATAAAGCTTTAAATTTTCTTCATGAAGAACATAGTTTTCTTGATCATAGAGTGTTGGTACTAATTTTTTTAACTTTACCATTACTAATATTTTGAAATGATCTTTGATGCCTTTACAAAAATCTGAAAGCATATCATCAGTAACATTTAATTTTTGAGATGCGCAAGGATAATCATTATGCAAATCGTGTAGTTCTGCTGGATATTCTAAGTCAGCTTCATAGGTCTTTCCAACACCATCTTTTTTATCGTAGACAGACCAATCTTTATCTATTTTTTGCCATTTAAAATTGTTATAGGGTCATGGTTGTGACATAGCCCAACCATAAAGATTATTAGCATCTAAAAACATAATATAACTAGACTCTCGATTTGGATCATAATTCTCCATGTATTGATCGTTTGCTTCTGCATGTCTATGTGCAATATAAGAAATACTGCCACGTAAGCCTTTTTCAATAAAAAGCAGTTGAACAATATCAGTAATTAAATGTAGGTTAATTTTGGTTATTTTAAGCATTGCATCCCACGCTAAACCTGGTGAAGATACATAATGGCAAGGATCTAGTTTATAATAAGATAAGCAAGTCTTTCTTTAAGAAATAGAAAACATGTACCGTGTTTGTATCGAGTTATACAAACACGAGTGGAAGTTTGGGAGAACGAGAAATGCTGGGGGAACACGAGCCGCAGGCGAGTGTTTCCACAGCTTTTTCGAGTTCTCCCAAACTTTCACGAGTGTTTGTATAACTCGATACAAACACGGAGTACATGTTTTCTATTTCTTTTAGAAAACACCACGACAAGAAAAAGGAAAACAACTTGTTAACTTTGATTATCTTAATGTAAATTCTCTTTGCTCGCGCCATCACTACGTCAACAGCGCGCGCTTAGTTCTGTGTCTCCATCGAGTTATACAAACAGGATTTCTAACCAATCAGCGCACGTGCTTTCTTAGGTCTGTTTTCTAAATTATAATATTATTAATGGATTAGCATTATAATAATTACGCTCATGCTTTTTGGTTCTTAGATGCATATGTTTTCCTTTTGCAGTATAGTTTTTTCCATTATTACAAACACTACAATACCACGCTGTATTTTTGAGTTTTTGATTACGATATATCTTTCTGTATGCTGGATAATTTTCTTTTTTTTGGTTTTGCATATCTACTTCCATGTATATTAATATTGTTTATAAATTTTTAAATTATAAATTTTTCTAATCTTTTAATGAAACCCAACTATTGAATTCAACAGGGTAACCTTTCCATTTGACTAAAGCTTTGTCTTTAGTCTTTCGGATGTCTTTTTCTATTCTAAAAATAGTTTGATCTGTCTTTTGTAATTCTTCGCCATGAAAAGAACCTTTAATTTCTTCACCATTTAGGTCGTTTATCTTGTAAGTAATCGGATTAGTCGGTCTAATTTCATCTATAAGAAATACTTCTTAAGTCAGTTAGGTGTATATCCTTTATCAAAAGTCTTTCTTTAGTATTCGCTTATTCTAAAAGTATCACCTCATTTTTAAATAAACTTTTCCATAGTTTTCTGGTTTTCTAGCTTCATTTGGCGCCATACCTATTGATCTATTTTTGCTGTTATTGTAAGAAGCGAGTATTTTGTGGTAAAATGTCGATGTAGACAGTGTTATTTTGCATAGTAAATCTCTTGTGCATTTTTTTACGCGGGATGACGTAGTCAGCCAGCGTCTTAAATTCGGGAGCGCATTCCTTTGGATTTCTTGAGAGTGAAAAATTGCCTTGTTCCCGTATCCCGAGCCCGTCCCGAAAAAATTGTGTTATTGTTATTGTTATTGGCTGCAACTACGAATCACGTGCAAGTCAGGTTGCATTGCACCATTCAAGCAACCATTCAAGCAGGAAAAAGTTACTTCGTCAGCAAATAAAGCCAGGCACCGGCGTAGAGTGATAAAGTGGAGGTAAGTGTTTGACATTTACATTGCATAATTGGTTTCTTATTTTGATTCTTTCGAAATAGTGTGGTTAAACGTGAATAGCTGCACAGAGTGTGGTTTTTGAAACTGTGGTTAATAATTTGTCACCGAACCAACGAGTTCATAAGCGAGTTCACAGTCGTCGAACCAATAGGTTCACCATATCTAATCGAACCAACGAGTTCATTTATAATTAAAGCTCTGAGTAGCCACTTGTAGACTTGTTGAACGAGTACACTTGTTGTGAAAAACTATTCAACACGAAATAAATATTGAAGCAATTTTAGCACACTGCAACTAAGAGTACAGATATAGAAAAGTTGAGTCAAAGTACTCAGGTGTTAAAACGTTTAAGTACACACTCTGTTGAAGCTATCACTGTTGAATCGCACAATATTCTACTGCTTTGTCGATCCTCGCCATGTTGCTTTTACTGAAAATGATATCCATTTTGACATTACATAACCAGAGTATTGATTTCGCTAATGTTAAAATTTCTAATCGATGCGCGTACGATTTCCAATGTTTTCCTATTCACATTGAGAGATACAGGGGAAGTATTTGTTGAGAAGAATACCTCATGCTTCACATGGAAGCTTTAATCCTTACGTCATTACTAACAAAGAAGCGCACATTATAAATGGCAACATGTTCGGTAACGTAACTAAAGATAAGACCAGCGCTATCAGTGAACAGTCACAACAGACAACTAAAGATCGAAGACATTTCGTGAACTATTGTTTTACTCATGCAGGAAAGGTCTCATGCGCAGTAGACTGTTTTCTTGAACTTATATTTGCCGTTTTTAAAGAGTCTTTAAACTGTATTGAGCGTAATGAGTTTTTTTCAAAAATTATCAGAGGCTTGTTTTCAATTAGAAAACTATGATCTTCAAACAGATATGACGTTAATTCGAGAACCTGTTGGGGCTCTTTTAAGAGAAGGTTGCAATTCTTTTGCATCAGTCTGCAAATGCTGTATTTAGTGATATATTTAGGTTGAATACAGTTGGTGCAATGATACAAGAATTAAAATCTCTTTTTCTTATACAACAGAGTAATCAATCATTTTGTTCATTCTGTAGCATTGTACTCTACTTGACTTTTGCAAACTTGCTTCAGAGCCAGTTTGAAAATTATGTTTCTGAGGCTATCTTACCAAACAGTTGTAGACTTTACTGTGATTTATGTCAAAAGCATTCTGGGGATATTTCAATTCTACAACATTTTGTGTCACTCCCAAAATTTAGAACTGTCATCCCAACTACTATAGGAGGCTTATATGATCCGTAACCAATCATGAGCCGAGAAAGACAATAGGCTATTGTTTCGAGAACAATAGACTCTATTGTTTTCCAATTCCAAGATGGCGTCTTGAAAATCAGACCAATCAGGAGGTGAATTAAGAATTCAAGATGGCGGTAGCGGCTCGGAAGCCTGGAAACTAGGCCCCGGGTTCCCATAGGAGTTTGTTTTGGCTGACAATATGGTCCACTGGACTCGAAGGCCTGGGATCGGTCTCTCAGACCCGTCCGATATGTCAATTGAGAATCAATCTATATACATGTAAATGTGA
>CM042754.1:14175164-14191950 GCA_022496165.2 Catalaphyllia jardinei
TATAGGAATTCCTATATTGTGTAATAAGCCTTGCTTATTTTCGTCTATTATTCAACTTATAGCTGATTAGATCCTCTACAACGAGAGGATCCGGTACTTCTGTTTTGTCCCGGTGATCCTTGCAAAAAGTTACGTCTGATACAGAGTATAGTCCTTTTTTCACTTTTAGTGACAAGGGGGCGGATGAAGATATTGAAATTCGAAGCTTGAAAATTTAGTAGCCTCCCTCACTAGCAGTTCAATTTTTTAGGAGCTCCCCCCCTCCCCTCCTGTTGGTTTTGAAGTATACAAATTTTCGGAGCCCCCCGCCCCCTAATATTTTCAGAGCCCCCTTTTCAGGTGTCTAAAAATTTTCAGAGCCCCCCTCAATATCTTCATCCCCCACCCGCCTTGTCATATTAAATGAACTTTCCCTTAAATTTTGATGAAAATGTTGTTTCCTCTCATGTCTGACATCGGTTAAATTCAATTATAAAATAAATTATAATTGAGTTTAATTTTTTTAAATGGATTTCCTGTTTCTTGCAAAATCTTGGTTAGTGGTTGAGATCTCAATAAAATTCGTGACCTCAGAGACTTTTTTGCCAAAATAACTGGCCCCTGATTACGTTTCATTTGCGGTTGGTATTATGCCGTGAATAAAAGACGAAATGACGAAATTTCGCCACGTTTAGCTAAAATAACGCTCAGTAGCCTAATATTACTAACTTGAAGGTGGATGGCTCTCAATAATGTTGTGTGGATTATCCGCGTCCCACATTGTTAAGTGACTTTTCGTGTTTTTACGTCAGAAACAGTCTTTGAAGAATTAAAACCACGAATGGCTACATCAAGGCTCCATATTGCAAATCGCATGCCTAAGTCACTCTCGATAGACCACTCTAACCATTCGGGGAACTTGTGTCTCACGAATCACGCTCAGGTTCTTCCCGGGTCACGCAAAACCTTCAGGTCACGAGTCACGAAAAATAATTTTTTAAAATTCACGTTTCACGGAAAATAAAATGAACTAATCACGCATCACGACAATACCCCTGTGCGATCGTCTTAAAAGAAGCAGTCAGTGACAATATTTTGAGTTATTTTGGCCCTGTACAAAATTACCTTTAAATTGAAGGAAATCTGAAAATGATAGGTAATAATTAACCAAAAGGGAACAAGAATGGGCGAGGATTGAGATGATTGATACGGATTACACAAAGGCTAAACTGTGACGCAGCTCATTATATCTGCCCTTGGTATTACAGTATTACACAGAGGTTCCCTGAATTTCATGAATTCCCTGAATACCAATAAGAAAAATTGCGTGACTTGCCTAAAGAGTGTGTACATGGAAGACAGAATAGTGTTATTTACCACTACATGATGGCCTCTTTGACTTCGAAATTTGCCCGTGGTCTTTGAGGTTATAGAGCTCCATGTCAAAAGTTACGTAAGTATGTTATGTCACATTCTCATATCATTTCAGTTTAACTCGATATTTACTCCCATATACAAGATCGTACAAAATTTGATACTCTTAGCATCATCAGAGGGCAGCCCAGTGTGATTCGATAGCCTCTTCCAGGCGCAGCGTGCAAAACATTTATTCGACCTCTACTGGCAGCAGTTTGTAGACTCCTTTTCTATCGCTAAGCGGGTTCATGTATTCAGTATACTCACTCACAGCATTACGTAACTGTCGACGCGTGATCATTTGTTCATTAATGGAATGTTGAATTTAGATAAGCGTCAAGAGAAGTCGAGTGTGACCTTTGAAGCGTCTTGTATTGCGCACTGACGCGAGTCTCTAAGATGCAGAGAACGAAAACTGATTAAACGACGTTGAACTTGCTTTGGAAGAGGATTGAAGTTAAAGTTAAGTTATCAGGATATCAGGCTTAGTTTTAACAGGTACGGTAGAGACAAGCAGTTTACGTTATGGCCGCAGGCTTTTGCTTACAATCTTTGTGTATATTGTAATATTACGAATAATGTAGTCTCTGATCCCACGCTTTTTGGAGCGTAAATTTTTTTTATCAGTACAAGCAAGAGATTTTCATGGTAATCTCTTGGTACAAGTGAATATATGGAAGATCATCTTTATTTATCAGTCTTAACATTCTGTAGTCATTTTTTGACCCCGAGCAGAACTAAAGCTGCGATAAAAAGCGAGTTGTGGGAGATTGCGGTAAATTACATGACAAACAGGGCCTAGGGTCGAGCAGTCAGATAAACAAATGCTCTCCCTTTTCTCCGTTCCAGAACGTTAAGCGGGAAACAAATTTATGACATCGTTATCGATCGCCGTTTTCCCATGCAACAAAAGATTTTTATTGTGGGCTTTGACAAAACAGAATGAAAACAAAGACGATCAGAGCCAATGACAGTTGTATCCAATTCGTTTTATTATTTATTAGCATACTGAAAATTTAACATAAAAGAATGTGACTGCACTTTGTGATTTAATTTGCATAACTGGTTTAATTTCCCGTACAAGTTGTAACAATAATGGCGGGAATGCAATGACTGGAGTTTTTCGCCATTTTTGGGCCCTTTTTCTCGGTGTAAAACCCGTTAAGTTTTTCTTTGTTTTGTAGCTATTGTACATTGTTAGGGTTAGGGTCTATTATGGGTTGTGTTATTCCTCAAACAATCGCAGCCAACTGCAGTCTACACGGGTGTACACGCAGTCTTTCGTGGTTAGTTATGATTACCTTCATTAAGGACCAATAGAAACAGTTTTTTTCTATCTGTATTCTTTATTTTAACCAATAATACAGTACAATATATCCTTCTACGCAAATTTAGTCTCGCGCCCCGCGGGCTAACCGCCATGTTTCTCGGTTAATCGTCAACTAATAAACATCTTCCTTAGGAAGGTTTCCTTATATAGTGACCCCTCGCGTTTAAGATACAGAAAGAAGGAGCTACGCTATTGATTGGTGCCTGGTAGCGTGAAAAACAACAATAAATTAGTTGAATGAAAACCGTTCGTTGATACCGTGAGAATTAAGAGTGCCGGAGTTTGAATATAGCCCGCTCCAGGCGCTCTGTCAGTGGGGGATTGAAAAAGCGGGCGGACGACGAGTGGGGTCTGGTGGGGAAAAAGGAGAGCACTTACCGAGAGCCCGGAACAGGCTAGTTTGAAAAATAAATGTTTGTTCAAGAGTTTTGTGGCTTTCCGTGCTTCCATGATGCAGGCAGAGGCCGCAGAGTGCCGTATGTTGCTTGCACTTAGAATGATTGGGGAGATTAAAATGCCTCACGACAATAGTGTAACTCCATCTTTCTGTATATAAACCACACACAAAAACCCACAATTCCTCGATTCGCTTCGACGAAGGGCTAATGTTCAAAACGTCAGCTTTCGGATCTCTTTACGGTGGCCAATTCACATTATAAATCCAGTTGATAAAACCAAATTATCATTAGCTTGCGAGCAGGCTCACATTTGGGAGCACAGGCGTGAGCGGCAAAGAGCGAAATCAAAAATCAAAAGCGAAGCAGTCTATCAAGGAGAAGTCTGGTGACGGAAGAAAGTAAGTTCACTTTCACGCGGCATCGCCGCTCACGCGCGCGCGCGTGCTCCCGGGCTACCCCAAACGTGAGACTGCTCGCAGGCTAAATTATATTGTGTTGCTCCCGAGTCCCCACCGACGCAGCACCACATTTACTCATGAAACTTACCCCCTTTATTCATTTAGGGTCTATTATGTTGACCTCTTTGTTTTCTTTGTTTTACTTCACTGGCGAGTGTTACAGGTTCTTACACAGATTTTCGCGCTAAATTCTGTAAGTTACATTTCAAGTATGGCACATGACATATATAGGTCGGTATTTTACTAAGGCCGCTGTTCTACAATCACTTGCCGGTTTGTGTGATTGTGACGAGCTGCTGCGTAATTCCACTGTCGCGTTATTTCACGTTGGTCGGCGAACGTGAATTTCAATAAACTAATAAATTAGCGCAAACGAATAAATTGGGTAATATTTTAGAACAAATGTCTGGACGGCTTGTGAATGCGGAAAATAGTGTGGTTCAACTTCTTTTTTGGGTAAAAATCATGAAATCGTAAAATTCTGATGACAAAACCCCACCTCAAGAAAAAAAGGTCAATGAAACTGTACTGTAAAATGACAGAAAATTTTAACTTTGTAGCGTTCGAAAACATCGCTACAGAAGCATTAAAGATTTGTCATTGTATAACCGGTGTTTTTCCCACAGACTGTTTTATCGGTTTGCAGTGCATATTACCGTTGTCGCAGTCTGCTATGAAAATTAACCTGTTATGTTGCCTGTTCCCTTTAAATTTTTTTCTGAAATTTTTTCAAGTAGCGGAAGTGGCCGGTAGATGGGCACAGGCGAAAAAAAGAAACTTTGTCGTTCTATCGTACAATCCCTCTAGGTGTAGGTGGTGTCAAGTTTCAAGGGTCAAAAGCAATCTGCGCAACCTTATCAATTATTTTTCCCTCCAGTAGAAACACAAACAAGGAACATTGCGATCGCGCTATGGCAAGGGTTGGCCTGGCGTTTTCCGGTGGCGGCATCCGGTCAGCGTCCTTATGCTCCGGTGTCCTACGCAGACTGCTGCAGAAGAAAGCCAATATAGACTACCTGAGCTGTGTGTCTGGGGGCGGTTACACAGGCACGGCATACGTGGACTGGAAATATAGGCATGGAAAGAAAGACGATCCCGAATGGCATAAGCAGTTCTTCGATCACATGCGCAGCAGAAGCGGAATCTTTTGTAACTGGCAGAAGCCGTGTCAGGGATTCCTGGACGCTATTATTTTGTTCACTATGACAATCTTCGTTGCCTTCATTATCCCTGTACTCCTATGGTCTTCTTACGCATGTCCACTAGCCTTTGTGATTGATTTCCTATTTGGGAGAATCCTGAAAGGTGGTGCTAAGCCTTGCAGAAAACTTGCGAGAGACAATCCAAGGATAAAGCTAAAGGACTGCGAGGAGGAACGTTTCACATCTGCTGCCGTCAGGCAGCAATTTGCTCTGTTCGCGATTCCTGTCGCCATCGCCCTGATCTGCAGCTTTCTTGCAGGATTTCTTCCGAAAAGAAAAGGCTTCTTCATTTTTTTTTCCACGTCCGGTTTCGTCTTCTTTGGCTTGGTGTTCCTTCCGTGGTTTATTCAGAATTTTCTGGATTTAATTCCAAACTGGATGAAGATCCTTATCATATTACCCACTTTCCTACTTTGGTTCGCGTTCCCTGCCATGCGCAGAAATGCCACCCTTATACTGGTGATCTATGTCTACTCCTTTGTTATTTACTGGCGAGTGTATAACGGCAAAGTGTTCGACCTAGATTACGATGAAGATATCTTTACCATGCTGATGTGGATTTCCACCCTGTTGCTGTGGAGTGCCCCTGTCGTGGGAACAATACAGCAGCGTATAGGTCACGTGTATAACAGGTAATTTGGCAAGCCTTGATGTCACAGTTAAGTTGAGTTTATTTCGTTTAGTCAAATACTTCTTCGCTGTGAAACTTAAGGTTAGCGGAAACATTACTTCTTTGGATCTAAATGACAAAACTGTGGCAATATTACGAACAAATATGTCTCCAGGACGTTTTGATTAAAGGTGACATACGGGCGAAATTAACTTTAAAAAATGTTCAAGCTAACACTTTTTCAAAGACCCACATCAAAATCCGTTTCAGTCTTCTCCAATTTTTGTCTATACGTACCTTCTTCTGTATTTGTTGCGTTACTGAAATGTTCTTTTATATTTTACAATAGCAGCGGAAGTTCTTGCGCACTCATTGGCTAATTTTCATTGTCAATAAGCGGGCAGACACACAAATTTATAATCTATGGATGAGCGAGTGGGGACGATTTAACAATTTGGCGTTGTAGAAAAATGACGTCAGTCGTTCATGCGCCTGTCCTGTTAATGACAGTGAATTTCTTCATAACATTGTCATAGTGGTCTGGTTATTAACAGGACAGACGCAATGAAAAACTGACGCCAACTTGTTAAATTAACCAAATGGAAAATTATCGTTTTTGTTTTTGTACAAACCGTTCACTCTATCTAGTAAACTTGGCCTAATTTTATTTACAGATGGCGTATTCAAAGAGCACTATACACACCAGCAAGCCGCGGGTGGTGTGGCTGTGCCGGGATCTCGTGGCGGGACCTCTTCCTGCGCTGTCCAACATGTCGACCCAGCAGGCTGATGGGGATGAACCTTACCCAGGCCCTGACCTTGGAAGACATTGATGACGTCAAGCCAATCTACATAGGCGGCATTACAATTAACAAGTGGCGCCGTTCCACCTCCCTTAAAGAACCTGATTATGAACTACTGATAATGTCGCCAAACGGCATTGAGCGACTTGACCGCCCCCCTGGCGAGCCAGAGTTTGATGGCAAATTGATGCCGACAGATATTTTTCTGTCAGATGCCATGGCGACATCAGCTGCTGCAGTCGACCATCACATGGGAGCAAGGGAAAGTGATGACGCGTCCTTTAGAGATTTAAAGGTCATGCTTGGAGTTGCCATGGGAACGGCGATCCTTGGAGACGCAAGACACGAGGCGAAGAGAAATTGCTGTGTTCAGGTGAAAATAAAACATACACGCTATATAAGTTAACCATCCAAAAATGCTTTCTTGTGAAATGTGGTGACGTTCGGACCAGTCGTCCACATCCATATGGGGTCCAAGCAAACAACACAAATGCTGAATACAAGCAGAGCCTTGGACACTATACGACCTCAAATCAGCCTAAAGCTGGTTTTGAAGAATCTTTTTCGTGGTGTCGAACGATATTTTAGTTCACAGTTGTGCAAGTTACAATAAAGATTGCTTTGAATGATAAATTTATTTTGAATAAACTGTAACAAGTCTATCGTTTGATAACCATTTCTTACTTCCTATGTATCTTCTTTTTGGTAACTGATTCTTTCCTTTTTTCGTTTGCTTGTTTCCAGACGTTACCGATCTTAATAGAGTTGGGTCGCGTCCTGCCGCTGATTGTATGTCTTGCCATCTATTGGGAAACTGGAAAAGACCGATTTTTGGCTATTGGCATATTGAGCTTCTTTGCCATTCTGACGTTTTTGACGATGACCGCCCTTGTAGGGACTGGCAGCAAAAATCCTGGACGACTTGAGAGAATTGCCAGGTAACGTAAATTCGGATCCGGGAGTTTTGTTACTTTGTGTTAAAAATCGTTACATTTCATTTTTTCGGTAGGTTAATCCCTTGTAATTGTTGAAAGAACTGAGACATAATCCGCCTGGAGGGAAGTTCAGGGACGCTTGTTGGAAAATTTGAATTAAACCGGTATAGGAACTTATTCTAGGCGTGGGTGGGGCTTTATTTGACTACTAAAAGCTACCACTTAAGGTGGGACCAGTTTTTAAACTGTTTTTGGTGGCTAAGATTTAAGTCCCACCTTAAAACGGAATAGGCTTCCGCTGTTTACAAAGGGAGCCAGCACCAGTAAACCGAACTCTTTTGACCGGCAGAAATCGAGCTTAAACACTGAGATAAGAAAGTTTTTTTCATTAGTGTTTCCTCGAGTACACCCTAAAAGATACTTTGAGTGCTAAAAATAGTGGCTTTTCTTCATGAACACCCTTAGGTGAGACCAGAATCCCTGATTTATGCCCCCAAACGAAACGACGAGCAACCCGACTTTTTCCAATCCGCCCCCACCCCCTGGACATAGTCTGATGCCCTCGTGACGTAAAATAGCTGGGTAATCTTGGGTGATCGGTAGCCTGCGTAGGAAAGCGAAAAAGCCGCGATAAGGAGGACCAAAGCCGTGAGGAGCCTGGGAGAGAGACAACTGAGAAACCGCCTGCACGGATGGCCGGCATTTTTTGTTAGTCCAGTAAGCTGGCGTACGGGCCATTGCCATTGGCTCAGAAGGCTAACACGTCAATTAAAATCTCCCAAGGGACAGCTCCAAGGAACATGATCGAACATAACCAATTACAATGCAGATCTTCTGCACGCAAACAGAAAACAACTGAGAACACGTCGTCGAAAGCGTTATCGCGCCTGAAAATTCTTCGCGAACAAGAAACAGCCGTAAGTATTTACCCTCAAGGGCGGGATGTGATGGCCGTTTCCCCGACAGGCTTAAGCAAAAGCATGATTTTTCCCGGACAAGAATTGCTGTCTACGAGAACCAGTATCGTTGTTATTAAACTATTAAATAGCAATTTCTGAAAAAATATCGCTGAACTTCACAACAATTGAATTGTAGTCTGACGTTTTTCGTCCTTTTCTTGTTTGAGGACTCCCATCCGGCGACGAAACGGTCGTTGGCAATAGACGTTTGCATCTGCTTGAATCATCAGGAACGTCGATCGCTTGCTTCTCTTTCTGCAGGCTCGAAAAGATGAAATTATGAAGTCTTATTCTACGTACGCATACATGGCACACACGATCAGATGACGTGTCTGATCTTTCTATTTCTAGACCAATTTCCGATTTCTGAAATCCTATACACTTAGAGGCCTTGAAAAAGATTTTGCATGGGAATTTTTAAATTCTCCTACTGAGATCTTGAGCAGACAACAACAAAGTCTACAATAATCCTTTACACTTCTCACGATTCCTCCTTCGTCGCCACCGAGAAAATACCACATTGGATAGTTTTGTTTTGATAGACTCCACAGTGCCACAAATAACTTTTTCCAGCCAAGTTGGCTGGAGGTTTCTACCCTTTGATTAGCTGTGTTAATACGATTCACAAAACCTGTCATCGGGTTGTCAAAAGATGTAATAGGGGCGGCAATAAAAATTACGGGTCATCCAGGCAGGCGGTTCCTCGCGGCTTCGCCGTTTTGTGTTCGCGTTGAAATTGCTTAAATGGCCAAGCTACGCAGCCTAGTAAATGGCCAATCTTTCGCTTTTTCTAAAACGTCATTATAGCTAATGCGACCTTCATTTCACTGCAGGTGGTTCACAATTAACGTTGCTTACGTCAGTTTTGTTCGCAAGACCATCGGAATGTTAAACCAAGGTCCCAATCCCCCGCCGGTTCTACGTTTGAGTGACGGTGGCCATATTGAAAACCTTGGCATTCTGCCCCTGCTTAAGTTGAGACTGAAAAAGATTGTCGCTGTCAACGGTGGTCGGACAATTTCTGACGACGGCTATGGAGAAACTTTACTGGCGGGTCTAGACATGGCCCGGAAAAAGTTAGGCTGTTCGTTTTCAGCCATGAATGGAAGGGATATTGCTGAGGACATACGAGACAACTTTGTGGAGAAACCTCCTGGATCACAGCCATCCTGTTACAAGTTAGTAATTTGTACCAAATTAATCCCTTGTTTTCCGGCAACTCCGAAGATTCGTACGCTAACCCGAAATAGTGGCGTGGCTAGTGGGTTGTGGGGAGGGGGGTAGGAAGCGCTAGGAAAACTGGTGTAATCTTGCCACTCAAGTGCTCCACTGACGAAAACCTGAAACCTGACCAAGAAATGCAATGTTCTCTGCCCTTATCCAGGACAAGCGCGGTCAAAAGGGAACTAGCAGGAGTCTCCTTAACGTTCTGAGTTGTACGATATCTTCATCACCAACCAACAGTGGACCTTTCCCCAACCAAACACTCCAGCGTGGAGCTACAGACAACAAAAGGCTCCTTACTTTCGCAAGCTAGCCACCATGCCGTTCAAGGCTAGATGCGGGATGTGGGTTGCGGGATGCGGGATGAGAACAAAAATGAAGGAGGGATTCAGGATGGCGAGACTTTTAGTGGCAGAAGTTGGGATAAGAAAATTTTGGCGGGAGCGGGATTTGCTCTTTTTGACAGATGGGATGCAGGATAGTTTAAAACTTGATTAAGGCGGGATGCTAGGTGAAAATTGCTCATTATCTTATTTTTATTTGCTCATTATCTTATTTTTAATACGATGTAATTAGTTTTTATGATGTATTTTAGCTTTTATATGATGTATATAGGCATTTTGTTTATAGTGTTTAGGTATCTTAGATGTAACGCGCGATGTAACGCGTATTATTATTATTATTATTATTATTATTATTATTATTATAAAACGGAGAATCGCACGTTAAAAGGGAGAACCGGGACTGTTACCAGACGAGATAAATATTTTGACTGGGGCTGGCGTGTGGGATTGAGGGTCTCAGCAATAAAAAGCCGCGGGATGCGGGATTGAAAAGACCCGCATCCCTGTTGTCAAAAAGAATTAATGGATACTCTTTCACTCAGGTTCAAAGTGCAGTATTTTGACAAGGATCCCGATGACGGTAGCAAAACTGTGGTTGCTGAGGGTGAAATACTATTCATTGCCCCCAGACACCCTGACAAAAGCGTGCAGAAGAAAACATACGAGCCCTGGGGAGAGGTGCTGCGTGACATTGATGATGATCTCGAGGCTGGTAGCTGGGGACCTGGACCACAGTTGACTGCAGAGGAAGCTGATCGCTTGACGTTTTGTTGTTGCCAATGTTGTCATGGTTCCATGTGTCGCGGCTTGTCAGAATCGATGTGTGGCGTGTTTCCGCAGCATTCAACTGGAAATCAGTTTTTCACACCGGCCATGTTCACAGCCTACCACAGAGAAGGCTATCGCGCTTGCATGGAGGCAAACGCCGCTGAATTTCTCGCTGAAGGCGAAAGACCAGTGACTGCGGCTACCGCGTTCACGACAATTGATGAATAAGCCGCTTACTCATACTACTGCTCAATCAACAATTAAACAATCAACAATTTAACTGAAATCCAATGCCAGTAGTTTGATTCTGGTCAAACTTGGTAAGGAGAAATCAGGGGCAAATATATTAAGCGCTTAATTCAAGGAGGTGTTCAGTTCTGTAGACCATTTCCGGGTTGCCTTTGGCCTTTGTCTCAAAAACGAGTCTACGTGGGAAATTAACCATTCACAGGTCTTCATATGAAAATGCGTTTGGCCTACAGGTTCATCTTTTTGCAAATCAAAGCCATTTTTATATGTCGAAAAGGTAACTCGGAAATAGCCTACAAGCTGCCTGAAATTCCATTGTAAGTTATAAGTCGCTTTTGTTAATTTTGTATCAGAATATTAAGTACAGTATATGTTCAACATTCTCAAAAAGTGTTTCGAGAAGGGTTTCCATGTATACTGCAATGCCGAAATCTATTATGGGTAGTCATAGTTTGAAGTTTATCGCATTTGACGGTTTCACTGGGTAGAAGAATAAAGCACGAATTCCATAATTTTTCCTCTTCGTTGACTTTGATCAATCAACAGGGAAATGCGACTACCAGTTTTAATTTTCGGTATGATCGCGAGCGCTTTTACGCTATTGAGGATCAATCATTCTCAAAACGGGTGTAAGCAAAAGCCTACAGTGTTAGATGCCTAAACCCCGGTGTTTACGACAGCGTCCACACAACAAAGGAGGGATCTGAAAATGCAGCCAGTTTTATTTCAAAGGTTAGGTCTACCGTCCACACTAATCCGTCACGAAAACGGAGCTTTGCGAAAACACTTTTTAAACCGAAGGAATTTGAAAACGCCGACTCAGCGTTTTCGAGTGGACAGAGAAGATTTTGAAAACCGAGTTTTTCGAGAACGATGACGTCTTGATGATCACGTGATTTCCCTGACAAAGTTTTCCTCAAACACAAATCCAAAATGGCAGATGGTTGTTGCGTTTATAAATTCCTCCGGTGTAGTGTGGACAGGGCATATAAGCCCACTCCGACGTCTTGCGCATGTTATTAGATAAATTATAGCGATACTTAACAATAAGACTACGAGCCCAAGTTTTCTACGAGCAGATAGTCAACGAGGCGCAGCATTTTGCATAGAAAGAAAAAAACGTCAAGTAACACATATTATTATACATTGAACTCTCTAAGTCTTTTCTGACTGGCCAAAAGGGTACAGTGAATTTTCGAAATCAGCACCTGTGACGTCATAACTGCAGATTATACAGTTATCATGTCAAGGACACTCAAGGTCACGGGTTATCATGTCATGTATGACCGCATAGCATGATTTCCAAGGGTAATCATGTCAACTTCGCGCGATTCTTGCTGCTTGCCGTCAGTGAAGAAGCAGAAACATGACTTCCAAGTTTTTGCGTTCAATGTATAATAAAACAATTATTAGATTCGGTTTTTGTGATCCAGAATAATCAAGGTCTCGGTAAGGGTTATCAGCCTCAGCCTTCGGCTTCGGGGGTTTACCTCGACCTTGATTATTCTGGATACATTCGAGGAAATTTGTTTCGTTTTAAATCGAAAAACTTTGTGTTTTTTTTTCAAGCAAAAAACTTACCTCTTGTCTCTTCGAAGCTTTTTACCTCTACGGAAAATAATTTACATAAAAAATGAAGGTTAATTGCCCCCAAAGCAGTTCAAATCCACGCAGATCCACGCAATGTAATAGACATTTAGCGCCGCCATGTTTTCAGCGGTTTCAACTGCTAGCTATACCGTGGGCGCATGGCAAACACAAGATGGAGATCTAAAATACGGTACCACCCTCTGCTCTTTTATCTCCCGTAGAGAACACGAGGTTAGCTCACGAGGTTGACAAACTGACAACTGTACTGTACTCCCCCTTGCCCCAGGTTCCTTCTACCCGCCCTAAAAAAAATTGTCTGATTAGGGGCAGGGTGGGGAGAGATGTTTAGAGAGCAGAGGGTGGTACCGTATTTTAGATCTCCATCCCGTCCCTCAAAGAAAGTGACAACAAGAAGAGAAAGGACACGCAGAAGACCTAAACCTTTAATTTAAAGTCAAGTTACGATTATTGTACACATGAAAAAATTACAAGAAAAATGTGAGGTAAAAAGAGCGATTTTTTTCACCTCACAAAAAAGTGATTTTTTCCGGGAGCTACTGTTAGAGGCCGGGAGTACTCAGTTACGCCAGATGGAAAATGTGTTCGCCAAAATTAAGGTGTCAGCAAAATTTGTCTTCCACAGCGAAACACAAGAACGCTTGGTTTTTCAAGACGATTTTTCGTATGAAAACATTCCTACTCCTGAACGACCGCATCAGTCAGATTCCTGAAATGGAGTTTTCGTCCAATAGATAGCTCTCTTAGTTGGGAGACTTGACAGAAGATTTTGTTCTTACATGCCGCCAAGACGAAGCCTTCCAGAAGCCACACAAAGAGCGAAAAACAGAGCTCTTGTGTTTGCCATGCGCCCACGGTATAGCTAGCAGTTGAAACCGCTGAAAACATGGCGGCGCTAAATGTCTATTACATTGCGTGGATCTGCGTGGATTTGAAGTGCTTTGGGGGCAATTAACCTTCATTTCTGATGTAAATTATTTCCTGTAGAAGTAAAAAGGTTCGAAGAGACAAGGGTCAAGTTGTTTGCTTGAAAAAACAGAAAGTTTTTTTATTTAAAACGAAACAAATTTCCTCGAATGCCAGTCAAAGACGCTAAAAGTAGCCTCAAAATTCTTGGCACCAGCGCTCAACTTTCAGTCGCATTAATTGGCGACCGGCTGGTCGTAATTTCGCGGGAACCCACAAAAATATGGGGGGTCTTTGTTTTCAAGTTTTGAGGTCTTAGGGGTCTTAGGGGGTCTTAGGGGTCTTAGGGATCTTAGGGGTCTTACGGGGTCTTTGTTTTCCAGACACCTGCTCAGAGATGCTGCTATGTCCACACCGGATAAAAAAACTGGCTTGTGTTTAATACAGCAAGATAATTTGTTGATGTTGACTGCTGTACTGCTCTGGTGTCACCAGTTGCCTTTTGAATGGTGAAAAGACAGTGAGAGGAGACCTGCCTTCGGAAAAGAATCTCTGTATACTTCGTTGCGAACCCGACAGGTTCATAATCCGGTCACTATCCGTTTTCCGATATCTGTCAAAAAGCTTTGCCAATAAGTGGTCAAGGTCAGCAGCCGGTAAGTCCAAAACTTCTGCTATGCCTCCTTTGTTTATTGACAACAAATATCGCTGAAATTTTTTCATTTCACTGGCAGTTTTCCTTTGCTTTCGTGGTTTTTCTCTTTGTTTGAATAAGCTTAATTCAATTTCTCCCTCGTTCGTAATTTGCCGATGTAACTTCGTTTTTTCCTTATAATAGTGATATAATTAACTCTCTGAATGTTGATCGTCACTCACCGTCTTGTATCACAACGATTTTCAATGTAAATAAAGGAAATATGGCCTAGATTTGGATAACCTTTCGTGTTTTTTCCTTTCCTAATTTGCATAATCCGTAATCGGCCCGTGGGCATTACGGGAGAATAATGCCCTGTCGTTAAGCTGCCCTTAGCCAATCAGAGCGCGCGTTATACTGGCTACAAACACAAGCCATATAATAATATTATTGCACTCATGTGATGGTTGCTCTCTTCACGCTGATTAGTTCTGGGACATGTACCTCTCAGCTGTGTCGGTTGTAATACATAAGCGAATTTTTCCCAAACACATGGATCAGTAAGCACATAATGACTGGCGCCGAAGAAAACAGTGAGTTTTGTTTCTCCGAAATCTTCAATGCTTCCCGAGGCGAAGCCGAGGATTACATTGAGGTCGAGAGGAAACAAAACTCACTCTTTCTCGCGGGGTCAGTAAGTAAGTGTTTTGTTATACCTCCCAACTCAAAACTAGAAAAAACTGCGAAGAATTCGTTTACTTTACGCCGGCTGGCCCATAAATTTGCCGCGGCTTTAAGGACCACGACCTCATCATGTCGGAGTTAAGAGTTTATGTCGTTGTTTCCCTTGGGACTTAGTGAGTTTTGTTCGCCCTGGGGAGTTAGTGAGTTTTGACCCAATCTCTCCAATCGGAAAGCGTACTTGAGTTAAGAGGTGTAACAATCCAAATTGAACGTCTTTAGAACCCTACCTAAGCTTTCCTTTAGTTACTAAATACTGTTTATTTTGTACCCTATTTTTTTTGCACTATTGCGTGTTCGACAATAAACAAAAAACTAACTCAGTAACAAGTTAAGGTAGCTTCTTTTCCAAAGGCCCAGGATCAATGTTCCCCCAAATAAAAACTAGGCAAAAGTAGTAAACACGGCCTTTTAGCAGCATCAAATCCTCAACTCCACTTTCAACCGTGTATATTAATATTTTCTCATTAATAACAGCACTTCAACCTTGATTTTGTAGCACAAATTTAACGGGCATTATATCCCTGGAGTTTCGCTCTGGGAAAATGTTCGTTTCTGGTAAATGATAATGCTAACTCATTCAGAACTCTCCTCAGACCCCAAAAGAAAATCCACAGCGCGGGCCTCCATGCAGGCACGGTAACCTTCCCTATGGTAGGCAGTAAACATGATGGGTGTAAAGAACTGATTGGCAGTGGAATGATAAGGGAACGCGCCGCAAAGGGATCCTGATAAAAACTGAAGCAGAGAACAATGACAACACTCGCAACAACAACACGTCAAACGCTCCACTTCTTCTGTTTCCACTTCCGGTCCACTCCCCCACAGGTCAGCCTCAATATCAATCTTGACGTCACCGCTTATCTCGTCCCAGCTCTTTCTCTCTCCTGAGAGCCCGTATTTAGGGTGGCGTGGGAGAATATAAAGCACTTCTCCTTCCCCAACCTTCTGTTCCTCGCCTTCGTCCGTGTAGTCGTAGTACTGGACTTTAAATCGATAACTTCTCGGTTGCTTTCTCGCTGGCCTGTCAATCACTTTGTTCCTAAGATCTTCATACACGTCTCTTCCGTTCATTCCAGTGAATGAACAGTGCAGTTTTTCCCTGGCTTTTTTCAAAGCGGTGATCAAATCTCCTGCGATCCCTAAATCCTCTAGGTCTCCGCCATCCACAACTACAATCTTCGGCAACTTCTTTTTCAGCAATGGCAAAATGCCCAGGTTTTCAACATGGCCGCCGTCAGACAAGTAAAGAATCGGAGGAGGAGTGGGGCCAACGTTGATTACTTCCAAAAGTTCCCGGATGAACCTCACCTGATAAATATTAACGATGCACCACCTACAGAAAGAAATAGCATTACCGCAACTTCTTTAGCTTTGATATGGCTTTAATATGGCAAAGGTTCTGTAATATGGATAGTGATTTTGGACGATATAGAAATAAAACAATCATCACAAGTGAAGAAAAGTGTTCAAAAGAGCTGCGAATGAACAAAGCAAACGCCACCCCCTCCCCTCCCTCCTTTGGTGGCTCTTTCCCTTCATCACTCTCTCCCCCAAAAAAAAGCTATAAAGTAAACGCAATCTATGGTAAAACACAATGACCTTGACTAATACATAAAACAAGCTTATCAGATCTTTCACAAGTCCTTTGTACTATATTTTCGAATGCGGTCCCTCGCCACAAATTTTAACGCCGACGTGTTCCCAATTGCCAATTTGACATCATTGAAAATGGTGTACCTTACAAACTTTTGCCAGCATCCGGGATTTTCTGCGCCCGTGGGCATCACGGCGATCAGCGTCAACACGCAAAGAAAAACAAGGAAAAAGATCACAGCTACTTTGTTCCAGACGTCACTTCCGCCGTCCAGCAATGGAATTATAGGAAACCCAATGATGGGAAACACCAAAATAAGTTGAAAAAGAATAGCAATACACTACAAAAAGAAAAAAGTAATTAATGGTTTGGTTTGACGAACTGACACTTAAAACTACATTATTCACTCTTACTTTTCTATTCTTTGGTGTTATTGTTTTGCCCTATTCAGCTATTGTGGTTTTTTATCGGTGTTTTTGTTTGTACGCATGGGTAGGAATTTTGTATACATGTAGAGAAAAATAGGCTCCATTTGGCGCGAAAATATGCTCGGAGATTAGTCCGCGGACATATCTGTTCCGAGAAGCGAGCACGGTTTTCCTCGAGCCACGCTCTCGGAAAAAAA
>CM042754.1:14192050-14209401 GCA_022496165.2 Catalaphyllia jardinei
CTGTAGATACCAAAACCCCTATATCAAATTAAAGCTTACAGAACTGGCTATCTATTTTGGAATAAAATGAATTTTTGAATTTTTCACGACTTATAAATGCGAGCGTCTGAATCACCTTTTCAAAGCTACAAGTCAAAGCGAATTTTGTCTTTCGCTAATTTAATTTGCCCCTCGACCAGTTTCCGGACCCAAAGCTCTAAAAAAAAGTCTGCTGTTTTCCAAACTCAGTTACAGTGAAAAGTTACGGAACGTTTTCGAAATAAAAATATTTCAAAGAAAAATTTCGGAGAGACAGAATTTTGTTTTTTGTGTTAATCTACCAACTCTCAAAATTTGGGGGCAATCGGACGAATTCCCTATGAGTTTTAGCTCTTAACAGTGTCCGCTTCATTGAAGTGAAAAAACAGCTAAATGTGTCAATTAGACGGGTAATTTTTACTTCCGGCCAAAACTTAAAACCGCCATTTCTCTGCCAATATTTAATCTTTTTCAATGATTTCTTTTTAACATCAGAGATTTCATTTGGATCATTACTTAATCTGGAAAATCAAAATTTGAAGAAAATTGTCGATCTGAAGGTATACCGCAACCTTAAGTCTTCTTCAGAGCCGGAATAGTCCTATAGGTCTCAGCGCAGATTGTTTTCCCTTCCGTAACAATTAGCCGTTTTCCTTTTGAAGCTTTAAACTACAACAACTGAATTTTTCACCATCCACCGATCTTTGAACCAATCTTTAGGGATAATCCGAACCGAGCAGAAAAAAAAACCGAAAGAAGAAAATCCTCGACAGTACAGGGAGCTTCTGGAAGAGAATAGACAGAAAATCGATACTTACGTGTAAAGCACCCCAGAGAGGTTCGTTTAACAGTTTATCATTTACACGTAAATCTGAAATCGACTGCTGAGAGAACCAGAACTGAATAATATTCTTTGCCAAAAGAGGCGTAAAATTTTTCATATCTCGAAAACATTATTCAGTTACACAACCCAACGAATAAAAGTGTGCACATTTTAAATCTTGGCCACATGAGCAGCGAAGTGATTTAGCCATGCTGAGCATATAACAGAGAAATATTTCACACTGATGAGGTCCACTTCTCCAGGCAACCCACAATTTCATCACAGCTGGTGTCTAACATTAACATTAGTGTCGCCGAAAAGGAGGAAGCAAGCAAGTCAAATACTAGTTCCAAGGCCATAATTCGTGTTTCAGCCATGCATAGGTCAAACAGCCAAACTTTATATAGAGGTGGAAGTTGACAAGATGACCCAGATTTGCTAAGATATGCAAAAGCTAGATAAGTCACATTTGCTTAAAATTCCCCAGGCATTAAGGCTGGGATTAAGACAGATGTTAACATCCGGTTGGTTGAAAAAAAAGGATAGTAATAAAACGTTAACGAGAGCTACATCCAAATAAGCTTCTTGGAGACTCTGGCGGACTCCATCAGAACCGTAATGGGCCGGGATAATATCCCCCACGGTCGTTCTCGTACAGACGTCCGGCCGTTTTCACCCGGTTTGAACAGAAAGACTTCGGGCGATATTCTCAAAATAAAACCCTCCCGCTTGCTTAACAAAATTAGATATGAAACAATTACGTTACCCCACACAACCTTATCGAGCTACAATGGCATCCCCTATCGCACACCGTTATTAGTCAAGCAAAATTCAGTCGCCTTACTAACGTTCTGTCGAATGTTAAAAATGCCATCACGGACATACAATCAATGTCTTCGAGGTCCGGCTATGTTCACGTACTAATTGCCATGGATTACGGATTATGTACCCGTGTTTATAACAATTGCCGTTAGCACAGTACTTCTCTTTGGTCGAGATTTAAATCAAGAAGCATAAAAAAGGACCGAACAAGTCTAATTTAATTTAATTTTCATATGGTCAACTCAGCAAAGTACCTCTCACACAGTCATTTGTTAACAACACCCTATCAACTAATTTAATTTTTCGCTTCCACAAAATTGATATTTCCAATACACTGAAAATCCTGTATACCTATTATTTCTTGTGTGGTTCCTAGCCAGCTTAACGTTTTTCTTCACTGATTTCTTCATCATTTCTTGAAAACAGATACTTCGTCTCTGGGGAGAGAATTTTTACGGAACAGATCCCAAACACAACACAACGGCATCCCAAAAACAAAATAACAAAAACAATACAAAACAGTTATTAAAAAGTACGTGCCGTTAGGTCGTATTAATTTCAATTCTGGGCAGATTAAATTACCCAAGATATTTTCATCACTTTGAACGCCCGACAAAAACGCTTTTGTTCTTCAAGGAAGGAAGAAAGTTGATTACTTCGAAGCCTTCCTAGCAAATTATAAAAAGGAGAAGAGTAAATGCAAATCTCAAATCAACTTGAAAAACTCTTAAAAAGTGTTCTTGCTGTGAATCTACCACATGTATTTACCTCAGGAACCATTCGACATTTTGTAATCGTGTTTTAGCATTGACTTCTGTGGTTTGCCTAACCATGGAATTCGGTTTCTCCTTTAAACATCTTTGGGCAAGATTAGTTCGTTCAGACGTTGCTTTTGAGCCAATTTTTAACGAAGACTTGCTTCACTGAATTAAGCAGCTAAGTATCATTTAAATCATGATTCTTTTATGAGTTGTATCTTGCTTGCATGGTCAAGATTGATGTGAAGCATATATGAAATATTTCATATTTGAACTGCGGTTATAGATGCAAGTGAAGAATGATCATCGCAGTAAATTTTCCAATTTAAGAAACTGAAAAGAAGAAGCCTGAAAAAAATCAGGGCTTGGAAAATTTACTGCGATGATCATTCTTCACTTGCTTGGTCAAGACTGACCGTTAGAAAAGGCTATCTTTGTTTGGATAAGTGACCGCTCTTTTGTGTTTCCGTTAACATCCGTTAAAAAGATAGCCTGTGTTCCGGGGAGAGGCGGCTGTGACACAGGCTATTAAAAAGACAAATTAATTTTTCCTTTGCGCGAGGATTTATTGCTTTGTTAGCATCCCGGGGGGGGGGAGGGTACTTAACGAAGTTTAATACGGGGAGGCTCCGCCCCGAGGTCCAACCCCTTACTCTTTTATATACCATTTTGGCAGAAAGGTACCCATTTTATTGAAAAAAGGTACCCCTTTCACACAGGTACTTTAAGAAGTCTATTCGAAATGTTTATAGAGCCTCCCCGTATAGGCCATTAAAGGGAGTAACCCCCCCCCCCCCGGGTTAGCATTTCGTGGAAACTAAACAAATGCACAGCAAGAAATACCTTCTTTTTGTCTCATATCAAAATTTATATAAAATTTTGCGGTACTTTTTATTTCACCAACATCGAAACAACGGTAACTTTAGACTTCATACATAGTGATACTATTTTTTTTTTGGAGATATCAATTTCCGTGGGTTTAATTTTTCCCTGGGGAAATTTCTCAGAACTAATGGTACAGCTATTTGAGAAAAGAAAAAACGGACCGGCATTATTAATATAGTGGGAAAACACAGTATTTTTGAGAGGGTACTCCTATTTTCGTTACCTTTGTTATCTTTTCGTTATCTTTTTTTACCGAAGCGGTGCAGGAATTTGAAAACATTTTCCTGCCTGTCGGGAGTGGAGACATTTGAACGCAGAGCGTTTTCAAGAAGTACAGCGAAAACAGAGGCTTTAAAAACGCTGGCGCCATTCGCACCACATATGCAGAAGTCGCGTTTACTCGCAGTATACTAACCTGCAGTGCAGGTGTTATTTTGGAGCATAGCGCAAGATAAAATTTTCGATGCCGCCATCTTGGATTGCAATTGCATGCTTGACCGGTATAGGCAAATATTTCCTCGCCCCAATCCTCCACAGTTACCAAATCCAACATGGAAGGGAAGGGGGGAGAGGTTATACGAAAATGTACACCCGCGCGCCCAAAATACTCCTGCATGCAAGCTAGCAGCGTACCAGCGCTTTAATGTAGACCGAGAAAAAGCTGCATAATCAGTTGGCGGGTGGGAGCGTTTCCCACGGAAACGTATCATCGAAAACCCATTAGAGTGGACGCGACCTAAGAATTTCTTATTCAGGAAACTATGGAAATTATAACTCGGTACCTCTTAAGGTCATTCCACTGAAATAGAACCTACACTGAGATTTTTCTCAAACTTTGCCAGTTGATTGTTTATATTATAGGAACTTAAATTTGGAAATAAAAATGAGGGGTCCCCATGTTCGTTTATGAGCAACAGCACCTTGTTTATCCCATCTAAATCCTTATAATAGCACCATGATTATGGTCACGATTGCTTGCTAAATTCACGTTTCCGACGATTGTTTAGTTGCTCAACACTGAGAATTGGCCCATATTTATTTTACACAGAGAAATTTACTGGTCAATTCAAAACAACAGAGAAAAATGATAGGTCACCGTAGTCGATTTCGAGAAAATGACGATTTACTTCTTTGGCGAGGTCCAGCTGTAAAAAAAGCTGCCATTTAATAATGCGCGCGCACTGATCGCGCGTAAAATTATGCGCAGTAGGGATGCGCAATGCAAAACTGGGGAATTTACCTTAAATGACTCCATAGCGGGTGCATGACATTTACCCTGAGATTTTACTTCATAGAATAGGCTGATAATGTAATTCAAGGTGCAGAATATAAATTAATTCAATATAAATTAATTCAACTACACGTGACGCCGGGTCCGGGAATCGAACCCAGGCCACAGAGGTGGGAAGCGAGTGCTTACAACACTGCAACATTTCTGCATTTCCAAGTTTGTAGGACAAATTTTTTTTTTGAACTGTCTAATAACTGTTGCGCACTATCTTAGCCTCAAGCAAGCTAGTGCGCAACAGATTGGGGTTCTGGTGCGAAAATAAAAGAAACCTGCGACCGAAGTTAACAGAGTGTAGTCTAGGGCAAGGCCGGGAAGCATGCGGAAAGCGGCCTGGGGAAGAAAACCTCCACACTCATAAGTCACTTAAGAGTACTGCCTTGGGCAAAATGCTTTCTAAAATAAAAGACACCTCAGCCGACAACATGCCTAACTGCCCGCCAGTTTTAATACAGTCCGGAAACCTTGTGCCGGCTTACACTTGGGGTAAACTGTTTCAAACTAAGGACAAGGTAGTCTCCTCTTTTGGACGTCAAAGGGACTGAAGTGAAACTCCCCAGTGACATGCGGTTATCCCAATGCGAAGGCCATTCAACAACGTATATTTTACTCTTGTTCACATTTTCGTGACAGGTTTGATTCCTAGGATGTAAAAAGCAGTTTCCATGACGCGTGCAGTGGCTTCCAGGAGCAGCATTCGTCCCATGTCGACTTTGATAATCTCGCCTGTTTTACGGTCCTTCTCGACGCAGTAACAGCTGTCGTAGAACTCGGTGAGAGAGGTGGCCATTTCATACATGAATTCGCACAGTGTATGCATCAGCAGATCATCCAGGACTCGGCTCAGGATCTCGGGAAAGCGAATAATACACTTGCCCAGTTTCCACTCCTTCGGATGATCCAGTGAGATTTCCGTGTTGCTTAAACTCGATTCCAGGGTCTTACGGTCGATGTTGGCCAAGCGCATGATAGACCTGGATGGAAAAAAGTATTCCTCGTTTAGCCACCCGGCGAATAACGCTCAAAACGTAACTATGTTTAAACGCACGAGACTAGATAACGTAAGAAAAGAGCTTTGTAGCCAGGAAAAATAGTACCGTTCTTGGTCACAAGACTGGCGATGCTCGCAAAGACACGAAGGTACGGGAGCAAGTTGAGAAAATTTCAAGACAGGGGTCTAAAACTTTCACTTCAATGTATCACTTCTCACCTTATCCGAGTGTAAGCGTACAGCAGATACACAGCTGTGTTTCCTTTGTCGTCTAACATCTGATAAAACAACAAGACTCACAAGCTTATCACAAGGAACTCCAGGGATTAGCGTACGAACACACTAAAAGACTGCGAAGGCGCACACCATCAAGACTCCAGCTGACCGGTTCGTTTCAAACATGTTCATATCGAAACGTTCAAGGCTATACACGGTATAGCACCATAAAGACTCGATTTAACGCCCCTGTTCCACACAGCGTCCCACAGCCCTCCGTTAAACGCGTCCAACCCAAGCGAGTGTAGGTATAACATCTCCAATTAGCTCCCCGAGTACAAAAAATTTCACTGTTTTGTTTCGTTTTGTGTATAGATCGATTATGTTTTTAGTTTAATTTAGCTCATCAAAGCGCCGGAATACTCGATCGCCTCTCCTTGGAAGTGCTAAAACATAAAAACG
Organism: Catalaphyllia jardinei; assembly: GCA_022496165.2. Classification (NCBI taxonomy): domain Eukaryota; kingdom Metazoa; phylum Cnidaria; class Anthozoa; order Scleractinia; family Caryophylliidae; genus Catalaphyllia; species Catalaphyllia jardinei. The sequence goes on from CM042754.1 coordinate 14,198,314, forward strand.
TCCCGGGCGCTTATTATACAAATCAATTTTTAGAGTAAGCTTTACCTTATCGAATGAAAATACATAGTCGTTGACTCTGTTATGTGAAAGATCTGCGTATTTAATGCAGCCATAAGCTACAGCTTCTTGAGCTGCGCTCAACTCTTCGGCAGTCAAAACCTATGAAAATAACCGAACAGTCTAGTAAGTATGCGCAAGGAAATGGCAACTGCAAAGTCGCATCACAGCCAATAAACCAATAGCAGCAGAGTTGATAGAACAAATATCCCGTTAAACAAGACAGGACTCGAAGCAAATTTTAAGTAACCAAAGGCAGGCTGGAAAAGAAAAACTACGCATTAAATATCTAGATGGTGCAGACTAGATGCGACAAGAGTGGGAAAAATCAAGTCCAGGTATAACTGGGAGTACAAAGTGTGGTTTAAAAAGTTTACAAAAAGCGGGAAAATCGAATCCAAGTATAACCAGAGGCCGAAAGCGGTTCAGCGCAAAACCAAGTGAATTGTAAAACGCGCGAAAAAATCAAGGAAGTCGAGGCTAAGAAGGCAATACCAAAAGCGATACCAACCTGATCTCGTTCCTTCTCTTTCAGCTTGTCAAGCGCTCTTTTAAGACCTTCATCGAGAAGGTCAACAAGACGAACTGTGTCGCCGGCTCTAGTCTTGAATTTCTTTCTGTGAGAAGAAAATAACATTATAGGGTCGTTTGAAACTGTAATAGGAAAATAGCACACTAACCAATGGAAGATACTGTTGTGCAACATTAGCAAATGGTAGGAGATCATTACGAAATGAGGATGATGCCGAGAATATGGGAATGCCACGCCGGAATACATCTTGATTACGGACAAATAAAAACCCAGGGCATTCATTAGGCACCGACCCAAAAATTAAAGTAATATAAGAGAAATGCATTTAAAACTGGTTGATACAGTCGGTTACTCTACTCAAACCAGCTGCCTCCTTCAAATGTTATTGAAAGCCCTGATTTAAACCTGAAAGTCACATGTTCATATCATTATGTCTTTAATTTCTATGAAAATGTTAGAAGCAACGTTGAATTATTGGAGATTGCTTCCTTCATTTATTTACTTCTTGTCACGTTCGAAATGTTTCTCAGTTCTCATCAAAAAGGGCATTCTCCGCAGTCACTACAGGACAAGATATTAGGGAAGTAAAATAAACGCCTAAAACCACAGCATTTACTTACTTGTCTTCACCAAGGACGACTCCAAACCCGACATGGTCCACCCGTATTACTTTGGGATCATAAATACCAGCTTCCCTTGAAGCTCCGTAGATAAGTTTAAAGTGATCTCCCTACAAAGACAAGTGCACATGTTAAGCCAGAAATAGACACGTGAACAAACTGCTGTCCCGTGAACGACAAATAGGACAAACCACGGAAGATGCAATAATTGCGTTCGAAAATGTTGTGCAGTCAAATATTTAGACATTGTGGCTTTAAGAAAGCTTAGTTTTGGCGAGCCAAAGTTAACTCACATATGTGGAACACTCAATTCTTGAACTCCTCTTCCATTTGCCTTGGAAATGTTTCATTCTAGAACTTTGTATTTGGAAGTTCGCTTGTGTACCTAGACGAGTTGTTCTCGCGACCTTGGCTCCTACATCCACTCCATAGATCCAAGGTTAGCTGTTGTGAAAGATTATCCTATTTTTCCAGCTTTTTAATTAGTCAATCCATTGATCTTTGCTTGCCTTATCAAGTCAGTTGCGTTCGTTAGGATCTGCATCCGGTTACTTTGTTTTGTACCATATGATTTACCCTTGGCTTGAGTCCCAGGCGTAGCGGGAGGTCGCATTAAAGTGGATGCACTGTAAAGTTGTATGTAGCGGAAGACGTAGAAGTCAAAGCCCTGGTTGTTCGAAAAATGGATAACGCTATCCAGCGGATAAATCACTGTCCATCGCATAGCGTGGTTTGTTTTGTTAACACTTATCCCGTAGATAGCGTTATCCAGCCTTCGAACAACTGAAGCCTGAAGATTCAAAAACTTCAAGTGTTGGAGTCTCGATATATCTGGTTGGTGTCAAGTCTTTAACGAGTTCCAGTTAGTCCCTAAAACGGCGGAAAATATTCTTCCGCACTCGTTCAGAGTTTTATTGCGTATAATATCACTGAAATATTTCATTTTGACTAACCTGGCCAGCATCAGTGACATAAATCAGCCAATCTGCATTCTCATCATGAACACGCTGTTGAAGAGCGGCGAGGTCAGATGTGTCGTACGTGAACCCGCCATCAGACTTGACAACGGTTAACGGAACCTTATAGCCCTGAACAAACACAACTTTACGGCCTTCTTCTTCTACAACTTTCCCTTAAGATAGAAAAGAAGCAAACAAAGTTCTTCAGACAAGACATTTAATTGTTATTCGAACAACTAATTATTTTCGATCCTAGTATTCCACACTTTGGAATGTTTACAGTCATTGATGTCAAAGTCAGTTCACCTGAGACCCTGGGAACTAACGTTCACTGCGCATCCCCAAAACACAGTACGCACGTTCAAAACCGTGACAACAGCCCTGACAACGCAGACAAGGGGACAGACAAGGGGAAAAAGTGGCAACTATTACACTAAGTTGTAGACATCTAAAGCTGTTTCATTTTCTAAAAGGGAAACTGCTTAGTTGACGATAAACTAAAATTTATCGTTTAGTTGTCAACAGCTCATCTCACACCGCTTTTTTTCAGACTTGTTGATCAGTAACATTTTAGTTGTTAATAGCAAATAGTTATCCACAATGTCTAGTCTGTGGACGCCACTAATCATTCACCCATTTACTACAACGCATACCCACGTCCGCCACATACCGCGAAAATTTTGTAAATCCTTTTGCGAAATTCAAACCTGCCAAGACATTAGGGCCTAAGTTTTCCTTCTTTGTTGCTGCTTGACTTCAGTCTACCCAAATAACAGTCACTATAATCACTGTCAGTACCATGTAGGAATTTTCGCTCACTAGAAGTAGGAAATCTGAACTCTGGCGCTTCTTTTGATCAAGGAGTAGTGAAGGACGGCTGTCTGTCAGTTCAGAATTTACCTTGTATTACTTTTGCTAATGCTCACCACTTGGAAACCAAATGAAATCGGAGCAGTCATTGACAAGTATTCAACACGTGAGTGCAGTGCTCTGATCTATGACTGGCTGAGAAATCTTCAGTGCTTTGCATGGTTCAGTGACAAACCTTTCCTTTCGAGATCTGCAACCACCCTTGGCATCATTTCCTGATAAAATGACTCTCCTCTCTCTATCAGGGTCACATCCAGTCGCTGGTAAATTTTGTCAAATTCTGAGAAAAAGTCAATAAAATATGACAATTTGATTTAGAAACCTACAACATCGCTGTATGAAACCAGACTTACAAGTTTTTTCTTCCCATATTTTTGTTTCCCTTTTAGATTTCAAAGTCCTTTCACTTTTGAGCTGTAATGAAAGAAAATGCTTGTCTTTTACCTTTCCTAGACACATCACAGATTAAATTCCAGGCTTTTCTTACGTCAGGATTGCCTCCTTGAAGTTCTACCACTTTTTCATATGCCACCTTTTTGAAAGCTTCATCGCTATCAAACCTCTTTTTGGATTCCTACAAAAAACGAACAAGCAGGCCCCTATTTCAGCTCACGAAACATGCAAACACAACAAATGATGTAGACAGCATCTCAGACTGCGGGCAATGCCACTGAGTGTCAGTGTATTTGTCTGTCAAGAGAATCCAAGAGCAGGGCTGCGTAGCCCTGTTCTCAACATCCATAGCAAACTTGTTACTTTGCAGAGGAATTCTATCAACAACAGTCAATTTTACCTGTAGCATCAAGGGAAAACAAAGCATACTCAGGCATTAACAGGTGTTGCAGGTTACCGGCCTCAGTGACAGCCCTGAAGAGGAAAAAGGAATGTGCTACCTTATAGAAAGCCTGCAAGTCACCAATCGGCGGTGAAACTTGAAGATAGTCTGGAAACATGTCCTGAAGATGTGCGATCAACATGCCAAACTGAGTTCCCCAGTCTCCAATGTGGTTGATACTGAAAATAAACAAAACAAGAAAAGTTATAGACCAAGTTTTTTCTTCTTCAATTTATGGCCCAAGCGGGAAGTGCATGTGCCAAAGAGGAAAACACAAGGATCCATAACTTACAGTACCGACCAAGAAGAGTAGGATAGTATACAATATCTATTACATCTCTACTGTGTCTGAATAGAATAGAATAGAATAGAATAGAATAGTAGAATAGGGCCTGCTAAATTGACCAATCACAGCATGCCATAGTAACTGAAAGATATTTATTTCTAATCACTGATATGAGAAAGTCTTTGTGACTGCTTCTTAGGAAAAATAATGGGTTCTAATTTCTAAATCCAAAACTAATTCTGACCAATTTTTAAAAACAAATTTGTCTTTCTTACCGCAGCACATCATGACCCACATATTCCAGAAGGCGACAGAGACTTTCTCCAATAATGGTTGACCTCAGATGTCCCACATGCATTTCCTTGGCAATGTTTGGTGATGAGAAGTCGACAACACATCTCTTTTTCACTGGAACAGCAGGAGGCTGAACACCATTTGTAAGGATGTCTTTCAACAGTGACGACACGAAGCTGTGGCTGACACTTATGTTGATAAAACCTGCTCCAGCTACTTCAACCTAAAATAAAAGTTTGAAAAAAAAACTTTACTGGTATATATTTTATGACAGATAATTTATCCAACAAGAGCTTTCTTTAATAGTTGTTTGACTCACCTTTTGTACAAGATCATTCTGAGGTACATTTGAAACAATCTGGACAGCAATTTCATGGGGATTACTTTTAATTCCCTTGCCTTTTAGCATCTGTTAATGGAAAAGAATATAAGGAAAGGGAAAGTCAAATGCTTGTGTGTGGTTCCAGAAAATATTCATTCAAGCATCTAACAGCAAGCAAGGCCATTGAAAGTTCTAGTGGGGAGGGGGAGGGCAGAAGCCAAATAATTTTAAGGAGAATATGGAGCCAATTGAAATAAATAAATTGTAGAAGGGTATGGTGAAGTAGAGGGTACAGCCAGAAGGTCTGCATTTTTCTGGAACAACTCATTTAACAACTGTGTCACTAAAATGAGGTTTCATGCCTGAGACATCCAAGATCTTCTACTACTGGCAGCCAGCTCCTAGACGAAGACTGCTCCCATGGCTGACAAATTCTGGCAACCCAGGCATGAGCCCCCACATAGTAAGAGGAACAAACACCATCACACTGTCGAACACAGTGGAAAGAGGGAGGGAAAGGGAACTGCCTGGGTGATGAGCTGCCACACTAAAGCAATTGTAAAATGCCAGAAGAAAACACCTCCTGTAAGCAATACTACAATCCACAAACACATGAAATTCTGACACATATGCATATGTGTCTACATCGCTGACTACCAGGGAACACTTGAGCGCTCTTTGTTGTTAACTCCATTAAATTGCATTTAACTGCATTTATTTATGATTTCAAACACATGACTAATAAAAGAGTTAAATGGCATATTTGACTACAGCTACCATATATCATTATAACCTTTTTTTTAATTCTTTCTTCATGAATCACAAATGTTGTCTCACCTGGTTAATTGCCATAGCACTGTTACATTGATAGTCTCCAAACTTATCACCCTGAGAAGCCTGCACAATGACTGGTGCATCTGGGAGATCAGGAAATGTCAGTGCAATTGCCTTTCTAAAAAGCTCACTGACAGTGAACTGGCAGTTGGTCATGATTCTTTTAGAGTTAGCCTTCTCTTCCTTGATGCTCTGAAAATTAATATAAAGACAAAAAAATCAAAAGGCTCATTGCAGCTGCCGAAGATCAATAGCTGCATCACAGTTAAACGGTTTTAAAAAATTTAGCCTAAATTTTTCAATTCCATTGTTTGTAATCCGTGTCAATCTTCACCATCCTTGACCATGCTTGTTCTTTTATGGTTTATCATTATCTCTTTAGTGTTTTCCTGTCTTTATTAAGGACTATTTTCAGTTTCCTTCAATTTAAAGGTAATTTTGTCGATGGTCAAAATAACTTAAAATACTGTGGTGTAGCCCCTTTAAAAATGGGAAATAATAAGAATGGCTTCCAAAAGTAAAAGCATTTTTGCTGTCCTTGCAGAAATGTATCCCTGCATATGGTGGCTGCACTTGCAGTAGAAGTGGCAATCAAAACCAAGACTACAATCTTTTTCTTCCCAGGTAACAAAAATAAAGACAATGCTGAAGTTGCTTTTGCCCCATCTAATGATTAACTCAAGAATTATAGGTTTAATTTCCCAAGGAACAACATATTTTGTTCTAAATAACACAACTATCATGATATTCTACTTGGCAAAGCTTGTCAAGCAGTGAGCAAGTTGCCAGATGACAGAGAACACATTAGTTAAAAGATTGGAGATGCAGGGGGGAAACTTACGAAAAATCCCCTCTCCCACCGGGTTAGCAGGTAATTTGAATTCAAAGGTCGCGTCGCTATGCTAATTTCAAACAGTCAGTGTATGAAACATAGAGGCAACAAGTCTTTCGACGGCTATCGATGGAAAAGCTTTGAGAGAACTGCATGCTAAAATTGCTCCTTGGTGGACGTTTTGATCCCATAAAGAGAAGCAATGGTTAGAGCATCTATTAACCTTGCTCTAGGTGGAATCTTGAGTCGATTGGATCCTTTGGGGTGAATTTATGGCTGGATATCCTTCAGGCAATCCGCTGGGCTCAATCACCCGAGTGCCCTACCTTGAATAATATTATATATGGAGAGGAATAGAGAGAAGCCAAAAGTAGCTAGAATCCTTCTGAAACGCCTCCAATGCCATAAAAAACACAAGTTATACACACAGCAAGAAAAGGCAAGTTGATTTTATTATTTCTTCCCTTATTTTGAACTATTCCATATGATTGCTATATTCCCATACAAACTCTTATAATAATGCTGTTACGCAATGTCGTGTTGACGGTGCCTACAGAGAGCTTGGGCTACCTGTGGTTCACCTAGAATTTTTTTTTGCCCTTGACAGAAGTCTGTTAACTGGCTAAGAGTCTTTAAAGCATGGCCTATTTAAAGCCATAACAGTTGCGAGCCATTCTCTATATTGGTGAGCGTAATATTCATATTCTAAGTAAAGGACTGGATCTAGCTTGTAACTGAGACTAATGTGCAGAGTCTTAGAATTTAAATGACTTGAATCTCTTTTCAATGATATTTCCCTGCATGAGCCTCCATTGCAAGCAAGCTCCAGTCCACTAACTAGAATACGAAATTGGCCTATCAATAGGTACTAGTTTATCAGTGAGTACCCCAGGAGACGCAATGTTGCATTAAGTTAATATACAATTAAGAAAAGTTCAAAGAGGCGGGTCGAAGTCATGGAGGAAGGGGGGGGAGCTGGGACTGGCAGTAAAAGGAACAGGAAGAGGAAAGTTGACGGTAAAATGCAGTCAGGTGTACAATATATGTACAGTGTACAATCTGAAGAATCAGATCGGAAAGTTATTGTTCGTATTAGGTTAGTTAAAAGCTAAGTATAAATCAATCTTACACGCTTGAGAGTTGCCACTTGATACTTAAGCTTGTTGTTCTCAGTCAAAAGCTTATCCAGTTCCGGGTTACTAGCACCTTCATTTTCAACTTCTTCAAGCTCCGAACCAGATCCAATAGAATTCTGTAGAGCACTGATTTTCCTCTTCAAGCTCATGATTTCATCCTCCTGAAAAATACGAGAGCGCAACACATATCAAAACAGCACTTACATATAAGGAAGGAATTTAACAAAGTAGAAATTTACCGCTATTTTAGCGCGTTTTGAATATTCCTCGACCGCGCTGCCGTCCGCCATGTTGTTGGTACCACGTGGATGTTGTGACACGTGCAAAGCTCTGATTTGTGCAAACCTTGAGCTTGAAAAAATACAACTTGAAACCACCCTCAGAGCTTTTTTAGAACCAAAGGAAAGGAATGTTCGTGGAACCACGAAAAAATTCATTCACTGATGCAATTTTCTTCCTCAGGATGCTTTCATGGCCTGGTTACAAAGGCTTTCAACGAGTGGTTACTAAGTCAATAAATAAAATGGCGACCTCTGTAGCAGGAAATCGCTCTGTGTTTTACACAATTCTATGTAGTTTAAATCATTTAAAAGACTTCCAAATAGCGTGAGATTAATTAATATAACTAGCTGTCGAACATGGGTACCCTGGGCCAGGCACAGATTGGAATTTCGACGTTTTTTCCGTCCCCACATCCTACAGATCAGTGTGGAACAAATGGCCTTCCTCTCACTCCAAATTCCATCGTGATCATGGGGCGATTTCAGCACCTAAAAAATCTTTATCACGAGAACGTCTGTCAGTATCTGGACATCATTAGAGTCAAACATGGTGAGTGTAATATGAGAGAAGTTCAGTGTAGCTTGCGAATCCCGGAGAATATGCTTTGGGAAACCTATTTTTTTTTTCATTATAGAATTTAGTTAAAGAAAATTTAACAAGTTCGACAAAATCCTAATCGTACCGCAGCAACATGACTTCCTTCTACCCAACATTTTTGGTCACTGATTAAGTGAATGTGACAACTTCCCCCTTCCCTCCCCCTCCCCCTCCTCCCTGGATTTTATTTCTGTCTGTTCACTCCTTTGCTTTAAACAAATACTAGTTACCGAGAAACTGCAAACCATAAAAACTAATGAAATATCTCTGGCCCACCACAGAACATTTTTGGTTTGAGCCCCTACCCTCTAGAGGGCTAGTTTTGTTTCATGGTTTCTTTTAAAATGTTTGTTTTGACACGGTCCTCACCCACCCCATCCACTCTGAAATTTTAATCACCCTTTTGGACCGTTTTTTTTTTTACAGAAAGGCTTATAGTTGCAGAGGAGTTTTATTCTGAAAACTTGAAGACAGCTTTAAAAAGTGGCAAGGCTTTCCGGTGAGTTTTTCTCTCAAAAGAGCTCCCTTTTAGTTACATGTACAGGCCTTGGATTAAAAAACACTTCCTGTCAATCACTGGGCTGTTGAAATATGCACCCCAAAAAATTAATCTTCTGTAGCATGGGGATATAATATTACTGGCACTTTTAATTTTTTTAATTGTTATTATGCTGGAAAATGAGTTTTGTATTCCATCAAAGCTGCATTGACAGAACCTGGAAATAAACAATTTCAAATAGTTTTATTTATTTTTTTTTTTAAAGGATGCAATATTCTGTCCTATCAGACAAAGATTATGCACTGCACTTGAAATCAAATTTAAAGCATTTGACTGCTAGGTAAAAATAATATCTCTACAAATGTGTTTGCATGTATGCATTATTATTACCTAATTCGTACATGTTCTTATTTTTCAGCTCTAAAGATATCACAAACATTGCTTTTGACGTTGTTCATGGCCTTTCCTTCCTGAATGCCCAAGGAATTGTTCATAGGAATTTGTCTCCAGGGAACATATCAATTACACCCAAGGTAGTGGACTGGAAGTTGTTTTTAATTGACTTCATCATCTTGTTAGCATAGGGCTCAAGAAAGACAAATTGAATTCCAGCTTGCCCCTTAAACAAGTACTGTGGCTCTCAGATTTTCCTTGCCCACTCTTAATTTGCTCTTTTAATGATTTAGTGGAGGGGTGTCACGAAAACTCAGACCCCAAAAACTCAGACCTCAGACCTCAGACATCAGACCCCGAAAACTCAGACCCAAAAACTCAAGCCCTCCGATTTTTTTCAAAAAAAGAGATAACATGTTTTTGAAAAAGATTTACATTGTAAACTTGTCTCGACCTTATCACCTAAAATGTTTTTATGGTCACACAATGTTCATACATGTAGGCGGCAACAGCCGCCTATGAACGAATCTCTCTGGTTTATCGCTGTTGCGTCTGGTGGATACAAAGCTGACTTCAATTTGAACAATATTATAGCGACTTCGGTAAAAAGTTCGCCAGCAAATGTCATCAAAGTGTTGGCTGCTTTATTAAACCTTGTTAGTTTTTCACTGTTTGATCGATGTCAGAGTGATAAACTGTAGAAGATAAATATATCACTTCTTTCTGGCAGTTCCCTATAAACATTGCATGACAATAAAACATTAAGTGATAAGAATTGAGACAAGGTTACAATGTAAGTCTTTTTCAAAAAAATGTAAACCTTTTTTTTAAAAAAATAATCGAAGGGTCTGAGTTTTGGGGTCTGAGTTTTCGAGGTCTGAGTATTCGGGCTCTGAATTTTCGGGGTCTGAGTTTTCCAGGTCTGAGTTTTTGTGACACCCAAAGGCAGATCCCGAAAACTCAGACCCCTGGAAATTATTAAGAGGAAAGGTTAAAACCTCGTCTCAATCTTATCACCTCAAATGTTTTAGGGTCACACAATGTTCATAGGTGGCAAAAGCTAGAAAGAATCCAGATATTTATCTTCTTTCTGGTAGCTGCCCCTGAACATTGCGTGACCATAAAACATTAGGTGATAAGAAATGAGACGAGTTTACAAAGTAGATCTTTTTCAAAAAACGACCACAAATCTTTTTTTTTTTTTAACTTTTTTTTTAACTTTTTTTTAAACTTTAAAAAAAAACAGTCAAGGGGTCTGAGTATTTCGGGGTCTGAGGTCTGAGGTCTGAATTTTCGGGGTCTGAGTTTTCATGACATCCCTTCTGGAGCCCTTGCCCATTGGGTAAGTGAAAATGAAAAGTAACATGCACAGCTGCAGGAAAATGTACTTGTTGCAGATGACCAGAGGGGACTTTCTTTTTGGCCCTGTAGTATACTTGAAGAGTATTTTATTTACAAAATTAATGTGACTTGCAGTCACTTTTGTTATTGTTGTTGTTGTTTTGGTTTTGATTTTTAATGCAGGGCCGATTGAAGCTGTCTAGAAGTGGTTTATACTACATAACAGGTTTTGGAGCACATGTTGCATTTCCAATTGGGTGAGTGGTGTAATTTCCCCAACATATTACCAAAACAAAATATAATAATTTTTATTATTATTATTACTATCATTATCATTATCATTATCATTATCATTATCATTATCATTATCATTATCATTATCATTATCATTATCATTAT
>CM042754.1:14209411-14238749 GCA_022496165.2 Catalaphyllia jardinei
ATTATCATTATCATTATCATTATCATTATCATTATCATTATCATTATTATTATTATTATTATTGTTGTTGTTGTTGTTTAAGACAGTAAAAAAATTCTGCTGTATTTTACAGAAAGCTGTCAAAGCTCATTGACAATGAAAATTAGCCAATGATCATGCAAGACTTTCTGCAGTTATTGTAAAATATGGGCTTGACAATGTATTTCTGCAACGTCAAGTCAAACTGTACAAGACCTCCAATTTTTTATGTACATTACTCCATAGTCACACAGACAGTGGTTCCTATTTCTCGTATGATGTTATGATCACATAAAAATGAAATTTTTTGTAATGCACTAGTCTTAGTAATATTGAGGGTGAAGTTTAAATAAAGTGTGACCTTTTTTGTACAGTTGTCCAGAGTTTACAGCTCCTGAGGTTGTTTTATCAGGTCAAGGGCTCTCTCCATTATTTGGGCCATCAGGGCCAAAGGTAAAATATGAAGTAATGCACGCTCTGACTGGTTGATATGTGTAGTTATTTTGCGTAATGCTATACAGTTAAAACCTGCTATTTCAAACTCTCGGGGGAAAAAAAATAGAACTTCAAAATAGTGGGGGTTTGAAATGTCTGGTAGCGAAATAATGACTGAAGGACAAATCCAAGGGAAATGGTTTTGAGTTTGAAATAATATGGAATTTGAAATAAGTGAACTGCAATTTAACACTGTTATATAGCTCAGGTTAAGGCTGAGACAGAAGATGGCTAAATTAAATGTTTCCAGACAACAGCTGAAACTGTTAAGATTTACATGTAGCATGATTATATTCAAGTTTCCTAGCTTACATTTACTCATAATTGTACGTACAAAAAAATGAATGAAAGTTTGATTGAATTACCCCGAAATATTCTTTCTGTTTGCACCAGACTATGCAAACATGTGTAACATTTTCTATTTCAATTCCTAAATGGTTTGTACTTAATGCAGAAGACTTACGTTACTTTGTTTCTCTTTATTTTTCCAGGTTGATGTCTGGTCCTTAGGAATGATTTTGATTTATTTGATCTTGGTAGGAATATCTTTCAATCTGAAATTCTGGAATTTATTATTAATTTTTTTCAGTACTTAACTAACAATTTAAAGTGCCTATGAAAAAAATTCTAGTTCTGTGAAAGGCTTTTCAAAATAAGGAAGAATGGTATACGAAAATCTTTTTTCGTTTTAGAGATATTTACGTTTTTGTATTACGCAAATGAGGAAATTAAAGAGATGATGTCACAAATTATTGTTCCAGTAAAACTGTTAAATACTGAATCAAGAATATCTCTAGAAACATCAGGGTGGAGTTCTTCAAACTTGACACCAGAAATGTACATCACAAATAAAAGAAACAAAATAACACTCATGACAACTGTTTCCATGACAACACTCTTGGCTCCAGTCTCTTTCTTTCAAAAACAGGTCAAATATCCCCATTTGCAACCCTTTAAAGGGGGAAAGAGGGTCCTTCTCGAAACATACACAATGCTCATATTGCTCAGTAGATTGTTGGGAGTGGATGATCTATGGTTAAGACAAAAAATTGGGAATTTTAGTCTTAATTTACAATGGGCCAGCGGAAAAACTGTTTTCATATAGATCTCTAAAACAAAGGAAAATATTCCAAAAAGGAAAACACCTTCTTTATTTTGTAATCCTTTTCAAATAAGCAGCATTTAATAATTTTTTTACGTCAGGCATTAAGCTTTGGTCATAAAAATATATGTTGTACATGACTCTAGGTAAGCTTTGATATTCCTAATACATGACTGCATTTTGTACCTGAAGGGTCTTGAATATGATGCCAAATCTGTCAGATGCGGAAGGAACGATAACATTTATTTAATAATAAAATCACAACCCTGCGCTCCAACCCCCCTCATATGCATGTGCTCTGGACATTTAGAAAACAGTCCTAAGAACGCACACGCTGGTTGGTTAATCGTGTTTGTATAACTCAATGGAGACACAGAACTAGCATGCCCTGTTGACGTAGTGATAACGCGAGAAAAGAGAATGTACATTTTGATAATCAAAGTTAACAAGTTGTTTTCATGTACTCCGTGTTTCTATTGAGTTAAACACTTGTGAAAGTTTGGGAGAACTCGAAAAAGCTGCGGAAACGCTGCGGCTTGTGTTCCCACATTTCTCGTTCTCCCAAACTTCCACTCATGTTTATATAACTCGATAGAAACACAGTGCATGTTTTCTATTTCTTAAATATTAATGCTTAATAAATATATTTCTGCATTAAAATGTTGAAAGTCAACTGAAAATGGGTTTTCTATTCGACAAAATCTTTGAGTCATTTCCTGCAACCTTTGAGAGATGGTTATGGTTTGGTTATCTCATTCATTTCACTTGGTGTTTGACCCTTAAAGCGTCTATATGGCCAACAGAGTTTTTGTAGTGTTGGCATCTCTATAATGTGCCCAAAGATCCAGTTTTTAAGTTCTCCATTCAGCCACGCCAATTGAAGTTGACCATGAGTCAGTGCAAAAAAAAGAGTCTGGGTTCCTGATTGGGTCATTAAATCATGCCAGGAGGCATCAAATCCTGCTAGTTCAGGTTACTGTTGTTTCAGTAGTGGTGAGGAATATTTTTGACAAAAAAAAACAAACCAAAGTTCTTGGAGCTATGCAGTTGTCAAGGAAGCAAAATCAAAACATGAAGCGTTAAGATGTTCTGAAGTGATGTCATTTGTCGCCAATCTTTTACTGTGCGGTCAACTTCATTGACTTTAAAAGTGTCAAAAATTGAATGCATTTGTTTCATCACAGGAGGGATCACTCTGGGCAGGTGATTCTGAGAACAGCTCTGATGTAGAAAAGATTTTCTTGAAGATACTTTCTCTTGTAAAGAGAGTTCAAGGTGTGTCTGTATAAAAGTATATCAAATGCAATTGCCAACATATTGGGAAGAATCCATGAGGGGGTTATCAGGGACTGGCCTGAAGAGCAGGGAATGTATGTATATAGAGGGAGAACTCAGGCACAAGCTGTCCTTGGATGGAAGGAGGGAAAGACAGATAGACAGATGAACAGATGGAAAGAGGGAAAGACACTAGATATAGACAGATTCATGAACAGATGGAAGGATGGAGAGAGGGAAGAAGGGTGTAAGGGTGTGAGGAAGGGAGAAGTTGACAGAGGGATAAAGGAAGGGAGTGGGAAGATCAGGGATAAGAAGAATTAAAGGAACTTTGACTTGAGGTATTGATTTTTCTGGGAAATTTAAGGAATGGACAATGTCTAGCGTGTATCTAGCCAATTCGGGATGCAGGCGGATAGTTGGAAGAGCATGAAGGTAGCGTAAGAGATGCTTGAGATGCAGCCGAAGGGCATCTCTAGCTACCTTTCCAAGTGCATCCCAAATTGGATGGATGCACGCTAGACATTGTCCATTGCTTTTATAACATAGCAAGACAATTTTCACACTGAAAAGTCGCTTTTTCTGCACTGATCAGTCAACAATGACGTCAGCCTGAACCATCTCTATGAACCATCCATTTCCTTTTCAGAAAAAAATTAGCCAATCAGAATGCGCACTGGCATATAGCTATGTTATAAATGGCTATGAATTCTATGTGACTGTGTAATTATGTGATGTGCAGCTAAAAATTGGATTTTATGACATTTCTGGGTCACAGCACCATATAGTTTTTTTGAAAAGAATTTCAAACAACTGTTTGCATGGTTTTGTTTCAGATTCCTCTGGGGATATTCTTCACATTCTTTTTAATGATCACCAGGCCCTAGGCAAACTCCAGGTAGGTGACACCTGTTCCAGGTTCCAAAATATGAACTTGGTGTAGTGTTACCTGCAAATTTTATTAGTCTTCTAACTTTAGCTAAGAGAAGTTCTTTGCAGTAAAATTTATTGTCCCTGATTGTTTTCTCTGTTTGACATCACCTTTCAGCTCAGTAAGGTATTGTTGTGACTTGTTTAGATTCTGAACACTCTTTGGAATTTTAAGGATGACTTATTATTAAAGTCTTATTAAAATAGCAACAACTTCATTTAATATTAGTTTACTCAAATGTCAATTTAAGGTTAAATTTGATGATGAACTGTTTCAGGAAATTCCTTCAGCTGTAACTTCATTCCTGAGAGTTTGCTTAACAATTGATGTTGGTAGGAGGTACATATAGTACAAATAACTAAAACAATTTAAATTTCCAATTGGGAGGAATAAACAATTAAAAAGTATGTTATGACAGGAGTACACAATAGTTGAATGGTTACCCATTAGGATTTTGGCAACCGATTCACCAGTTAGTACTAGATATAGTAATCGAAACAGTACGGAACATTTAAATGCTTTATCCTATCTTTTTTGAGATGCAAGCCTACTCACTGATCATAGTCTACAAAACACTACAGAACAACTGATATGTCATAAGTTTAGTCTTAGTTGTCTTTGCCCCTCATGAGGCATAGACCTTCCACCATAGTTCTCCCCCAGACTCGCTTGTTAGCAATCCATTTATTGTGAGTAATCATTATGCATGGAGATTGCTTCTTATAGTGGTATCAATTGAGTTGATCAATTAGTATTCAAACAAATGTCTTTTTTTCTTAGACCTTCACCAGCTGAGTTATTACATCATGAACTTTTCTCCAGCTACGATAAGGGAAAGGTAATATTAACAGGAGAACAATAGAACATGCAAAACAGCATCCAAGGTGCATTCATTAACTCCGATGAACACATAAGACAAATTTAATTACCCCTCTACATGAGCAAAACAAGTTGTTAATTGTTCTTTTAGCTTGAAACCCTGACTGTTACATTCAACTTTTCACACCCTTTGGCAGATTCAGAGGTGCTCATAGAAGAAGGAGAGGGACAAGTTGCTTGAAAATTCCTGGCCATTATACCTGTTCTTCCTTCACTAAGGAAGAGGGGCAAGGATACCCATAACCCCTCCCTTAGACCCACTACTGGTGCAGTACATTAACCCAGCCTTCATTTGGTTTTTGATAAACTGTAAAATCGTTGAATCCCAGTTTAAAGCCCTGGGATAATATTAGCCTATAACTTTCGATTAAAATTTTTTATGTGAAAGAAATGCACTTATGCATTAGATGGACTTATATCTAGGGGGTGGGGGCTTAAAACCAGGGGGAACTTTAACATGGGATTTTAGGGTATTTATATTTTATGGCTTGGTGAAAGTGGTCTGTACTTTGTCTTATTTGTGATTGTAAAAATAGCCCTGAGATTGTAGTCTATGATGTCTACTGGGAGGCATTTCTTCAACTTGAACAATAATCAACAAAGTGGGTCCAAAGTTAGACTTCACTAGCTAATTGTGTCGTGTTGATAAATCAAGTCAACAGTTTAATTTATCATTCCCACTAGGTGAAGCTTTGTAATGGATTTCAACAATTTCCTGCTGTGTTTAACATTCAAGATCTAGAAGTCGTAGATTTTCATAGTGTTGATTTATCACAAGGTATTCTGTCTTATCTCTATTCTCATGAATATTAACTCACTTCTCGAACCATTTTGCAGTTGTCTGTTCAGTGTCCAGGTCTTTGAATGGCAGCAAGGCTGGAGGTAATCTTGTTTTTGATAAAGACCTCACTGTTTTTGTTGTGTAAATCAAGTTGTTCTTATGATAACTGGTTGGCATTAAGATGAGAAAAGCAGAGAGGTCTGTATCAAAGCAAGTTCACCTCCAGCCTCGCTTGCAGTCATAGGCCAGGTAACTAAGTACACAACAAGATTTTCACAAAACATCCCAGAAAGTATTATTCACCTCATATGGGATACCGGTAACCACAGGACGCCCATACAAGTAAGCATATTGTGGGGATCTTGTGGGCCAACCACTACTCGTTGCTTTTCTCTTGAACAGATGACGATGAGGGAGAAGATCTTCTTTCCGAAAGGTAATTGATAAATTATGATTGTTCAATCGAGGCCATTCTGAATTTTTTCAAAGACTTAAAAATGTAAAATACTAAACAGTATTATTTGCTTCTTTAGACCACTCCATGAGGTGTACCATCTTTGGAGACTGGCAGGTGGAGACCTGGAAGGAGAGCTAAAGAAAAGAGGACTTATTAAGACTAAGCCGCCAATTATGACCCTTCCAATGTATGTGATATCATTTTTATTTACCTTTTCAATGTCCCTCGTGTTTGATATACATTATTTAACATATCTTGTCGCTTTCATCCGTAGCGGCTCTCAGATTGGTTAACATCCTTAATGTGCTCATCAAGTGTATTTAGTTATGAAAAGAATTATAGTTCTTATAATGAATTAATTTTTCACTCTTTAGTATTCTACTCCACACTGGAGAAGAACTCGGAATGAAGAAAGACCGATTGTTACTGTTAGACGAGACAGTAGTTCCCGCATCAATGACACAACTCAGAGGGGTAACATGAACTGATTAATGGCAATAAAAACACAAGGACTCAGGCTTCGTCTAAACTATGCCAGAGAAATTTGAAAACGCAGCTTTATTTCTACGGTTAGGCCTACCGTCCACACTAATCCTTCACGAAAACGGAAATTTTTGGAAAAAGCTCTTCAATTTACAACCTCGTTCCCAGGGTCTCTCATCTTACCGTCTAGGCGGTAAGATGAGAGTCTCTGGGAACGAGGTTGTTCAACTTCAAAACACCGGCTTTGTGTTTTAATGTAGACGGAAAACATTGTAAAAACGGCGATTTCCCTGACAGAGTTTTCCTCAATCACAAATCCAAAAGGACCGAATATTGTTGCGTTTTCAAATTCCTGTGGCATAGTGTGGCGGGGTCTCAATCTGCTTGCAGGCCATGAAGGTTTTTGTAATAAATATAATGAAATATGTACGAGAACCAATCATAATGAGGGTAAATAGTTGGAAAAAAAGGCTGAACTTGAAAGAAAACAAGTAACTGGTTACAAGAGCGTGAAAGGCAAAATAGCTTATGATACTGCGCAAACTACAGGGTAACCGGTCAACTCGCCTACGCCTACTGGTGAACTCACCTGCGTAGGCGAATTTGATCACCATCATAGCCGAGTTCGTTGTTCCTCATAGGCATCTATGGGTGGATAAGGAAGTTGTTGGCGCTTCTTTTCTTGCTGAACACAGAAATAACAACGTAGTTCGAGTGCATAGGGTCCACGTAATGAGCTGGCAGAATACATTGCATCACAGTGGATCTACAATGCCATATTCCCTGTGAAGAGACTGGTCCGTATTCATGCTGCCAGTCCGAACAAATAATGACATCGAAGGCTGGCATAACGCATTGAATCGACGTGCCAACGGCCGCTGCAGCCGCCTTCCATCCTACGTCCTCGTCCAGTTACTCAACCGAGAAGCAAGGCTGGTTGAAGTGCAGATGCGACTCGTTGCCGACCACAAGCTGACGCGTATCCAGCAGAGGAAATATCGCGTTGTGCAGACCAAATTGCATAATCAGTGGGAGCACTACCAGTCCAGAAGAAAGACCGCAAAGCAGCTTTTGAAGCCTTGCTCAAAGCTGTATGGGCCAACCCGCATACAGTAAATAAGACCTTGAGATATTAAGCTAAAAATAACCAAGTAGTATACTTACCAACTCTCAGGCCTGCCCAATCGATGAAAATCGATCATCGGTAGCCAATCGATAAAAATCAATATAATGATAATAATTAATCGATTATTATCGATTGCCTCAATTAATCGATGAAAAGCGATACTCACAATCCTAGCCCTCGTAATTGCTATCGATTATATCGATTGTCATCGTTCTTAGTCGGTAACTATTGGAAGAGGATACCTTCAATTTTCAGACTTGGTCCCGGGACTTGCATACAACTGTTTCGACAAAGGTTGTCCTACAAAAGTATTAAAGCGCACGTGACATTGCCGATTGGCATTATGGGAAGTAAGTGTTAGGCTTTGCTTAATTGAGGTTTAAGGTGATTTAGCAACAAGGTAAGAGAAAGTACGAATACACGTGTTTGTGCTCTTTCCTTTCCTCCACGCTGAAACACCTTGAGGTTCACTCAAGCAAACGTAAAAACTACCGTTACCCATAATAACTTTCGACATTGCCGCGTAAGCTTGTCCCCGTTTGTAAGACAACCTTTCTCGAAACAGCTGTATACAGAGTGCGTGTCCAGTCGAATGTGGATTTGAAATTGATAGAGTGTTGTGAAAGGGTACAATGAGTGTGAGTTTACTGTAACTGCAGGTGAATCATTTTTCTTGAAGAAGAAAATCGGCAGCCGTGGCGAGGCCTTCCGCTGTGCTATTAGCCACCCTTTCAGTAGCTCAAGCAAAAAGTTTCACCGTAAACTTTATTGATGTTCAGGTGGCTTTATAAATGCAATAAACTTTTATCGTTGTTGTTGAGACTTTATAAATAGTTCATTAACCTTGCGATGCTACCGTTTTACAGAGTTAAAAATATAAATGACACGGTCAAGAAATTAAAGCAATTTAATCACGGGAAAATGGGCTCCAACAATTAAAAGGTTTTTTTTTTAATTCCTTTCCTTTTATCGCGAACAAAGCTTATCTCTTGTCCATTACGTTTTTCGCTGAAATTAAAACGAAACAAGAAAAATCGATAATAGCGTTGAAAATCGATGGAAATCACTGGAAATCGATGAAAATCGTTACTCCTGGTGATCGATTTTCATCGATTTCCGATATTAATCGATTAATTATTATCGATTATTTATATTGATTGAATCGATTATATCGATTATTGCTTTTCATCGATTGGGCACGACGGGACTGTAGTGATAAAAAAATGTAATATTTTTATAAAGGTAGCAACACCAGAATTTGGAGATATTGTTAAATTCTTGAGAATGAGAGAGATACCTGAGTTCCCAGAAAAAAGGGCACAGAAAGGCGAGAAAACTTTACTTAGTTTTACTTGAGTCGCCACCCTTTCTGTCCCTTTTTCTCTAATGTCAGACGTGAGAACCTGGGAAAACCTCAAAACAATTAGTTAATAGTTTTGTTAACATTTTTGTTTTTTGCTTGTTAATTTCAGAGGTTAAAGCATGTAGACCCATCAGCGTATTTTCCACTTATCGAAGAAGACGAGTAAGCCCTAGTTTTACTTTGTTAAAACATTATTAGATGGCGATCTTACTATACACATCAATATTTTCGACGATATTTGCCTGTTGCACCATTTGACGCTTGGTTTTTTAATCAGTTATTCTGTTCAAATTGTTCATAACACAGGGGATAACACTGTTACACAGCAGATACATTGACTTTACAAGAGACAAAATATTGTCATCAGTAAAAAAAGGTCTGTTAAAGGAGCGAATGGTGTGACATTGCTTAGGGCGTGGCGTTACATATATACGTCATGTAGGTTGTGACGTTGCTTGACGATATAATGGACATTCGACTAAGAATAAAAATTATTTTATTTCTGTTTTCATCAGCCCATCGTCCAGATATGCTCTGCTAGACACCGCTGATCTCCCGCTTACTATCAGAGAGACTACAGTGGACTATCAGGTACAGTCTGGATTTATCAAATTGCTGGCAGGTTTTTTTTCTTGTTGTTTCGCTAATGTCATTGTTTTGGTTTTTCATAGTTTCACAGAATTGTCCTGTTTCAACGTCTTTTAGAGGTAAGTAACTTGACACTGACAACTTGATAGAAAATAAGTTCCAATCTAACTCTCGTAAAATTATGTCTATGTTGCACTTTTACTTCTTATGAAGACCCTTGCAGGCTACTGTTCCACTTCCCAACTTCCTCCGTCACTGGTGGCCGCCCGTCCCCGCCCCCCCCCCCCGGGAACTAGCAATGTTTAAAAAGGAACAGATTATTCTAATTAAACGACAAATTATATATTTTTTTAACTGAATGGGAACTTTCTTTCCACACAGGGTTATCCTTACACAAGAGATCGTATAGTAAGAGAAGCGAGAATAGACATTCCCCCTTTACTTAGGGGCAAGATATGGGCAGCATTGTTAGGGGTTCAGGTAAGACAAATTTGCCATTGTTTTTATTCACTATTAAGCAGGCAACATTAAGGGAGGCCAGCTTTTGAAGACAAAAGGTCAGTGTCGTTTGATTGAGTTGCTTACATTTCCTTTTCTCAATAAAGAAACGACAGTTTTTAATTTACAAAACATGTTTCGACATTCTCATGCCATCTTCAGTTTCAAATGAGCTTTCAACGGTTGCTCTGTTTTGAGTTGTTCACACTCTGTAAATCCGTGAGTTGTAAGAAAGCTTGAAAAGATTCTTTGGAGCAGATGAGTAGTCACGCAAGGGCTTTCACTTGGAGAGCATTGCGTTACGGCGCAACTGACCAACCAGAGATGAGATAGGATCTAAATCAAATGTGATTTGTCAGCCCATGTTGTTTACTTTTTTGCATTTTATTTTACTCTCAAATGTCTTCGCGTTTCTGTCTCGTGTTGTTTTTCATCAGGGGGACATCCAAGGTACATACGACGCGATAGACAAGGAATCGTTTACTCAGACGGACAGGCAGGTGAGATGAAACTAGACTAGCCTAGCTGGCCCCAGTCTTCTGCAAATTTTTATCGTCACGACCCGAGCCACGAGGAGGATTGGGAGAGGCGGGAAAACTGACAGTTTACAATTTGCGTCCGGCTATCCCCATTCCTTTCGTGCTCGGGTTGTCAGTTCTTCCCAATAACCCGCCATGCGCTCCGAAACGAGACGTTTTCATTTTCTGACATCGTTACAGGGATACAAAATCACTCCTAACATATTATAAATGTTATAGTTTGGGGTGAATTGTAAGGTGTGTTCTGAGAACACAACTAAAGGTGTGCTTTGCTACACATCAAGAAGTGTAACAAAACACATCTTTTTGCAGAACACACCTGAAAGTGTGTGAAATTTAGGACAAGCACGAAACACAACTTAAGGTGTGTCTTGGGAACACACCAAGGTGTGTTCGGGTAACACATAAAAAGGTGTGTATAAATACACAACTCTAAGTGTGTTGTTTTGAGGACAAAAAAGGTGTGTTGCAGTAACACACCTTATTTAAGAGTGTACTAATATTCCCGTTTTGGACTTAAACTTGCGTATTGGAACTTCCAAACACCAGGACTATCCATGCTATCACAATCAAACAGAACTTTATTTCACTCCGTCCTAATGCGACTTGCTTTTTCCTTTTGTTCAAAGATCGAAGTTGACATTCCTCGCTGTCACCAGTATGATGAACTGCTGTCTTCACCAGTCGCTCATCAGAAGTTCAAGAGGATTCTCAAGGCCTGGGTTGTACGTCATACTGATCTTGTCTACTGGCAAGGTAATCAATCAGTCGTCTGGCAAAGAACGGGCATGGCTAATACCTTATACCATAAAATTCCGCTTAAAAACCCTTGCGGAAATACCCCCCCCCCCCGGAAAATATTTCCACCCTCCTCGACTAAAAAAAAAAAATTCGAACGCTAAAATCCTCCTCGATTTATATTAAACCTTGATTGAAATGTTAAGATATTTTCAAGTTTTTTACCATTGTTAATGTTTTCGTTCCTCAGGACTGGATTCTCTCTGTGCCCCTTTCCTTTCTCTTCATTTTAACGATGAAGGTAAGACAGTCATTCAACAGGCAAAAAAGCTACAAAAAAGGGCATACCTTAAACCCGTTTTCAAATGATGTTTTCTAATGTATGTCACGTCATTTTTGTAGCCCTTGGTTACGCTTGTCTGACGGCGTTTATTCCTAAGTATCTCTACCACTTTTTTCTGAAGGACAACTCGGCAATCATACAAGGTTTGTGGTATTTATTAATAAACAACTCATAAACCCTTAGATTGCGAGTGGTCTCTCTCTTTCGCTTTGCTCGTCTAGCCTGACGCGAAAAAAAAATTGCCGATGTAAGGAACGTGCGAGTGCTTCTCTTCGCAAGGATTTCGAGCAGCCATTTTTTCTCGCGGTTTTCTTCGCGTCAGGCCAAACGGGGTAATAAAAAAAGATGCTCGTAGTCTAATTCACTCTTTATAATTTCCTCAGAAAGGTCTTTTTTAAAAAATCCAGGTTTTCAGTTTTACATGAGACATGATTCAAGTGATTTGAGGTGATTGATTCATTTGTTCTTTATACTGACTAGACTTTTTTGTCAATTTCTATGCAGAATATCTGGCGGTTTTTTCTCAGTTGATTGCCTTTCATGATCCGGAGTTATTCAATCATCTTCACGACACTGGATTTATTCCAGAGGTATGATCTGATTCCGGCAGCATCTGATCAACAAAATGAAGCCTGACTGAGCTTATCAGATGTGACAAAGTCGTTGCATTGAAAATGATATTTAACAATCAGTGGCACAAAACTTCTTAGAGAAATTCCTGAACTCTTCCAAACGAGAAAGTCTGAAAGAGCCCTGTGACCTTGTACAAACACAAAACGAAGGTCAAAAGGTTGCAGCTTTTTTTGTAGGAAACCGTGGTGCAATCAGCGGAAATGAATCAAAAGAGAACGAGCAGCAAATCGGTGCGTTGCGAGTTTGCGCCGACTGTAAGCTTTGGACACGTTTGTTTTTGTTTTGTTTACTTGACTGCGTTGATTTTTCGGTTCAGTCTCCTCCCGACTGACTGCCTCTGGTTCTTGAAAGATAAGGTTTGACTGCTTTGGAAGAATCCGGAGTTTTTTCTTTCCCAAAGTTTGCTACAGAGTTCTAACTGTTGAAAATCTTAATATATTCTTTACTTCCTATACTGTTACAAGTTTTAAATACCAGGGTTTGCCATTATTATTCAAACCACGCGTGACACGCTGTGTTTTGGTTCTGTCAACAGCTGTACGCAATCCCATGGTTCCTCACGATGTTCTGTCGTAAGTATCTTAGGCTTATGATGTTCTGGATAAATTGACTTCCACTCCTCTTTCCCTGTCCGCTTTTTGAATCTGTTCCATTGTCTTTCTCGAAGGCTTTCACCCATTAATATTATTCAATGTAGAAAGCACGCGGGCCTAATTCTTAGCTCTTGGGATTCCGGATCAAGTGGTCTGGGTTCGAGCTCTGGTTTAGGGCAATGTGTTGTGTCCTTACCAAAGACACGTACTCTCACACTAGGAAGATTAAGCAAACCACGACGATGGCGAAACAAAAAGTTTAATGAGCAAAACAATAGCTGTACACGAGCGTTATAAATCTTTGTACATTTCTTTGCCGAAGACAACAACCTGAAATGACCAAGTTCTGCGTCGTCTACGGAACGTGGACGACGACGGATAATTTTTGGTATTTCCATTTGGAATTGAACGATGTCACTGCATATTTAGCCTGAGCACGATTGTAGAGCTATTAGCGTACCAAACAGATCAAGACAATCACGAATTTCGCTGGTAAAATGTAAATTCGTTTTCTCTCAGAGGTCGTCTGCAGCGGCGGCGTCGTCGTTGCTCAAGCTCCCTACAGAGCCTCTCTTTACGTAAGTGCAACCTGGCATAACGAGGAGCGTCAACCTCGTTTCCAGGGTCTCTCATCTTGCCGCCCCCTGGAGACCTTGTAAGGTGGTAAGATGATGTAAGATGGTAAGACGAGAGAAGATGAGAGACCTAGGGAACGAGGATGGGGGAGCGTAAGCAACGACGACAGCGACACCGAGGATGACGCCTAGAATTTATGTATTACCGGCGAAATTTGCAATTCTCCAGATCTGTCCAGTACGTCAATGGCGCTAAAAACATGCTAAGGCTAAATATACAACGAAAGTGTTCAATTCCAAATGGAAATAGCCGTCGTCGTTCACGTTCCTCAGACTCCGCAGAACTTGGTCATTTCTGTTGTTTTTTTGAGGCAAGGGAATGAACAAAGTTTTAAAACACAAGAGCAGAGCTATTGGTCTGCTCTGTAAACCAGAGTTAAGCGCTTTTTCCTCTAACCTGGTGAATATTAAGGACTTTATGACTGGCCCTAACTAAGGGAAACATTCTTTCCCGCGGCGCCCGTCATTAAGTGTTTTGTTATACCTCCCAACTCAAAAATAGAAAAACACTGCGAAGAAATCGTTTGCTTGACACCGGCTGGTTCACAAATTTACCGCGGTTTCAAGGAGCACGACTTGGTCACGTGCGAGTCGAAAGTTCAAGTTGTTGTTTCCCGAGGGAGTTGGTGAGTTTTGACCCACAACACGTGACACGCCAGTTTTAATCCAGTCAGGAAGCGTATTTGAGTTGGGAGGTATAACAAAAGTGTTTGCTTGATTGATTTCCGTTTCTTTTCAGACGTCTTTCCACTCAAAAAGATTTTTCACCTGTGGGATAGCCTGCTGCTTGGCAACTCATCCTACCCCCTGTGCATTGGGGTCGCTATACTGGAACAGCTTCGGGATCAGCTACTGTCGTTTGGTTTTAACGAGTGCATCCTTCTCTTCTCAGACATGCCAGGTACGTGTTTGAATCAGGTGAAAGAGGGTTTATTTCCTACATTTCAAATGTGCGGTAACGCTATCGGCGCTGCCGAGGACGTAAGGGTGCAGAATTTAAAATCTGAAGGTTGTCGATTACAATCCTCCATTCTACCACTGCCTTAATCTGTTCTCATTATTTCCTAGTCCAGTCCCTAAACTCTCCTTTCTTCCCGCCCCTAATATAGGGGCTGAACCCGGGCGGGCGAAAGAAGAGTCCAGGATAACTTGCATGCGCATACTCAGAACGAA
This sequence comes from Catalaphyllia jardinei, assembly GCA_022496165.2. NCBI lineage: Eukaryota > Metazoa > Cnidaria > Anthozoa > Scleractinia > Caryophylliidae > Catalaphyllia > Catalaphyllia jardinei. The sequence goes on from CM042754.1 coordinate 14,224,062, forward strand.
CTAATCAGTAAGTACTAGGTCCCAACCACGCTGCTCGCGTCAATGTGTCGCGCAATGCCTTTTTCAGCTCGCGCTCTGAAAAAGCAATTTCTTTGACGTTGATATTGTGGCACAAACGTAACTATCGAAATATGGCAATGGTTTATCGTAGTCTGTACTCTTATCGCATCGACAACGAGTACGCGTCGTTACTCTTTTCCCAAACATTTTTTCGTATTGGTTCTGCATATTAAGCGAGTTTGCAAAAGTTTTTGAAAGGAAAGTCTGACGCGTACAAGTAGCTCATTTGCATAATGCAGCGCGTGAACTTTCAAGTCCGAGTCGGTGTTTGGCAAATATTTCTTTCGTTATCTTTAATATTGTGATGAAAAACAAATCGAATGTGGTATAGCTTGGCACTGGTGAAATTCCACTGATTTGGGATTAATTGACATGCTTTTAATCAATCTGAATGCAGAAATTGTTGCTTGTATATTATCATTCAAAAAATCGCGCCACAAGCCAAATCTGGAAAATACTTCCAAATATGGTTTTTCCCCCGATTAGGGGGAAAAAATGGTGGCGTTCTGAGCATGCGCATGCAAGTTATCCTAGACTCTTCTTTCGCCCGCCCGGGTTCAGCCCCTATATGGGGCGGGAAGAAAGGAGAGTTCAGGGACTGGACTAATTATTTACAAGTTCGAATCCGCTGGTCCGCCAATTAGGGTTTCAATTTTATTTTGCAATATTTGTGATTGTTTAGTGTCCTCAATTGCCATAGCAGTACTAAATGCTTTCACACTCAAGGTTATTTTAGGAATGGTGTAAGCGAGATTCGTTTCAAGCAGGTTGTTCTATTGAGGAGAGATCGCGAACTACAGTCAAAGTTCTCTTTACGGACCCCTCCATCCAGGACAGTTCATTTGGTCCTGGAGTGACCAGAATTCACATAATCTTTACATCTATATTGCGGACACCTTCATAGCACGGACAATCCGCTGTGGCTCTTTGGTGTCCGTACGAAAGTGGGTCGACGTTACTACTTAGGAACTTGCTTTGAAATGAAATGTTATCAAAGCAATCAAATCTTAGAGCGGTTTTCAATTGAGTGTCGTAAAACCAAAACCAAAACAGTTACTTACCGACCAATCAGCCAATCTAAAACCATAGCAAAACCAAAACCAAAGCAAAGTATTTACCTGACTACTTTTGTCACTCAAAAAGAAACCGCCCTGTTCACTTGCTAAACGAAAAACAACCATTTGAGAAAAGATCATGCGTCATCCGTCAGGTTTTCTATTAGTTAAAGGTTTTTTTTTGTTTTTATAAGATGACTTGTGTTATTCATACACTTGTCTTGCCCCGCCATGAATAGCTTTCCAGCTATTTGCGGGGCAAACTATCTCACTTTTGTATTTTTGTACGAAGAATAAAGAATGATTGTTGTTAATTGTTGTTTTTGTTGTTGTTGACATTGCTGTTTTTCCTGTTTGTTATTCTGGTTTTTCCTGTCCTCCAGGTGTAGATATCGACCGTGTGGTACGCGATGCCAAGAGAATTTTCTGTAACACTCCACGGACTGCTTCAATGAGGAGACATGACAAGCTGTTTGCTGATCCCAATGTAAAACATGTAAGCCAAAGTCATCATCCTTTCTTTCATCGAGAGAAAAAAGCGAGACCATAGCCTGGTTCTGTGTACCCATTGTGCGCCAGCGTACTAGAGATCTTAGTATCATGTTACTTATCGGGCATAACATTTCAATAGTATTGAAAAACAATTTAAATGCACCAATAAATTAGAACACCCATAAATACTTGGCAAACAGTCTTTGCAACATGTAAGATGTGGTGAGACCGCTCGCGTCCAACCAATGTGGCCTGGGTTCGATTCCGGCCCGGGGCCAGATGTGGGCTGAGTTTGTTGTAGGTTCTCGCCTTGGTCCGAAGGATTTTCTCCGGGTTCTTCTGTTTTCTTCCTCCGCAAAATCCAACATCTTCAAGTTATACTTTGACCAGGATGCTGTCCCGTATGAAAACCAGCTAAGGGTGATGTGGTGTCCTCTCTATATACAAGTGAATACATGAAAGTTCATATATCTGAACTGCGGATAAAGATACGAAGGCGATTGATCATCGCAGGTTATGCACCCAAGTCAGGTAATTGTGAAGTTAAAGCCTGAACAAAATTCAGGCCTGAACGGAATTCGAACCCATGACCTCTGCGATACCGATACAGTGCTCTAGCAACTGAGCTCATGTTAACTGCGGAATTCGTCGAAGGGACTCTAGTATTCCCAAAGCTAAATCAGTTGACCAATCATATGGCCACCAGTGCTTAATGCATGTTTCTTTATGCCGGACTTCGCACTGCAAGTGAATGTCACAGAAGACAATAGAATTCTGCGCGATGTCTCAAGCCTGGGAGCTGGTCACATTGTGAGCGGTATTCCCGTAGATGGTATTGTAAATTACTTAATTTTTTTAATTTTTGTATCTAGTAGATGAGCTTTCTTACGAACTAAAGTTAACAGCCTCACTGCCTGTCAACCATTATATATATCTTAGTAACCAAGCGCGAGGGCCGTACTGGGAGAATATCGGCCCGAGGTCTTGACAGTACGGACCTCGCTGCGCTCGGTCCGTACAAAAAGACCAGGGGCCGATATTCTCCCAGTACGGTCCCGAGCAAGCCTGGTTAATAAGAGATTTATTACACGGCTGAAATTGTTTAGAAGAAAAACCCAAATGATAGACTGCAAAGACACCATAAACTTCAAGCGCGCAATTTTTATTTGGAGCAAACTGAACGTTTACTCAAGCCTGATGTTTTCAAAATGAAGAAACAACAAAGTTGGAAGAAAACAAAAATAACATTTCATGTGGAGTAAATACTTTTAGAAAAAAATGAAGTAAAACTACGAGAAAATTTTCGTGCGGGATCGTTCGGGACAGTGCCCGGTCCAATACTTAGAGAATATTGCACCGGCAAAAGAGGCAATCTGATTGGCTGATTTTAGTTATTGGCCCTCTGAACTAACTTAGTCGTGTAATAAAGACAAATATCATCATTGTATGAGATGATTTCTTGACAGCCGACAAAAGTGCGCTAAGATCTATGTTACCATCCCACTAGGAAAAGGAATTCGTACCGTTACCCCAACTCAAGGGCGAAATCTGTCCACGGGTTTCTGCTCAAGACTTGTTACATATCTGTGAACTGAATGATAACGGAGGCGCGAAAGTCCAAAGAAAAACCAAACCGCGTGGTGTTGTTGTGGATGTCAGGCCCTCAGAAGAGTATCCTTTTAGTTTAACTTAGTTCACCAACAGATACATAACTTGGGTATTTTAGTTTTGAGGAGGCTGTAAGTTCGTAGCACATGTGATAGGGATGGAAGATTGGCATTTTTAGGTTGAAAAAGAGAATTCAAAATGTTCGAATGTTGTTTATAGAGATCAGTGCGGGTAGTTACACCTGCTTAGTTCACAGGAATGCCACTCAAACTAAAAAAATCAAGTATGGGCGCAAAGATGGTTCCAATAACCGACACACATCATGAATATCCTTATATGGTTCTTGTAAAAGCTATGCCTTAATAGGCCATTTCCGAATTTTCTTTGTGCCTCTGTTTCAAAAACGAGTCCTTGCGCAGAGCCTTTCAAATGAGATGAGCTTGATTTTATGAAAATGAACCTGCAGGTGGAACACATTTTCATATAGATAACTTCGCACGAAGCCTCGTTTTAACACCGAGGCAAAAGCCAACTCGGAAATGACGTATTTGATATCATGTTTATGACGTCACAGTTGTTTCTATTGTAACAAGTGTCCGCAATTTCCTTTGAAAAATCATGGTGTTTTCCAAATTATCTGTGATCTTTTGCATATTTTAAAACCAGAAATATTTTTTACTATCTCAGTTAGTTTCAGGAAAAATACATGGTAGAATTTTAAGAATTACATTTAAAAAGGTTGCAAGAATTCTTCTGCAATCTTTTTCTATACATTGGACGCGATCCATTTAACCAAAATTTCCGGTTTAACTTTCCGAAATTTTCATATGTCGAATGGAACGGTATTTTCCACTACGCCAGACCGATCTCGTTCCATTCCCGCGTGAGCAAATTTTACTCGACAAAATGTTGAAGGATCATGGAGAAGTTGCTTTTTTAAGCGCCGTAAGCTGCTTCATGGAAAGAAATTTAACACATATTCAAAATTCTTGATGTTTACCTGACCGACCCACACACCATTTTCGCGTGATATAAAGAGCAACTTGCGAACTTTTCTCGTGGGAAAGTATGCCCGGGAAGTATGCAAACAGAGCGAAATAAACCTCAGGAAATTCGGAACGACCAGTCCACAATTTGCCAGAAAATCGTGTCCTAACGTGGAGGATAGGCAATCAAGAACAGGCTCGAACTGTGGCACATTATTTTCCATCCAGTGTAATGTCGACTCGAAAGACTCGCTGCCATCTTGAAGCTTTTCACGGCTAAAGGAGCTGGGGCAGATTCCTACCGGGTAGAAACGCCAAATGGAACAGGACATTTCCGGAATTTCCAAATTTCCAGAAAAAAGGACAACCTCGAGAGGTGAACCGAAATTTTCGAAACGAATTTCCAGAAACGTTCTGTTCCATTTGATTTTGTACCGGAATTTCCGGAAATTTTGGTCAAATGGATCGCGCCCATTGTTTTGGTCCTACATGAAAATTCGCGCTGCAGGTCACCAAAATTTACCTCACGCTTTGTTTCCACTTCTAAACAAACCCAAAGGCTCATTGAAGTTGGAACTTTTTTTACTGAAAAACACTTCATGTGTGTTCCTTGATTCGTTATATTTTCAACGCTAAGATTCGCTTGTGGGCAAATCCCAGAGAGTGTGAACATTCCCTATAATCAGGCGTTTCTTGAAGAAGGCGGATTAGCTCCTTCAGCTGCCGCAAACACAGTGATAAGCTTCAAAGGAAGAGTTATTGTTGTTGTCGGAAACCGCAACAACTACCCGGCTAAGGTAGGGAAAAGGTTACTTCAATGCACAACATATACCAGCTGTTGTTATATTCCTTCCTTTGTAACCTTTAGCAACACAATCGATGTGTTAGCAAACGTTTGTGTAAACAACAAACACGCGTTTATCATCGAGTCAGCGTCTGTGTACTCGTGGAATTAACCTATCACAGCTCACTTTGATCGTGCACGCCAGTGTTTGTTTGGCGGGAAAAGCACTTCTTTCGGAGGTCGGCAATTACAAGAAATTGTTATACCTCCCAACTCAAATACGTTTTCCGATTGGAGGAAAACGTGTCACGTGCCGAACAAAACTCACTAACTCCCTTGGGAAACAGCAACATGAACTTTCGACTCGCACGTGATCAGGTCGTGCTCCTTGAAACCGCGGCAAATTTACGAGCCAGCAGGCGCAAAGTAGACGATTTCTTTGCAGTTTTTTCTGGCTTTGAGCTGGGAGGTATAACAAAGCACTTAATGACTGGTCCCTCGGGAACCAGTGAGTTTGGTTTCCCCTCGACCTCAATGTTTCCCTCGGCTTCGCCTCGGGAAACATCGAGGGTCTCGGGGAAACAAAACTCACTGTTTCCCTTGGGGCCAGTCATTAAGTGCTTATTATACGTTGGCTAAATAATCAGAGAATACTCTTCCTTTGCTCAAAATAACGTAATAGGCAAGCGGCAAAGAGGAAATCTGACATTGCAGTACCTTCTTGCATGTTAACAATTAATTGAAGAATTTGCTAGATACCTTTATATAATTCTCAGTTTCTGTTTCTTCATAGGTTGGAGCCGAACTTGTTAAGCTAGGTTTCTCTAGAGTGTGTGTATTAGAAGAACCAGGCCTGTCTACACTTCGCACGCAAGGAAACCTGACTGTACCGACCTGAATGCGTCTGGGAAAACAGTCTAGGAATTCTGGGAACAAGTTCCATGTTCCGTAAATTTCTGTAGAAGCACTCGATTACGTGACGATTCTTATTACCCAGTTAAAATATAGCCCGTGCACTTTCGCCTATTCTGAAAATTGTTACCTCAGCGTGTTACATCAGCATGACATGTACTTCACCGAACATTGCGGGCTCAGTAATCGGAAACGGAAAACTGTTCCCAGAGAAGAAATTGTAAGCAATCTACTTAGCAATTAAGGCCTGATTCACATTAGCAACATGACGATATCAACGACATACACACGAAATAATAATCCCTTTTGTCGACATAAAGACAAGGAAAAGATCATTTTTTTTCCCTCTTGTCGTTATTTTCATGCTGTTCTGTTGTTATTATCACGTATTGCGTCATTTTGTCAGGGGATGTTCACATTGCAAACATTATTACCTCATTTCAAACCGTGAAGGACTTGGTACGAGTCTGTAAATTATGGGATTAGCAACTATTGATCCACATACCATAGTCATGAAGTGCAGACCAAGCTTTACAAACTCCCCAAGTTGGTGTACATAGACCCAATGGTAAGCAAGATACAGCCATTTGAAAATGTCAACATTTACAAGAAATGTATAGACGCTGTCCGAACACAGCGTCCGGATGGCCATACATTTCTTTGTAATTTTTTTTTAATCACTGTACCTCAGTCAAAACTAGCCTGATTAACACCAAACTTGGGGATTTTATGAATCTCGGTGTGCTCTTGGATCAATAGTTGCTTATCCCATAATTTACAGACTCGCGCCTAGTCCTTTTCTGTTTCAAATAAGGCAACGAGGATAAAACGTCCCTCTTTTGTCGTTATGTCGTTTGTGTGAACTAGCCTGAAGGGTTTAAAAATGCATAAATTCTACCTCTGGTCAATTTTCTTGCAAAAACAAAATACATATAATTGTCCGAAAATGTCGAGAATTTTTATAAATAAACCGGCTTTCATAAGATATAGATCTGAAGACGTGTTTCCCTTTTTGATGTTGTTTTATCGTTATTTTCTCCTGGAATTTTTCTTGTGGAAACAGTCTTTGATTTCTCGCAGGAAGTACCAAAGCAGCATGTTATATTGGTCGAAAGAATCTTTACTTTCTGCCAAAGGACTTTGCGCTGCTGCTTTATCGCTTATGAACCGGGTATTTTTTTACTTTAATCCTCAGATAGAAGACTGGGGCTACTGAACAGATGACTGACTGAGCGGAGGAAAACTAGAAACTAGTATTATCCAGCGATCAAATTAGAAATATTTTGATTTATTTATTTCTTTGATCGTGAGCGGGCGGTGTCCTGAGAATCCAACCTCGTTCCCAGGGCCTTTACTCGCCCCCAAGCCCGGGAAAAGGCCCTGGGAACGAGGTTGCTGAGAAGCTTGCAATCTGATTGGTTCCGGGAGCGGGCAGTATTTTCCTATCTCCTGACCACCGTCATGGTTACCAACTACGCTAAGCGCAGAGTGAAGTTGCGATTGCTTAAAACATTGAAATGGCTTCTTCTACATTTCGCCAAGTTTGTTGACTCACGGCTTTTGAAAGCGAAACTTCACACAGTGTAAAAATATTCGTGACCAATTCATTTTATTGTACATTTGTTGACACGTTGATGAGACAATGTGATAAATAAAAACATGACTCGCCGATCGTAAAAAAAATTGTGTAAATGACTATCTCATTTGAAATAAAGTTTTCCTACCTCAAATGTGTGGCGAACTTGTCTATTGTGCCGATTTTAGAGCCATTCTGAAGAAGGAGGAGTAACGGTGTCGCATAAACCACGTATTTTGACCTTGGGGAGCCTGTGTACGGACCTCCCGGCAGGTGAATAACATACATATGTTTCTTGCTACTATAATTTATACCTGTACATCAAGATGTTTGCCTGTGATATTTTCGCAACGTTAAACAACTCATTAATCGATCTCTGAGGGTTACACATAAAAGTAAAAGTATAACAGAATATGCTCTTTATACATAAATTCAAACGGAAAACAATAGTTTAAATTAAATAACAAAAGAAAAATCGCTATCACCAATGAGAAGCTTAATTAAATATTCCTGAGCAGTAGTGTACCTACATTAGTATTCAAAATAGCAACCGTCAAATGTTCACAATAACAACAGCCTGATCGTGTGGTTTGCTCAGGTTTATCTCAAGAAACTGCTTTTTCCCGCTTCATATCCGGAAAAGTAGAAAGAAACAAGTTCTCTTTCTATTTCTTGTCTCCTTTTTGAACTGCTACGACTGGCTACGACTACTTGAGAATAGCGAAAACTGAAATATTGACAATCTACTTGTTCCTGATTGGCTGTTTGCGCGTTACATGCACTGAGCCTGTACTGGGTTGGCTTCTCAGGCTTGAGAAGTTTGAAAATGATCAGTGATGAAGCCGAGAAGGTTTGGCATTTTACTACAGTTACTTCGTGTCCAGTTGTATGAAACTAGGCCAAAGCCTAAAGAGAGTTTTTGGCTCAAATGTCAAAGGAGTTTTCCAAAGATGTCTTTAATGGCCCACAAAACTTGAATGAATTTATTCAAGAACTTCCCTTCGCTTAGGTAGTCTGCAGTCTTCGGCTGAAGCAAATGCCATTTCACAGACAAGAACGAAGGGTTTGTTTAATTCACACTCTCCGCGAGTCTTCAAGTAGAACTGCTGAGATGACAAGATTACTGAAAAATGCAATCATTCACACAGTGCTGTTTAGCGTGTATGAAGTTATTTGAGACGTGCGTCTGCACAACACCAATAGGCCTTTTTCAGAGGTGAGTTTAGATTTTTTTGTTTGAAATTTTCATTTTCCGCAGAATTGCTCGATGGAAATTATGCTCAGTGCAGGACAGTTGCCTTTTTCCGCCGGCAACTTGTATAAGTTCCGGAGATGCATTAAATTTGGTTTATGCTTGTGTCACAAGACATCCACGATTTGAACAAAATTGCAGTTTATCGATCTGATCTTGCCAATTTTCCATTAATTTTTCGCAACCTGTCATTTAAGCTTATTGTTTTTGTCAGTTTTAGATATTTTGTACTGCTTTTACAGAGAACTTAAAATTCACTCTAAATGATGAAGGTAACTCTACAAACTAAGGACGCTACCTATAGGAATATTAGATTTCTGTGCGCGAGCAATCGAGCAAGTATGACCTATCCAAGTTGTTTATGACGACACGATTGAAGAATGGTTTCCATGGATTTGTGACAAAACTCGATCATTTGCTTCAGTTATCGGTGCAGTCAGCATTGAGATTCGGAGCAGGAGAATTGTGATATTTTTCACTGTGAAACAGGAGAGAAAATTTACAAAACAGAAAAAAATCAAACAACAAAGCACGGGAAAAGTTTGGAGAAAGTTGTCGTTTCAAACCCGGCGTCAAAAACCGCAGTTAAATCGCTATGGCTTCCTGCCGGCTTAGTAGCGAGATTGAAGATGCCAAGATTCGCCGCCTTTCTCCAGTTAAACAAAAATCGAAAATACCCGTCCGCATAGTAAATCATTTGAACAACAACAGCGGAAAAAGTTCCTCGTCTAAAGACGAAATTAATATGAAGCAGCGCATGATGGAGAATCGCCTGGAAAAAAGTCAAAACAAGCCGCCATCCCGGATTCCGATTCCCATCAGTCGAACGAACAACAAGGAAGTTGGCAGGGATAAAATCCCCAAGACTGTAATAACAGCAACTGAGAAAAGACCTTTGGGAACAAGCTCGGGTATTGTTGACATTTTTATTGTATTTAAAGCTTTTAGTTTATGGTTCAAGCGGCAAACGTTCTAGCCGAATTAGACTTTGGTAGTAAACCTGCCACAGACCTTCCTTACACTTAATATTTTAAATGGTCTCTGAAAGTAACTGTTTTCACATGACACTTTTAATTATGAAAGTTTTTGACCAACAGCAAATAAAAATAAGTAATAAACTTTAGTTGAAACCAGAAGCATATAGGTGATATGCCTCTGTTGACCGAAAAACTGCGAACGAGGAAACTGAGAAAAGACGGAAATTGCGAGAAGAATGGGAAGGAGAAAAGCACTTTCTTCCCATTCCTCTCGCGGCTGTCAGTAAACTGATGTTTATCTTTTAGTACTTGGTTTATTTCCTGTTGAAGAAAATTGATCCTTTAATCTTAATTTCAACAGGTATAAATCTACCCCAAACCTGCGGAAAACAAGCAGCAAGTATTAATAATCGCACTGCCAAACATCCAACGGAAACTAAACATGGCAGTCCTGAGTATGCCACAGAACCAACATTGCCAGTGACACGGGGAACACCAACGAAACAAGTCACGCTATTAGACACAGAGGTAAATATGCCAGTTTTTTTTTTACAGAGAACTTACAATCCTTTCAAAGAAGTACTATAAAGAGGTCAAACGTTAACACTTTATGGCATCAACCGACGGAATGAACGCTAATTTTGGCCGTTTTATTTAATGTAATATATCATTTATTTATTCACTTTATTACTCTTTATTTACCAGTATTTTCAGCCTATAGCTTTGTGCCATACATTTGTTTTTCTTTTTGTACTATATATATAATATCACCTACTAGTTAAACATTAACTGCCACTGTATACTATAATTCAAATTTAGAGCCGTTATTTTCTCTGTATTAGTACTGGCTCTGAAGAAGACTAGCTCTGCTAGTCGAAATATTGGCCCATTAAAGTTTCAATTGCCCTCGCCGTAGTACCAGCCTTGCTATCAAATTGGTTTTGAGTCATATTATTAGATTCAGAAACTTTTCATCAGGCATGTGCTGTTTCTTTTGCTGAATGTTGCCCCCTCAATTACGGCGTACAAAGGCATATTTATAATTTTAGCCTCCATGGAGTTTATAGTCGGAAGAAGCAGAAAAATAGAGCTCTGGCCCCAGTTGTTCAAAGGCTGGATAACGCTATCTACCGGATAAATCGCTATCTAGTGGGTAAGTGTTGACAAAACAAACTACGCTATCCACTGGATAATGATTTATCCGGTGGATAGCGTTATCCACCTTTCGAACAATCCGGGCCTGAAGAATACGATAGTATAAAGGGTATACTTTCTAGCGTTTTACATTGTCGAACGACACTAACAACAGAATATCACTACCGAGTGAAAATTTTGCTTAAATATTGTAGAGACGATCTTCTAAAAATATGAAAACATAGATGTGCAGTCTCCTTTTGAAATATAACACATGGCTCGTTTATTCTAAAAAAAATCCCAGTTTTATTTCTGTTGGCTTCTACATAACTATGTAATTAGTATTTACTATTTACAAATTAGACAAGGAGCAGTCCCTCTCTTCCAGTACTCTTTAGTTCGAGGCCAGTGTTTCTTCTAATTAATTTACAAAGCCTATTTTTACAAACAGATCTCCACTGAAGAGAAAAATGCAGATACTGAAAACACTAAAGCACAAGGTGACTCTGTTCAACCCACGGATTTGGTGTCCGCGTGCAAGGCAAACCAAACACAGACGGAAGGTAATATTAAAACAAACGATAACCCATGTGGTGTCTTCTCCACCAGCTGTGAGGACCAGCATCAGAAGGAACTTGATCGCATTGAAAAGGAACATTCCGAAATAGTGGAGGAACTTCAACAGTGGGTGGAGGATGGAGACAAAAAGAACAAAATGTTGGAGGAGATCATTGAAACAACAAATGAAGAAAATGCGAGGCTCTTGGTTCAGATCAGCGACATGAAGAAGGAATTGAACGCTTTGGAGAGTGAAAACAGAACTCTTCAGACTCAGTTGGAAACGAAGATAGATGACGCAAAGACCATGTTCGAAAGAAGCAATGAAGTCTCCGCTAGTTGCGATGAAGAGCATAAGAAAGAACTTGCTCAGCTTGAAAATGAACATTCCGAAATAGAACAGGAACTTCAACAGTGGATCGAAGACGGAGACAAAAAAATCAAAGATTTGGAAGAGATTATTGAAACAACAAATGAAGAAAATGTGAAGCTCTTGGTTCAGATCAGCGTCATGAAGAAGGAATTGAAAGCTTTGGAGAAAGAGAACAACACTCTTCAAACCGAGCTGAAAACCAAGAGAACAGACGTGAAGAATCTACGAGCAAAAGAACATTACAACGAAAGAGAACTGAGAAACTTGAAACGTGATTTGAAGAGAAAGGAGCAAAGTTTAGAAAATGCCCTGGCTGAGAAACAGGAGCTGTTGGATGACACTGATTATTTGGAAGGGATCCTGAGGGATAGTCAGGCGTCTAATGAACAGTTGAACGTGCAAATTAATGAACTCAAGGACATGGTGAAGGAAGTCAATAAGCGACCCGATTACGGACATTTACGTGAGGAAGTGGAACTCTTAAAAGGATCTCTTGATTTGTGCTTCCACAAGGAAGAACTGTTAAATATTGAAGTTGACGCACTGACAGCCGAAGCATCTCACTTCAAAGCTTGTGAGCTGAGAGACGAAATATCGACTCTCGTACAGCAGCTTGAGGGTCAGCTAGACCTTTGCATGAAGGAAAACGCGAGAATCGTTTCAGAGAAACACAAAGAGCTTAATGAGCTAAAAGACGCAAAGTCGAAGGTTATTGACGACCTTAACGATCAACTTGCTAAGTTAACGAATAATAATGCAAGAATAATCTCAGAGAAAGAGAAAGAATTTAAGGAACTTATTGACGAAAAGTCCAGGTTTATTGACCGACTTGAAGATCAACTAACTGAGTCTGAGAATAGAAACGCCACAATCGTTTCAGAGAAAAATAAAGAGTTGAATGAACTCAAGAAACGATATTCGAGGGATGATATCCAACTTCGGGATCAGTTGATGAAGGACCATGCCAGAATTGTTTCAGCGAATGATAAAGTGATGGACCAACTTGGAGAGAAGTCGCGAGTTATTGAAGCACTCGAGGATCAGCTGGCAGAGCTAAAGAATGAAAACGCCAGAGTCATCTTGGATAAAAATAAAGAGAAGATGGAACTAAACAACAAAAATTCCATGGTCATTGACCAACTTGAGGAGCACCTTTCTAAGCTAATGAGAGAAAATTCCTCTTTGGTCACTGAACTTTCTAACATATCTAACAACGATAAGAAGATTACTGAACTTCAAGAACAAGTACAAAGGTTAACTGAACAGAAAAACTTGATTCTCTCTGAACTTCAAATGACGTATCACAGTTTAAACTACAATGATATTGTGATTGAGAAATTAATAAAAGATTTAGAGCACGAGATGTTGGAAAAGGATGCTCTCAGCACGGCCTTGGAATTCTCCCTGCATAATTGTGCTATTAAAGAGAAAGAACACGCTAGGGAAACAAGAAACCTTAAATATCAACTACAAGAAATGGCATTTCTTCTGAACATTACGGATTCTTGTTCCGACGCTAACGAGGGCAAACATCAAGTTTGTGAATGTCGCGAAAAGTTTTTTGCCATGTAAATATTTAGACGTCGTCTGTCAAAGCCGATGTTATTTTTTGTGTAAAATATATACAGTTTATTGTAATAAATCATACGTTTATAACTCAACTAGTGAAAATTTATCCTACGATGCTAGTAAAATAATGCAATCTGGAGCCCAAACCTCACTCGGCCGAGCGGAATGATCTCAATAGACCCACAATTTTCCAAAAATATTAGATATTATGGGCTATAACTTAAAGAATGCCAGAAATGGAAAGAGCATATCGAAAATATCAAAACGGCCAAGTTTGAGGCTCCTGGCATTAAAGAGCAAGTTCATACGTTTCACTTTTCGGAAAATTTAGAGAATTTCTATGAAAATGTTGCTGGAGAACAAGGTCTTGCTCTCTAACAACATTTTCCATACAAATATTCTTAGTTTTTTTTAATTGAAACCGTCATAAAATCTCATTCTTTAATGCCAGGGGTCTCAAACTTTGTAATTATGTATAATAATTAGGTATAGCCCATAATTTTATGAAACGTACAGGGCTGTCATTAAGTTTTGAAGCAGGCGTAACTTACTAAATGTCACCCGTAACACGAATTACATGGCCGTAGGCCATGTAAGCGAAGGCTTGAAGAGCTTCTAGGGGGGGCTGGGGGGGTGGCCCCCCCCCCCCCCCCACAAAAGTTTTGAAATTAGACCCTCGAAAATGCATTTTCCTGCACTTTGGGGTAAGAATTTTTATTTTCTTGATCAAAAAGTAATGCAAATGTGGATGTGACTGGCTGGATGCGAGCAGCTGACGAAACTGAAGCAAGGTTTGCAGGTCTTTGCTCGCTGGTTGCTTTATCAGATCCTCCAATTCCTTCGGTCCGTTTGGACTTGGACAAAAAACTCTCGATTCCAGGTTGCCTTGATTCGGGGGCCTTCCTTTTGCTCATGAATAAAGATAAACTTTCGCCGGTTCCACTATGAATAGATATGAATAAAGATGAACTTGATCACTCGGACGCTCGCACGTGGAATCTACACATGATAAGAAAAGGTCAGCGGAATCCCATTTATAGTAGGCACCGTGCATTGCATAACAAGTTTTGCCGCTGAAAATGGCGTCAGAATTCAGTTCGGAACGATCGTGTCAATTGTGGATGTTCTCGCAAGGTTTTTTAGCAGAAAAGGTTTTTCTTTTATCTAAAACTCATCTGATAATCAAGAACACAGACAACACAAGGCAACAATAATGTTTTTTATTATATTTATTGTATCATTGTTCCGTGAATATTCATTAACGATTATGTACACAGCAACCATCACCCGTAACATCGAGTGAACTCAGCCGTAACAGGTGTTACGGGTTACGGCCCTTAATGACAGCCCTG
>CM042754.1:14238849-14243849 GCA_022496165.2 Catalaphyllia jardinei
AATACTCCCACCGACGCAGCACCACAGTTTCTTTAGAAACTTACCCCCTTTCCTACTAGATCCACGTCACCCACCATCAAGGAAGAGGCCAAAGCTTCTTCTATGCCAAGTGGACCAATCAAGTGGTTGCCTAAAGGTAAAAACATAAATGTAATATGAAATACGATCATCAATTATGAAAAGGAACATCATGGCCATCCATGGAGAAAGTACAGGTAATTAATAAGATACAGTATTGGAAGGCTCTATTCACTTGGAAGCTTTCCTACCTATTGAACTACTCGCTCTTGTATTAACTATCAGTTTGTTAATAATTTATTTATTTGACTGTGTACATGGGATTGTCTGTTTTACCCTCTAGAACACAGTGCCCCTGAAAAATCGCTCATCATTGTAACAGAGCAGTAAGTGACACATTAGTACCATACTGATCCAGAAAGAGTTATAACTGGTTCAACACAATAGCAGAACTATATGGAGAAGCTGTTTGCAAGAAGGTAGCAAAAATTACATAATTGAAATTTCATGTATTTTGCGATTGCAAGTGGATAGTCATTTATAAGAATCAATGTTGTCACTTGTAAATGATATTAATGGCCAAAACCTGCGCAAAAAACAATATTTCAGTAAAACCAGCTGGGCTTTTGTGTTTATATGGTCCTAAGAGTAAACATTTGTACACAAAAACACTTACATAGCTGAGAGATAGGAAAAGTGTTAGGTATAAATAGACCATAATGTACATGTACCTAAAAGTATTTTAAATATCTATAAGTATTTTAAATATCACTTTTTCCCCTACGATTTATGGCCCGCGCGCTTCGCGCTTGGGCCATAAATCGAAGGGGGAAAAACTCGGTCCGTAACTTACGGTACGGACCTCGAACTCGGTTAGTAAGAGGTATTTATTATACTGGTAAGTCATGACAAACTGGCGAAAAGGAAATTGACTTTTCGCCCGATTTGTTTGCTAGTATATTGAAACTCTTTTTACACTGGTAAATGACAAACTGGCGAAAAGGAAATTGACTCTTTCGCCCGATTTGTTTATTAGTATATTTGAACTATTTTTTATACTGGTAAATGACAAAATGGCGGAAAAGGGCGAAAAGGCTCAAATGGACTTTTTTTCTGCTAAGGCCGGGAAATCGTGCTAAAAAGAAATCTATTTATGACCGAAATCTTCGATATTCTGTACCCTATTTATGACCTGACCCTTAAATCGAACCCCTGTTTTAGAGCTGCGTTATAATTAGTTCCATAGTTCCGACCAGACCGTAGACATAAATCTGAAAGGCTTGATTTTCTTTTCAATAATGAGGGAAAAGTGGCATGCCCTTATCAAGGCTACAGTGCAAAAACCATACCCTATATTTTATGCCAAAAAGGTTTATTTAAGACCAGTTTTCCAATAAATGCTGAAACTCCTTGCGTAACGGACTTGAAAGCTTCGTAAATCTGGCAAAACTGAAGTACCTTGTAAATTAACCAAGCTTGTAGTTTGTATGGACAATTAGCCAACGCCACTTTATATATGGCATAAAAAATAATACGAAGAAGAGAATATTTGTTAGAAAAAATATTAAGTCCATCAAAACTTGCGCTATCATGTTAATCAGCGCTTCTGTCTTCAAAAGTGGAAGAAAGGTCCAAATTTCTCAGCTTAAGATTCAAGGTATCGGAGCTTCATTGTACTTGTGTGACAGTTGTAGTCACATACTAGCCGTAACAGCTTCTTCATTTCGTGAAAATGTAGGAATGTTTACGGCAGCCTTCACATTAATGGACGAGGGGCAATGGGAGGCCTGTACTTCTACGACAAATCCAGTGGGGTCCATAAATAGCGAGTCAGTGACAAAAAAGCTTGTCCGAGGTAGTTACTCACTTGTACCGAATAGACAACATCTATGCAGCCAAAGAAGTTGCTGCTTCGAACAACGTTTCCACTACTTACAGAGACCAGTCACGCTCCAGTCAAGAGAAAAGGCGGGAGAGGAAGAGGAATTGGCGGCGTAGAAGTGAAGTTACAGCGGCACATGACGATTCTCAGGGTATGTATTTCAATTTAAATTTGAAGCCGGCCTCTGTGGATAACACCCTACTTGATCATATCCTACTCAGCCTCATTCAATAATTGCTAAATATCACATAAATATCGAAAGGGAATGAAAATATTTCAAGAGAAGATCCAATAATAATATTATAATGACAAATCTATCGTAAATAAAAAAAATTGTTCTTTTTTAATTTAAAGTTTAACTTTCCAGGTCCTCCAGATTCTGGAAAAAACAAGAGGAGAAAAACGGGAAAAGGTACAAACTGTATAATTTAAAACAAGTGGATAACTGGTATAATCCGTATGGTCTTCTCGCAGATTTTCCTATTTAGTACAAGTAGACGTCTCGTACGTACCCAGACGGACTACGCGCCTCCCGTGATAAACCGAACAGCCATTATACAATACAACGTCGGGCAAACCATTAGCAATCCGTCTATGTGCTCGAATAATTCTACTTCATTCCACCGCCCAAGGCTGTTCTCTTTATATAGAAACAGAAATAAAAACACCTGTTCATCAGATTTACGAGACCATGACCTCATTTTCTCTTGTCAGATTTTTATAGCAAAATTCAACCAAAAGGATTGGACTTTTTTAACTTTCTTAAAATGCATTGAAGATCACTTTTCTTTACAGGGAACGGCTCGCCTCTCAACAGAAGAGTTAACGTGGAGACAGCCGATGCCAATGGAAATGGGCGGGATGGTTCGTGGGAACTATTATGAACTTCAATAAAATCAACATGGAGTACACGATATCTTTCGATGGTTTCGACAAATCGCACAATATCGTGGTGCCGGAAGATGAAATTCCTTCGAAAGACATCGAACTTTTATGATTAATAACGACAAAATAAAATAAATGATATGTGTGGACTAAGAAAGTTTACGCATCGTTATCTTTATTGGTGCTCTCCATGTTCAAAGTATAGATCCTTTGCATAAATGGAGTCTTTATTTGAATAACAATATTTATGCGTCATAAGCCTCACATTAATGTTAAAATCCTTTGTCTGGAAACATGAGTACGAGGCTAAGGATATACAAAGGATTGTTATTCAAAGCTAAAAGCCGCCCATTTATGCCGAGGGTCTATATGCAATGGAATGATTCCTATTTTTAGAACCTCCTTATAAGCCAAATATCATTTCCCTTGCATTTCGTTCACTCAAACATTGTAACTCCTCCCCCGATTTACCAATTAATGGCTCCTAATATTCAAATCAACTTTCTTCGAACTTTTCATTTAAAAAATAAATTACTTTTAATTTATCGAAATTAAAGCACATTCATGTAAATTTATGCCTGAATTGGCCTCAATTCGCTATTGAAAGAAGAAAAATCCTTCAGTTTGGCCTTTACTGGTATTGGATATATTTGCTATATAGTACAGTGGAACTTCGATTTAACGAACCTCTTTATCCAAGTCCTCGATATAACGAACGATATTCTACGTCCCGGCCAAAGTTACAGTAAAATGTATGAAATAGAACCTCGATTTAACGAACATAATACGAAAGCCCAAACGTAAAATCTACCTCGATATAACGAATTGCAATGTCAACACGCGACAGAAGGTAAACGCTGTACAGATCAACAGTCAACAAATCCTTTAATCCTTATAGTAAAGAGACATCAACCTTTCAGTCATAGACATTGGCACTATAGTATTTCCACAGAAGTCACCTGTGTTACAAGTCAGTCATTAACTATGACCTCGATATAACGAATGTTTTGGTCATTTCCACGGCTCAAATTCGTTATATCGAGGTTTTCAATATAACGAACCCTCCATTTAACGAACAAATGTGGCCGGTCCCCAGCGACTTCGTTAAATCGAGGTTCCACTGTAATAAACAAATCTGGCGAAAAAGTCAATTTCCTTTTCGCCAGTTTGTCATTTACCAGTGTAAAAAAATAGTTTAAATATACTAGTAAAAAAATCGGTTGAAAAAGTCAATTTTCTTTTTGCCAGTCTGTCATTTAACAGTGTAAAAAATACTGTAAATATGCTAGTAAAGAAATCGGGCGAAAAAGTCAATTTTCTTTTCACCAGTTTGTCATTTACTAGTATGAAAAAAGTTAAAAGTTTGAAGATATAACTTCACACGAATCGCCCAAAGCAAAATTAACCGGCAGAATTCTACTATAGTACATCGTGTTGGATCACACAATTCACCTCACAGAACGTTTGAAAGCGCGTTTTAATGTGTAAAAGTAGATTGGATGTGTTTCTCGTGATATTTAGCTTTGGCACAGAGCTTTATTTTATTTCGTTTGGTCAAGTTTGAAAATGTAACTTCACACTGAATCGCCCGAGCCAAAATTACCCGGCAGAACTCTACTATAGTACATCGTGTTGGATCGCACACATTCACCTCAAGGAGCGTTTAAAAGGGCGTTTTAATGTGTAAAAGTAGATTGGATGTGTTTCTCGCGATCTCTAGCTTTCGAAGAGAGCTTTATTTTATTTAGTTTGGCCAAGTTTTAAAATGTAACTTCACACTGAATCGCCCGTGGCAGAATTACGCGGCAGAACTCTACTATAGTACATCGTGTTGGATCGCGCACATTCACCTCAAGGAGCGTTTAAAGGCGCGTTTTAATGTGTAAAAGTTGATTGGGTGTGTTTGTCGCGATCTTTATCTTTGGCAGAGAGCTCTATTTTATTTCCTTTGGTCAAGTTTGAAAATGTAACTTCACGCTGAATCGCCCCAGGGAAAATTATCCGGCAGAACTCTACTAAAGTACATCGTGTTGGATCGCGCACATTCACTTCAAGAAGCGTTTAAAAGCACGTTTTAATGTGTAAAAGTAGATTGGATGTGTTTGTCACGATCTTTAGCTTTGGCAGAGAGGTTTTTTTTTTAGTTTCGTCAAGGTTGAAAATGTACCTTCACACTGAATCGCCCGAGAGAAAATTATCCGGCAGAACTCTACTA
>CM042754.1:14248849-14253849 GCA_022496165.2 Catalaphyllia jardinei
ATAAATTTAAAAGCAGCCTCACATCTTGACTAGCATCACCATCTTTTGAAATCTCACACAAATATATAAATCATGTGAATGAAGCATGTGTTATGGTTGGTTAGTAGTTACCAAAACAGGTTTGCCAATCATTCACACATCAGATATGAGTTTCCCAGTTGACACGAAAAAGTTAGTGAAAAAGTCATCGAGAATGTAGGTAACTCTTATTTGTCGCTATTAAGAAAAAGCTTTGTTAATGTGTCAATGTATTTAGTTTTCGCAACTAATTGGGGTTTGCCAACATGTTTGCTGACTGTTTTTGGACTGTTCACACACACCAACTCGAATTTGCCAATGCTAATTTGGCAACTTGAGTTTGCTGTGTGAAGGTCGCTTCTACTGAGTAGGGGGCGAAGGAGAAGTTTTCTTGTGTCAAAATGGCAGACAAAGTTGTTGTTGACTGGTTCACTTGATGTTGTTTCTTGAAAAGTATGGAATGGATTAAAGCGAAAAACATCTCATTAGAAAGTTTTTTCAAAGCGCTGGACAGCTAAAATATTTGTTTACGTTAGTTAGAACTTTTTCACTCCGTAAATCCTGGTGCAAACTTTTGCATATTTAATTTTGTAAGTGAAAATGTCATATGCGTGTAAATGATTCCAAGTCATATCGTAGGCCTGTTGTAAGCTTGTCGCATGTGTCAAAGTCATACCGTGTAAATCGACCCTAAGTGAGAGCAAAAACTTTGATTAAGACCCCTAAGCAAGAAAGAGCATTCCTGAACTTTTTCATATGGGATAACCCCTTCCCTTCCCTTTGCATATCCGGGACATTCTCAGGCCCAAATTTTACCATCTCAGTATAGTTGTAGGGATGTGGACGAGAAGAATTGGACAAGTGTGACTTCACCACTTTCTTTTACTGGCCATCGTCATTTTTATTTTGACTTGAGTGTTTTTTTCCTCAGGCACAATTTTTGCATATGGACAGACAGGAACAGGTAAAACATTCACTATGGAAGGGGTGCGTACAGTTCCAGAACTGCGTGGAATCATCCCGAACTCATTTGCACATGTATTTGGGCATATTGCTAAGAAGGATGGTGATATAAGGCAAGTGTACTGTATAATGAGGTTAAATATACTTATTTAACTTAGTTAACGACTAGGAGCTTTGCTCTGTAGTTGGCGTGGCGTTTAGCGTGACGTTGGCGTTTATTAGCGTTATTTGGTGGCGTGTTGTGGCGTTAGTTTTTTGCTAGGGTTTGCGTTACCATTCAGGCCTGGGGCGAGCAGTTGTTCGTGCCCTTCGGGCCAGCGGTCTGTCGTTGCTCTTATGCGTGCGCCTTGCATGTGGGCGTAGTTTTACTGTGTGTAGTGGTTGGGGCGTCCTCAGTTTTTGGAGTTTTTTAGTGTTTTCTCCCTCCCTCCTCCCCCTTTTATTTCATTACAATGTTTATTATTGTTATTATTCCACTGAGCTCCCAGCTCTGTGTGACGGGTGCTTGGGTTGGGGCTGGGTTTGGCGGGCGGGGGCTCGTGGCTGGGTTGCGGGTAGGGCAGACTTTTGGGATGTTCTTGCTACCTGGGTTTGGGGTCGGCAGCTCCAGCCCCTGGGTACCTGGGCACCCAACCTCCATGTGCGACTCAGGCGTTAATTATCACTGCTGAAACTTTTATTAAGTTTCATTACATAAAGTTTCTTTCTTGAAGACTTAAAATACAGTAACTGTTATGATACTGCATAGCAAGCACTGTTTTTTTCCTTTGTAAGAAAAGGTAGATGTTGCTTAAAATTACCACATTTCCAGATCATCAGTTCTTTAAACAGTTTGAAGTACAGTGGTCTGTATAGAGCAGATCAGATTTCACTTCCCTGGCTGCAGTCACTGTGTTTGTTTCTGGGCAGGGCTGGGCAGGGCACTTTGCTCTTGTGTTGAATCTCTTTACCCAGGAGTATAACTGCATCCCAGAAAATTAAGATGCAATGTTAGGGGCTAACCTGTGCATAGATTCCTTTCTCATCCAAGAATTGAATAATAATAATAAATTGTTACTTCCAGTCAGCTGATGCTACATAGGCCTAATGTGTAAATAGTCTTAAAAGTTTACCTTATATTCTTACTCTGTATAATTTTTTAGGTTTCTTGTTCGAGTCTCATATTTGGAAATCTACAATGAAAATGTGCGAGATCTATTGGGGAAGGACCAGAATGCAAAACTTGAGGTATGTTATCTTAAGTTAGCTGTTCACAGAGTATAGGTAATACTGCAGCTATTTCAAAAGCTCATCCTGGTACTCATTGTTCATGGAATTTTCACATGTGGTCATAAAGCTTTGTTTGTTTGTTTTTTTTTTCTCTGATGGTTTTAGGTGAAAGAGAGGCCAGATGTTGGAGTTTACGTAAAGGATTTGTCATCATATGTGATGAACAATGCAGACGATTTAGACAAGACCATGACACTAGGAAATAAGAACCGTAAGTATGCAGCAGTCTTCTTTCAACTACCAAACCAAATGAAATGTCTTGTGTTGTAAATTAGAGATGACCCTTTGTTTCTCTGAGAGTCTTAATTTAAATTCATTGAGTTCTAGACCACTTGACCAGTTGTGTTACTGATGTAGATCCTTGTGTTTGAACATTGTGGTTCTCAAACTTTTAAGTTCTATTTGTGAGTTCTCACTTGATTATAGGTTCTGTTGGGTCTACAAACATGAATGAACGATCTTCCCGTTCACATGCAATCTTCACCATCACTGTTGAATGCAGCGAGAAAGGGCCTGATGGTCAACACCATGTTCGCATGGGAAAGCTACATCTTGTGGATTTGGCTGTAGGTTTTAAACATTGTACTCGCTTAGTTGTAATGGATTTGTTATAAAAGCCAAGATCAAAATTATTGAACTGATGATGATTGTAGTAGATGGAGTGATCACAATGCATTATTTTCTCATTAGAAGAGTAGAATGAGTTTGAGAAGTAACTATATAATTATTAAACACAAGCTCCTTGTTTGACCACATTTCCAAATGCTAAGAAGAGATTCGATAAGCAGTTGATGATGCATACTGGGTGGTAAAAAATGTTGCTTAGCATAGCATTTAACTTCGAATTGTTTGGAAATTTGGTCAACCACTGTCTTGAGTGTTGGATATAATAAATTATCTTCTTAATCAAAACTAAAACTAGTGGAGGGGGAGAAATGGTGAAGTAAAATTGTAAAGTTGAGTACAGTCAAATGTCCAGTTGCAACCACCTCTCACAAGTGACCACCTGTCCTCAGCAACCAGTTTTTCTAAATACCAAAAGTTTCCAAGTCAAATCACTGTATTTGGAACCTCTTGTAAGTGATCACCTCTTGTAAGCAACTACAACCACTTTTAGAGCTAAAAGTTTGAAATGTTCTTTTGTTTTCAATTCCCTGCTAGTGACCACTTGACAGATGATAGAGTGTAAAATTAATAATTAGGTGTTGTAACATAATCAGATTCCTTGCTTGTACAAAAAACTGAAATTTGTCAATGTGAAGAACCAAATTAACTTAACATGGATGAAACATTGCATGGGTGGTGCATGGGTCAAGTGTTGGCAGATATCACATTCTAATGAGGAAAATCTTTTTACCCATTATGGTCTAATCTCTCAAAAGTGACCACCTCCCATAAGTGAAATCTAGGTTTGACATTATGGGTGGTCACTTACAGGAGGTTCCACTATATGCTCATTAAGATCAGGTGAGCAGATTCCATCATGGTCATGATTTCTGTGGTTTAAATTAAATTCCATGATGGTAGATGTCCAACAGTAGGAATTAAATAATGAAAGAATGAATTTTGTTACTTAATTGCTACTGTTGGACATCTATTACCGTGGAATTCATATACTTAAGCCGAGCGTTATGTCCACTGAACATAAAGGACTGAACCCAAACACGACCTCTCTCATGTGGCTTTGATAGCTCAGTTGGTAGAGCACTGCACCGGTAACACAAAGGTCTTGAGTTCGAATCCCGTTCCAAGCCTGAATTTTTTCAGGTCATTTTTCCAGTAGTGATATGGCTGCATCTTTCATTCTTTCTTTAAAAACAATATTGGTGAATTATTAATGAGTTTGAGAAGTAATTTTTGTTCATCATGTGAAGGCCTAGGTTTAAGCTTTACCTTAGTATTGTGATTTAAGACCATTGTATTTTTCTCTTCTTTTTTGTTCTAACATAGGGATCAGAAAGACAGGCCAAGACAGGTGCAACAGGTCAAAGGTTAAAGGAAGCAACACAAATCAACCTGTCCCTTTCCACCCTGGGGAATGTTATATCTGCCTTAGTAGATGGGAAGAGCACTCATATTCCATATAGAAACTCTAAACTCACAAGACTGCTTCAGGACTCTCTGGGTGGAAATTCCAAAACAGTCATGGTAAGCTATTAGTAAGTAATCCACAGCTATATATGACATGCTTTGAATTCATAGTATTTCCCAGAGTACTTTCTCTTCTGATAGGAAGTTACCCTCAAGCCCACAACATATGCTTTTTGTGCACTAATAAAAAAGCAATACATCTATTTATTATAATTGTAATTGTGAAATTACTTTCTTTTTTTACTGTTTGAAGATCAATGTTGTTTTCCTCCTCAGATTGCCAATATTGGTCCTGCAGACTACAACTTTGACGAGACAATAAGTACCCTCAGGTGAACAATGTGCAATTAAAATAATAGTATTAAAACCAAATTATCAATAAGACTTATCAGAGATTTATTCCTCATATCATTACCTCTTATTTAAGGAATGCTTGGCCCTTTTTCTTTGGATTAATTTTTAATTTAAACATTTTAATTCCAGGTATGCAAATCGTGCTAAGAATATCAAGAACAAGGCTAAGATCAATGAAGATCCAAAGGATGCACTGCTGAGAGAATTCCAGAAAGAGATTGAAAGACTCAGGGCTGAGCTGGCAGAAGGTATATTTGGGGCTGTGGTTCTCAGGGCTGACATTAAGGTTTGATTCATCTGAAGGC
>CM042754.1:14258849-14271110 GCA_022496165.2 Catalaphyllia jardinei
ACCATCCTTTTGGAACACCAAGCATAATGACCTCTACCCAGGTCCTAGACTGTGAGCAGTCTCTGTTTTGCTAAAAAAAGATAAGTGGGGAAGAATGTAAAGAAAAACGTGCAAGTGCTGGTTGTAGCTGTGTTACTCGTGTCAAGCAGCATTGCTGCTCACATGTCATGCTCATAGTAATGCTTGCTTGTTTTGTATTATTCTTCATGGATTTTTGAGGAAAAGAGAGACTGCTTGCAGTCTAGCCAGTTCCTTTTTGAAAATCCATGATTCACAGACATTGGCTAAAAATTGTACTGACATTTACAGAGAATGGGACCTAGTCATGTCGTGAATGATGTGTTCTATTACTGAATAGATGCATGGTATCAAGGAATCTACTTGTTTTAAAAAATAAAGAAAACAGAGAATGATAATGGCATCACCTATGTGCCAGTGTCTGGCAATATGGAATCTAATTGTTTTATATATTTTATTATGATGATCCTGATAAGCCTGCTGCCTTATTCGACATTACATTGCGTTCCTTGCTGGATCGTCACGCTCCTGTTAAGCATAAGAATATTGCTATTCAACCATGTGTTCCATGGATGAATGACGAAATTGTACTGGCTAAACGACAAAGGAGGAAAGCTGAAAGGAAATGGAGAGCTTCTAAAGCACACATTGATTTTCTGTCTTATCGTACCATGAGGAATCGAGTGACGTTTTTGAGTAACAAGGCTCGTAGTGATTACTATACAAACTTCATAAATGAGAACAGCACGGACCAGAGGAAGTTATTTAGAGCAAGCAAGTCCCTGCTAAATTTATCGAAAGGTTCTGGGCTTCCATTATCTACTGACGATTGTCAGTTGGCCAATGACTTTGGAAAATTCTTTGCTCAAAAAATTACTGATATCAGGGTTGCTATTACAAACCAGATCTGCCTTCCTATCACTATCAACGCCACTGGTACTGTGACTACTTCCTGCTTTTCAAAATTTAATCTGTT
The DNA here is from genome assembly GCA_022496165.2 of Catalaphyllia jardinei. NCBI lineage: Eukaryota > Metazoa > Cnidaria > Anthozoa > Scleractinia > Caryophylliidae > Catalaphyllia > Catalaphyllia jardinei. The sequence continues at coordinate 14,259,844 of CM042754.1, forward strand.
GTCTGAATCGGAGGTGTTCGATCTAATCGCAGCATTGTCTAAGAAGTCTTGTCCTCTCGATCCTATTCCAACCAAGCTTCTCACTGAGTACGTTGATGTGCTACTGCCTCCAATCACGAAAATAATTAATCTTTCGCTTGATTCCGGTTATTTTCCGCGCACCTGGAAGTGTGCTTTGGTGCGGCCGCTGCTGAAAAAGGACGGATTACCACCTGTCTTTAAGAACTTCAGACCAGTGAGTAATTTGTCATTTATCTCAAAGCTAGTTGAGACTGTCGTTGCCAAGCAACTACAATATTATTTAAATAGCAACAATCTGTTTCCAGTGTTCCAATCAGCCTATCGACAGAACCACAGCACAGAAACTGCACTGCTTAAAGTTATGAATGACATTCTGCTTAATATGAACAACCAACATGTTACTTTGCTAATTCTGCTCGACTTAAGTGCTGCCTTTGATACAGTTGACCATGACACCATGCTACGTCGACTTGAGTACTCATTTGGTATACATGGAAAAGCTCTCTCCTGGTTTGCATCCTATTTGTCTGGTAGGACTCAGCAGATAATGATTAACAAGTCACTATCTAAACCTTTTAAACTAGAATGTGGTGTGCCTCAAGGTTCCTGTCTGGGTCCGCTATTGTTTACGTTGTACACGAGTGAGCTTTTTGAGATCATTAAATATCATCTGCCCATGATGCACTGTTATGCTGATGATTCTCAAGTTTACATCTCATTTAGTCCGAACGACAGAGCTGAGCATCTTGCTGTGGTGAGGAATATGGAAGACTGCATCAGAGACATCCGTGTTTGGATGTTGAATAATGGTCTCAAATTAAACGACGACAAGACTGAATTCCTCACCATTGGTACATCACAACAGCTTGAAAAGTTAGACAATATTAGTATTCGTGTGGGTGACTCAGATATTCATCCCGTGCCAATCGCGAGAAACCTTGGTTCTTGGTTTGATTCTAGGCTGTCTATGGCAGCACATATCACAAAAATCTGTGCCTCTTCATTTTACTATATCTATAATATTCGTTGGATTAGAAAGTATCTTTCACAGCAGTCAACTGAGACTCTTGTCCACGCATTCATAACAAGTCGCCTTGACTACTGCAATGGTCTTCTTTATGGACTACCAGATTGCCTGTTAAATAAACTGCAACGAGTACAGAATGCCTGCGCCAGACTGATTTTTAAAGAACAGACATTTTGCCGTGTGACGCCTCTTATTTACGAACTACACTGGTTACCGATTAAATACAGAATCGAGTTTAAAATACTTTTAATTACTTTTAAGATTCTTAATTTTTTAGCTCCTACTTATTTGTCATCTCTTATTTCTCTTAGGCTGCCATCTAAATATAATCTAAGGAATTCTAGCGATACATTTTTACTTAGTTATCCTCGTTTTAAATCAAAAGCTACACTAGGTGACCGTTCTTTTACCTGTGCAGCACCGAAACTTTGGAATGCGCTACCATTTAACATAAGAAGCGCCAACACAGTTAGTAGTTTTAAAGCCAAGCTAAAAACTCACTTATTCCGCCTCGCATTTTTATCATAGTTGTTTCTATTATTGTAAGTTTTACTTCTAATTGAAATTTTAGCTTTTTAAATCATTGTAAGTTTGAAAATGACGACACATTTCAAACGAAGTTTACAAGACATGTTTCGGTCGTGCAACGACCATCTTCAGTTGAAAGTAAAATAATTGAAGTTACATTTGAATTTATAATATTATGCTAAATAAAGATAAATAACAACGTGAAATAAAATTAGAAATCTTACAACATAGCTAGAGGTGACAAAAGAGTGCACAATAGTAACATGTTAATTAGAACGAGAGAGTTAAATTAACGTGATATAATTGCTTGTTTAAAGAAGGTTGCTCCCAGGAAATATGTAACGCTTCTTTTATCTTGACCTGAAATTTTGTGGTCGCATGATCTATAACTTTAAAACATTCAGCGGAGCAGGAATTACGGCATGCCTCGGATTGTTGAAGGTGTTGAAAGATATGTGAGGTCCTGTCCCTGTTTAAGTGTTCGCGAATGCGTGTCGAGAGGTGTCGGCTAGTTTCACCGACATAGCAAGAATTACAGCTTGCACAGGTAAACTTGTAAACAACATTCGAACGAAGTTCAACAGGCACAGGGTCCTTCACACCAAACATGTTACGGATCTTGAACGAAGAAAAGGCTAGCTTAACATCAAGATTGTTACAATAACGTTTAAGTAATTTACGCAATCTGTTTTGTGCTATAATAGAGAAGGGCCCAACATAAGGTAATTTGAAAAAATGTGTAGAATTAGAGGGAGGACTAGCAGGTGTGTTCGAAGGAGTCTGAGTTTTGGTAATATACTGCCTAATGACCCTCTCAACGATATGACTGGGGAAAAGGTTTTTTCGTAAGATTAATAACAATTTCTTGATATCCTCATATTGTTAGTCTGCTTCTTTCCAGATCTATTGTAAGTTTGCTTTTAATTGTAATTTTAGCTTTTTAACCTTTTTATTCCGTTTTTAATCTTGTCATGCGCATTTGAACATTTTATGGAATTTGCGCATTATAAATGTTATTATTATTATTATATATTTATTTAATAAAGAAACAAAGAAGAATGTTAATGTCGTTGTCTATATGTCTGTCATCCAAAATATCATAAGTAAAAACCAATTAAGATGCAAGTTAGAATAATTTGACTTAATATTATCCTAAATATTGTTGAACTATTGATCTCTGTAGATGGCTGATCAACAGCAGGAACACCAGCGTGAAACTGAAGGTCTGCTAGACAGCATCAGAGAATTGCGTAAAGAACTTCAGTTTGAAACAATGTTGACTGAGACATTTATACCAGCTGAATTTCAGGTGAGGTTCCACTGTAGGATTAAAATGGATCACGAATTGCCAAATGTCACCTTTGACAATTTTCTTTTCTAATAATACTAGGAATTTCATGAGTGAGAAATATTGTTACTGCTTAATTTTAGCACAAAATTTCACCATTTATTGTTTTTCGCACCAGAAATTATTAGAAAACTGCCATGGCAATAACATTTGGCTCAAAATTTGTTGACATGTAAAAAAGTAAAAATCCATGATTGTAAGCATATTTTGCCACGCGTTATATTAAAAGATAAGGTCCTATTTCCCTCAGAGGGAAAAGGACAAGATGATGATGATATTAGATGATAAAGGGCTTAGAAAATTATTTGAATTTTGACAAAGCATGTATGAAATAATTTTATTTCCTAATTTCACTTGTCACCATTTGATTACTCATACTAATTTGTGCTTCAGGAACTGATAGAGCAGCATGTTTCCTGGAATGAAAAGATAGGAGAATGGCAGCTTGTAAGTATTGCAGCCCCCTTACATCATGCTCCTTATGTAGTGTTAAACCTAGAAATTTGTCAAAGTGGGTCATGTGTCCCACATGACATTTTAAATTGGGTCATTTTAATAATGGTGTGGGTCAAATTAAAAAAAAACTGAGATCATCCAAACTATCACCAGTATATTATAGTTTTTAGGCTTTTCACAGGTTTGATTTGTTTGTCACAGTAAACAGTCAAATAATATTATTGTAAAGCTGAAAAGTTATTTTAGAAAATGACATACCCAATTCTAAATAAAAGGTGACAAAAAAATGTTCCAAGTCTTTTCTCATTTCATGCTTCTCGTCACCAGTAACTATTGCAACTGCAAATCATGTAAGAACAAAGTCAATAAACAAAGCAAAGCAGAACATTGAAATATAGGCCCCAGTCTCTCTCAGAAGTGCTTGGAATACCTGACACAAAAAATACTCATTAGCACACAGTCTGAAATGCCAGGCTAGTAAGCAAACATTTATTTTTTTAACTTTCCATTATTATTGCCGGCTGCTTTAATGGTACTATTCTTATATATAACATAACTTGTTTTTGGGGGGTTTTGTATTTTTTTGTATCAGCATGACTTCACAATCATTTCATTTTGTGACACAATGGAATATTTTGCGTTAAATATGACACAATAGCACGGCCTAGATTGAACACTGCTTAATATGTACCTTACCATTTGGAAAGATATATCTCCCTCAATCTTATTGCTTGGAAAATAATGTTTCTAAACTTTGTAGAAATTTGTGGCATATACTGGGAACAATATGAGGAAAGCATCTCCAAGTCCAGACCCTAAAGACAAGAACAAAGAGGTACATTACCATGATAATTTACCAGGGCTCAAAAAAAGTGCCATTCATCTGGGACAAGTAGATTTTCCCTAAGTGCAAGTAACTTTAATTTTCTTCTCACTCAATTGCCAAATAAGCAAGGGCCCAGGCAAGTTGAGCAAAGTAAGAAATTATCAAACTAAGACTGTCCCAGGTCTAGTAAAATTTGAGAGCTGCTTTTCTGAAGGGCAAGCTGGAATTCATTTTTTTCTGGAGCCCAGCTGATTCACATTAGCAAAGCTGATTTATTTATTACACTATTGAACAAGTTTACAAGATATAGGGATTACAATAACTGCTGCTGTAGACTTTTCAGACCGTAGATTACATAATATTATTATTGAGGTCTTGAAACATCAGTCTTTCGTTTGCTTTTTACATCATAACACTCATTTATTGATAAGTACCATTATTTAACATAATATTATGACTGTCCAGGGGATATCTTCTCCTGTCCCCCAGCATCTTCTTGAACCTTTTTAAGAGGCTGTAGAAAGGATTACTAGAAGAAACAAATTGTAATCAGGAATTTTACACATTTGAGGACTTCGTGAGTTTTAAAAATAATGTGGAGAGTTATTGTTTTTTCAGACAGCACATGTTCAGTATGTTCACTGTTGTTATTGTTCTGTTGCTAGCTCAATGATACAGATATATCCAGTGTATATTTAAGTTATGACCACAGTTATTACTCCATGGGTTATGATGAACCAACCGCAAGGCCCAAAAGTAGCCGTCCAAAGTCATCCCGCCCAAAGACAGCAGGCAGACCCAAGACTGGAAAGAAGTAAGTATCCAGTCATTCTAATACTTACAGTTTGTTAAAGTCACATTTCTTTCTGCAATTTAGTAATGATACAACTCAAATGGTACATGTTCTGTCAGTATGTACCTAATGATCAACTTTTCGTCTAAAATGAAAACAGTCAAAACCCTCCTAAGTGGCCACTCTCAGGGCAATGGGAGGTGGCCCCTTATAGGAGTTGGTCGCTTAATAGAGGTTTGTTTACCTTGAATATTTTCACCATCTGGTTAATTTCTTAGTGAACACGGAGACACTTTAAGCCAATCATGATAAACATGTGTTGAATGTTTTTTCTCTCTTCACCTTCAATTTTTGACTCTTATCTGTCATTGCATTTTTCAAAACAAATTTAATATACATGTATTAATTTTTGGGTGGCTGTTCCCAAGTTGCCCATAACCGCCATGATGAGCCTTGATCTTTGTTCCACTTCTGAGGTCATCTCTTTTGATTAAAATTGGCATCATCGATACAGTGGAACCTCGATTATCCGGACCTAGATTATCCGGACTATTTGATTATCCGGACTTTTTTCTCAGGCCCCAACTTTTTCAGGAATATTAATTAGTTATGATCGTGAAAACTCAAAGTTGCAAAAAGCATAATAGTCCTTTCAAAAGACTGTTGAAACAGCATATTATCCTGTGTGCTTTTCAAAATTCGCAAGTGCAACGAGACAAATATTCTGATGCGTTCAGCTGATATCTGATCAGCTCAATTGTTTTGTTGCCAAGGGAATTTCATGCTTGATTAGTTCCTGCTGCGTGGGTTATGTAAAGACACCAGCGATCGATCATAAACTAAAAAAAAAACATGTCTACGAAGCGAATGCAAGCCATTCTATCAATTAAAGATAAGCAGATAATTATTTCACGTTTAGATAAAGGAGAGAAAGGAACAAATTTAGGACAAGAATTTGGCAACAGCAAGCAGCAGATCTCAGTCATACGGAAGAACAAAGACAAGATCTTAAAATTCACGGCTACTTGACTTACTTGACTTAATTCCTGTCATTCCGTACGGAACATAGGTCGTCCACCAGAGTTCGCCATCCCCCCCTGTCCTGGGCCTTCTGCTCAAGCTGACCCCACGTCAGGCCAGCGACCTTCGCTTCAGCTTCAATTGAGCTCCGCCAGGTGGTCTTCGGCCGTCCTCGCTTGCGCTTCCCTTGGGGTGTCCACCGTAGCCCTCTTCGTGTGACGTTGTCTGCAGGTTTCCTCAGGGTGTGTCCAAGCCAACGCCACTTGCTTCTCTTGATTTGTTGCACGATTGGCTCCTGAGCTGTTTTTCTCCACAGCTCTTCATTTCTCAGCTTGTCGTACCACCGCACTCCGAGGACCTGGCGGAGGCAGCGGTTCACAAAGACTTGTATCTTGGCCATCGTTGACTTCAGCACTCTCCAAGTTTCACAGCCGTACAGAAGGACGCTTTTCACATTGGAGTTGTAGATACGAAGCTTCGTGTTGAGGGACAGCTTTGTTGATCGCCAGATGGATCGAAGGGTATTGAAGACACCTGCAGCTTTTCCTATCCGAATGCGGATGTCCTGATCAGTTCCGCCTTCTGTGGACACAGTGCTGCCCAGGTAGGAGAAGTCCTGAACTTCCTCGATGTTGTCCTGCCAGATGGTGAACGTAGCTTCGATTGTGTGGTTGAGGTTCAAACTCTTTGTTTTTTTCACGTTGATCTTCAGTCCCGTCTTCCTGGCTTCTTCGTCAAGCTTGAGTAGCTTCTCCTTCATGTCTATGTGGCATTGTGAAATTAAAGCAATGTCATCTGCATAGTCAATGTCCTCAAGCTGCTCCATCATTGACCACTGCAGCCCTCTCTTCCTGTCTTTTGTGGTCTTGCGCATGATCCAGTCAATAACAATCAAAAATAGAAAAGGTGATAGCAAGCACCCTTGTCGAACTCCGGTTGTGATGGTGAAGGGTTCAGTCAAAGAGCCGTTGTGGACCACTTGGCATGTTGATGGTTCGAAGGCCATCCTGATCAGCTTAACGATCTTCTCCGGGATGCCGTTGTAGGCCAGCAGCTTCCACAGTGTGTCTCGGTCCACGCTATCAAACGCCTTTTCAAAGTCCACAAAGATGGTATACAAGGTGGTGTTCCATTCAAGGCTCTGTTCTATGATATTGCGGAATGTTGCGATTTGGTCCGTGGTCGATCATTCTTGCCGAAAGCCTGCTTGTTCGTCGCGTAGTACGTGCTCCTTCTCTACTTCTGTCTTAATCCTCTCCAGTAAGATTCTGCTGAAGACCTTCCCTGGTAGAGTGTGATTCCTCTCCAGTTAGAGCATTCTTTGAGGTTCCCCTTCTTGGGTAACTTTATCAGGTGTCCATGCTTCCAATCATTGGGCATTTCTTCTGAGATCCAGATTTTCTTAAAGAGAGCATGTAGTGCCTTGCTTGTCATGGTACTGTCTGCCTTCAAGGCCTCAGGGGGTATCTCATCTGGGCCGGCTGCCCTGTTGGCTTTCAGCTTCTTCACAGCTCTTTCAATTTTGGCTATTGATGGAGAGTCCACTTTAACATTCAGAGTTCAGTGCGCTGGGGGGATGTCGGCTGGGTTCAGCGGCAATGGACGGTTCAGCAGGTCCTGAAAATGCTCTCTCCAGCGTTCCAACTGTTCCTTTGGTGATGTAAGGTTCTCACCATCCTTGCTTAGGACATGTTGTGGTTGAGTGCTCTTCTTCCCCGCTAGCCTCTTCGTGATCTGGTAGAGCTCCCTCATGTCTCCTCTTCCCGCTGCGTCTTCTGCATCCTGTGTCATGTGCTCCACATGCTCTCTCCTGTCTGTTCTGGCACTCCTCTTCACCTCTTTGTTCAGAGCTGCGTGCTCCCCCGATAGCCTTGCTTTTAAAGCTCTTGTTTTTGCCATGTTCAATTCTGTTTTCCTCTCCCTCCTCTTGTCAATGACCCTCATTGGGTCCTGCTTCTCTTCCCAAGTATTTCTTCACATGTTGACTTCCACGCTTGTTTTGTCGACTCCCACAGGGTCTCCACTGGGTCGTCCTCGCAGTTTTCCAGTGCTTGAAAACGATTTGAAAGAGTAAGTTTGAAAGTGGATTTCAGGGCGCTGTCATTGAGATAGATGGTGTTGAACTTTCGGCCTGCTTTGCTGCCTGGTGGGAGACACTTCTTCAGCTTCAGCCTCACCTGTCCAAGCAGCAGGTGGTGGTCAGATGCAATGTCCGCCCCTCTCCTCACTCTCGTGTCTTGCAGGCTTCCCCTGAACTTCTTGTCAATGGTGATGTGATCAATCTGGTTGACTGTGCGGTGGTCAGGCGACACCCAGGTGCCCTTGTGGATACCTTTGTGTTGAAACACACTTCCACCTATCACCAAGTCGTTGAACACGCAAAAGTCTGCAAACATTTCACCATTCTCATTCATGGTTCCCAGTCCTTCTCTACCCATGATCCTTTCTCTGCCAGTGTTGTCATTTCCTATCTTTGCATTGAAGTCGCCAGTTATAATGAGGATGTCTCTCCTTGTTCTGCTATCCAGTGTTTTCTGCAACTCCTCGCAGAAGTCCGCTTTGGTCTCCACCTCTGCCGCGTTAGTTGGTGCATAGCAGTTGATGAAAGTCACGTTCCTTGTCTTGCTCCGGAATCGTGCTAAAATGGTGCGTGGGGAAATGGGCTTCCATTCGATGAGTGCCTCTTGGGCTCGCTTTGCCAGCATGATGCCCACTCCTCCAGTGTGTCTGTCGTCCTCTCCTTGTCCTGAGTACAGAATCTTATCTACCGATGTCAGAGTTAGCTGTCCTGAGTCTGGCCACCGGGTCTCACAGAGGCCAAGTACAGTGATGTTGTTCTTCTTCATCTCTGTTGCGATCTGTGCTGCTCTTGATGTTTCGAGCATTGTTCTTACATTCCAAGTTGTGATGTTGATAGTCGTCCTGGTTTCGAGAAGTTTCGGCGTAGTGGCTTCCCGTGGGCTTTCACCACTCCGTGTCATCTGCGGCCCGGTGAGGCCGCCCTCCCGTCGGCGCAGGACTGAGGCTCTAGGTTCTCTAGTGTACGTTTCTGTAGCTGGTTCATTTTTTACGGGGTGAGGTAGCTGACCTCATGCCCAACCCTCCTCCTTTATCCGGGCTTGGGACTGGCAGGGGACTAGCATCAGCCATCCCCAGGCGGAGTTTCACGGCTAAACTTAAGAATACCCCGCAACTCACACCCTTCTTAAATCTACTTCTACCGCAGTCCCGCAGTCGACATAATTGACATAATAAACTGTACGTAAAACCCACGAATATACCTCGTTCTCTCATCCACTGTGGGACTGCATACCGCAGTAGCACTTTAGTTCAACTCTTAGTTAAATATTTATTCATCGACTACAGGACTGCGGACCGCGGTAGCACTTCAGCTTAACACTTAGTTTAATACTTATTCATTGACTATGGGACTGCAGACGCCGGTGGCACTTCAGTTTAACACTTAGTTTAACTTATTCATCGACTATGGGACTGCAGACCACGGTAGCAGTAGGTTTAAGGAGGGTGTGAGTTGCAGGGTATTCTGAAGTTGCTCCAAATTCACTGACAGCATCGAGACAAGCAAAGGATTTAAATGAAAGTCCCTGAAGCTGGCCGATGATGAGCAGTTGGATAAAGCCCTGTACGCCTGGTTTATTCAACAAAGATCTACTGGGACACCGATTTCAGGTCCGCTTCTTCTAGAGAAAGCGAAACATTTCTCCATGCAGTTAAACACAGAGACGGCCTATCGCGTATTCAAAGCATCAACTGGCTGGCTTGAAAAGTTTAAAACACAGCATGGCATCAGGAACTTCAGTATTCAAGACGAGAAACTTTCAGCAGCAGAAGAAACTGTTGAACAATTTCTACAGAAACTGCACAAAGTGATCAACTAAAGAGACAGCACAATGTTTCAAAAAATGCTTGTCGTGGATGGAAACACAGAACAATATTGACCCTGTGCAGTTAATGCAGCTAAGGCGCATGATGGACTTCGCAATGCGATCAATCTACAAGTCTTTGAAACAAACATGCTTGAACAGTTTGAATGTTTGTAAATACCTGAACTAAAAGTTTTTATTTTGTAAATATTGTGCATACAGGCTGTGTAGATTTCACAATTAAAGTGATGTTTTATTTGCGGTATACCTTTTGTTTACATTTCTTTCTCATTAATATTCATATTTTCGATTATCCGGACTATCTGGATTATCCGGACTATTTACCGAGGTCCCGACGAGTCTGGATAATCGAGGTATGACTGTACTCAACTTGTGCAGGAGGAAATTATCTTTCTAGTGATACCCAGATCAGAGTGATTGGCTCAATGGAGCCTGAAATATGACAAAAATATTCAGAAATTTGAGGGGAAAACTCAGAGCTAAATTTCCAGCCACTCCACATGGCTACTGCATGGCAAAAATTGCCTGTCTTGATGATGCTTTCTTGGGAGATTTTGAACGGTAAGCAAGCCCAGTAGAAGGTCAATCACTGCAGCAAAAAGATAAAAGGAGAAAAAGGAAACTTAAGGCCAAAAAAACTTAAAAAACAAAAGTCTGAAGACTGAGGTCACTTTCAAAAACTGTCTAAAAATTTTGATTTATGCACATGCCTGAGTAAAAAATGTCGTAAAACGTGACACTAGTGGAAAGAAAGGCAGAGTGGACTGGAGTCAACTTGGCCCTTCTCCTAGCCTGCGTAGCAAGCGTTTCCGTAGAGCAAAGAGAGAAGAAACAGGGTTTTGGCGTTTTGCCCACGCAAAAAATGAAGCAAGAGCAAAAATAAGAAGGAGGGGGTAGGGGAGGGGAAGGAAGGAAATGCCACCCACTTGGCTTTTCATGCCTGACTGATTTCACGCTGTCATCATCAAGCATTCAAGTCGTGTTTGTAATCCTTGTGCTCGCATGATTCGAAATCTTGGATCACCTCATTTTTCCATTTAATAAGAATCATACAAGGTTACCCTATGTGCCAGAGATTCTTTTTTCATATTTTAGCGACGAACCTGCGATCGTGAGCAGCAAAGCCACTCATCAAATTAAATCTTCGGCCATTCGTAGTGGTATTGAACTTTGAACCAAGACAAACGTTAACTTGTAAAATATGTCTGAAACAAAGAGCATCTTTATGACTCCGGGCAACCATTGCAGGCTTTCAAAGTTAAGTTTGGTAATTTATAATCTAGCTATATTTCTACTCAAATGATGTAATAGAGAATTAACTCTGAAGTGTAAATTTTAGTGCT
>CM042754.1:14284977-14297293 GCA_022496165.2 Catalaphyllia jardinei
TAATGAAATGTCAGAGTACCTACATGATAAAATCCGAAAGCATGCCGTGAAACAAGCCAGACGAAATCACTCAGTTTCCCATGCAGTAGTGCGAATTTTCTGTCCCGTGGTTTATTTATCTTGCCCTTGGTGCATGTGGCATTCAAGAAAGTGGTGTTAAAATTATAGGAACAACTGCAAATTGTGTCGCAATTGCATCTGCAGTAATAGTCTGGTTTTGAAATACCAAAGCGTCTGCATTACACTACAGGATTCCTACCGTGCAAATGACTAAAAACTCATTTCGTGAGAAAAGTTAACGCTTTTTGTAAACAAGCTTCCAACGTTCTTTTTGGCACTCAGAACTTTAAGACCTTTAATTGACACATGTTTGACTAGCCCAGCCAATCACGAGTTCCGTTCGCTGGCTTGGCTTCAAGCGTTTCCTTCCTTCCCCTCCCCCACCCCCTCCTTATTTTTGCTCTTGCCCCATTTTTCGCGCAGGCAAAACGCCGAAAGCCCTGTTTCTTCTTCCAGGGTTCGTACAAAGTCTTGAATTCTTGAAAAAGTCTGGAAATTCGCCAACTTGTTTTCCAGACCTGGAAAAAGTATGGAAATTAACAGTCAAGTCTTGAAAAATGGACTGAAGTCTGGAATTTTGTTCAAGGAGCAGTAGGTGTTTAAAAGCTAGTTGAAATCCGTGCAGTGTAGCTGATTTCACTTTACAATAAATGGCAGTAGGGTCGGAGATTGTTCAAGTCTGAGAGCTTCTGAGGCAAAGTTCAATCTCCAATACCCTGCATTGCATTATGGTTCATTCTATTTGCAATGCATCATGGTTTATTTGTTTCCCACGTTAGTTGAACAAAGGAAGCAATGTTTGTTCGTTGTTCTTCCCTGGCTTTTCTTTCGCGTTGTGATAATGAGGAAGTGTGTCTTTAATGGAAAGTAAAAAGCAGATGAGAAACTTAAGACAGGGATTGCAGCCGATCCTATGTCTAACACCAAAGCGATGTATGTTTGTTGCAATTGATATTTCAAGCATGGGAGAAGCTGCTTTGCAAAGCCACGTGATTGGCAAGAAACACAAGAAACACATGGAATTGAAACAGTCGTCTCCTTCTGTAGCACATTTTCACCCTCTTCTGTAATTTCACACACTAATGCCAAAAACCCAAGGACTTTGTTGAAAAAGTGTACTGTTAAAAATTGTTTTGAACTGAAGTATTTCCTTTATATATGGTAGAAATTAGAAAACTGCTATGTTGTGGTTGAATCACTGTAAGTTAACAATTAAAGAAACTGAATTTTTTTTAACTTGGGCCGTGAAGAAGCTGACTGTTACCTTGAGGCTGGAAAATAAAAAAAGTGGTCTGGAAAAAGTCTTGAATTCTGTCCACAAAAAAGTGTACGAACCCTGTTCTTCGCTCTTTGCTCCAGGGAAACGCTTGCTACGCAGGCTACCCTTTTCCAGACTGAAAATCTCAAAAAGGTCCAAAATATGCAATGGGTTAATAGGGGTAAAGACAATAAGGTGACTGTGGCCGCTTAATAGAGGTGGCCAGTAAATAGAGGTTTTATTTAAAAGTGTTTTTGGGACTTTGATAACTGGCCACCTAATAAGGGATGGCCATTTAAGGTGGCCGAACACAGTTTTTGTGTGTGTTTTTGCTGATGCAATTCAGTGCGTGTACAAGGATTTCAAAAGCAAACATGCCGTCAGTAGGGCGATCATCTTATTTACTCAACACCCGCACTATCTGTAGTATTTTCTCTATAATTGAACTCAGTGTATTGATGGCTTTCGTCTTATTACAAAGACATGTTAGAGAAGGTAACAATGCAAAGAATCCAGCAATTCTCAGCATTTGTTTGTTCCCAAAAGAACCCAGTTAAATGCAATGCATGCACAGTTGCACAATTGAGGTCAATTGCTTTTGTAGAAACTTGCCGATTTCTAGTGATCCAGTCGTTAGAATTTTAAGAAATTTGGCAAAAAAAATAGTTTAGATACAACGCATATGATCTATCGCACAAAATTAGAATTTTGACATAATGAATTTTTGGTATTGTTTTTGTGACACAATAGGTTACCTTAGCAACACTATGACCTGCTAAAAACACCTTTAAACTAAATTTTCAAAAATTTAGGGTGGCTCTAAACCCCATGACTTGTACAGAATTTTTTTAAACTTTGCCAAAAGTTGCATCTTATCCTTTTTATCAAAATTCTATAATAAGAAATATTTCAGTGCCGTTTTTGAAATATGAGCACTTAAAGCTGAAATTAAGGGTATTTTTAGCAGGTCATAGTGTTGCTATGGTAATCTATTGTGTCACGAAAATAATACCAATCTGTTCACCAGCGATTGGGCAGTTTTTTGATACCATGATTGTAGCATCAATTGATCAAGAGTGGTAATTATGACACATCAAAATCTGTCTTGGAAAGTGCTGGAAACTGTTTTGAGCAACCTTAATGTCTATTCGTAGTGGGTAAATGATGAAAACAATCTAAGGACTGGATTTTTTTAAATGAACAAAAACCATTTTGTAAGCCTTGTTTTTAACCAGCCCCATTGCCATGGCAACAGCACACACCCTAGCCAAAATGTGGGAATATATATACTGTGGTTAACCTTGACTCTTGCACGAAACAGGCCAGAGCATAAATAGTTTAAAAGTAATGGTGAATTAGGCATAGGAGCTTGAAAGCTGTGTTTGGCCACCTTAATAGAGGTTCAACTGTACATCTTAGGTATGTTGGTCTCTACAGAGGGTGCTAACCATTATGTTGGGTTCACTATATTTTTATTGGGCTGCAGGAAAAAGTCGGAAGGTGAAGATGATGCAAGCAAAAGTAAAGAAGATGCTGAAAAGTATCCCCAGTCTAGAAGGCTTCTGAGCCCAAAGAAACACTTTGCATAACAATTTAGTCTGCTCTGTTCCATTAGGCAGGGATTTCGTGACATCTTGGATTACATTGTGCGGCAATTGTAAAAGTTCCCTAAAATCCTTATAGTTTGAAGAGAAATTATTGTACAGAAAATAGCCAATTCTAGGTTCTCATTGGTATTGCGTTGATTGCCATTCTTTAAAGCTTGCACTGGCTCCAGTTGGTTTCTCACCAGCATGTGGAGATGGCATGGCCACCTTGCATGGTTGAATGACCTTTTTTTAAGACAAACACCAAGTGTGTCTCAAATTTTGGTATGCTACTGGTTGGTTTTTATTTGTCCAATAAAAGTGTCCTATACTTAGTTGTTCAAAAGGTGGATAACTCTGTCAACATGATAACTATCCCTTGAATAGTGCAGTTTAGTTGTTCAAGACTATCCACTGTATAGTGCTCCACCCTTTAAATGACTGGCAGCTGGTCCTACATGTATTACATGATGAAACTGGAAGTCAAGTGTAATTCATTTTACCAGATATCCTTTTTGGGATTTTCTGAAAGAAATTTGCTTTTTAAGGAAAATTACTTGGCAACCAAAAATAAACTTCAAATCTGCATTCTTGCTTTATTTCCAAAATTGTCTTAATCGAAAGCCATGGTAGTTGCATGTAATATTTCACTATTGTATTATTTATTTGAAAAGAAGTTAACCTGTACATAGTGGAATAAAATGGTTTGAAAATTACAGTTTCTATTCATTTTCTCTCTAAGTATATAAATGTTTTGGCTCAGGCTTAGCCATGATTGGTATAATAATTGTTTCAAGTAGAGTCCTAAAGTGATGATGTCACAAAAATATTGTTTTTGGAAATTATGGGATATGATGTAATATCCTTATAGAGGATCCTAAAAGATGCCCTCATCCCAAAAATTAGCTCTGAATTGCAATTCCTGTAAAGATATAAGTGATCAAAGTTTAATAGCATCCCATACCAACCGTTCAAAATTTGTTCTGGTTCCTTCAGTTTGGAACCAACTCAAAATTATTACAGATGATTGCACAGTGTGCAGGTTACAGGACTCTCAAAAGAGGTAGTTTTTGGCAAGGACCCATTTTTAAGGATGCACTCAGGATGCTCAATCCGAAAATGGCGCCAAAACCCATAATTTCACAAATGTATTTTTTTGTGATGCCACACTTTAGGACTCTATTGAAAGAGCAATCTATATTCTGGGTTGTTTTAAAAGCACTATTAGCCTTTGTGGCATAATGCTGGTTCCAGTCACTAATGATTATGTACAAAGTAAGTTCCCTTAAATTCATAATAACACATGTACAATAAATGCTTTTAAAATACACCTTTCACATTATTTTGTTGATTAATGAAATTGATATGCCTCGAACAGCACAAAATATCATTGAATAACAATTATTGTTTGACATTAAAATCAATACTACATGACAAGCTAAAATGTCAACAGTATAATTTTTTCTAAACTTTTCATTTTTTTTCAAATTATTGTATAAACACTTACAAATATATTATATAAAAGAAAACTGCTCTGCTTGAGCAGAGAATTCCAGCAATGTGCTCCACAGATGATTGCACAGTGTGCAGGTTACAGGACTCTCGGATGTAGCTTCTGTAATAAATACTTAGTTAATGTTCTTGTGCAGAGATTCTTTAAATGACATTATTGATAGATATTTTATTTTTAGTTAAAGTGTGGTCTAAGGTTCCATGAAATCCTAACTATGCCCAGCACTTCAGCTTAAAGTAAAAAAAAAACGTAAAACAGATACAGAAGGTAGAGTCTGTCTCCGCTCACAAATAGTACAGGCTAATCACGGTGGGCTGGGCGGAGCTACACACAGTCCGTGTTTAACTGATCAACTAATCACATTAACAAAGAAAATAAATTACAAAGGAAGTACAACTTAAAACCATTAAGAATTACCAGTAATTATCAGTACAGACACAATTCAAGCTACAGCAATATTAGATTAAAGGAATGAAAACAATTTGACAAGTCTAATAAAAGTATGCTTTGTATATGTTGCAGTTAATTTTATTATTTTACTAGTTAGTTTTTTTCTAACTCGGTGATTTTATTCTTAACTAGTTAATTTCTTCTAACTAGGTGATTGTTTTTGGTTTTTTTTGTTTTTTTGGGGGGGGGGGGGCTTTTTCTCAAAAAGAGTAACACACTCACCACCAGACCTAACCTTAACCCAATTCCTACCTTATTGACCACCCCCCCCCTGATCCTATCCCTATCCCTTACCCTATTGACCCCCTATCCCTAGATCTAGCCCCCAGTTTTTTATTATCTTGCACTCACCTGGATTTGAACTCCAAACCTCTGACTCTGAAGTCCATCTTCATCTCTACTATGCCACACAAGCAATCGTTGCAAATTTGCTTATGTTTGTTGGTCTTATAAGTTATTGGTCCCAGACTCACCCTTATTAACCTGGTAAGAAAAAAACTAACTAGTTAAAAATCAAATCACCTGGTTAGAAAAAAACTAACTAGCTAAAAATAAAATCACCTAGTTAGAACAAACTATCGGTAACTGGTTAAATTATAAAATTAACTGAAACCGAAAATTAACTGCAACATATACATTAGCCTACGAACGCAGATTATTTCCAGCTGTCACTAAATACGTCTGCGTTCGCAGGCTATGTATACATGGACTATGTAAAATTTGCAACTTTATGCAGAAGAATGGAGTTTCAACATAATTATCATCAGCCTCCATAATTGAGAGTAGCACACCATATAGTACATGCTTTTTAAAGCTCATATTTTAGTAAAAAGCACCATAAACTTATATGAAAGAAAGTAGGTTTTCCAGTCAGGCAAAGGCAACTTAGTTGCCCGTGGCACCTACTTCTAGAACATCTACTTCTAGAACACAACCCTGGTACTAATAACTTTCCAAGGGCTAGAGTTTCGGTAAAAAGCACCATTTAGATTAATATTTTCTTCAGATCAAACTATCTTCTTTTGTAAACAACCACTCCAAAAATATTGGACACTACTCCACATTCTAACCAGCATTATTGGGTTATATGAAACTGAGAACTTCTCCGATACCTGTCTCTTGGAGCCAGATACATGTATTGGTACAGAATATCCCAATTAATATTACTGTAACTATAACAAAATTCTTGAATGTGATTGGTTTTCCGCCTTCCTATTTATCACATAATTTGCAAGCAACCACATGGGTTTTTGGCATCCAGTCTTCTGAAAATGTTTTCCTGGAACAGGTTGTATGAAAGTTGGAGCGGTTTGGGTTCCAAAGACATGCTTTCAAGTGTCATTAGGGTGCAGTCTTGTTATTGGGTTTCTGGGTATCTTTTCCTGGAAAATTTGTTGCTCAAGAATGCCATGACATCTGACAGGATGTGGTGGTGCAGATCTGCATAACTTGCTAACATCCGCATTCTCCACATAATCAGAGCTTTTTTCTACACAAACAAAAAATCTGTGCCACATTAGCGATAAAGCAGCTTCCTTACAACCCCACAAGAAAAAATTCTGAAGAGATTGATTATTTCAATGAAAGTAGTTTTACTTCTAAAACAGCGATGAAAACATGCCAGTTCATTTGTGATGAGCTTGTGGCATATCTGGAAACTTGGTCTGAGGTAAATGCCTGGTACAAATGCACCAACGAATTCTGTATGCAAACTGTGTAAATTATGAAATACTTATCAAACAGTATCAAAAAAAATCAAACTAATGTCAAAAGTTAATGAAAATAATGTGCATTCTATAGAAGAGCTTAAATTGTGGGTAAGAATTTGAAGTGCTTTTTGTTTCACTGTTGTTTGGTACATTCAGGTGTTTTTATCAATTTTGTCAACTGTTGAAATTTGTCCATGTAATCCAGTTTGTTTTCCATACAATTGACGCATTTTCCCACCGAAAATCGTCGCATAATTTGTTATATGTCATGGCATGAGTTTCATCATTATCGTGATATATTTTCCAACTGGAAGGAGACAGCAAACCTCCAGAGGAGATGGCTTGGTGAACCAGTGACCAGCTGATTTTGAGAAGGCTGGTGTATCCAGTTTGCACTTTTCCTCATTGGATACCTGTAATTGGACACCCACGCGATTCGCATGCAGGGCTTTCAATAACATTTGAAGTATGTAGCTGGTTTGCGTAGAGTAACCGACTTTATTATCCAACTGCACTTCATAGAGTACAAATAACGCCCACAACGAGTACAAATATCATGCAGTATTTGTACTCCCGAGGACCGGTTAGACAGGTTTCCTGCCATTGTCCAATCAGTTGGCTGGATTTCTCACACCAATTTTCCAATTCGCTTCGCACACTTCTGTCACGCATTCCCCGTAAATAAATATCCGCGACATTCGCCTGCATAGATACAACAATTTAGCTTGTTGGATAATAGATACAACAATTTAGCTTGTTGGATAATAAATCTCTTATTAGACGTTTTGTTGTGTAGTATCGAGAATTTTTACTTGTTGTTTGTATTTTGAATGTACCAAAATACGGCACAACTTGTAAAAATACTCAGCGATACTACACAGCAAAATGTCTAATAAGATATATGTATCAACCAGTTTTAAATGCATTTCTCTTATATTACTTTAATTTTTGGGTGAAAAGAGCCAACTTTTATGGACGAAGTAGGCGATGAGTTTCGTCGGCCGTCGGTACTTAATGAAAGCCCTGCGCATGCCAATTACATGTGCTTTAATGGCTTCTTTCGCAAAGTCACCGTTTCCTGCAGTCTTCAAAAGTTATGACAGACACTTACACTCAAAAGAAATTCTCTATTAAAAGAAAATTTTAACAGTGGGCAGAACTAATACATGGATGACACCTTAGCCGCAGTAAAAGATATTCCAACTGCTATGGCTTTCCTAGCAACATTAAACGAAGCACACCCATGTGTCCACAGAAAAAAAACAGATAAAGGCCTACTTCTCCACTGTCAAAGCCATGTTGATGCCCGTTACAAACGATCCCTTCTAATGCCTATGTTAAACCGAGCCCACTGTCTCTCATCCTCACCTGATCTATTTGCTGAAGAATGTGACAACTTGAAAGGGATCTTCTTAAAACTGAAGTACCCAGAGAATCTTATTAATTCCACAATAACTAGATTCATCGAGTCGCGAAATCAACAACAAGTTCACAATGTTCAAGCAAATGCGCCCGTTCGAGTTCTTCTGCTGTTCAAGGATCAAAGATCAGCCTTGGAAAGAAAATCAACAGCGATCTACGCCCAGTGTTTACGAGCAGGAAAATTGCCAACGACATCAAAGTAGCAGAGGCCAAACCAACATTAATAAATCAACAATGCGCTGTCTATAAATTCAAATGTGATCTGTGTGATGCGGATTATGTTGGCTATACTCGCCAACACCTTTTTCAACACACTGAGGGACACAAACACTCTGCTATTGGAAAACACCTGCGTTACGCCCACAATCAGAGAAACAAAGATCTTCATTCGTAAGAAATGTCGTGGGAAATTTGAGTGCTTAATTTACGAAATGCTCTTTATTCAAGAAGTGAGACCTGAGATGAACATGCAATCTGATTCAGTCAAAGCAAAACTATTTAGAACCTTAAATTATCACTTTCTACATTCCGCATTGTAGTGTTTTTAATTACATGCAACGAGATTTTCACACACATTTTAGTATATTAAGAACTCACAAGACGTTGACCTTTAGTTTTACGAATTTGAAAATGATGAACGATTCATCGAAACATCATTCACAATTTTTATCACTAATTTTTATTCTCAAATTTCCATAAAACAATGTATAATAAAGCAATAATTGAAGTCGGTTTTTGTGATATCAGGAATAATCAAGGTCTCGGCAAGTGTAATCTGCCTCAGCCTCCGGCCTTGGCTGATTACACTTGCCTCAACATTGATTGTTCCTGATATCACAAAAACCTCATCCAATTATTGTTTATTAGTAACTGGACCTTGTGTTGTACAATCCAGGGAGTAATCACGCTCATAATTTCAAATTGGCCTCGCGTTTTGCACTCGCTGATCACTCCCTGAATTGTACTCCAATCGGTCCAATTACTATTTAACAATAAGATTATAAGCTCTAGATTTTTATTGCATGCTAGTTGACGAGGGCGCAGCCCAAGTGAACTATCACGCGTATAATCTAATTGTTTTAATTAGTATAAATCTACTAGTCGTTCAAAACTTTACTGAAATCCTCTGCAGACACTTTGAAAGAAGAATGTAGATAGTAGCATACCCAATCAGCAAACAGCATTCGTGATAGAATGCTAGTAGATTTATACTAAATTGGGATATTCTGGACTGTGTAATGTGATTAACTTCAATCACCATTGATAACTGGTAAACTTAAGAACTCATATCACCAAGATAGCCCAATGGTACATCATCTACAACAATAACTTCCACGCCCTCGCCATCAGCTGGCTGCCCATAGCTTGAAGCTTCTTGTAAGTAACTTTCATGGTAAGAACTGCCACCAGGTAATTCCTTCCACATTGCCTGCTCCTCAAACTGGCAAGCATTGGCAATCTGAAAAGCAATGCCAAGACTTTCTTTGGCTTTTTCATATTCTCGCTTCTCATAAAGAAGCTCTGTATGGCAAACATGGAAGTTGAATTTAGTTCTTTCAGAGAGCTCTGCTAGATGACCTGCAACCCACTTAAGATAGTTGTTTGCAAGTGTTGTGTCAGGTTGTACACAGGATCCATCAGTGCTTAGGACTGGTGGCTTTTGCTTAAGTAATAACGACGCAAGTCTAATGTAAGAACAGCATAATTTATCCAGAGCATTATCTACAGTAAGGCCATTGCTGAATAAAGCTGCGGCTTGTTCAAATTTGTGTATCGCCTCACCAATCAACTTCAAAGCAAACTTGGGCATCTTTTGAGCAAAATTGGTCAGAATGAGCCCTTCCTGAAAGCACAGGTCTCCAATGTCTTCACATGCTTCCAATTCTTGAAGTTTCTTCCTAGCAATAGCTAAACACTCCTCTGCATTTCCAAGATATCCGTCTTTTTCATGAACATAGGAGAGATATAAATAAGCTCTACCCATTAGCAAGGTTTTGTTCTTGCACTTGGCTGCAGCATCAACTGCCTGCTTCAGAAGTTGTTTAGATTTTTCGTAAAGCCTCTTGCGGCAGGCTTCTTGGCTTTGTTCAAGAAAAAGAACAACTTTTAGGTCATTATCACTCAGTCCTTCCAACGTTTGGACGAAAAATTTGTCCAGTTCCTTGAAATTCAGTTTATGTCTCAAGTCTTTAAATCTAGTGACAATAGACTTGTACTCTTTATTCAAGTATAAAGAAGGAAAAATCTTTGCTGCATTTATGACTTCATCTCTTTCTGCAGCAGCAGTGCTTTGAGAGGATTTAGCACGGGTTAAAATTTCAAATTCTTCTCTGAAAACTATACCATCATTGCTAAACAATGAATCCGACAAGTGTCTTCTACCTATCAAATTTCTCACAGAAATGACATCTACTTTAAGAGCGACAGTAACGCGGAATGTCGCGTCCTTGCCAAGAAACCGAAACCAAAATCCCAGGCATTTTTTTGCTGAACCCTTCTTATGTGCTGAGAGAGGAGAACAACAGTAAAAGTCCTCTTGGCATCCGTTTGCATTGAACTCCGTACCATCCAGGGTAAATCTCTTCACAGATAAGACTTGTAGGATGTATCTTAAACCGCCACAAATTTCATGGTCCGAATCTTCTTGATTTTCGTACCCTATAGGCAAACACAGTTCACCATTGTGGCTGCTGATTTTAAGATTCACGGAGCAATCTTTCTTCGGGTCTGGGAATTTAAATCTCGATTTCCTACTTACAACTGGCTCTGTCGGTTTTGAGATCACATGAATTGACGGTTCTTCGCCTTTCACTCGTTCTAGCAGCTTTACGACGGCTGACCTCGTGCGAAACAAGAGCGGTGGACCATCAAAAATAGAAGCATCGTCCCACGACATTTGTCTTGCATTCTAGCAGCGTGCTTTTTCGTAGGGAAACAAAGGAACTGTCAAAATCGAAGACGAAACAAAACGTCCGCCATGACATTCGAGATGTCCCATAATGCACCAATACTCCTGTAACCAGTCTTTCTCAAAGCCAGGCTACCTAGGCATTTTCAACAAGATGGCGACGCAATCTTGTGGTGACACCACAGAAGCAACCGAACTGTCATCTTTACAGCGTTTGTATCTTAAACCTGTGGCCAAACTTGGCGTGCATGTCACCTTACCTGAGATCAAAGTTGCTGGCGTATCCATATCAAACTGGGAGGTAATGGAGAGGCTAAAATCCATGGTTGCTCCCGATCAATTCACTGTACTGAAAGTTGTGGAATCGTCAATGGAATTCATTCGCTTTGAAGGTGAAACAGACACCAGAAGTTTAATTACGAAATTTATTTCAAAACTGGAAGGAAAGTTTATGAAACTAAGCGGATTTGCGGAACCGCTCAAAGTTCGAGCAGCAGAATCTAAGATGAAATTTCCCACTGCACATGATTGGAATTCTTTCTTCAGAGAGGCCGAAAGTTTAGATGAACGAAATCCAGGCGAAAGACCGGACACAATTCACATCAAAGGATTACCATGTAAATGGTTTGGAAACGATGAATCTGCTAGCAAACCAAGCGAAGAAGTCTTGGCTTCAGTTTTTGGTCGTTTTGGGAAAATCCGGTCTGTAGATATACCCATCTTAGATCCTTACAGGCAGAAGATATCAAAAGGAAACAGTGAATTTCAAACGTTTTACTATGGCTCACACCTTCACTTCGATGCATTTGTTCAGTACAGTCAATATCAAGGGTTTTCAAATGCCATGGCAGCACTGAAAGGTATGAAATTAATGTACATTTCTGAAGAAGGACGGGCTGCAACTGCTAATATTCAAGTGGATTTTGACAAGTCAGGCCATCTGTCAGCTAAGAACATTAAAAAGAGGGATCAGGAGAGGCAAAAGTTAATTGAAATAGAAAGAAAAGAGGAAGAGAGGAAAAAGAGAGAGAAGGAGGAAGAAGAGAGACGAAAAGAACTTGAACAGTTAGAAGAAGCAAGGAAAGAAGCTGAACGACAGAGGGTGCTTCAAGAGGCAATTAGGAAGAAAGAAGAAAGAAAAAGGGCTAGGGAGGAAAAGAAGAGACAAAAACGTGCAGAGAGGATTAGAAGGGAGATTGAACGAAAGGAAATGTTGAAGCAATTGGAAAAGGAAAGGGTAAGGAAGGAAGCTGAACGAAAACAATGTGCTAAGAGACTGTTATTGGAACTTCTCCAACGCATAGCCACAGTGAAAGAACAGGAAGAAGAAGAGTTGAGGAAACTAGAAGAGGAAAGAAAGAAGAGAGTCCAGGAATTAGAAATGCTTAAACAAATGGAAGAAAAGAAGCG
>CM042754.1:14297393-14304893 GCA_022496165.2 Catalaphyllia jardinei
AATGGAGCAACATTGTTGCTGTGACAACTTAGTCTTCCAAATGGGATGAACATTTTACTTCTAATCACGATTTCAATTCAAAGTCAAACATGCAGGTTATGAGAATTAATTCAATGATCAACACAGCATTTCTTGTTCTCTTAAACTCCCACTCATGTTTCTGTTAAACAATAAGATAATGAGCTTGAGATTTCTATCGCGTGATAGTTCACAAGGGCACAGCCTGAGTCAACTATCACGCATAGAAATCAAGAGCGAATAAAAGTATTAAAAGTAATATTGACAATATTTGTATTTGCATGATACATTTTGCAACCTATTGTACAAAGAATAAAGCAAGCTCTCTGCATTCAAACATACAGGTCTGAAAAACTGTTCATGGGCTAAATAATAAACTACTTTTAATTCTGGTGACTGGATGATGAAATAAAATATGAACAAAATTAAATTATACAAAATTAAAATAAATTATTCTTAATGTTTTCAAAGGCAATATTCCACAAAGTTTTGATTGGCAATTCACAACAAACATCAACTAATATTTCTCACTTTAGTGTGCAGTAATCCACTTTCTGACTTCTTAACTATTAAAGCAAGAAAGTTTGCTAAAAAAGTAGATACATGCTACACTTCAATATCAGTTTTAGTGAATGAGGCAATAACGCGGACAAAATTAGCTGTGAAAGAAAAATTGAGTTCTTCCTTTGAACTTAATATTTCAAACCAACAGAAAAAGAAGTTAGTTATTAAACCAGAGTGGTTTCACCCATACTGCTGATTCACAAGTTCAAGCTGTCATTGCTTGTAGAACAGCTCTGTGCCGGTGTGTTGTGCTTCAGACTCTACCACACTGAACTGCATGTTCTGCAGGCTAATTTCTGTATTCAAGCAAGCTTTGAGAAATAAGATGGCAGAGAAAAAACTTACATGAAAGATAGCCTCCATAATTGGTGCAAACATGTTTGTCCAGACAATCTGTTCTCAGAAGTGAACAGTTTTCATAGAAAAGGAAAACAGTGAGCTATAAGGAACAGGCGATAATGTCCAGAGCATTTCTTTAAGTCAAATGGAAGCTACTGTGTTATTATCCTTCAAATATTTTTGCAACATACAGCATTTTTTGGAAATATTGGGAAACATCTTGCTTGGATATTCCCAGTTTTAGATGGACACATTCAGTAGCATGGCCCATTTAGCCCAACCCTGTGCGAGCAAAAACACTGAGAGATCATACAAAGTATTACATTTGTTTAGCAGAGGTCCATTAAAACTTCAACATGCAAAGCTACATTGTAAGTTAGACGACAAGGAATAGTGCACCCTCAAGACAGTTTAACCATTTTGTTCCCAGGAAATTCTTCAGTTATTATATCTAAATACATTCTCAGGTAAACTTTTGATCAGGAAATGCAAACTAAGAAATGTCCTTACATTGTCTAAGGCCCTGTTTACAAGGAGGTAGGGTAACCCTACTTCCAGGGTAACCCTAGCAAGAGGGTTAAAAGACAGCCTGGGTTTACAAGCAAAATTTACAGGTAGGGTAACCCTACTGCCCAAGACTACTTTGTGCTTGTTATGCTTCGGTAGCTTTGCACATGAAGCACAAACAAAATTAATAACAAAACTGGAAAATAATTTATTTCCAAAGCAAAAATATGACAAATTGTGAAAGAGCTTGATCTTTTCTAGGTCATAATTCGCTAGCAGTCAGCTAGGGTTACCCTAGCGCTAGGGTAACCCTAGCTGCCTTGTAAATGCGTCGTTGAAAATAAGAAGAAATGTGCAAGTGCTAGGGTAACCCTCTTGCTAGGGTAACCATAGCACTAGGGTTACCCTACCTGCTTGTAAACAGGGCCTCACATAACCCCATGTTCTCAACAATCAGAAAGGAAATATTTGGCCATCAGAGAGTTAGTTCAAGACTTGGTTGAAGGAAGGTCTGCTAAACCTGTTCTGTTTAAAACTGTTAACACTGAGTTGAAATGAATATTATTTAGGTATTAATAACAAATCCTCTCCGAAACAAGCTCAGTAGTATCAATATTATTGTTAAAAAATAAAGTTAGTCCAAACTCTTGACATACTTTTTTAGGTCCAATAGTTTCTCTCCAGAAGTATGGTCAAGATAAGACTTGAACGGTGCAGTTTGTTCATATTTCTCTTCTCTTTATACAACTTTGGAATCGCGTGTGTTC
Source organism: Catalaphyllia jardinei (assembly GCA_022496165.2). NCBI lineage: Eukaryota > Metazoa > Cnidaria > Anthozoa > Scleractinia > Caryophylliidae > Catalaphyllia > Catalaphyllia jardinei. The sequence goes on from CM042754.1 coordinate 14,299,589, forward strand.
TCTTTTCTTTTGTTATTGTTCTTTCTTTGCTCCCTTGCCATCTTCTTCTTCTGTTTCTGATTCTTCATACTGTTGATGCTTTTCACCTGGCTTCAGAAGCCGTCCCACCATATCATACTTCTCCAGGAACTGTGTTTCCCACTCGTGTAGTTGATCCCTTTGCATGCTGTTCAGGTCTGACAAATCATCGTGGTCAGTTTTGACAGCATCAGCTCCAACTGAAAACGTAGCCAGGCCTCTGCTTGCATCATGGCCTCCAAAGACACTGTAAGGTCCCCCTAGAAGATGATAGACAAGATTCAGTTGTTAAATCACACATTTCCTACAAATAGGCTCCCTGTCATAAAGAAAAGGAGGATCAATTTTGCACCAATTTTCCTTTATATTTTAATGCAAATTTTCAATATAAAATGTTTAAGGGGTATTTTTTTACATTACTTTGTTTCTAATTATTATTCATCCTCATGCTGTAGCTGATTGAAATGCTATTACCAGGGCTCGAGACTAACGGTAGCCAACTAGCCACAGACTAGTAAAAATACCATTTTGGCTAGTGGTTTTTGTGCTTCACTAGCTAGTGAAAAATATGTGAGCACTGGAGGCCCAGAGGAAACCAATTAAAAGTTAATTTCAAATTTTTCAAGAAACAAAATTGAGTCAAAGCATGCAAAATATACTGTAATATGTAATTTATTGGCCCAAACAAGAATCTTAATTTCTTAAAATGCGAATCAAAGAATGATTGACTTTTTTGTTTGTTTTTCCCCTCAGTAAAAAGCAAGAAACGACAAACTGCTTGTTGCTAATAATAAGTTATGCCTGAAATCTAGCAGAACTCTAGGGATCATGATGTATGAAAAATTTGCAGTAGTTTGAAAATTTGAATGATGCCTTTATAATATTGATACCTATGTTTGCAGTTTGTTAGTAAAGTTAAGATGGAACAAATTACTCTGTTCGTGAGAAATTGTTAATCGGCATTTTGAAAGAAAGGAATGTTTTTTAACGCTAAGTTGCGCAGTTCTGTGAGAATTTCTCACTGAAGCGAAAACTTCGGCTTTCGTTATTGTGTGATGCCTGTAATTATAAAATGGATGCATATGGTTGCAACATATAGCAATAAGCTGGAACAAATTATTTTTTCGAGAAAATCGTAAATCAGTATTTTGAAAGCAAAGAATGTTTTTTAGCGCGCCAGTTCCGAAGTGTTGATGGCGGTTGTGTGACAATCAAGGGCATGAAAACTTTGTGCTTGCCAGTTGTTCATTCGAAGCATACTGCAAGCAATACAGGCTAGCATTTACTTGACTTGACTCGATGATGGATATTAGAGCATACTGGCTAGTGAAAAATTCGTTTTGGCTAGTGAAACAAACCTGTCACTAGCCACTGGGCTAGCAAGGTTAAAAGTTAGTCTTGAGCCCTGTATTACATTTGTTACGCCTCACCATAGCCAGGATGAATCTCAGTTAAAACTTCAGAAATGCTCTCTGGCTAACAATGTATTTTTACATGAACTTTCAGCTGACTGAACTACAGCCTGCAACTAGAGGTAAATTGTTAAAAATGGTGGTGGAAAAGAATCCAAATGCTATATGATAAAATAGTTTACCACAAACATTACATTGTGTTCACCAAATTCAAACTGAATGAATGCCTATGATTGGAACAGCACAACTTTTTCTTTGGCTGCCTGTTATTGGGGATCAGCAAGAGCAATCTTCAGGTATAATAAATCCCCAGGTTCTTCACATATGACTTCACATATGAAACTTAAGGGTGGGGAATTAAATCCCTAAAGGAGAGCAAACATGGTCTGGCCCAGGATTTTTTGAACAATACAAGAGACCATATTAAAACATATTAAATACCGGTATATTGTTTTATATATTCGCTCAGGTGAAACCCTAAACAGAACCTTAATAGCTACATATGGGCCATATATGATGGCATTTTCCCCAGGACACCTTAAGTGAGACTAAAATTGAAATTTATAACCCTAAGCAAGACGACACGCATCCCCCACTCCTTTCGTATGCTAGTCCCCCCACCATCCTGTGTTCTTTTCCATTTGTTTCATGCATGACTAAGATGAAAGAGACTTTTCCGAAATGCAGGTTGGTTTATGCACCATGACACAAGATAACAAGTAGGCAAATGTTAATTTTTGCCACTAGAATTAACGCAGGGTTTCACCTGAATAGGAGTGAAATTTGAAGTAGTTTTTTAAGGGAATTGTTATGATTAAAATGGGTTGGGAACACTACCAGACAGTTGACCCCCTTCCCCCCCTCCCCCCCACAAAAAAAGTGTGCCCAGGTTGGTAGGGGACTGTTTGGCATCCATCTCCCAATTTTTCACTTCAAATTTCAATTTTCCAAATCAATAATATCTTCAACATTTTATCTTTTCCTCAGTTTAACCTACACTTTAAGAAAAATTACCTCTTTCCCAAAATGCCCCACAATCACCCAAAAATTTACACAAAACCGCAGAACATTGGTTGTTTTTAATAATATACATGAAAAAATTACTTGATTCTGATTTGCTGAGAACAGTGCAGTTTTTCCTTAACACAGTGCAGAAAAGAGGTAATTTAATGCAAAAAAGGTAATAAGCAAGCATTCTGATTGGTCAATGAACAAAGAAGTTCACAGATAGCCAATCAAATATTTTCTTTTCAAATCAAGTGCGCGCCCTGGATGGCGCAATTATGGTGCAATTTTTTCCTGGTTGCATGATAATTAAATCACCTGAGGTTAAGTGCGCGCACAAAACTGAGAAGAGAGTTCAGAGTCTCTAAAGTTCAAAACATCCTTGACGCAAAATTTTCATGTTTATATTATTAATAAGTAATCATACGGTTCTTCTCGTTCAACTTGTAATAATTTGCACTTGTGAGTTTTTCAAAAAGAGAAATTGCACTCGCCGAAGTGGCTTGTGCAATTTCAGCTTTTTGAAAAACTCACTCGTACAAATTAATTTCAAATTGAACTCGAAACTGTATGATTACCTATACAAATAGAGGGATTTGGCGTTGCTTGAAACATGAATGAGATATTGGCAGAAACGCCATGTTAAGCGACGCCAAAACAGCCTTCAGGTAAAACCCCACCTTGACAGTATACAGGCTATTTAGGCCAAACATCAATGGAATGTGGGACACTCAGACCCTCTTTTCGCCTCGTGAAAAGTGATGAAAATATCTTTTATGAACCGAAAAAAAATTGCTAAAAGTAGCTAGAAGTATTATTTACATGAAAATTTGTGTTATTCTGTCTGACATTGGAAGATGAAATAGTTAAGATGCTCAAGCTAGTAAAAATCATATGACACTACAAAGAAATGCTGATCTCATGAGATTCAATACTAGAACAATAGTAACAGAAACTGGCGAATCATATCAGGTTTTATGCTAATGAAATAAACAGGAAAAGGCACATGACCCATGGAGGACCAAGTGTCTCAGCGCAATAAAACGCATCTTGAATTAAACTTAGCTTGAGTCTACATAATTTGAATAGCAATGAATTTAATTCGCCATAGCATTTGAACGAGAATATCAACTATTTCTTGCAAGTAAAAATACCTTTCGCTCTATGATTACCGGCGTAATCTGAAATAAAATAAAGCTAAAGACGTTTGCACACGCGCGATCTTGCGTGATGGTGAAGAAATGTGCAATTCCCCTCACGATTGATAACCGCTTTCATTCGTGTTCGAAACCCAGCACTAATGCATCAACAATCGAAAAAAAGTGCTAGTCTATGAACTGCGTAAACGGCAAACTACTTTTGAAAACACCTCACGCTCGGTTCAAGGTGCTTTCATAGAACTCGTGAGGACAATGAGCTTTAAATAACCATTGTACATTTCCAAAAGCATAAAGAATAAAGAAAAGCACATGACAGACTAACCTGGACCATAGAAGTCTTTTCCTCTGGTTACATCAAACACCTTGCTGTTAACAGCTAGTAGTACTCGCTCATTTTTTACGCCATCGTACTCTAGCAACTCGTCAGGAGTGAAATCGCGTTTCTTCATGGGCTCGAGTGGTTTTTCTCGAGGAGGGGGAGGCGGTTTGCGAAATTTAGCCTGCACAAGTTTTCGTATGATCATAAAAATTATTACCAGGCCAACGATTTGCACTGGGGATGAAAGAGATTTAATAAAGTTTAAAACGGGAGAAACAACTGTTTCGAGGCCCATTTTGAGCAAAACTTTTACTGTAAACGGGAGCGCGTCAGAATAATGGTGGCAAAGGGTTCTGGGTAATAGTGGTCACATGTTGCAAACGTGTACTCGCGTGCCGCGCGGTTAATCCCGCATCCCGCTTTATCCCGACACTATTTTTGATTCAATCCTGTTTTCCCGTGGCCTGCAAGAGCATCCGGTATCCTCATCCTGCCTCTGTCAGAATATGTCTATTCTGATCCCGCCCGGAGCCTTAAGTCGCAGTTCTACTCGTGAGTTGGGTAACCTGTCAATTTTAAAATTTCCCCCAACCCTCTTCTTAAGGGGCATCCCGCTCCTGCCGGACTATTTTCATCTCGCGTCCCGTAATGAAAATTTCCCTTATTCTGCATCCCGCATCTCGCTTCTATTTTTACTCTCGTTCCGTTAGACCCCAGGAGCGTATCATTTCATGGTTTGTCACCAAATCCAGAATCGACTAGGACGGAATGAAATCCTCGTCGGACATCTACTTGCGTCTCGGCCGAAGCGTTGACAGCGTCAGGTAGATCGGCAGCGGAGACGTCAGCAGCGCCCACGGAAAAGTTGCCGGAGCAGCTGCGGCAGCAGGACGAGGAATAGCCCAGACATTGCGAACGGAGCGGGCGTTATGACCAGGCTGATGAAAACGGCGAAACATAGGCATACAGGCACGGCTACGGTGCCCAGCGTTTTGTAGATCTCGCAAAAAGCGAGCTGGCAGCAGTACCAGTCTCGCCACTCGAACCCAGCGATAGTGACCACACCAGGGACATCCTTGGACAGCGAGATGCGGAAAACACGATTGCCATCACGCAACTCAGGGAAGCCATAGTGCGTTCTGTGGGTGACAGAATGGATGGACCTCACATTGGGGAATATTCGGTATGAGGCCGGGGACTTCAATGTTATACATTTTTGAATTTATGAATTTTTATACCGTTGTTGTTTGAACTTTTATAACTTAGTAGGGGCATTTTTGTGGATGGAAGGGTCTAGCTTTGTTACATGCTTTTGGCACTGTTGAAGAAAAAATCTAGGCCTAGGTTTAAATTGTTTGGTTATTGATTCAACGAACTTCTAATTAAATATT
>CM042754.1:14307393-14312393 GCA_022496165.2 Catalaphyllia jardinei
GGGTTAGGGTTCAAGAACCTTCGCGGCACCCCCCTATCCAAAAATTCGCGGGAGTGCCCCCCACTCCCGGGCCTCATCCTTAGAAGGCATCTCATCCATGCTGACAAAACGTGTATGATTCGACATCCGACTAGGACGGAACAAAATCTTCTTCGGACATCTCCACTTGCGTCTCGGCCGCCGAAGCGTTGACAGCGCCAGGTAGATCGGCAGCGGAGACGTCAGCAGCGCCCACGGAAAAGTTGCTGGAGCAGCTGCGGCAGCAGGACGAGGAATAGCCCAGACATTGCGAACGGAGCGGGCGATATGACCAGGCTGATGAAAACGGCGAAACATAGGCACCCAGGCACGGCTACGGTAGCCCAACGTTTTGTAGATCTCGCAAAAAGCGAACTGGCCAAGTTGCCAAGTTGTTATCGGACAGTTTGTTATCGGACAGTTCAACAGCCAAGCACATTCGAAATTGTAGTTTAAATCAACCAATCACATTCAAAGTTGTAATGACGTGCGTGCGTGCGTGCGCTTTTGTGCTTTTGGCGCCTAATTACCTGTAGGAGGTTTTTCATCTCCTTTATAGGTATTTTAATGCGAATTTTCCCTTTCTTTCATAACTTGGCTATTCTTTGCTCGAAAATTGCAATTTTTATGATTAATTGGTAATAAGACTTCGTGTAGTCCAATTCGGTCTGTAATCATACTCGTGATCAACAAATCAGACTCTCGCTTCGCGGTCGTCCGATTTTGTTATCATTCGTATAATTACAGACCGAATTGGACTCCACTCAGTCCTATTACTATTACTTACTGCTGGTAGCGCGTGTAATCCTAGGAAATCTGTGAACGTAAAACCGCTACAGTCAATATCTACAGTGTGGACACCATCTTGTGGTTCATCAGTATTTGCGATGAATTTGGCAGGCGTCAGCTTCCGGTAAGAAACAAGCACGGTTAACAAACCGTCAATTTAAGCTTCCAGAAAGATAATGAAATATACTGCCTCGACTTCTTTACAATTTACGTGCATGTTTGAGGGATGGATAGTTTCGGATGATCAAACGCCAAGGTGCCTTGTGACGGGACGCTCTAGCAGATACTGGGATGTCCTAAGGGTGCAGGTATACAGCGGAGGAAACAGCAGGCAAACATAGTCATCGAAAAACAACTTCTCCTAACAACATCCCTAGATTGTCAAGTAGACAGCTCAAGACCCCGCCGGCTAAGAGAATCGAAAAGAGCTATGGGAACGAGAATCTTATTGTTTTACCCAACCAAAAGGAAGTGAGGACGCAATTGTCGTTTCTAGAAATATGTTAATTAACAATTAGACCCGTAGCCCCTGAGGGCGAAGGATCTAATTGTTTTAGTATCACCCAACAAGTCGGACAGAAAAGGCAATAACAAAGTTAGCAAATGCAAGTTGAATAAATATTTATTTGGGAAAAAAAACGAAAGAAAAACCGGCGAATTTCGCTACTCGATGACTATTACTATTAGACCCCTAGTAGCGTAGCCAATCAAAATGCAGGGTTTGCATTAGTCCACTAGTTGGGTGATACTAATATTATTTACTCCATCAAGGATATTTCCATTACATTTATGATCAGCCGGGATTGTCGTTACTCTAGTCGAAATATTCAAAACAAATGTTTTTTTTCATACAGCAAAATATTTAATGTCACGCTATCCTCTATCAAACTGTTAAAAATAAAATATAAAGAAATATAAAATATAATCAGAATCAACAAACATGTACTGTTGCCTACTGAATAGCTGAACGAGTTACTCGCTGATTAATAGAAAAACTGCAGAGGTGTTGGAAGACGACGATCCCGGGGGCGTGGCATCTGCCCTCTTTCTTCATCCCCACCCCAAGACATTTAGACAGCTTATGTCTTCCAACTCCGGGGAATTTGCCGATTTTTTTCAAAAGAAAAAAAATGCTTATGCCGGGGCTTAGCCTTTGGGGAACTGGGCACTGCAAGAATTGACTGAGGCACAGGGATGGACTATTGGGACTCATTAACATAGCCTCTTCCAGGCCTTCAGTTAGTCAGGGCGCAACGCGGAAAACAGCGCTTTTTTATATTTTTGCGCGCTGTTTTTTTTTTTGCGCTGAGCCCCAAGTAACTGAATGCCTGGAAGAAGCTATCATTAACACTGTGTAGCGAAGATATGTGACGCCATCCCAAGAGCCAACGTACATAAATTACTGAATGACCCGTTTACTATATCAATTTCCGCAGTTTGAACTCCGATGCTTGCACCCCGAAACACGCGTTGCCACATCATTTGTTTGAGGGCGCAAGGAGACCAAAGTGTCACGATTGGTGTCTCGAAAAGCGAAAAGTAAATGTGGCTGGACAACGTCAGACTAAACATTTAAACCACATGGCAAGCACCATGCTTTTAAAAACGCAGCGTATCTGATCTGAAAAGTCCTACGGTCCGAAAATATATAAAAGAGAAACCAGAAACTGCGAGGGACCCCATACAATAGACCCTGCCAAGAGATGTGATCTTCCTATACCCACAAAAACTTGATGTGGCAACGAGTGTTTCGGGGTGCAAGTGAGTTAAAAGTACGGAAATTGATATAGTGAACGGGTCATTCAGTAATTTATGTCTTTCTGGGTGCCAAAGTACGGAACTTAATATGCTGACAGGCTATTCAGCAATTTATGTACGTTGGCTCTTGTTAAATATCTTCGCTACACAAAGCCCGGATGAGTCCCGAAAAGGACAAAACAGCTGTCCACTGTTGCGATCCTGCTTTATCGGTTCTCGTCATGTTGGTGTCTCGAAATGTCTTTTACGTAGTATCAGCCTTGCAGTCTATTGTTTTACATCTTTTTGGCTGATCGCTGAGATCTCTCGTAGTTCCCACGTTGGCAGCGTCTATCGTATGGTGGTCCCTTGCAGTTTCTGGTTATCCCCGTGGCTATCTGGTGGTCCCTTGCAATTTTCCCGCCAGTTTGGTCAGTAATAACCGCAGTTCACAGCAGTGTCCTTTTTGTTTTCCTAAATTTAAGTTCGACTAGATTAGGATGAATCCACTGCCCGGAACCCAATTATTTGGGTCGACCCAAATTGGTAATCAGAGGACCTATTAGTGAAATCGAAGTTGACTAAAAACACCAGTTGAAAAGTTCGCGAAGGGACGAATGGTGACAACAAAAAAGACACTCCTGTTCGTTACTGCTAAATTTTCTCATAGATTAAAAATCTGCCTTTGAATTGAAAGAAAAACTTCTTTGTCGAACTGACTTTGTTGCCCGAAAATAAGCGACACGCTCGAATAAGCACCGCATTTTTCGCGCCAAAAATAAATAAGCACCGCGGTATTTGCTCGCGTCTCAGACAGACAGGCCCGGGCGGGGGTACTTGTGTCAATTTTTGCTGGGTATGTGCCGCTGGCCTCTCAGAGCCCCTACCCCATTATAGTCTATTCTGTGGTTAATTATAGATCCCATGTTAGTCACTTTTGGGTAAATATGTAATTTGCGCGATCCCAACTTAGTCACTTTATTTTTATGTATGTGCTCTATATTGAATAAAGAACACTTTACTTTTCACCTAGAGTACCAACATTTTGGTACGTTTGCTAACTGTAAATTTGAAGAACTGTCTTACCCCCCAAAAAAATTTGCGACCCCATTCCAGTAACACTTTTGAAAATGCGACCCCATGATAGTCAATCCAGTCGTGAAAATACGATCCCATCCAGCGGCACATCCCCATTAGCCTCTTATAAGGAGGTGCCCCCCTCCCCACGGACAGACAGGCAACCTTTATGAAAGTTCAGTAGATTATGGGGTCGTGCAAAAACATTATAAAATTAATACAAGTGAATATATGAATTAAAAGGTCATATATTTGAACTGCGGAGAAAGTATGAAGACATGATTTATCATCGCAGTTGCATACACTTTTCCAACTGCTTAAGTTGTGTCTAGATTAAACTACAGCTCACCTTAAATATATAGGGTAAAATATGGGCTGGACCGATGGACCCTTGGACGATTGGACTGTTGGACTATTTTTTAAACTATTTTTAGGACCATTTTCTAGACTTGTTTTTATCAAAAAGTAATATTTAGGGAGGGATGGACAGGTATTTTCTTCATCTATGGAGCCGGGGAAGGTGGAAATGACAACATGAAAAATGACAGGAATGGTATATTGCAGTCAGCAAATGCAAGGACGAATATATAGATAACTGTATTTAAAAAGATAATAGAAAGAACGAGTTAAGAGTGCAGTCAACTCTCTCGTAAGCGGACACCTTCGGGAGTGGGAAAAAGTGTCCGTTAGTCATGTTAGTAGGGCTGTCGAATTGCGCGAGAATTATTCCCATTTTTGCAGACACCCGAGAAAAATATGGTGAATTTCCGCTTGCCGGAGAGGTAATTACATGTAAGTCTTTATTGATGTCAAATGTTAAAATTCAAAAAAAAGAAAGAAATATAGAATGTCGACCCGTGAAATCAGACTCACTCATCATCTCACCAGTTGCTTACTAGTTCCCTGGTGTTTCTGTTATCGTTTCTATTATCGTGTCACACTAGCAGTCGATATTCGGAGCCCGATAGACACCGCTAAATTGCTGCCCTTAATTTTTTTCGTTAGCATCCGACAGACATCGGTAGATAAAAATTCCACCCCTAATTCTGGCGAGACAGTAGTCACTTTTAACGTTTTATTATAAGAATTATACCACACTCATCGTAAACCATCCTGCACAATTCAATTCTGATCTCTCTTTATCTTTTCAGTAGAAACCACCCGTTATTTTTCTTTCACACAGAGCAATAACAAAATGCTACCATCTTTTTCGATCACATGCGACAAATTGAAATTCACAAACTAAGGCGAACCGAAAACACATTTTTCATAATGCAGACTGTGTCGGGATCAAGTTCGTTTTGTCCCTGGTTGGGAGCTCCTACATGGTGTGATAGCGAAAGGTGGTAGTAGTTTTGTTATTGTTCTGTCTGAAAGGT
>CM042754.1:14317393-14327393 GCA_022496165.2 Catalaphyllia jardinei
GTTGAATTTGTACATTTTATGACTTGACGTTTCGTATGTACTCTACATACATTTTCAAAAGTAACCGTTGAAATTTAAAACAGCTATTTATATATAATAAAGGTGAGGGGACTGTAACATAGATTAAGCAAATACTTAACAGTAAAATGTAAAATTAGTACAGATTAATAAAGCATCAGCTTTTCACTTCCGAAGTTGACGTTGAAAGCTGGCTCAAGTTCTTGAATAAATAAGGTTTCTTTTATTTTACAATGATAGTCTGTTTTGCCCTTCGCTAAAATATCAAAATGATCCCACTTGATGTTATGTCCAGTGGCCTTGACGTGGTCAGCAATGGCTGAAGTATTGTCATTTTTAGCGAGGGCCTTCCCTGACCGAGTTTTCCTCAAACACAAATCCAAAATGGCGTAATTAGTAGTGTGGACGGAAAACATTTCATACGTTTTCAGAGTACCTTTAAAACCTCCGTTTTCAAATACCTCCGGAGTCGTGTGTCTTGCTCTAGACACACAGGAAACCGCGTGAATTGATTTCTAAATATATCCGGGTATAGGACTTTCTGTCCATGTTGCCAATATTATTTGCCACTGATGACCGCTTGATCGATCAGCTAACAAGGCTCGAAACCAATTTCAACTATTTTTTTCTTGCTCTGCTGATCAAACGCAGAATAGCAGTTTTTAACCGCTCCGGGAAATTGAAATACTCATACCCTCTTTCCTGTTTAGTAATTTAATCAAAGTACTTCAACGTCGTCAGCCGGCAGTCCTTTCAAGGGTAGGATTAATAAGTTTGATATTTTTCATTTTGGGCGTGGTCAAGGATGTTATTTTTATCCGCAAGGATAACAAAGGCGGCAGAAGGGCAAAAGCGAAAAATAACAAAAAAGGTAATATGATATCAAACATCGAAACTGCGAAACTACCAATACTTAAATATGTTAACCTAACAAGAAAAATAATAACAAGTTACATGTTTACATCACGTTACACTGATGACAGAACATCTGATTTCTTTCCTGCACAGCTTCCGTTCACGAGCCTCTGGGAATTTGCCATTTTCTCCAGAGTTGCACTTCACTTTCGTTGATTTAATTCTTTTTCTCTTTCATTTTAAGATAATTTTCACAAATGATCTAGTCAGCTGGCGTATCCTTCGATCCTCAGGGATAAACAATATTAAATGGAATCCAAAACCAACTTATTTAATTGAAGTAATATCCTATGTCGACAAAATAATGACTCAAACAAAAATCCACCTTAGCAGTTGTTTACAAGTATTTAACCGGCCACGGTTGAAAATAGACCTGATCTCGACCAAAATTGAAAAACGATGGAAACAAACACTCGATGTAAAACAGATAAAATCCGTTGTTCTTTTTGGAAAGGAAATGCTTACGCTGTTTGCTTATCGAGAGTCACGATGGCGTTTATTTAGAGGCTTTTACCCCGCCAAATGACCTCAGTTGTCGCATTCTTGGCGCGAATATGACAAGAGGCTTTTAAACAATCAATAAATTATTTATGGGTCTTCGTTTTTGGGAGAAAATGGCCTACAATGTATCACATTTGGCTTTTTATCCAAACACCCAGCTGTCTTGTGGTGTGGGTTCGAAGTGAGCCGCTACGAAACTGAAAATAGTAACCAAATTATAATTAACTGGAATTAAAAAAAAAAAGAATCACTTTGACCTCATTTTTCCTGGAGGGGAAAAGGGAATGCATTCCTTCACGCATATTAAACAGCTATGAAATTTATGCAATGTTTATCTATTCTTGAAAGTCTGCAGGAAATGGTTGGATGCCAAATATATATCACTGGCTTATTTCATTTGCCCTTCGGTTTAAATAAGACTTCCAAAATGCCAGCAGATTCGGTTTGGAGTTGCGGAAATCAGGATAAACGTGTTTATTATCCCAGATCCTTAATACGACCGGATCATCCACCACTGATGGGTTGACTCCTGGGGTTACAGTCAAACAAGAAATACCCTTTAAAGGAAAAAATTGCATCGAACCAGCCAGATGTTGGGTGGGGTTCCTAGACCACTTAGACCAAGTCAGACACAGCAAACTTTTATAGTCAAATTTCTCCTTATGAACAGTTACGAGTTGCGTTTTCCAGGGCTGAACCTGTGCAGCTGTCACAATATTGAATAGTTCAAACAGGGAGAGAGAGAAAAATAAACTTTTGAGGAGTTCAACCTCACCATGCCCCAATGAACTCTCAGCAGGAGTATTGCTCCAGCCAACTGGCCCAGTCATTGCAGATACCCCACAGTTAGGAGTGTCTGCCATGCTTCTGTAGCAAAAAGTGCCAATAAAGTTGAAAAGTCCCTTATTTGGCTATCCTATGCAAAGGAAGGAAATATTTTGACAGTTAAATTATTTAAATTTCCCTGCACCATGAGAGAGCAGATCACAGAGGAGTCTTGCAATGTTCACCCTCTTAGATGAATTAACACCTAGAGAACAAAGCAGCACTGTCTATGTAAATGCTTTAAAACAAATTTACTAAGGAATTTGTACTATTATGTAATACCATGTATTACTATGTAATATTTTTTAACTACATTGACCTTTGAAACACCATTATTTAAAGACTTCAGCAGGAGGCTCTGGGGAATAACTACAGAGTTTGTGGGGTTTATTTCCCAGAACCTTGTGCAGAGGACTATTGTTTAGGGCAAAACTTAAATGTATCGAAACTGGACAATTCTTACTTACAATGCATATGTAAAAAGAAAGTCTGCATACGAGCCTAATGGCCCATCAGGCCAGAGCTTATCCCAGTATCAGTAACATGAAGTGACTAGGAATATTTCTACTCCCCCTGGATGGGATGCTAGTCCATCGCAGGGTTACTGTGGAGGTTAGTGTCTTGCCCAAAAACACAACACAAGGTCCACGACCTGGGCTCAAACCTGGACCACTCACTCCGGAGTCAAGTACACATACTAACAACTTATAGACCCTGTCCATAAATGGTAGCCAATAGTAAATTCTGTTGGAAGTATTCAAATTAATCTAGTTGTTGTAAAATATCCTGCCAGTACCAAAATTAATGAGAACCCCCATGAGAAAGTATCTTCGAGCAAATTTCAACGCCATTCTAATACATTCACATTTTTTCATTCTGTGTAAACTTTTATTTAGTCACTACCTGAAAGACATGATAATTTGGCTTCCTAGTTTCAATTTAATTGTTATTACATGTTAGTCTCTGATTATCTACAGTTTGATAGTCAGAAGAAAGGTCCCATTGATACGAGGTGCTAAAATTCCAGACTTTATTAGGGCTGCATTATATTGTTGGCATTTGCAAACTGGTTCTCGACTAGACTTGATGTAAATGATACTGTCATTTCCTCAAGGTGTTTTTTACACCTCAAAGCCATTTCCACCATATTTCCTAAAATGGCAAGGGTATGTGGCATGTACAATATAGTTTGTTCATCATTTTCTGTTCTAAGAATAATCAAAGCGACCTCTCTAGCCTAGACAATTATGTCACATAAAAATGCCTTGACCTGTTTAATTCAGATGGTCCCTCGAGGGCAACCTTTTGTAAATTAAAAGGCATAATAATGGCCACTTTTTGCACAATAAACAAAAAAATCTTAAGGATGAATAATAGGGATATTGTACATGAAAGCTAAATTGTACATTCCTGAATATGCAATGGTGATTATAAAAGCTTTCAATTCTCTAAGTTTTTAAATCTCTACATTTATCATGAATAAATTTACTATAAAGCCAACTTAACTACTCAAAACCACGACTTTCAAATGTTCAATATTCAACTGTTTATTTTTAAATTGTGCAAAAATATTTCACTACAATTATGTTTGTCTAGACCCAACGAAAGTGTAAAGCGAATACATCAGTATTTTGTATTGTAAACCGAAGATCGGAAAGCGAGGTGGGTTCTGCTTCAAATAATTATGCGACGATCCAAGGCTTAACAAACACTGAACTATCCATTCAATTTCTCTATAAACGCACAACTTCCTCTAGGCAGAGGCAAACACAAATGAAGACATCAAAATTCTGGAGTAACATCAAACTTGTTAGTGAGTTTTAAATAATTTCCTGGGTCAAGCTTTCTTCTCTTGCTCGATTGCTGAAACGAAAGAACACACAGGGTGTGTCAGAACATATCATAGACACTGCACAAGGAAAGATTTTCGAAATTTTAAGATGGGAATAAAATGCGTCCTCAACCGCAATGAAGTTATACAGGGCCCGCGCTGTGCAACGCAGCTCGAAACCTCCCCGAAAATAATGACTGCGGAATTTGAATAACGTGTCGCTTTCCACTTCGATTGCATGACACACCCCTTGGCAGGGAAATTACAACTACGCGTTGAATTTTCAGGCCCTTTTGAATGAAAATTACAAAATATAGGCAACATTATCTACAGATAACTCACTTTCTTTCGTAGGCAGAGGATTTTTCTCCTGCGTCTCGGTGTGCTTCAATTTCCCTTTGTCGAACGTGGTTACTTCGGACACGTCTGGTTTGTCACTCATTTTCGCTTAGAGCTGTGGAAAAATATCTTCCTAAGAATCGGATGAATAAAGTTCGAAGGAAGCACGTTGTCAGTGCAAACTAACTTTGGACTGACGTAGTTACCTTAAAAGAAATCCGCCGCGCAACAGACAATGAATCCTCTCGCTCTGGTCTAGTCTCAGCACCAAGTGAAACCGCTCAAGATTTCTACTGCTTGGCTCTTTATTCATTGGCCATGCCAATCAAACACCGATCACGTGATATCAAAGGCGTCAAAAGGCCAGATGTCAGCTGAGACAAAAAGAATTCTTAAAATGGATTCACGAAACGCGCTCATAATAGGGGGCCTTTTTCGTCGCTACTAAAAGACTCATTTTCTTCGATGTGATAAGCAAGGAGACTTTTTAGCCAGAGTAAACAAACGTTTTAATCTAAGATTCGAATTTCTTTTAAAATGGTTTTGAAATGGGTTGGAAACCACTAAACGTGTGTTGAAAGAATTTGCAATTATGGTCGGGAGCTTTCGTGATATTTTCACACAATTTTCTGGAATAGATTATTAATTTAAGGACGAAAGAGGTAACAAAAAACTTAAATATAGATTAGTGGATTCAGTTAATCTTTTTACGGTACAATATGACAAAATTCTGGACACAAAATTTCCGCTTTTTGATTGACGAAAATCTATTTTCTCTTTTTCTTTGGACCCTGTCACCCACGTGGGTTGTCAAGCAAAACGTAAATTACGTCATCGGGTGAACGATGCATTTCGAGTAGCAGGAATTTCGATATTGATCACAGCAATTATCGAGTTTGTTCTTGTTAAGGATGCGTCATTTGGCGAGGTATTGCCAGTTGGCAGTTATTTGAATCTTAACCATCCGAGATGAATGGGAACTTAATGTTTTAAACCTTTCTTTGGAGTGAAATTATGAAATTTCAACCAGAGGCTCTTCATTATGGCGGTGAGTCTTTCCTTTGCGTGCGCGCACATGACGTCGCGTTTATGCATACAATAATACACGCCATCTTTCTTCATGCCCTCGTTTTCTTATTTCAATCTCGAAGGGGACACTTTTGTGTTTCTCTGCCTCCCTTTTTATCGTCATGGTCATGGGAACGACCATTCTAGACGATGCTGGTTAGAAAATGTCGTTTCATGTACTTGTTGTTTGGTAAGCTAAGCTGGTTGTCCCACCATAACCCTTTCTCTCTCCCTCTCTCTTTCAACAGCCACTCTGGCAGAGTTGGCTCATCGCGAATACCAGGCAGGGAGCTATGATCGCGCTGAACAAATCTGTATGCAGTTGTGGAGACAACAACCCGAGAACACCGGAGTTTTACTTCTTTTATCATCGATACACTTCCAGTGCCGTCGACTAGACCGGTAAACCAGATCAATTCTGTTGTTGTATTAAATGTTTTGCGTTAAGTTCGTAATCCAAAAGCCTTTCATCTCTTTTTGACGTAGTTTTTGGGGAAAGATCCATTAACGTGATACTCTATTCTTTCTGTCTTTTAGATCGGCTCATTTTAGTACGCTAGCTATAAAACAAAACCCAGTTCTTGCCGAGGCTTACTCTAACTTAGGCAATGTCTTCAAAGAGAGAGGTCAGCTGAAAGACGCGTTGGACAATTATCGCCATGCTGTAAAGTTAAAACCGGATTTCATCGATGGCTACATCAACTTGGCTGCGGCATTAGTAGCTGCTGGCGATTTAGAAGGAGCAGTTAATGCTTATGCTACAGCTCTACAGTACAACCCGGTAGGAGTTTGCGAGTAATCTGTACTTTGGCCGTCATGTTTGTTTGCACCAAATGACGTGATGTTTTGATGCGAATCTCTCTTGAGGTTTGCAACTCTCGCTTTGTCAGCTGTGTTTCACAACTCCACAAGAAAACATTTTTTTACGCAGTTTCTACCTTGTTTGTTGTCGTTTGATTTTTGTGGCAAAATTGATTCTAGTCGAATTTTCTTTCGTGCATTAATGTTCGATGCTTCTGTTGTTTTGTGCAAACAAATTTATTTTTATGTCAGTTGTGTCCCAAGAAACGTGTTTCTCGTTGATGCACTACGGATATGTTTCGACAGTTTCAAGCACGGTGCACAATATTTCCTAACTGGTACCAGGGTATTATGAAATTCTTCCCATGCTAGTATGTTCTGAGACCTTTCTGACTGACGCGTGGAATGCGACATAAGTCAATTCTCTTGTATCACGTTTTGTTTCCGTTTGAATCGTAAGTGGAAACAATCTCCCACATTGCGATTTCAAGTACATGTAGTTTCGGTTATATTTGGTTCCTGGTTACTGCTTGTAAGAGAATTCATAAAAAGTAATATTTGGCCTCGTCGAAATGAATGGCATGTACTTGAATAATACGACATTGCAACCTCCTGCTTGATATTTCCTTCATTTAGATTGACTGTCTGTCACTGGCTTGGCATAATTTCAATTTTTATTGGCCTTTACATTTAATTATATTCCAGCAATACATTTATTTGGTTAAGTTTCATAAGCAGCTACTATGTGCAAAAATGGCTAAAATGAAATGGTAAAGTAAAATGAAAAGCAAAATAAATGGTAAAGAGTGTCGAAAAAACTTACTGGGGAAAAATGAAATGAGGGTGGGACAACCAGTCTTGTGGAAATAGAGTGTAAAACAGTCAAGTCACATTGGTTTTAGTCATACATTTAAATGTACATGTATGTAACTTATGTTGATAGGATCTATACTGTGTAAGAAGCGATCTGGGAAACTTGTTGAAAGCTCTTGGTAGACTAGAAGAGGCTAAGGTATAGTAAATGTTGTATGAATAGCTAAGGATTGACATTTATGTTCAAGGCAGTTTTATCTGTACTTGATTGTAAATGATTCCTTTGCAAGGTTTGTGGTTGATACAGGGACTAACTTTCTTTGATGCAATAAATATCAGTTGGGGTGGACTGAAATTTCTGCATAAAGTGCTATTGTCAACCAGGCACTGATGGCTTTTCTAAACGGTGCTATAGGTTGAGATTTGCGCACCTCAGCTGATTTTTATTTTAAAGATGTACACTTAAATTCCCAAGAATGTTGAACAACTAATTTCTCCTTACAACAGAGCAGTGCTTTCAGTTAGAGAGATTGTGATTTTGTTTTCTTCTAAATTCTCATAACAGTTATGATAAACAATTTTAAGACACTCAGTAAGGAGAGTTGCTATTTCAATCTTGGGACTAAGATTTAAGGGAATAGTCTTCAGCTGTGTGTGCTCCATGTACATTTTATACTTACTGTATTGTAATGGATTTCTGAATGCATGAGAGTGACTTTCAAGAAGCTCTGCAGTTATGTATTACAAGCTTTTATCTTTCAAAGTACACCTTTGGTTAACATTATACTTTTCCATAACCAGTCAAGTTGTGGCAAGCATGTTTGAATAGCTGATTGGATTGTTGCATTGTATTCAATTACTTTGTTCAAAAATGTGCAGGTTTTTCATCATTTGATTCAATGCCTTTCAATAGAATTGAAATTACTTCTGTTATTTTCACTTACACTTGTGCTAATGCAGCGTTATTGGAAATACTCTCATAACTTGTTAAATGTGGTTGGGAAGAGGGGTTAAATGTTATGGTTTGCGTGGTTCTAGTATTTTATAATCTACTCTATTGTTCTGGAGGTATTTAAGACCAACATGTTTGTGCAAATTTGTTTGGATGGCAAACCAATATATTGGGTTTATCAAGAGGAAGTATGTTCCTGGTCTCTTGGTCAGGTACTCTTTCACCAAACTTATTAAGATGTAAGATTCCATTGGCTTGCAGAAACTTTCCAAGCAAAGGCACAACTGTGTTGGTTAGCTTTGCAGAGTACCGGTGATCAGCAGTTGGTCCTCGATACATTGTTTCTTGATCCCTAACATTCAATCTTCCCTTGTTTTCCCCTTTTATTTATCTCTCCCAGTAAACTTATACAGGGTACGTACGGTCTTGATGGAGTACACCGGCTGAAGGGAAACCATTTGAAGGAAGATGAACTTCTCAAAGCACGACTTTGGCCCTTTTCCCATACTTGCTTTCCCTGTCTACCATGCTTGCCCAGTTTGCTGTTACAGACTTCTCATACAGAAATAGGAGTTTGCAAACTAGCCCTTTCAATCAAAATGTCTTAGTTAAAACACATCAGGAGTAAAACAGTGTGATTGTATTGACCGCAAGTAGTTGTTTGGAAAAATTGTTAGTAAATGAAGCGTTGCTCTGATAACTCCTGTTTCTGGCTTGAGTTGGCTGCTTGCATCCTTTTTCTCTTGGTCATGTGGTTGATCTCATACCTTGGAAGAAAGAAAAACAACAGTTTATCCATTCAACACCTTGTCCCAATTAGTACAAATGCTCTGTTGCCTTTGTTGCACAATTTCTGATTGAACGCGTAGCTGTACGTAGCATGGTCGAGAAAAGGTTTGGCAAGGGTGAAAAATTTGATCAGCTTTTTGTCACAGTTTAGTGTGGAGAATGAATGTCTTGTCTTGTTTCTGCACAGTAATGAAGCTTTAAGTTTTGTTCAAATAGACTCGTATCGCCCAGTTATTGAACATCTCGCTGCTTTCATTTGAAACAAATGCACATTTATATCAATTGCAAGTAGTGTAAGTTGCAATCACTGGACATTTTGGGTTCTGTTTTTGCAGAGGTAAAAGAAGTTGTAAACTAACATTGTGGCACAGAATTGCATGAAATTTTAATCTGTTTGTTAGTGTGGCTAAGTTTGAATTTGTGTTGACTGTTTCCGTGAACAACTAGTCTGTAGACTGTTTTATTATCTTCTGTTTTGGAGTGCCATTTTGATACGCACTTGTGTCACAATGCTACTTCTTTAATCTCTATTTATGATCTGTGTTGAGGCAAGCCAAGATTGTTTTTTCTCTTGCACATACTCTCTGAAGGCAGCTGTGCACTTTCTACGAAGGGATAAGGTGTTCTGTGAACTAATAGAAACTATAATCTAGCATTGCATTTCAGCCAAGAAAGGACAAAACAAAAGCCCAACAAAACTGTTGGTGAAAAATGTCGGAATAGTATTGCGTTGTTACAAAGGATGAGAACAAAACCATGATTGTCTCTTTTTGCTCTCTTGCTATTGCAATCTGTTTTGCTTGTGTTTGTGTATTTCTTGTTTTTGCTTTGAATTTTTTCTTGCTCTCTGCTGTTACTCTTGCTGCCCTCTGCTTTCTTATTGCTTGCTGTGCCTTTTGTGGCATTTTGTGCTGTCCCCGTTTTTGCTGCTCATATTTAAATTGAAAGGCATGCTACTTGAAAGCAATAGAAACACAGCCCAGTTTTGCAGTGGCGTGGAGTAACCTTGGTTGTGTCTTCAATGCTCAAGGAGAGATCTGGCTGGCCATTCATCACTTTGAGAAGGTAAAAATTTGTAAATTCAAATAGCTTCATGGTTTTGGATGTCTGTAGATGATCCAGATTAATTTGTGCACAAGTCGTACATT
>CM042754.1:14334893-14340969 GCA_022496165.2 Catalaphyllia jardinei
ATAATTTAACACTTTTCATTTCACACGGCGGCGCCCAACTTGTATGTTTTGCCGAAAAGAGATATACCTGGGTTTTAGAATCCAAAATGCTGGCTTCGTTTTCGCGGTAGAAATATGCGACTTCTCAGTATTCGCGCACAATTTCTACAGTTTTAATAAATATATCGCTGTTTAGTTAAGTTTTGTGAAGAGAAACTAAAAAATGCTCGCAAAAATTGGCTAAAATTAAGAAATAAACACAGCGTTTTCGTTCCCCAACGCGGCTATTTTCATCCCGAAAAGAAATTTGATCGGGGCAGATTTTGATCACGTGCTAGGCAACCACCTCTGAGCCGTGAGTGCACGTCACGGAATCAACAAAACAACGGTATAAATTGTAATTTTCGTCAAGCTTCCCTTTAAACACTTGATTACCCTTGAGCTTAAAGCTTACGTGTCTTCTCAAAATCGTTTTTAAAAATTTAGTCGGCGAACGGCTTGCCTGGGTCCTTACCCGTCGGGCAAGGAAGGAGAGAAAGATACTTGCAAGAAGGGAAAATCTACTTGTCCCGGACGACCGGACGGGTTTTTTTTCGAGCCCTGAGTCAAAGGTGTGATTATAACATCTTGTGGCACAGGATTGCTACTTAAAGCTTAGTGAAGTAGATCCCGAAACAAGAGTTACTGCCTGCAAAAATGTTAATTTATTATAAATTAGGATGCAAAGACATAAATGATCATCTTGGTAAAGTACGCAACTTAAGCGGCAGTGAAATTAAATCCTGAAAAAAAATTAAGGTTTGAACAGGATCCTCCATATATTCACAGTATTGGCAACTGCCTGTAAGTATGCACTTGATAAGTTTAGGGGAAAAAAGGATTTATTTACCGGTAATAATTATTTTTAATTTCTGACAGATAATCTGCGACTGGACAGATTACGAGTCCCGCATGAAGAAACTAGTGTCTATTGTGGCAGACCAGTTAGAAAACAATCGACTGCCATCTGTGCACCCTCATCACAGTATGCTGTATCCACTCACACACAGAATGAGAAGAGACATTGCTAACAGACACGGAAACCTATGTGTTGAAAAGGTATTCTTACACTAGTAGTTTATATTTCAACACATTCTTATAGGTGGTGTTTTTTTATGGTTAGTAAGTTTTATCATTGTAAGTTGGTTTTGGTTGGTTTATGAAGGGAAAAAAGTAAAGTGGCAGGATGTTTATATTGTGTTGTTTTCTTCAGGTTGCCCTTTTACACAAGCCACCATACTCTTATCCCGAGTCATTAAAGGAAAGTGGTGGGAGACTTAGAATAGGCTACGTTTCCAGTGATTTTGGAAATCATCCTACTTCACATCTGATGCAAAGTGTTCCTGGATTTCATGACAGTAGTAGAGTTGAGGTTTGTAACTGGTGCTCATTTCTTTCAAGATTTCTGTCTAGTTCTGTTACTAATATGTTTTCTTGGTCTTTCCTCTTCAACCAAAAAACTCTCTGGATAGATTTGGGGTGCGAGTAGTTGTACCCTATTATGGTGAAAATGATTGAAGACTTGAGTTGATTTATAAAGGCAAAACTTAAGTAGCCAAGATGGTTATCAAATAAGGAAAGTCCATTAGATAAAATTCAAAATCTTCTGGTATTTGGCTAGTAGACCACTGCCAAGTTCGAGCCCTGTCGCTGGCCTTCTTAGTTCAATTTGTTTAATTTGTGGTTTCTGCTGTTGAAATGAATCGTTATCTTGCATTGGTTTAGCCCGAAATGCCAGCCATCTCCCGCCCTCAGCCTAATCCCCTGTCTGTCGCCCAGGGATAAAGCAAAGGGCAGAAGACGACTACCATTTTAGGCTAGCAGTATTTATAGGTGTTAATTCTCACTTTTATACTGTGTTCATCTTCAGATCTTTTGCTATGCTCTCACGGCTGATGATGGCACCAGTTTCAGAAGGAAGATTGAGGGAGATTCGGAGCATTTCGTTGATCTGTCCTCAATCCCTTGCCACGGAGAAGCTGCTGATCGTATTAATGCTGATGGCATTCATGTTCTTGTCAACATGAATGGTTATACCAAAGGTGCTAGAAATGAAATCTTTGCACTTCGCCCAGCTCCAGTCCAGGTAAAAGAAAAAACTCGCGTTAGGGTTCTGTAATCACTTACAACAGAATCGTCTGTCAAGGCAAGAGACAATTAATCCTCGAGGTGTATGATTATGTAGAATCAGCTTGAAAAGTGGTTTTCATCACTTAAACATGCTGTATTTGAGCCACATTTTGGGAAAAAGAAGAAATACATGAAAGTTGGGTTCTTGCTTTTGGTGGCAAAATGTGCTCCTTAATTAGTTCAAATAATGAGCAGTTTGTGCGAACATGAATGTTGTTTCGAGTGAATGTACGCTTTTTTCTTGCTCCATCTGCAGGTAATGTGGCTTGGGTATCCAGGCACAAGTGGTGCACCCTACATGGACTACATCATCACAGATGAAGTCACCTCACCCCTGGAACTCGCCGATCAGTACTCCGAGAAGCTCGCATTCATGCCACACACGTTCTTTGTTGGTGATCACAAACAGATGTTTCCACACCTTATACAATACCTGAGAGCCTCCAGTAACCAAATCATTGCTGAGGTGACGCAAAACGGACTGGTACCGGCTCATGCTGCTGCTGTACTGCTGGACGATGAGAAGAACGATCCGAACCTCGCACCTAAAGTTG
This sequence comes from Catalaphyllia jardinei, assembly GCA_022496165.2. Taxonomy (NCBI): domain Eukaryota; kingdom Metazoa; phylum Cnidaria; class Anthozoa; order Scleractinia; family Caryophylliidae; genus Catalaphyllia; species Catalaphyllia jardinei. Next base: position 14,337,596 of record CM042754.1, read on the forward strand.
GCGCGCTGATCGAGGAGAAGAAGAAGGAGTACTCTGGATGCAAGGACAGCGGTGAGCGCATCCCGTCAACCGTGCCAATAATTACTCGCTCTCATTATGGCCTTCCGGAGACGGCCACTGTGTACTGTAACTTCAACCAGTTGTACAAGATCGACCCACCAACACTACGGAGCTGGGTGAACATCCTGAAACACGTGCCCAACTCCGTGCTGTGGCTTCTTAGATTTCCTGCTGTAGGGGAACCGAACCTCAAGGCACAGGCCATGGCGATGGGACTGTCCCAAGAGCGTATTGTCTTCTCTCCAGTCGCACCCAAGGAAGAGCATGTGCGTCGCGGCCAACTGGCTGACGTCTGTCTAGACACCCCACTGTGCAATGGTCACACAACAGGGATGGATGTCTTGTGGGCTGGCTGTCCTATGGTGACCCTTCCGCTTGAAACATTGGCTTCTAGAGTAGCCTCTTCTCAGCTGACAGCTCTAGGCTGTCCGGAGCTTGTGGCGAGAAATCGAGAAGATTACGAAAACATCGCTATCAGACTCGGAAACGATGCGAACTAGTAAGTGAAGCATTGTAACAGGATTTTATTTATTCCCGAAAGGGAATAGAAGCATTAACCAGAGAAAGAAGGGCTTTGTTGTCCTGTTCGATCGGTATTTAGTAGATGTTAATAGCGTAGAGATCACTCACGGCGTTTTCAGTTATTTTGACCACGTACGAAAGTATCTTTTAACTGAAGGAAACCTGAAAATATTAGGTCCTGAACTAAGATAGAAAAACACTAGAGAGATAATAATAAACCATTAAGGATGGAGAAGATAAACGTGAATTTCAAATGATGAACTTGAAAAATTTAGGCCAAACTTTTAAAGATGCACAAGCAGTGACAGCTCCTTTAAGTAGGAGTAAAAACTTTATTTTTTTTCATTTTCAGCCTAAAAAGAGTAAAGGATAAGGTTTGGAACGCTCGCCTCCGCAGTCCGCTCTTCAACACGAGGCAGTACACCCACAACCTTGAAGGTCTTCTTCTCAAAGTCTGGAGAAGGTACGAAAATGGACTGGAGCCTGATCATGTCACGTCCTGAAAGTCAGGAATCGATAATTTCGCCCAGTATTTGATACTGACAATCGCCGCAGACGCTGATCACTGTTGATCCAACAGAGTCGAGTTCCTGTGCTGTAACGGTCACACTTCAGTGATATAATCACGAGGAACGTTTTAAAATTCGGGCGTGGACAACCTACTCGACAGGGGAAAATTGAGTTTTAATACTAGTCGGTACTTGTGTCGCCCATTAAGACTTGCGGCTGACAACTGTTTTGTTTTATTTTGGTTTGGTTTGTTTTTGGTTGACCAGGCAAAAAAGACCGTAGGTTTCTGATGAGTTAAAGGTAAAATGTCGTATAGCGTTCAAAGAAATCTGTAAATATTTAGAGTAAAATTAATGACGTTCGTTCGTTCGTCGCTTGTTAAGCTTTTGAGTTTTAGATGGAGTAGAAACATTTTACTTGGTCAACACGTTAACACGGAGCTTGAAAGGAGAAAAAGAAAACTAAAAGCAACAAATTTTATGTATTAAATGGTTCACTGAAACATGAATGTTGTGGTGATCTTCATTTGCCTTGAAAGTTTTTTAGGAAGTTAAATGTAATTTAACGGAGTTAACTATTAACTAATAACAAAGAGCGCTTGCGTTCCCCTGGAGGTCAGCGGTGTCAACACGTATGCGCATGTGTCGGAATTCCACGTGCTTGTGGATTGTAGCCTAGCGTAACGTGGCATACGTACAGGAGGCGTTTTCTTGCGTTCCATAGTGTGGCAGCTCATCGCCCAGGCAGTTCTCTATTAAGGTTTACCCGATAAACTTAGCCTTGCAAGACCCTGAGCCAGGAAAAAGAACGTTCGAGTCAGTCACCCAAGTCTATAACCTGTCTCCAGGGCATTTGGTTTAACTTATGTATCCGGTGTAGTGACGATTTTTTTAGTATCGTGGGCGGGTCAAGTTGATTCCTCAGTATTACATAGCACAGCGCTACCGCGCGCGATTTTCGCGCCATAAGCTCGTGCACGTACACAGCGTAAGAGATATCCCTCAAGCTTAGCTCGATAGCCAAATAAATTCTCGTTTTCTTTCAAACATGTCAAACGAGTACATGTCAGTACGGTTACTTGTAGTTTTTTTACTGCATAAATATGGTGTGAGGGTTTCGTCTTTGTGTTGAAAAATAACAAAAAAATTCGGAAGGAAAACAAGACAATGATCACAATGAACGATAAAAAGGCCCAGAAGGCCGTTAATCAAAGATACAAATAATGACCTCTAAAACAACGATTGGAGGAACATTTGAGTCAGTGTCACTAAGAATTGCGTGATTTTTCCTTAAATTATATATTACATTGTTCCAAGTGCGCGAGACTTCCTGCCTATCGTGATGTTTTCAAGCTGATGTGCGTGTGATGAGGCATCAATGGGGTAAGGTTGGCCCACCATATCTCTTGAGTGAACTTGGTGACCTTTCTTTTTGTATTTTTCAAAATTATGCTAGTTCTGATATTGAGGTGTATTTTCCAGTTTTTTTGTCCCGCTGACCTCCAAGCCAAAGAAAACGAAAAGCAGAAGGCTCTCGGACCTCCAATACCTGGAGTTTTGCATTCCGAGTGGTTAATGCTTTTTAGGGCTTACTTGTAAAGATGTAAAGAGATTGACTAAACGTAGGAGCTCATGGTGATAGGCTCCTGCTAAACGTGACACCAAACAAACCGGGGAAAGGAATGGGGAAACTCTCGAATGGCACTTCTCCTGGATTCTGGTCTGGAATCTTATGTAAAATAGTTCATGGACCATCCTGTCCAGACCCCTCTCAGTGGTGGATCTGGACTTTGAGCAAAGATGCGGGGCGGTTTTGATTTGCTAGCCCCGCCGGTTTTTCTCCCTTCTGTCGTTTCTGCTTTTCTTACCCAGGAGGTTTTAGAAACTACAAAGAAAAACACCTCGATGTGGATTTGAACTCGATCGAGACTTCCAGACCAACTAAGCTAAGAGGCCAGCTGCTGAGACCAGTATGCTTGTTAGATAGTTTTTCTGTACAAGCTGGTTGAAAGCAGCTTTTGTTTGTATTTCAGAAAACCAACTACATTACTTGCGAAAAATTTCGGACGTTGAATTTTCGGACACTTTCCCTCATTTCGGACAATTTTCGGACAAAAATTTCGGACACTGCGCTGAAACATGCCTAAAGTAAATTTACGACTAAAAAACATGAATTAGACTGAAATAAAATCTTTGAAAATGATAGTTTTACTGTACTTTCAAGGTTTTACAGCCGGATACACCAACGAGAAAATAACACAAACTCAATCAGCACCGTGACGT
>CM042754.1:14341369-14374217 GCA_022496165.2 Catalaphyllia jardinei
GTTACACCACCTCATTATTGTAATTTTGCAAAATGGCGGCTTGGGAGACGCTTGATGTTGCTCTTTTACCAAAACATCGTTGGATTATTGTAAATTAAAACTTCATGGTCCTTCTAAAATGTCACAAAGGGGAAGCAGTAGTGCAAGAAGTTCTCATGCCAGCGACAATAATGGAGATAGCACCTTACGGACAGAAAATGACCTTACTGGAAATTTGGAAAACACGACGGATGTTGAATCTTCAACTCTGTTGACAAGCTCAGCTCTTTCTTCCACGCAAGTCGACAGTGATGTGGAAAACAAGATAACTAAACATGAAATCGAAAGAAAACAATTACTGCATGATTTAGAACTTCTACGTATTGAGTTGAGCCAGAAAAACCTCATCATTGACAACATGAAAGTCGATCACATGAGCAAGGTTGACGAGTTAGAGGAACTCTTGGAGGATACGCGACACGATAAACAAATCCTTCAGGCGAGACTCGAGTCGCAGCTTAAACTGCAACAAGAGGAATCTAAGAGTTCTCTCGAAAGAACGAGGCAGGAAATGGCGAAAATCTTCAAACGACAGCAACTACTGGAAGTGGAAAACAAAAAGTTACAAGAAAAGGCAGTGGATTATAGAAGGGGCTTGACTGATCTAGAGCAATTGTCTGATGAAAAGTACTTGGAACTGAAATCTACAGAACCTGAAAAACTCAGCTTGAGAGAATTCGTGATGGTGAGTTTCTTAAAGTAATTTCTGCAGTAACAGGTGAGTTGTTGGGTGTGGGGAGAGGCAGTTCCCTCAGGGAGGGTGGTAAGATGAGAGACCCTAGGCCTAGGAACATAACAGGTTTGGGAAAGAGGGGGGCATTTGTGGTAGAAACCTGGGTGTTAATAAGGTGCAGAGAACCGGTAAGTCGTCAAACATAATCAAGTGATATATTAGTGGAATAAAAACCCAGCTTACCAGTAAAGTTTGTATTGTTTTTTATTTCGCAGTGGCTATTCGTACGGCACCCGTACGGTAACTTGTATTTGCTATTCGTACAGGAGTCAGAAGATTTCATTGAATTTCTCTGTAATTGCTGATTCTTGCTTATCCAAATTATTGTAGTTACCTTTAGAAGGATTAAGTGATTCCATTGAGTGCCGTTTCTTTGATTCAGATTAATTTGCGTTCTCTCTGCTTACACACTTGTGACACTTGCATTGTTTTCCACACTATTTAAAAGTAGATCTTAAGTTACTCCATTTATTCTCCTGCAAAATAAAAGGTAAGTTCTTACATAAAGCATTAATTTTTCTTATATAAAACAATGAGTTACATGCTTGGCAAAGATTACCAGCAGCAGCGATCAAAACTGCTAGCTGAATGGGAGTTGCAGTATTATTCACCCCCCAGGTTAGACTTACATTTCCGTGCAAAAATTATGTTGAAGATAACAGAACACACCTCTTCTACTGACACTGGTATAAATATTCACCACAATGACTGAAACTGCGCCTACTATGTAATGTTTAAAAAACAAGCGGGAGTGTTTTATCGGGTTTAAAACTACGAGGCAAGGCCAAGTGGTTTTAGACCCGATAAAACACGTGCTGCAAGTTTTTTGAATGACTTCAAAAACATTCCTGAAAAAGTGGGTGTCTTGGGAGTCCGAACAAAGGTTCAAATTGTGAGGAGAAGATATTAGCATACAAGAAAAACAAACTATGCCTTATCAGTATTCTTTATATAAAGAATACTAACGAGGAGTGTTTTATCGGATATAAAGCTCATGCATGTGATGCTTTCTCAGTGTTTTGATTGGCTGTTAGGCTCATGAATTTTTAATTCATTAATTTTTTGAAAGAAGGTGGAAAAATTCCTGTATGAATAGAAAAAATATGAATAAATTTTCATATGGAATTACCAAGGAGAGTCCAAATTCAAAGAACTTCCAAGTTGTCATTTACCATCTGACCGAGGCCAGTGTATTCTAAACATTAGAAAGATATAAGAAATTCTTTTCACACATTTTTAACCCACAGCATACCTATTGTGCAGGGTTCATACAGGTCCTAGAAAACCTGGAAAGTCCTCAAATTATATTATGGCATTTTCAGGACTGGAAAGTCCTGGAAAAAGGCTGCTGGTCCTGGAAAGTTCTGGAAATCTGTTCAACTCAGCTAAAAAATGTGAAGTGTATGGAAGGTAGTAAGGGGAATTAGCATTGAGATCTTGGGAGTGTAGAGATTAATGATGGGAATTTTAGAGCCCTTGAAAAATCAATCTGAGTCCTGGAAAAGTCCTGGAAATTTGTTTATGAAAGAGGGTATGAACCCTGTTGTAGCCCGTAAATCTGTGAACAAGAGGTTGCGTGACATGCACAAATTTATGTAGCTCGAAAAAAGTTTGAAGTGTCGCGAGTGGGTCGTTCGCTTAGTATACAGAGGGTATGCAAATTAATCTGCCTCAAAGAAGTGGCACTCACTGGTATCGCAATATTCTTCTTAAGATAAATATAAAAATTTTGATAAGCAAGAATTAGCAATTACAAGTAGCAAATACAAGTCGCCATATGGGTGCCGTATGAATAGCCACTGCATTATCAGACCTCAAGACTAGAACCCGGGACTGTAGTTTTGAATGGGGGCTTAAAGCAATACAACATAGCTCAGATGGCCCAAGTTCACGATGCGAGGAGTCATTCTTTTTTCTTATTTTTAATATGCAAATGTTCAGCATGATGTATTTACTGCCGACATGTACTATTACATAACAACCACCTTAGATTTATGCAAAGCATGACTATTGCCTTGCAGCATATATATGGAGGTGTTGTGATTTGTAAGAGTGTTTTTAGGGAGAAAAAACAGTAATTGACACCATTGCCAAAATTTTGTTATTTTTGCAATGAAAATAACTTATCTCAATGCCAGCCTCCCCAGTTCCTCCAGAGAATCATAGTACAGGGTTAAGCGCTCCCTTTGAGGTCAGTTCGAAGCCAAATTCATCTCCACAGTGCACGTTACAAAGCTCTAAATCAAAGAAAGCTAGCCATCCAGACCATGTGGTGATGCTGTCAGGAGTCAGCCGTGGACACATCCGAAGCTCCTGCAGAATGCCAAGATAACCAATTGACTCTGACCATGGAAAGGGAGCACACAGTTTAAAACAAGCCATATAGTTTGCTCAGTGGTCTCCTAGGGAGTTGTTTGTTCAGGCCTCTGATGGAGGAGTGCTATGACAAGCCAATCAAAGCAATGATTAGATATGTTTACAAATTTTCAAAAAAGTGCTTTCATTCATTCCTTTCCCTGGTCAGGGTCAATTTGTTAGCCTAGCATTCCGCTCGGATTTCAAATGTGTCTATTGGCTGGTCCCTTCAGCGTCACCACTCAGTCCAGATGGAAATAAACAGCTTATGTTATTGTTTATGCATAGATTATGTATTGAAAAAAGAAAATGATAGTCTGGGGCCATGATTTGAAAAAAATTAAATAAGTGCCCTCCCCCCCTCCTGTCTTCTGAATTTCAAATAAGTGTTCGGGGCACTAATTTATGGATTTACAGAAGTTATTTTATTACAAAAATATCAAAATTTTGGCTATAATGTTGATTACCGTTTTTCCCCATACAAACCTTTATAAATTCAAACCATTGTAAGACAAGACCTCCATATGCTGCAAGTTTCACATAATCAAACTCGGTCATTATGTGTAATTGTAAAGATGCCAGAGGTTGCTTCTTACTCAAATCTTAACAACTATGGGGATAGGGCAGTGCAAGATGATAAGTGATTCGAACTCCACTTGGTAGATTCAAACTGATTTTATGACTGATCAAGTCCATAGATCTAGTTCACAATAGGTAGCAACTGAGGAAATAGCGAAAAACAGTAGATCACAAGTAGTACGAGTAGATGCAAATCGGTGTAGCAGTCGTACAAGAACTGTAGATGTAATAGTCATACAAGTCAGGTTTGAACTGAAGAGCAAGAGTTAAGAATGTCCCAGTTACATGTACCGGTAGATAAGGCATAAACTACAAATCTAACAATAGAACAATTGAAGGGTTTGATGGAAAAAGGGTGTTGGGTTTTTTACTCAAAAGTGAACTTTGTCAGAAACGCTCCAATTTTTGCATGCAGTTTTGTTTACGTGAGTCAAACAATATTCTGCTTGTTTTTTCCCTGAAGTTTGCTTCCTTTTTGAGATATTACGTATGCAAGAAAAACACATTTTTCTAAGTGCATCCTCTGGGGACCTTTCGTTGAACAAAAAACAAAAGAAGCCTTTTGTTTCGCTAAACCATGGAGTCACTATAATGCATGAATCACTTCTGCTTTGCTAGCACAAGTGGTTAAGGCGCTGAACGGTCCGGATTTGAGTTTTGTTGCGACGCCAGCTCGATACGAGGCCGAGGTCGGTGCAATTTTTTTTCGGCTCTGTTTCTCTACTTCTTTCAAAAACCAACATATCTATTGTAATTGAATTGCTGTTTTTACTCACTAGGATCTGGTATTGATATGTTTTTAGCTGGAATTGTGACGTACGCTTTTAGCGCGCAAAGCAGTAACACAAATTCAGAGCTTACCTGTTCATTAAGCATAGTTTGCTCGTTATTTCCACCGATATTCAGAATTTGTTCAAGGAATATTTGTGCCCGCCTGGTAGGAGATTTGGCATCATTAAGCCTTTGACCCTCGATGAGTCACCAGCATGCCTCAAAGAACCGCGGTATGTTTTTCTTCTGAGATCATGGCTTAAGTCTGCCATTAACTTAGCCATTGAGGAACAAGTGAGCCAGGCAGTAGAGTCCCGAAACGCTTCTTCCAAAACAAAGCATCCGTTGTGGACTTGGGGCTCATTTTGTTAAACTTAAGCGTGTGTCAGTTTTGGAAATTAGAACTGCTTTCTAGACTCTGGAAATTAGCTGCGGGGCATCCTTCACTGTAAAAATTTCTGGGGTATCCCATAATAATCTTTCATACGTAAAGCACCATGACCATTGTGTGTGTGTGACTTATAACATGACTCGGACACGGCTTGGAACTGGCGAGAAAAGCCAGGCAGCAAAGTCCTTGAATTTGACCTGTGTTAGGTGAAAAGTTAATTTAAACAGATTTCAAAGTCGTTTCTTTGGGGCAAAGCATAGCAGCTTGGTTAAATTGGCAAGCAAGCATTCTGTGAGTGTGTATTGTGGATTTCCAAGCAGATGATTACTTTGAATTGTGATAGGATCGAGCCCGCTGCAAAGAAAAAAAGACAAAGAATGCCTGATCGCAGGTTAGGAAGAAGAAAACTTCAACTCAAATGTAAGTTTTGCTTTGCATTTCAGCGTTCCTTTGCTAATAAATTTTCCGTTTCATGCGCTTTTTTTTCGGCATGAGCAGTGTGTTAGCTTAAGGCTTCCTCTTTCTGTGTTATCAGAATTAATCATTTCATGGAACGAGCAGTTTTGTACCGGCCAAAAAAATAGTTTCACCTAGAAACATTTTATAAATCACTGACGTAGCCGATTTTCAAAACGTTTAACCTCTTTCTGACATTGACTTGATTTAGGTATCGATTTGTGCAATAGATTTCCTAAGTCGAGATTGTTTTCCTTGGCCTAACACTGCGCTAACCCTAACGTGTCCTGACCTTAACTGTAACCTAATCCGAAGCGCTAACCCCTAACCTTGTTCCGTAAACCTAACCTTCAATACTAACCCTAGTTTCGAGCGGTAACCCTAACCCCAACTCTAATAAAACTGGGAACTCTTAACCCTAGGAGTTAAAGTCAGCATTTGAAAAACTTAAAACAAAAACAACGCTAATAGTATTGTGTAACAAAGCAGTTCCAAAAGATGCGGACTGTGACCTGCAAGTGTTTTTGCATACTTTATTTCTGGAATACGCAACAGAAACAAGGGGAAATAAGTGCAAGGGGAAATAAGTGCAAGGCAGTTTTCTACAGGTATAAACAAATCAGCATGCAAAGTTTGGAGCTGTTTTGGCCATTTTCGATTTTAGCAAAAATCTAGGGGACTTGGACTAGGTTCTTGCCCGCAGCCTTTCAATAATTTTTATTAGATGAGGTTTTTGTGATATTCAGATTAATCAAGGTCTCGGTAAGGGATAACCCTTACCTCGACCTTGATTATTCTGGATATCACAAAAACCTCATCCAATAAATGTCATTTTACTGTCACGCAAGTAAAATATAGTTAATGGAATGTGACGTGCGTGTCTTAAGGTCTTTCATGGCGGCACAGCTCTCAATAAAACTATTGTGTAGTCAAGCTCCAAACTATTTATTCATGGCGATGTAGTGCCAAGCTGTTTTGTAGTACAGCTCTTCCTACTGGCTATTTTGTAGACGTTAGTCTAGCTATATAAGCTCAAACAAACTGTTCAGAGTTCACTTTAGTGTTCTGTTGTACAGCGCAGTTAGTACTTGTTGTAAACTATCGTAAATTTTTTCCCTCCCTCCCTCCCTTTGGAGACGGGGTTGGTCGTATTATTGCAATCTGTTAAACAAGGGTCACTCCCACGTGTTTTGGTTAAGTCTGCGCAGCGACTTCCCCCAAGCTTGTTGACCTCGTTGCCTTTGAACATCGCCTGCTAACCGATACTCTTGTCCGATCCAGCAGGTGCTGTTTTGCATTCAGCTCGTAGTGTTGGGGAGATAAGTGAGGTTCGTTTGTCACGCAATAGTCAGAAGTCGCACAGGCTAACATAACAGAAGGAATTTCTCCCCCATTAACGCCAACTTGAGTTGTTCATTGTCTTTATTTAGTAGCCCGCATGTTAAGTAAACATTGCACTGCAGTTGGTAGGTTCTGTTAAGGAACAGTGACATTAATTGTTTATTGTAGCACAGTAGCCATGTAACTTCACTAACAATGTCTGACTAAAATCGTTTTTTTTTTACTGCCCTTGCTACATGAAAAAACTAAGATGTTGTGAGAAACGTGGCACCCACAATAAAGACTATTTCCTAGCGGCAAAACTTAATAATGGCTAATTTTTTTAGATAAAAGTTTATGAAACCAGTCATCCTCAGTTGCTAGAATGTACAAGCCTTCGACAACAAGTGGAAACTTTGACTCATGAGCTTCACACTAGAGAGGAAGAAGTTGCTTTTTACCACAAGGTAATGTTGATAGTTGTAGTAAATCATTTTTTACTACTTATTAACCACAAGTGATCAATCAACTGTAGATCAATGAACTCAGTTTTGGTGTATTGGACATGACCAATATGCCAGTCTAGTACCAGCCATTTTCGTTGTTGCTTATTATAAGATATTAGAAAACAGACCTAAGAAAGCACGCTCGCTGATTGGTTAAAAATCCTGTTTGTATAACTCGATGGAGACATAGAACTAAGCGCGCGCTGTTGACGTAGTGATGGCGCGAGCAAAGAGAATTTACATTTTGATAATCAAAGTTAACAAGTTGTTTTCCTTTTTCTCGTCGTGGTGTTTTCTAAAAGAAATAGAAAACATGTTCTCCGTGTTTGTATCGAGTTATACAAACACTCGTGAAAGTTTGGGAGAACTCGAAAAAGCTGTGGAAACACTCGCCTGCGGCTCGTGGTCCCACAGCATTTCTCGTTCTCCCAAACTTCCACTCGTGTTTGTATAACTCGATACAAACACGGTACACGTTTTCTATTTCTTAATTATAATAAAGATAGGAACCTGCACATGTTCTGATTGGTCAAAAAGCCATGTTTTATCAGAGTATAAAACAGAGTATAAAACATAGAAAAAGCGTGTTTTATTGTTTTGTGTGCATAAAATCTATATCATAAAGCACATAAAGAAGTCTAAGCCATGTATTACACCGTGATAAAACACACCAGGCATTTGAGAACACTCGAGAAATTAAGAAAACACTCGGCCGTGGCTGGTGTTTTGTACATTTCCCTCGTGTTCTCAAATGCCTGTCTTGTTTTATCACAGTGTAATACAGGGCTCAGGCCTCTTTATTTGTTAATTATTATGATATAAAAACCCATGTTTTATCAGAGTATTAAAAAGAACATGTTTTATTGTTTTTTGCTTCTAAAATCTATATTGTAAAGCAAATGAAGAAGCCTAAGCCGTGTATTACACTGTGATAAAACACTCCAGCCATTTGAGAACATTTGAGAAATCTAGAAAACACTTGCCTGTGGCTCATGTTTTCTATATTTCTGTCATGTTCTCTAATGCCCGTCATGAATTATCACAGTGTAATACATGGCTTAGGCTTATTTATTTGTCAAATAAAGTGTAGAATTGTTAAAAAGAACTTTTACTGACAAAATCTCAAATGTAGGAGGCCGAAGATGAACGCATGGGACGTGCAGAGATGGAACACAGAGCACAAAGGCTCTCTCTTCAGCTGGAGAAGTTGCAGTCGCAAGTCAATCAAGGGGACTATAAGATCACAAACTTTGATCAAGTCAGAAGGTGAAGACAGTGAAAACATGTGGCATTCCTTGTTCTTAGGGGTTGCTTATTAAGAAATTCATGTCACTGGATTCAGTAATAACACATGTATGTATTTATAGTTGAATTTATCATTTGTACAATCTTTAGTTTACCCCTTTTAAAGTACAACCCATAAAACAAGATAACTTAATACCCTTTCTTCAAAATACTGGTAAATTTACAAAATACTAATGTATGCTTACATGTAAAAAGGTATATTCCAGGTGGCACTTGGCAACTTGAAGCTGCTGTGTGCTACCCTGAAGGCCCTCCTTATTGGCATTTCTTCATCTTATGTCTAAAAAAAATTATATGAAAGTGTTACCAGTCTAGCTGTTGGGCAAGTGGTCAACCATACCGTGAACTGCGGCTTATAAATCCTGGGCTTGTACAACTTCGTAGGGGCTTTTAGATTGGCTTTTAAACAGAGGGGCTCAAATTGCCCAAGGGGACTTACTGGAATTAAAAAAAACACATTTTGAAATGAGCTATAGCTGCACAGGTTGATTGAAACAGGTTTTTCATTGAGAGGTAAAAGACCATTTTACAGTTGTCTGCTCTTTGACCTGGCGTAAGAATAGCAGCGAGGCAGGAGATGAGCTTGCTGTGATACAGACATCTGCTTTTGTCATGTAAATGCACCTAATTAGCATTAGAACAACATGATTTACACAACAAAAGTAGTTCACAAGGTCTTTATCCAAACAAGGTCACCTCAATCCTGGCTGCCATCCAAAGGCCAGATCACTGAGCAGACAACTGTAAAATGGCCTATTGAGCTTTAAAATGTAATAACAAAAGGAATTCAAAACAAGGGAAGCTAAAAAGGGGCTTATATCCTGGGGGAGGGGGTATAATCAGATGTATTCTTTTGTTTACAGGCAGATGGGCCTATAACCAGGGAGTGAGCTTGTTAGCAGCAGTTTACAGTATGTGTTAGTCCAACAGAAAAATCCACTACTACCAGGCAATTTGTAATTCCAGAAAATATCCATACCTCCTCCATGAAAGGGTTTTTTTTCATAAGACCGCCCCCCCCCCACCCCTCTGAAAATTCCAATTAAGCTTCATACATTTCTTTAAATTTTTTGGCCTTACAGAACCCCCCACTGCCTAGGAAATTCCAATCCTGTCTGTCGGAGGAGTATGGATATTTTCTGGAACTGCACAATCAGACAGGACTTTGTTTGCATGTAATGCTGGATCTGAAAACTTGGCACTTATATTACCAGTAGTCTGCTTAATTTGCTGTCATTTATTTTTTGTGTTAAGTGAGCGGGATGCTTTGGATAGAGATATAATGGAGTTGAAGAAGAGTAACACACTCTTAGAGACTGCATTGAAGTCAAAGTCAGATCACTTACTTGAAGTACAAAAAGAGGTATGCTGAGTGATATGAAAACTAACCCTATATCTAAGATATCTCAAAGCACAGTTCAGTCTAGACAGTCTGCATTTTACTCTGCAAGCTGTAGTCTGGAATTAGATTTTGGCTAAAGTTCTAATTTTTGATTTTAAGGTTTTAGTTTAGGAAAAGTGAATATTGGGGTTAGAGTTAGTTTGTAAGATTAAGGTTTGTTTCTGGAGTAGGCTTACCTTCAGTGTGCAGTCTACCATCTGCATTTTATATTTTAATATTTGGGATGTGACCTAAAGAAATCTGTTCTATAAATAAAGTCCTATATGAATTTGTGTGAGGTCTATTGTTAGGTACCTCTCTGTTCTGAGTGTTCTTGCCCAAGAAACAAGCAGTCTGAGGCACAGATCTCCCTGTGAAGCCACATCACACACATCACCACAGTTTTTTTTTTTTTTTTGTTGGGGGGGGGGGGGTGTTATTTCTCAGACATGTTTCACATGGGTTAAGCTTTGATAGAGCTTTTCTTGTATATGTTGCAGTCAAATGACTCCATTGTGCAAATCTGATATTGAAAGTGAAAACTTATCTCCTTTCCTACTATGTTAAGCTACAGGTTGGTAAGCAGACTGTTGCCTTGCTAAAACAAGACAAGGACTACATGAACAGACAGCTGCAGGAGCAGAGAGGCCGCTGTACTTTAGCTGAGGAACGACTTGAGCAGACATTAAAGCAGCTTGAAGAAACCAAGCAGGCTAGAGAGGATTTATATGAGAAGTATGTCAGTGTCCGAGAACAGTACAAATCAGAGTACGAGGTGAGACTGAAGACTGAATTGGACGACATCAAAGGAAAGACTTCCATGGAACTGGACAAGATAAGAAGTGACACTAAAGATATGTTTGAGAGAGAAAACAGGTAAGTATAATGTCATAGCTTTTGAGTTAGTGAAAAACAAAACTTTGGCTTGTGAAGGGGTAGTCTCCTCCGTAGCTGTTATTAGGGTCATCATGCAACAATCCTCCCCACTAATGGCTGCTCACTTGAGCTCTGCATTCCTTCCCCTTTGTTACTGAGAACGACAGATCAGAGTGAAATCCACCAATCACAGCCACTAGTGTGACCTTTTACGTCATGCTAGCGGGCTGTGATTGGTGGATTTCGATCTGATCTGTCGATAACACGCAAGACTGACAAATTTTGTAAAACATTTCCACGGGTGTTTTGTTTTCCAAAGTCGTGCATCAACGAAAACGGTGGTAAATGCTACAATACAAGTCTGGTGAAATACCAAAAAGCAGAAGAACATGTCCAAGACATAAAAACTAAGCTGGAGACTACTTATTCGGTGAGTGGGAGACATGTAAAACGACCACAACGGAATGAAGATGAGCTAATACCTGGGACATCAGTCAAAAAACCCCTTTCATTTGTAAATGAAAATCCTACCAATTGTTCTTCTTCCAATTTAACGCCCTTGAGTTTAGCGTTACCAAGATTCACTCTAAGTCCAATTGGTAAGCCATGAAGTTGTTTATTCGACAATGGCGCCTTCTCGCTTGTATGAAGCGCTTTCGCTCCATTTGTCACTTCGAGTTCAAGGACATGGCGAGCAGATGAGCCAAAAAGAAACAAAGTCCAAAGTTGTGATGTCATTGAGTATCCTAGTAAGACTGTGAACAACAATCACAATATGGCCAGACTTGCCAGTATAAGAATCGAAAACTATAGGTAGAGCTTGAAAAATGACAGATTTACCGAAGCCAGTAGGTAAACTAATAAACATATCTTTTTTCTTGAGCACTACCTGGTTTAATACTTCCTTCTGAGTCTTATTTAAGTCACTAAACTCAAATTTCTTGCACACTTCTGAAAAAGCAGAGGAGAGATCCACCATGTTTGTTTTTAAGTAACAAGAGGGACTAGGACCAGGTTTCCAGAAAATGGAAGCCTGCTCCTTATTGGTCAATTTCCGAGAAAGGAATGCAGAGCTTGAGTGAGCAGCCGTTAGTGAGGAGGATTGTTGCGTGACGACCCTAATAATGGCTACGGAGGAGACTAGTGAAGGGTGAACCAGACAGAACACCGACAGTGGTATGTGGGCGGAGGGGAGAGAACCTGAAATGGACTAGAATACTATCTAGGAAGAAGAAGTAGTCGGAGTAACTTGCAGTGCTTCATGCTTTGAAAACTGAAGTTACCTCCCAGGGGTTATCTGCTGTTGCTTAATAATAATAATAATAATAATGCTTTATTTATATAGCGCTATTTCCTTTTAGCCCAATAGCGCTTTACAATAATTACAATTTGAATAATAGAAATGGCATTACAGTAAAAATATATTAAAAACTATTTAAAGATGTTGAAACTATATTCCAGAATTAAAACTATATAACATGCTAAATTAAGCTAAAACATTTTTTAAAAATATATGTTTTAATATAGGTCTTGAAACTTGACAATGAGCTACTCTGTCTGATAAAATCTGGGAGGGATTTCCATAAAGTGGGTGCTGCAAAAGAGAAACACCTATGGCCATAGCTTACTAGCTTGACGAGTGGTATTTTTAGGAGGTTTTGTTTTTAGAGGGGGACCTCAGATTCCTAGCCGGTGTATAGGGCTCTAATAGTTCAGTAATGTAACTAGGGGCCTGGCCACTAAGCGCTTTGTAGGTGAGAAGTAGTATCTTATAGTTAATGCGCTGGTTAACTGGAAGCCAGTGCAGTTGCTTTTAGGACAGGCTTAATGTGGTCATATTTCTTGGTGCGAGTTATAATACGGGCCGCAGCGTTCTGGACATTTTGTAAATGATCTATTAGAAAGGTGGGTAGCCCATACAATAGTGAGTTAGCACTATCAAGCTTAGAGGTAATAAATGTATGAACCAGCTTTTCAGTGTCTGCTTGAGATAAACAGTCTCTTATTTTACTGATGTTCCTGAGGTGTAAGAAACAGGCCTTGCAGATATTGGTAACGTGCTTATCTAGTGACATGTGCTCATCGAAGATAACTCCAATGTTCCTTGCCGATGAGGTTGGCTTGATCCGTTCACCAGACACATCAATGTATTCTATTGATGGGGGTGGGCGATGTCGTGCGCTTAGGACCAATAGCTCCGTTTTTCCTCTGTTCAGTTTAAGCTTATTGCTTACCATCCATGAATTGATTTCGGAAACACATGCTTCTATCCTAGTTATGAAGCCGGCTTGCTCAGCGGGTGTGGACTTAAATGAGAGATATAATTGAGTGTCGTCGGCGTAGAGGTGGTAATTAAGTCCATGCCGTCTAATTATGTTCCCGATGGGCGACGTGTATAGCAAGTATAGGATCGGCCCTAAAACTGATCCCTGGGGAACTCCATAGCAGAGTCCTTTCACTTTTGATTTGATTCCGTTAATCATCACAAACTGCTTTCGATCTTGAATGTAGGATCGGAACCATTTTAGCACATTTCCTTTCACACCATAGCGTTTTGACATTCTCTCCAGTAGCAGCTCATGGTCGACGGTATCAAATGCTGCAGACATGTCCAACAGTAGTAGGACAACGCATTTCTGATTGTCTATTTCACAGAGAATATCATTTTGCACCTTTAAAAGGGCAGTCTCTGTACTGTGAAAGCATTTATACGCTGACTGAAAAGATTCCTCTAGGTCATTACCACGTAAGTAATCACTCAATTGACAAGATACTGCCTTTTCAATTATTTTTGATAAAACCTTCAGATTTGAGATAGGTCTGAAATTTGGATAATCCTCAGAATCTAGGTTGTACTTCTTCAGCTTCGGTTTAATCATTGCTTCCTTCAGTGTAGCAGGAAAAAATGCTGATTGGAGCGACATGTTAACCATGTTAGTGAGAGTGGGTAGAAGAGTCGATTTGCATTCCTTAAAAATAGATGCTGGTATAGGGTCAAGATCGCACGATTTTTTACCGATTTTGTCCACAAAACGTTCCACCTCTGTCGCTGTCACCACTCTGAACTCTGTGAGTTCAGCATGATGACATGGCTGTTCATTTGCTCTGCAGGACTGGATAGTGGAAGTCAGTTCGTTGTATAGCTGCATTCTTATGGCTGCTATCTTGTCAAAGAAGTCAGCAAAGCTATTCGTAAGCTCAGTCATAGAGGACTCAGTCGGATAGTGTTTCTCTACTTTACGATGTAGCAACTTGTCGACTGTGTTAAAAAGTATTTTGAGATCTAGTGCTTTCTCTGATATAATTGATGAGTAATATGAAGCCTTCGTGTCCTTGAGCATTTTGTTCACTATCTGACACTGGTCAACATACATCTGTCTGTCAACACACAATCTTGACACTCTCCATCGGCGCTCGAGCTTCCGACGTTTTCTCTTGGCATCACCAGTACCCTCATGGTACCATGGTGCCGATGGGCGGAGAGTTTTCATGCGTTGTCTCAGAGGCGCATGCTTTTCTAGTATTTCTTTCAATGTGTTTTCGTATAGATCGATAAGGTTCGTCAGATCGAGGGTGTTGGTTGTCAGAAGGTATTACTAGACTTCATGTATTTTGTGACGGCTTCCAGCATTTTTCACAAGTTCCCCCATGATGGATCAGTGCCTATAGTGTTTGTACCTCTCAGTTTTAGTTGATGCTACAATAATGGTGTAAAACAAATCATCGGTGTGCAGTTAATGCCAAATGTTACCTAGTAATTACAGCCTGTAACCCTAGATATGCCAGGGGCCGATCAGATCGTCCTTGAGTACGACTCCTACATGCACCACGGCCAATTCAATCAACCCCTTTATGTAATGAGCAATTTGACTGGTTACTACTTAAGGCATAGCTAACACATTGAGCCAATAGAAACTGCTGTATCATTGAACTGTAGATCTTTGCCTAGCTTTCATGTTTGAAGTCATGAAGTGCACGGTGGCCCAAGTTTGAACATTCCCATTTGCAAAGAAGACAAAAATCTGGTGGCCCATTTTGTTCTGTAGTTCTTTCCTGAAATGTTAGGTGCCCTGAGGACAAACAAGACAATGAAATCATCAGGACCTTAACGTTGACATGTTGGTAAAGGACAAAATCTACTGTTTATCATGCCACGTTTTCGAGTAACTTTGACACATCCATGGATTGTGAGCGCAGCAACTGAAACTAAGTGGACAAAAAATATTTTTCTTCCCATTGTTTACTTTGGCTTATGTAAGAAGATTAACCTTCGCTTTTCAAAAGTGTTTCTGTTTTGGATGGCTAGGATGGAAACATAAACTAAGACTGAATTCAACATTTGAAGGCTTCGGTGGAAAAAGGGCGTTAGGGTTTTTACTGAAAAGTGAACTTTGTCAAAAACACTCCAAATTTCACATGCAGTTTTGTTTATGTGTCTCAAACAATGCTCTGCATGTTTTTCCCCTGAAGTTTGCTTCCTTTTTGAAATATTACGTATGCGAAAAAACACATTTTTCCAAGGGCATTCTCTGGGGACCTTTCATTGAATGAAAAACAAAAGAAACCTTTTGTTTCGCTGAGCAATGAAGTCACTATAATAGCTTCATTCTCTTACTACTGTTTTGTTAGCGCAAGCAGGTAAGGCGCTGAACGTGCCAAATACGAATTTGTTTCGCCGAGACACCGGTTCGATACAAGGTCGCTCAATTTTTTTTTCCGTTCTGTTCCTTTAGTTCTTTGCAAAAATCAAGATATCTGTTTAAAGAAATTGCGCATATGGCTGGAATCTGGGGAGATTTTTTTATACAGGCTATTGTGATGAAAACACCCAACACGTGAGTTTCGATTGAGCGTCAAAGCAGAGAGAAGTGATGCATTACAGCTCTTTCGACTAATATCTTAAGCATTGTTTTTAAGTACCTTGTAGCCTGCCTGGTGGTTGAGAGGCATCATAAAGCCTTGATAAACCCGTAAGTCACCAACACGTTTTAAAGAAGCAAAATGCAGAGTTCTCCGTAAGCCCAGGCGACCGGCGAAATTCGTCGTCTAGTCGTCCTTGGCAACTCAAAGTAAATAACATGGACATGCAGGATGACAATGACATGTCTGACACAGATTCAGAGTTTGTGTTTCTTATGAATGACGACAATTAAACTGTTGAACTAAGACAAACATATCTTTTTGCTCCGTGAAATTCCTTTTCTTTAAGAAAATAAATTAAAACCATTATTGTTTAATTAAATTACAATGAAACGTACTTTTTTGAACCCCAATTTCAAAATTTTCTTGGAGAGGCTCCTGGACTCCCCAATGAAGTGTGGGCCCCCTCCTCCACGTGGCCCCGGTAATACCACTGCACGTCTTTTTATTGGCATTGTCCGCCGCCTACTCTAAGTTATTCTCCCTCTACTTCAAATTTTTGGGAGAACCCTGAAAATGTGTTCTCTAACTTCCAACGCAGCTGATATAAGTGGCAAGTTATCAGCGTTTGAAGTTAGGTCGATCCGGGCAGCAAAGTCCAAGAGCAGTTCTTGCCCAAGAATAAAACCCTGTCGTGAGTTGTGGCCCATTTGCCAAGCGTTGCTAGCATCAAAGTTTGGAAAGTGAGAACTGCTTTTAGACTTTTTCTTGTATCATCCGTCATGTTTCCCCGCACACAAGGTGTAACAGAACCTTCCCGGCATGCATTGCGATCACGTTCGGCAGGGCAAGACAGGACAAGATCAGTAAGACAAGACAAGACAAGACAATACTTATTAACTCACACTTTAACTAATTACAGAGCTTGTTTTTTCCTTTTTTATTCCAACGTAATATTGGCCAAGAGGAAGTAATCGATCGAAACCTAGATCTTTGATCCAGGTTGCATTGATTTTATTTAAATCGGCATGATTTGTAGTGTTTTAAACTTCTGGGATCAGTGGCCATGCAGATGTATTGAGACCTGTATGTTGCACGGAAGGGCTAATCTGTTAGTCTGTCAGCCCCTCATTTTTGAGCTTACAGTATATGCTGCAGGCAGTTAACATTTTGTTGTTTTCTAAGTGAAATCAACATGCTTGCCATCAAGGGTTAACATGAAATCAACGTTTTAACCTATGTAGGCCTGAAATCTCCGTTTTTGAGCTTACGAGCTGCGCGGAATGGACAGTTTGCTTGTTTCTAAGTGAAATCAACGTGCTTGCTGTCACCCTTTAACGTGAGATCAACATTTTAACCTATTTAGGCCTAAAATTGCTGTTTTTGAGTTTACGCGCTGCGTGAAATGAACAGTTTGCTCGTTTTGAAGTGAAATCAACACCCTTGCTCTCATGCTTTAACATGAAATCACGTAAAGTTAACAGATTTGGCTGTAATTTGAGTGAAATTGACGTCTTTGCGGTTGCGCGATAACGTAAAATGAGTTTAAACGGTTTTAAAAACCTGAAATCAACATTTTCTTAAGGTTACACATTGATTGTTTTCTGTGCCCTAACACTGCGCTAACCCTAACATGTCCTGACCCTAAGCAATAACCCTAACCCTGAATGTTAACTCTAACCCTAACCCTGAATTTTGACTGCAACCCTAACCTTGTTCCGTAACCCTAACCTTCAACGCTAACCCTAGTTTCGGGCGGTAATCCCTGACCCTAACTCTAATAAAACTGGAAATTCTTAAACCCTTATTAAGGGTTTAAGTCCTTGTGGTGGCGTGATAATGTGAAATCAAAATTGACCTGATATCAACATTGTCTAGCTTGTGCATTGCGTGAAATTAAAGTTTTTGCAGTCGCACGTTAACGTGAAATCAAAATTGTAATGGTTTTAACCTGAAGTCAACATTTTTTAAGGTTACATGTTGCGAAAGATCAATAATTTGCTGGATTTGAAGTGAAATTACCGTCTTTGCGGTCACATGCTGACGTGACAGCAAAAACAGGGGTTTTTGCATATGTAACATCTCAAAAACGATGCAAACTTCAGGGGAAAAAATGCAGAACATTGTTTGACACACGTAAACAAAACTGCATGCAAAATTTGGAGCGTTTTTGACAAAGTTCACTTTTGAGTAAAAAACCTAATGCCCTTTTTCCACCGAAGCCTTCATTTATTTTATGTGTGTTTTAAGAGTAGGGTAAAGTGTGAGAAAATAATTTGCCCTGGCAAATTGGGGACCACCCCCTATAATAACCTGGCGAATCTAGGATTAATAGTAGAACCTGTTAAACAGTTAACAGTTATGGGCCTATAACTCAAAAACGCTTTATGGGTCTTTATTATATCGCTACAATAGTATGCATGCTCCGATTGGCTGCTGAGCGGGCAAGATTTTTTTGTAATGACCGGGCATAATGAAATTTTTTCTCAAACACTTGTAACTACTTGTAAACTCAGGTCAATGTTTTGTTTTTGAAATTTAAGTGGTTAAATTTACCCTAGATCTTGACGTAATAGAGACAAACATTGTCTCATTTTCAAAGAAACTGTGTCTTGTGGTTTCGATTGCATCACCAGGTTTGTTTTGGTTCAGTGAACATGACCTCGAATGACCTCTTGTGCATGTAAGCGGATGTGGAAAATTACTTCTGGTGTTTTTATTGTATTTTTGAGAATGGCACTAAAAAGGCCATATAATAAAAAACGTATTAACTTCATCTGGTCAGTCATTACTTAAGAAATAGAAAACATGTACCATGTTTCTATCGAGTTATAGAAAGACGTGTTCTCCCAAACTTGATAGAAACACAGAGTTCATGTTTTCTATTTCTTTTAGAAAACACCACAACAAGAAAAAGGAAAACAACTTGTTAACTTTGATTATCAAAATGTAAATTCTCTTTGCTCACGCCATCATTACATCAACAGCTCATGCTAGTTTTGTGTCTCCATCGAGTTATAGAAAGATGATTTTTAACCAATCCAGGTGTGTGTCTTCTTAGGACTGTTTTCTAAAGGGAATGATCAGACCTTGAGATTTCCCTGTAATGTCCTCACTCTCAGTTGATAGGTGGTATTCAACTAAAACAAAATCCAATGAACCCAATTTTTATGAGTGTACTTTGATCAGATTTGTCATTTTGGTCCATTATCTTGAATGACATAAAAAAATGAGTCATTGCAGGCTCAGCTTTCATTTTGTTAACCACTGATGCTCTGTACTGCATCTGCAAAAAACAGGTTGTATGATCACATCAGCAGTACTGGGTAATACGAAAATATGAAAAATAAAGAAAGAAGTAAACTTGTTGGCATTTTCATTGTTGCAGCCCCTAGAATTTCACAGTAATGATTGTTCCCGGTATTGTATCGTTACTGTGATTCAGAATTAAAGTAACTGACAAACTGTTTGCCACAGACATCTTCAGCTTAGCTGATCAAATTGATAATAGTTTTTTGTTCTTTTCTAATTCTCAACAACAAGAGTAAATCCATGGATTAGTGATTTTTAATTTGAAAATAAAACATTGTTCTACCATATCTATGTCCATCCCAAAGTGCATCACATAGTATGTGGATGGGCAAGTAAAATTTGCTGGGCAAGTACGGTATGTCATCTGGCATACTTGCCCAGCTGACGACTTGGAGAAAAAAACCAATATGGACCCCTGTTTGTGTTACAAGCACTTCAAACTAAACTTAACAGACTTTAACAACTAATTTCAAGAAAATGGCTATACAATTTATTTTGTTCATCAATGACTGGGTATTTTTGTGATGCCATTAATTTGGTGTTAAATGAAAAAAGTGTAATCTATCAAAGTAGAAGTACTGAAACATATTGAAACTGTTGGGAGCCACCTTCAAAGAGTTTGCTTTCTACTGTAGGAATCTTCGAGAAGCAAGAGACAATGCCTTGGAGGAAAAAGAAAGAGCATTTGCCAGTGAGAAGGAGACTGCCTCAAAATATGATCTCTTGCAATCTGAGTAAGAAAACATTACTTTGAAAAATGTGAACATTCTGGTGTATATTGATTACGGTCTGTGCAGTGTTTAACCTTTTGATTGGGAATCCCTTTGGCATACCTTGTAAAGAGCATGATTCTCAGATTTCTTGCAAAATACTATGTGACTCTATGAATATGCATATGTTTG
Source organism: Catalaphyllia jardinei (assembly GCA_022496165.2). Taxonomy (NCBI): domain Eukaryota; kingdom Metazoa; phylum Cnidaria; class Anthozoa; order Scleractinia; family Caryophylliidae; genus Catalaphyllia; species Catalaphyllia jardinei. Next base: position 14,361,156 of record CM042754.1, read on the forward strand.
CAAGTGGAGTAATCTTTGTTTACAACAAATCATAGAGGCACTATGGCCTAATTGTTAGCAAGCTGGCCTCTTGATTGAGTTGTCTGGATTATACTTTATGAACACTGGCTGAAGTCATTGCTTCTTGTGCAAGACACTTCATTCTCACAGTGCCTCTCTCCCCCCAGGTGTATAAATGAATACTGGCAATTTGAATCCTAGGGGTAACTCGACAATGGACTACAATGAGTGACAAAAGTGTTGAGAGACAATTTGATTTTCAAGCGTCTTGGAAACATGTCATCCCCTTCCCCCCAAACAATGTTGACTTTGCTATTTCTTAGACTGCACATACCACAGGGCCTACACAACATTGAATTGGGGGCCCAGAGGTATCAGAGAATTAATGCTAGAGGCCCAAATAAAATAGAACAAATGCTTCAATACCAAAAAGTGTCTCATTTACTTATGTTGCCCTTTGTAGCATCACATCTGAGGTCAGTAAGATCTTGGCTACAGCTGTAAATCGCGGCAAGCTGTTTGGAAAGGTCATGCCTGATCTTGGATAAGATCCTGTAAGATCATCCAAGATGCTTCAAGATGCTGCTTGATCATTGGATGATTTGTACATGTTATAGTCATTAGTGGTTATAGAAATACCCTTTTTACTTCATGCTGCAGAAACTTTGTAAACTCTGGAGGTTTGGACCAGCTCCACTTGGCCTGTCACAGACCTTTTACCTTAAATTGTGATGTGATCATTGAGCACAGAGCACTGAATTTCACATGTTCTTTTTAAGGAAAGGGGAAGTAATGTTTATCTTGTGTCTTCCAAAGGTATCGTCAATTGCAACTGACTGCGGACAGCAGGCAGTCTGACTTGCAGAAAGAGATCAGCGTCAAACAGTTTGAGTTGGAGAGGCTGCAGATGATCCTTGATGAAACATCAAATAATCTTCGTCAGGCAAAATTAGAGGCTGAGAAGTACCAGAGCAAAAGTGAGGTATGATGTACAATGTCAGAACTGATTTTTGTTGACTAAGAATGTAGTTGTTCTTGTGAATTGGATTTGGAAAGGAGCTATATAATTATATGGGGCAGAGATGTGTTGTTATTGATAGCTATCCTTGTCTCATTGCAGTACCAGTTTAACACGCAGGTAGCCAAAAGGATTGATGTTTTGTAGAGCCACTTACACTTGTGGAACATTTCAAATGTGCTACACAAAAAAATTTAACTGAGATAGTTCCTTTTTGAGAGCGATCACTGTTGGTAATTTTGATTCATGATTTTCCCCCAAGATTTTAAATAAAGAATACTACAGTTTGCAAAACTCATCAGAAAAGCGGCTTGTGGAACTGGAGTCAAAGTGTAAAGAGCAGAGAGACAAGCTGGCTGTTTATGAGAAACTTGAGCAGGAACTGGATGATGTTATCATGCAGGCTGCAGAGAGTGAGGAATAAGACTGTTAATTTATTGTTTCATTGAGAATAGTATTAACATACAGCTGAACATCTTATAAGTGGCCACCCAAAATGTACAGTTGACCCATCTGCCAATGCCAACTCAATGTTGTATTCAAGTGAAAGTTAATTTCAAGAACAGAAATCAGGTTCTTCCCTTTAAGTAGTTTCTGTTTCTTGTACTAGCCAGAAATACAATTTTGCAGCACCTTATTATCCATTTTTCCCTCCGTTACCTGTCAAGTAGCTGCTTACAGAAAGTTAAAAACAAAGGAAACTTCCAAACTTTTAGCTCTAAAAGTGCTTGCAGTCGCTTACAAGAGGTGGTCACTTGCATGAGGTTTAAATATAGTGATTTGACTTGGAAAATTTAGGTATTTTGGAAAACTGGTCACTGACGTGTGGTGGACACAACTAGAGGTTCAACTGCATGAAATTGTTAGGAGGTCACGGTGATAGGTACACATGTATGAATTTGACTGTTTTTGTGTTATTTAGACTCAAATAAGGAAGTGCTAACTCCTGGAATTCCACCCACATGCTCTGAACAAATACTGGGATGTCTGAATCAGATGTTGTGGCTCATAAACGGCGAGGAGTTCCAAAAAAATCAAGGAAAATAAAGAAAAAATCGATACCCAGTCTCAGACCTCTAAAAGTAGTACATAGCTGTAGCTAACCAGAAATGGCCTCCATTTGTATTAATGTTTGAGCAAGGCTATAAATATGTCAACGTTGGTGTGGAAAAACATTATCAATAGTTTTCATTCATTACCAGACCTTGTTATTGAACATTTACTTGATTTTCAGTTGAGAATGAATCAGATGCTGAGCGTGTCCTGTTCTCTTATGGTTATGGTGCTAATGTGCCAAGCACAGCCAAGAGAAGAATGCAGCAGAGGTACAATCATGTAATTAGCTATTGTAGTTCTTACATTAAGTTATAATTTTTTAAGTGTCTGTTGTAGTTTTTTGGGTGGATTAGCTCGAATGGTTTGTATGTTCCCTTCTGGTCTTTCCCCACTGCAATAATTCAGCTCTTTCTAGTTCATAGTTAATTTAATTGTTTCCTCATGTAATTTAGTTAATGCAGTGAAAATGGAATAAAAAATAATAAAATAAATGTACACTGTACATTTGCCTAGATTTTATTTTTCTTAAATTGTAAATTAACATTTTATGGATTGAAATCATTGTCAAACTAAACACATAAACCTACTTGACCGAACAAACATTTTCAGGCTCCATTGCCCAATTATGTTCTGCTATGTTTTGCCAAGTGAGTGGTCAAGAATGTGCCTTGCTGTCTATTTGACTATTAAATGATTGACTGGGTGGCTGAATGACTGATCTGATCTGAGTGATAATGGCCTGACTGACTGCTTGTCTGCCTTCCTGTCTGATTGTCTGACAGCTTAACTACATGTACTGTTGTAACTAACTGATTGACTGACTTACTGACTAATTAACAATTAGATCCGTAGCCCGAAAGGGCTACAGGTCAATAGCCCATGATGCAAAGCTTAATGGGCTATTGCCCCGTGGCCCTTGAGGACGAAGGGTCTAATTGTTTTAGTATCACCCAACTAGTTGGACAGAAATGGCGATAATAAAGTTAGCAAATGCAAGTTGAAGAAATATTTATTTCGGGGAAAAAAACGAAAGAAGAACCGGCAAATTTCGCTACTCGATGACTATTACTATTAGACCCCTAGTAGCGTAGCCAATCAAAATACAGGATTTGCATTAGTCCACTAGTTGGGTGATACTAATAAATGATGACTGTCTGCCTGCATGGCTGATGCATTGCCCGACTAAATGAGTGAATGACTAACTGACACTCTATCTGCTATCCTGGCTTATTATATTTATTAAAACTGACTTGCTGTATTAAAAACTATGTTAAAACTTGTTAGTGTTAAAACTTTGTTGTAAATAGACCCACCCAGTACCTCTTAAAGTGCCTATGAAGCAAAAACGTTTTCGACATAATTTAAAAATATAACGTTTCAAATACGCAATTCCAAAATTTGAGATGCCTGCAATAAAAATTGTTGATTTTACGAGTGGGCAAAGTTGAGCTATTTTACTTTCAAAAATGGTCGGGAAACTGGAACCGAATTTATTGCGTTGTAACGTCAGTTTGTGTGTTCCGGTTTGTTTACACCTTGTTATTGAACAGAAATTCAGAGGTTGAGGAAATGTCAAGTGATTCGGAATCGAATAGTTTCGCCAATTTTTGGATTAGTTCTGATGAAGCTATTTTGGAGGACAATGAGGATAATGTTGAAGAAAGCTCTAACACACAAACTGACGTCACGCGTTGTGTCACAAGATGTTTTGACAGCGCGATTCAAATGCCATTTTTGAGGGAAAAATAGCTCAACTTTACGCGATTGTAAAATTTACAATTTTTATTGTAGGCATCCCAAATTTTGGAATTGTGTATTTCAAACGTTATATATTTTCATATTATGTGGAAGAAAATTTCACTTCACAGGCACTTTAATGCAGTCTAATATTGATTGATTAAGCTTCTGTATTGGTTTCTCTGTTTGACTGATTTTGTTTCCGTAGTGTTCACTTGGCACGTAGAGTTCTTCAGTTGGAAAGAGCAAACACATCACTTAGAAATGAAATGGAAAGAGAAAAGAAAAAGAAAGACTTACTTGGAAAAGAGGTGACAACACAAAATGTAAATGTAGCTACTTAATTATCCTGCTGTTGCCTGAAGTACTAAGTGTTAAACCAGTATACATGTATTCCTTCTTGTAGCTTTCCAAGGCCACATCACTATTAAACGAAGCTCAACAGCCTTACAACTATTTGATCGAGAGTATAAGAGCAAGAGATTCCCAGAATCAGAGTCTTAATGAACAGCTAGCATTAATGGAGGAGGAAACAAGGTCAAATGTATTATTATTTTATAATGTCATGGCTGATAAATTACTCCTTAATTTTGGTGCAAAAGTTCACCATTGATTTTTAATTTTTACATGTGAAATAGAAAAATTGTATTGGCGACATTTGGCACAAAATTTTCAATGCATTAAACAAGTCAAAACCCTTGATTGTAAGTGTACTTTGTTACCCATGATATTTAAGAAGTAATCAAATGGTATACTGGTGAAATTAGGAAATAGTTCACTTACCTTTTTCAATATTCTAATTATTGTACTCCCCTTAAGGCTTGGGGAATTATAAGAATTTTGGCGAAAAATTGCGTGGAATTATTTTACTCATACACATCTAACCTCTCCTTGCTGAGCAATATCAATACTATCTGAACGGAGCCCATTTCCCAGAGCCTCCATAGGAATTGTACCCTTGAGTCAACACTGTCCCGTATCTTTTTAGTTTAGAACTGTTATATCTGCGGGAGTTCATTAATTTCCCGCGAAAATAATATTGTTTTCGCTGACATCCGCATAACAACCTAAAAGAAAAATGCCGGCCAAAGGGGAAGGCCGGTCTTTATTTCTTCTCCCACTTTCCTTTCTGTTTTGATCCTGTTTCCAATCTTACAACGGAGTTGTAAAATGGTGTTGACAAGCCGTACTCCTGCCGTTCGTGACATTTGTCCATTTGCTGTTCTCTGCACGGTAGCTCAACCTTTTTGTTGCTTCACTCGTGTTTATGAGGGCACTTCATGTTGAGTTATCAGGAGGAATTTTAAGTAGAGTTGAGCCTGTAGACCGTGCTATAGTAGAGAGTTTAAGAGGTCATAGGTCTGCATTATTTCCACTGTTATCGGCATGTCGCTTTGCCAAGGTAGACACCTGTAATTTGCCATGTGTTTTTGCATTGCTTAGGCTCATATCTATAGATTGCAAGATATGGTTTTAGTCTCTAAACTTGTATTTGTCTTTGTGGGACAAAATATGAAATTTTCCACGCACATGTTTCTTATGTGCATTCTGTATTGTGATGCCGGGTCCGGCTGTTTAGATTTAGAACTGCTTGCAAGTACAGTATATTAATTATTATCACAGATAACATATTTGTCCTCAAGTTCTTTTTTTCTTGGAGGCCATAGCTTTTCCTTGAGAAAGTTATACGTTATCTAGAGAAGTTGTATGTTTCTTGCAGCTACCTAATCATTAGAGCTTTTGTTTCTCAAAGGTTTATTCTTCCTTTTGATCGTTTTGACACTATAATTCAAATGTGGCTGTTTACACTCAAGTCTGTCTGACTGTTTTGCATGTTGTATGTGCCACTGTTCGGTTTTCAGAAAACATGCTGTATTCTGGGGAGGTTTACTCGCTTTCCGCCTTTATTGCATGAAATACTTTCATGTGGCATGCAAATGACGTATAACAACAATAGCAATAGAGAACTACAACTCTCTTATGATTGGCTATTATAAAAACACCCGCGAAAGCCATCGTAAAAGGTGCTACTAAAAATAAATAGATACGGGACAGGGTTGACTCAGAGGGTCGGTATAGAAGATAGAAGCTCCAGGTAATGGGCTCCTGACAGTACTTAGAACTGTGATTTGAATTTCCTCCGTCAAAAATTCCCAAAAAAACTTGACTTGCCCACAAGGAAAGTGAAAGACAGAATCCACCAGCCCATCTGGGGAATCCACTAACCTTCGGCCATTGGACAGGACATTCTTTGCACACTGCACTAGAAAGACAACAGGGGACATCCTTTAGGCTTTTGTTTTGTTATGACACATTTGTCCCTTCACAGTTAATTGAGCAAATGGATATACTCATAAACACAAGCAATTGAAGTAAAAAAAAATATTCAGACAATGTAACACCTCTGTAAACATCAAAATTGCTTCAGAACTGCCGTGGATTAAAAAGAGAACCTGGATGAATTTTTTTCTCTGATTTCCAAACGAGATATTTGGGTTCTAACAATCCAAATTGTATTTAATTTGAACTTTTTTTACAGGAAGTTGAAAGTAGAAAAAGAGGACCTTATGAAATCCCGCAATCAGTTGACTGCAGACTTGGAAAGACTTCTAAACCAACGAGAGGTAATGATAGCACATTTTATGAAGTTAAAACAACATCTACATGTACATGACTTTAAAAGTTGGTAAAAATCTTAAGACAGCACACAAATGTAATAATGCATCTAACGCTCTAAAATCTGAGACAGAATAAATAGAAAAAAAGTCTAGAGAATTTGAGGCTGGTTTCCCCTTCGGGAAGAAGTTCCAGCTTGCTATAGTTCTGATCGGAAAATATCACCACTCATATCTATGGTTTTCTTTCACATTGAAACCAAAAGGCAAAAAAACGTGGTTGACTACAGGAGACATGGAGGGGGACAGTAGGGATGGGGCTTGAGAATAATATGGGCAGAGGCAGTATCTGCTACAGGTGACAGGGTCAGCCTGGAGGCAGAAAGCCTGCAACACAAAAAAACATTTTTGACCATGTTCCCAAACACAGAGAATAGAGTTGAAAATATAACTGAGGTGTTTGGTGATGTGCTCAAACACTGGGGTCTTAAGTGTGTGATATATCATCTCAATCAGAGCTTAAAAACTAAGACGAAAACAGGGAAATAAAATTTTAAAAATCAATACTAATTAAGATCAGATATCCAAACACTGCCATGGTCATGTTTTCCTTTGTTCAAATTCAATGAATTATTAATTAAAAGGAGTCATGGTATTTTTAGTTATTTTGGCCACACACAAAATTACAAACATATCGGTGCTCTACAAAATGTGAAATATGTGTCTGAGGAAACATGTACTTCATTGTTTTGAGAATTTAAAATTGCTGATTTCTCTGTTTTGCAGGAAATGGCTGTGATGAAACAAGCAATTCTTGGTTTACACTCCTCAAGGGGCTCAACATCACAAGTTAAAAGGACTTCCACGGGTATCTATGGCCCTGAATCACATCTTAGAACATCTGCAGCCCAACATACCTCAAGCCACGCAACTCATCAGCCCAAACCGACTATATTTGTGAGTTGATGAGATGACGGTGATGTAAATGACATTTTGTTGCCACAGTAAATTTTTACTGATAGTTAATTACAGCATATGAAAATCTGGAATAGTGCAGAGAGCTATGTACAGTGATGTACGGTCAACTCTTGCCTTGCAGACATCAGGCTATTAGGGACAGAAGCTACATCCTCGGCCAAAACTACAAAGAACTGGACCTTAAAAATATGAAATAGTGAAATGATAAAATGGCACTATAGGTAGCCTAATAATTGTATCTATAACAAAAATTCTCGATGGTGATTGATTCTCCAGATGCTAAATTGTCACGTAATTGGTGCGCAATCACTTGGGTGTCCAATTACTGGTGTCCGATTTGAACTTTTTGTAACTGGATACCTACTATTGGATACCCACATGATTTTCACATCAATTACATGCACTTTAATGGCTTCCTTCGTGTTTCCTAGGGTTTTCAAAAGTTATGAAAAGTATTACAGTTGTTTTCACTCGAAAGAAGTTCTTAAAATACATTTTAATTCCAAAATTTGTGATAGACTATTAATTAGTGACTGGACCTTGTGTCATATAATTGGGGAGTAATCATGCCTGTATTTTCAAATTGACCTAGCGCTTTGTGCCAATTTTGAAGTTACTCACATGATTACTCCCTGAATTGTACTACACTCAGTCCAATTACCGTTACTTATCACTGTGGTCAGCACTCAATACTTGTATGGGTTAACCTTAAGTGCCATTCCGTCATCTTGCCATTTCATGATTTAAACACACCCCAAAGAAATGCATGGAAACAACTCCTACCATTACTGACTCTCAGTGTTACAGAATTACAGACACTTCCTGTGGTCCCAAAGTAATGATTTTATTGTTCTTCTCTCATTATAACAGACAAATTGGACATGTTGAGTGACCCAATTATTCTCCATCCTTGGAATATTCTAATTTAAGTTCTCTAGTTTGGCACAATTTTGGCCTCTATTAGGTGACTGTGTCAGATTTGATGTCTGCAAATTAACAGAAACTGAAGTCTTAAAAGATCATAGCAGTATATGTTCCATGTGATGATTGATACCAGTTTGGTCCCATGGCGAGTTTGCCCCCACCGAGTTTGCCCCATGAACTCATCCTGAACTTTCTATTTTGAATTCGCTAGTCATCTTCAATGGATTAAAGAACAAGAAATAAACGTGTTTTGTGTGGTTTTGTTTCATCATGCGCACAAGGTTGTCTTTTTTCTCGGTAAGAGAAAGATAAATCTTAAGCACTTGATCGTTAGGTGTCAATGGGGGGCAAACTCGCCATGGGGCGAAACTGGCAGCTACCCATATAACACTTCACAGCCAAAAATTGGGTCATTTTCATCAGATCCCACTATTGCAGTCTGTCTCGATTTCAGATATCAAATTATGGACTAAAGAATATGTACTATTACCAGAATAGACTGTTAGTGAGTGGCACCTGTTTCAACACATTTCAGGGTCTTGAGTTTATTTCATTCATTACTAAGAGTCTAAAAAAGTAATTAAACTAAATTGGATGATGCCTGAAAATGCCGGATTTTTCTGTGATGTACCCTTGAACCTAAGTTACATTCAGGCCATTGGCTGTGGTTATTGATCACACTGGAAAGTTTGCATTAAAGTAAGCCTTGCAATAAATAGAGAAGTTTCAATTGAGTGTCAAAAGTAATCAGGCAATTACTTTTGTTTTGGTTTTGTTTTTACTATGGTTTGAGATTGGCTGAGCAGTCTAATTGGTAAGTAATTGGTTTGGTTTTGGTTTTACGAGTCACACTCATTTGAAAACTGATCTAAATAAATAAACAAGCAAACAAATCAATCAATCAATCAATTATTGTCTTTTTCGGCCTAAACCTCACTGGCATCTCTTTCATCCCCAACATGAAGAATTCAAAAGCTAAATCAAACTTTGACCAAGTCCTTTATTGTCCTTTCGTTTTTCATTTTTATCATGGTCAATTGAGGGGACTGGTTATGAAGCCCAGCAAACATCAAAGGAGCAAACAAAGATGCCAAGATTTATCTTGGGAGGTCCACAACAGTGCACAATCATTTTGTTTTGTGCTGATACACTATGCATGAGTTACGTAACCAACATGTCTCTATTGGTTAGTTCCTCAGTATGGAGTAAACAACTATTGTTTTGTGCACCGTCAATGCCAAAAAAAGAGAACAAAAATGTACAACAAAGATCTTTGTCAAGTTTCATAACCATTCCCCTCTCTTAACTATGTTTTATGGACTGCTCCCAGAGCTAGCCATATTGATATGTTTTTTTTTTCTCAAAGACAAAGTCTGATCCTCCAACATGGTACAGAAAATTAAAGAGTCAGAACCTAACTGCAAGAACAATGCACGGGTGAGGACATAGGGTTTTCTTTCAAGAGTTGTCACTATTGTCATAACAATACAGTCACACCTGTATGAAACGCCACTGTATTAAGTGGTCACCCTTTATTAAGCAGTCAGTTTTCAAAGTCACAAAAATTACATTCCTTAATTACTGTGATTTTGACCCCTATGAAGCCGTCATCTCTATTAAGGCATCTCTATTAAGGCTTTTTCTCCCGGGGGGGGGGGGTACTCCCTATAATGGCCTATCCACAGGGAGGCTCCACCCGAAAGGGGTACCTTCTTCAGGCTTCTGGTATATAAAAGGGTGGAGATTTCACAAGTTGAGGTAGATAGAAGGGTAGGGAAATCGGTCATTTAGGTATTTAAAAGGGCCTTTAATTATAATATTTCGAATAGACACCCCTTATGGCTGTATCAGCTTATTTCTTAAGCACTACATGAAAATGAGAACAAAAGTAGGTATGTGAACTTCCAAAAGTAGGTATGTGAAAGGGGTACCTTTTTTTAATAAAAGGTGTATAAAAGGAGTACCTTTTCTGTCAAAATGATATATAAAAAGGTAAGGGGTTGGACCTCGGGGCGGAGCCTCCCCGTATTAAACTTTGTTAAGTACCCCCCTGGGCTTTTTCTATTGTCTTGACCTGTATTAAACCTTCACACGGTGTCAATAACTTGTTCATACAGTTTCAAATGATGTAACACAAGGGACAACAAAAGATTTATTTTAGCAAATCATTAAAATACCTGTAAAGAATGTTTCTAATTTGAGGTCAAAATGTCTTTTCAGCACTAGAGGTCAAATTCTGTGCTCTCACTAGTTTACAGGCCATGCTTGTTACATTATTTTCTTGGGCTGGACACCTAAGTCTCACAGAGCCTCTCTCCACCCTGGTGTGAAGGGTTAGCACTTAATGCCGAAATTTGATCTTGTTCTAAGTTTGTACAACTTCAATGAACAAGATTGAACAGTTAAAAGAAACCCTTTTGGTTTTGAAAATACAATGTACCAAGTGTTTTATTATGATTGCTAGTATTAATTTCATTTCATTTCAAGTTAACAGTTAGCTTAAAAGAACTAATTAATACATTCTTTTTGTTGCAGGTCAACATGACAATAAATACAATGTTTTTGTGAATCATCACTGACTGTATAGGTCTGTATAAACACCAGGACAAATAAATTAAGTCTGACTTTTTACAGGCCACAATGGCTTTTTACTTCAGGGTACATGCAAATCTTGTAATTACCTTAGAGATGTAAATATACATTTTTACTTGTACATTTTATAGAGTGTTTTAGAATGTGTTTCTCTTTGCTGAGTAGTTTATGTTACTATGGGGAACTCCTATCTAATAAAGGCCAGTAAAAATTCGTACCACTTTTTAAACCTTCCTACATAAAATGGCATCTACTCCTAAAGTTGATTCAAATTGTTTTGCTTGAAAATCAACAAATCCGTGTTTTTCCAATAGTTGTTTGTACTCCATCACTGTTCGTTCCTTTCCCTCAGTTATCACAAGCATGTTTAGGGATAGTAAAAGAGCATCTTTAGGCCCAGTTTTATCTTCGTTCAACAACCTTTCACCAATGAGAAGGCCGCCACCTATTGTAACAAAAACAAAACAATATATACTGATTAAGTTCTAACTCAGCAGCAGTCTTTTGCAACAGGTAAACTACTTTAAGGCTTTCCTCAACTGGATGAGCTTCTACACATGTACTGTCAGGAAAAATGTTTTAAGAAGTTCCTTCAGAGACACAATACACCATAAGCTGGTGACTTCAAGACAACTTGATAGCTATGTTAATTAAAGTTAATTTAGCAGGACTTCGGGGAAACTTTACTCGATAACTGGATAGGGGGGAGGGGGGTGGGGTAAGCTAAGGCATATCTCTTTTGCTAGGGTTGTCTCAGTAGCCTTGACTTCAGAACGGTATGCCCCGGGGCGTAGATCTTCATGTGAGAAAGTCGCAGATGCTCTCTGAAAATTTGAATTAACCCCTAAACCAGACCAATCTGGGTGTGGCTCAGTTACGGGTCTGGGAAAGTACCACTTCCTTACCTGAAGGTAAACACTTGTACACATTGGAAAGTATCAAGTCCACCTTGTGTTCAGACCAGTCATGAAGTATGCGGCATAATACATACAAATCAGCCTTAGGCAGATCAGGCTGAAAGAAATCGCCCTCAACATAAGAAACATTTTTTTGATTGGGGCAATCTTCTGAAGATGGACGAAAATGATGATGAGCAGAGTCCATAACTGACTGCAGTTCACAAACTGTGATCTTCATGTTAGGGTAGTATTGACACAAAGTGTACGCCATAGCTCCTGTTCCACCTGGATATCAAACAATAATCAAGTTTATGTGGTCAGTAACCTGCGTAGTAAGTGTTCTCGAACAAAAGTCTTTTTCTGCACTGGTGAATTTTAGCGGACGTTGGATTCTATTTCGAAAGTCACAGTAAAACTAACACTGAGAGGATCCATTTATGACTAAATTTGGAGTTATAATTAGGAATCATTTTGCGGGCTATCCAGGACCCAAAGACAATATGGGTGGAGAGCTGTGTATTATCAAGCAGTGATTACCTACCCCCCAAGTCACAACAGCAATGAAGAGGGGGGTGAATAGGGATATGTAAATCTGCCGATCCGCTAAAATTAATGGCTGAATCCGTCTATCCGCTCAAAAAATCAACTAAATCCGAATCCGCAAATTGCTTGCCGCGTTAGATGATAGACGAGATACAAAGCGACTTCAGTTGTTGGAGTTGCCGTGCGTAATATTGTGTTTTAGCGTTGAGGGGAACTGTGAAAGAAATATTTATGTAACCAACGTCTGTATCAAAACAAAATCTTGCAGATACAAGAAAAAAGAGCAAACTTATGGCCACGTCAAGCTTAATTGAATCACTATTTCTAGTCATTTTCTCCACTGCATGCATACGGCACATAAAAAAGAGAAAGTGAAATTTCCGGGAGAACGTTGAGATCCACGATCCGAACTTCCTAACAACCAAAATTCAAAATCCGGGCCCAAAAAGGGGATAAAACCGCGATCCGCTGTGATTATAGGATCCGCAGATCCGTTAAAATTTCACTCTGGATCCAGAATCCGGGCTAAAATATTTACCAAATCCGCCGATCCGTAGACCTATTCACCCCCCTCAATGAAACTTGCTCAGGTCAAATGCCGTTACCACGGCGTGACAGGAAAGGCGTGACGTGGAATGCAAACCTCCAAGAAATCGTAAGCGGGCTTCTTCGGTGATGTAAGCGACTTTCCACAAATCTT
>CM042754.1:14379217-14381717 GCA_022496165.2 Catalaphyllia jardinei
AGATCCCAGCCATAGGTCACTGGGATCGTGGGCTCTGAGGACGAGAATGGTTGAATGGTTTCTCGGTTCTCTGCGCTTTTCAACAACACACAACATCTTGGCTAGACTATCAGGCAGTCCCTGTAAATGCAGAATTACCTTAACTGGAACCATGCCACATTGCGCGCCAAGTTTTCTTAACAAACACGAGTTTTCTTTCACCAGTTGTAAGAAGAGCTTTAAAAAATCGATTTCGTGCTACAGTGGAACCTCGATTTAACAAACCTCTATTTAACGAAGTCCTCGATATAACGAACGATATTCTACGTCCCGGCCAAAGTTACAGTAAAATGTATGAAATAGAACCTCGATATAACGAACATAATACGGAAGCTGTGCTTAAATCAGGAACACTAAAATAGCAGCATATCGCTAACCACTAACATCTTCTTCCAACTGATACAAAAAAGAAAATCGCAACGATTTCGACATACAAGAAACGGATTTTTATGTTACCATTTACCATCTGGTTTTAAGATTTTGTGTCCTTACAGGAATGTGGGTTTTCCAGAATATAACCTTACACAGGGAAACCAACTCTGCAGAGTCATAGGCCAAAATTAGGATTCCACTTCGAACGCAATAAGCCGTTGACTGAAAGGTTGCCGTCTCTTTACCATGAGAAGGATTTGTTGACTGACTGTTGATCTGTTCAGCGTTCATTCTGTTGCGTGTTGACACTGTAACTTGATTTGGTCATAGTGCGAGAATTTTGTGGAATTTTGCTTTTATTTTAGACGTATACTGTCACGTGTACTTGGTAACGTAGTTGATTGCATCAGACTAAAACCATGCCTTGCGTGATGCGCAGATTTTCCAGGAAAAAACTATGAAACGTAAAGGCCCGTTCAAACGGTCATGATAGTTGATGATAGTTGATGATAGTTTCAACTATCACACACGTTTGGACACAAACCATCATTCACTATCATCAACTATCACCAACTATCATGCAGTTTGGACAATAGAGTGTTTCTGTCGAGGAACTATCGGCTGATAGTTGCCCCGCGGAAATTTGATGTCCTTAAAACAAATATTTGCCCGAGAAGCGAAGCTTCGAGGGCAAATATGCTAGTTTTAAGAACATCAAATTTCCTAGGGGCAACTATCAGACCGATAGCTCCGAGACATAAACACTCTATTGTCTTTATTGTTCACTACTAAATTTTCACGTAGCGGCATGCCTCAAAACTGAAAACGACAAGAATTTATTTATCAAAATTTCCAACCGCTATGGAGAGCTTAGGTGTTTCGTATTTCCCGTTGTATCGTCTTCAGATGATATTACATCAACCTGGTTCAGGATTTCGCTTTCTGATTCCATGTTTTAGTGTTTCCCTTTCTTCGCAAGATTTCTTCATCCATATTCATCACCACACTGGAGCTCTTCACAATCTCTCGTTCCAAAGGTTCCTTGCTGAGTGACCAGGCTGTCGCGAGCTGCCGGAAAAACAGGACTGGGGCTGTGATCATTTACTGATCATTTACCAATCAGGATTCAGCAGGCGGGAAAAACTTTCCTGTCTTGACATCACTATAAGTTAACAGGAAAGGCATTGAAATCAGGCAACTTTTCTCGCTGGAGATTGGCATTAATTATTCACGAAAAGAGATTAACAATAATTATTATCAGTTCGTTAAAAGTAGAACATATGGAAAATTTTGTGTCTCCAAGCTTCTCATGTGGCACCAAAATGGGTCACGGGGGCTGGCATGGCAACTCGCTTGAAGTTCGTAGAGTGTCGCCAGGGGGAAAGTACAAAACATGGACCCCCTCGGTGGACCCGGTCCATGGACCGGGTCCATGAAAATATGGACCCCCTATTTTTACCACCCCATCTAAACAAAGACCGCTGTTATGCTTGATTGATGGCTCAGGTTCTCATGTGAGTTTTCCCGTACTTTTGACGTGAGGTTTCCCGCACTTTTGACATCGAAGATGGGCGATGAAGCCGAAAGTAAGCAGTACTCTTTTTATCATGATTGCCTTGAGTTTTCTTTTACGCCTTGAGAAAGGTAGGTCCTCCATAACTGATTCAGGCGACAAGAATTGAACTTTAATGCATGAAGTGTAGACTGTAGACTGCTTGCATGTTCCTTTGTTATGACTGTACGCTCAAAAGATTTCATCCGGTGACATCGTTTTGCATACTTAATGAGATAGGTTAAGGCATTTCCGGTTCCGCTATTTTTAACAAACAGGCTTGGCTGGAGCAATAGACCAAACTCTAACAGTTGTGCGATTTCTAAATGATTCTAATTGTCATCTACGCGTGATTCCAAATCGAACTTGCGATAAACACTCCTTCGAATCCATGTTAAAATCACGCTTATGATTTCAGAGAAAATTTCCTGGACCAAATTGAACTCCGCTCAGTCAAATTTCCATTATAATTTGAAATATTACTGTGAATTAATTTTTCAGTTTACTAATTTTATTTTCTTATTGTTCTGTATACTA
>CM042754.1:14391717-14401546 GCA_022496165.2 Catalaphyllia jardinei
ATGGACGTTTCGTACCCAGACGATTCGTACCCAGGCTAAGACGTTTCGTACCCAACCCTCTGGTCGATTCGTACCCAATAAATTGTCGCATAAAGTTTTTGGAGTTTTTGAGTGAGAAACTTGTTAAAACGTTCTTATTCTACTTAGTAACAAATAATAAAAATCCTCGTAGTAAATGTAACTAATGTCTAAGTTCAGTGCATCACTGGCCTGTTGATATTTGCACATCCTTTGAGCAATCACACTTACCCTGCGCGCGATACTAATTAGCTGTTATGGTCAAGAAACTCGCAGGTATAAACAATAGAAAAGTAAATGGCAGTTATTTTTTGCGGGCCACTAACACAAGTATAAACCAAACAACTTTACTTAGAATCTCAGTATTTCGACTGCGAATTGCGATTTTCTCACAAGTATATTAAAAATATCTTTATTTGTATCTTAATCGTTTTAAGAAGTTTCGCAAGCAAAACCTTCAAAGACGTTTTATAGGTGGACCCATAAACCAAAAGGATCGAAATTCTGAGCATTTCGTTAGTTAATGCTAATGTTGTTTAATCTCATTGTTGCAATATTCTAATTTAATACTTTTGAAATAAAAGAGAAAAAATCACACTTATCTTGCGCTCGATAATAATTAGCTGCTATATGTCAAGAAACTCGCGGGCTACTGACACTGTTATTGTTAAGTTGATCAACAATATAACAAATGTTCTATTTACAAGTTAAGAAATGGTTAAAAATTAAAAATTGTTCAAACCAAACGTTTTCGGCTGTTTGCCATCATCAGGGTTAAAAATGATGACCGTCCGCACATGCATATAACGAATAAGATCACACATATACCTTGCGCATGCATCTTAATCGTTTTAACAAGTTTCTCACTCAACAACTTTGTGCGACAATTTGTTGGGAACGAATCGACCAGGGGGTTGGGTACGAACTGACCGAAAGTGGGTACGAAACGTCTTAGCCTGGGTACGAATCGTCCATGGGTACGAAACGACTGGTAAGCGTTGTCATAAGGACGTCGTTTGAGGCAATTAATTTCTCATTCGTGGTCATCACAACGTCAATTAATGATTCGCCATTCTCCGTAACTCTGGTTGGTTTATTAATTAATTGTGTGAGGTTAAAGGACGAACAAAAGTCGTTTAAAGCACGAGATTCTGCGTTTTCTTGAAGGAGGTTGTAATATGATGACGTCATGACCTAACAGGAGAGATTCAATAAGACTGTTAGCAAATCATCCATAAAATTTAATGGGGTACTCGGTGGTCGATACACTGTGCAGATGACAAATGACTTATAACAGCGGCTTTGCACTTTAAACCACAACTGCTGAAAGTTGTTATCAGAAACTGTGCTGATATACTGGACTCATTATCCAGGCAATAATAGACCATTTTACAGTTGTTGCCTTAGTGACCTGGCCTCTGAATGGCAGCGAGGTTGGAGTTGACCTTGTTTTTGATACAGACCTCACTACTTTTATTGGGCAAATCAAGTTGTTCTTATGCTAACTAGTTGGTATTTACATGAGAAAAGCAGAGGTCTATCAAAGCAAGGTCATCTCCAGCCTCGCTTGCATTCATAGCCAGGTAACTAAGTACAAAAATGTAGGATGGCCTATTGTTCCCTGCTCTAGAAAATAGTTCAGCCTCTATCCCTACTCTCGCTTCAAGAACCGCGAATGAGAAATGTTCCTTTATTAACTGGATTCAGTTATAAAACCTGTTAGACTACCATTGCTATGATTTAAAATGTTTCAATTTCTAGTACAATTTCTGTTTATGAAAATATATTTATGTCTTGAGCTTGCTAGGTAAGTGTTCACTTGTGTGAAAAAAGGAGAGGAGAAAATGGGGAAAGGGAGGATCCCACATTCGGCTCTTGAAGGAAGGCAGAAAGTACAGTAGGGGGAAGTAGGAATGATAGGCTGGAACAGAGGAACAGTTTTTAGCTTTTACAACTTCTGTATTTTAGACATTTGAAAATCACCTATAGGTGACTGGAGGCCTCTTCTTAAAATATTAATTTATCCTTAATTTATTATTTTAGTAGGAACAGAGGAACATTAGGGAGGAACAACAGGAATAGTAAGCAAAACAATGCTTTATTTACTCTGGACAGTTAATACACATTTGTGAAGAAAATTACAATAACTTAGGGAAAAGATATGTATTTAAAGTTGAGCCAGGGGAATAAATGAACCATGCAGTTTTCAAGTTATTTCCTTGCATTTACGTGCAGAGCAAACTACAGTAAAAATGAGCAGTGGGTATTCAAAGGGAATATCTGGACTAAGGGAAGGTCTTTACAGTGGGAATAGTAGTACCATTTGTACTATTTCTACTGTTCCTACCATTCCTTTTGTTGATACTATTGCGACTGAACCTGCCATCCTTACAGTTCATACTGTTCCTCTAATCCTACCATTCTTACCATAAATTATTCCTCCTGTTCCTATTGCTGTCTATTGCATAATCAGTCAGATTATCATACATGAGACAGTCAAAGTTACTTCAGTCAAAGTTACTTCACGCCTTTCTACATAAAATGGCAACATAGCCTAAAGAAAAATCAGGCTGTTTTGCTTGAATATCAACAAATCCTTGTTTTTCTAAAAGCTCTTTGTATTCTGTCATGGTTCGTTCCCTGCCATGGGTCTGCACAAGCATATTTAGGGACTGTAGAAGAGTACTCCTCGGACCTGTTTTGTTTTCATTCAAGAACATTTCAGCAACGAGAAGACCACCACCTAACAAAACACAACAAGTCAAGTTTCAACAGAGTACAGTGGCTGCATGGTTTGTGCACTGAGCGGTCTGGGTTTGAGACCTGGCTGCAGAGATTTTGTTTTATTCCTGGAGAAGGCACAATGCCTTTCTCCACCCAGTTGTATAAATGGGTACTAGCAAATTTAATACTGGGGGGAGGACCCTGTGATGGACTAGCAACCCATGCATGGGGAGTGCAAATACTACTTCTTGTTACTTCATGGTACAGAAACCAGAGATAAGCACCAGCCTGATGGGCCAATCAACTCATATGCAGACTTAACCTTTGTCTTCATTGTGCAGTTCCAGAAAATATCCATACTTCCCCCACAGAAGGGAATGGAATTTCCTGGGGGGTAGGGGGTTCTGTAAGGCCAAAAAATTTAAAGAAATGTATGAAGCTTAATTGGAATTTCCAGAGGAGTGGGGGTCTTAGAAAAAATCCCTTCCGTGGGGGAGGTATAGATATTTTCTGTAATTACACATTATGTCCAACTTAATAAAATCATTAGTGTTAAACAGCTTCATAGCCTCTTCTATGCATTGCACCCTTATCACACCATGTGTGTACAAAGCCTTCAAGACATAATAACTGGCCCTTTCCACGGTTAATTTATCTTATTTGCATTACAAGATAGTCCAATGTGGATGCAAGAAAAAATTCAGGCTGAACTACAGAACAGCCCGGAATTGCCTTGCATAATTGCTAGTAAGATTCTACTATAAATGCAAAATGATGAGAAACGTTAACAGTGAAAAGGACTACTGGTGAGTTCATGTATTACCCTATAGCAACCAGGCCTTAGAGCAGACAAGTTTCCCCACACTTTGATTCTGCAATTCCAGAAAATATACCCATCCCATGGAGGGTAAAGGAATGTACGAAGCTCAACAAGAATCTCCACAGGGGTTTATTGAGGGGGGCGGTCAAACTAAAATTGGATATTTTCTGGAACAAAAAAAATAAAATACCTGGAGACAAAGACTTGAACACATTTGAGAGTATCAAGTCCAATTTTTCTTCTGGCCAATCATGAAGAACACGACACAATATGTACAAATCAGCCTTAGGTAAGTTAGGCTGAAAAAAATCGCCTACAACATAAGAAACATTTCCTTGGTTGGGGCAATCTTCTGATGATGGACGAAAATGATTGGCTACATCCATAACTGACTGCAGTTCACACACTGTGATCTTCATGTTAGGGTAATACTGACACAAAGTGTATGCCATAGCTCCTGTTCCACCTGGATACAAAAAGATTAACATGTAATGTACGGCACACATGTGACAATAATGAATACTAGGCACAGGCTGTAGCACCCAAATCTGAAGAGAACAAATTACAATGATAGATGAGGACTGGAGTAAAAGACATGTCTCCTTTGTGACTGCATGTCACTTAAGGTGATTCCTCAGAAATAAAGTTTACTGGTGAATTTTTTTGAAACTTTCCCTGAATGTTCTCTGCCAAGCACTGTTTTGAAAAAATAAAATAAAAATGATAGGTCACCATTCTCGTTTAAGAGATGTGATGAGCCAATCTTACCCGCTTTAGGTTTGTACTCGTGCTAATCACGTGCGTTATTCATCGGTGCAAGTTACATTTTGCGGTAGCTCAAAAAAAAGTTTATAAAAGTAATACATGGGAAAAAACTTGACAGGTAGAAAGTGCCAAGCATATAGAACAATATCATATAAAATTTGTGGAAACATCACAGTATTTAAAACAACGTGGACGTAAAGCGTTCGTAGAGGTATTATTTTCACCGTCATAATTTGCATCACAGAGTAACGGTGTTGTGCACTTTTTCACCTATATCTTTTTTTCCTTCCGATAAAATTTTGTAGTTTTTTTCTAATTAAGGAGGATAGTATGTACACTATTATTATGCAATAAAAAATATAGGTCACCGTGCCCGTTCAAAAGAAAACGAGCATACCGAGCTTAGCTTGAGGGAAATTTCTTTCGTTGTGCATGTGCATGCGCTAATTTGCATGCGCTGATGATGCAAAAATCATGCGCAGTAGGGATGCGCAATGCAATGCTGAGGAATCACCTTAATTAAACAAACTCACACTATGTTACACATGTGCCTGGGAAAAACACCCTTTTCTCTCACAGTGCTTCCTCCACCCAGGAATATATGGACAGCTTGAGCTTAGCAGTTCAGATGCCTTGAATGAGAAGGGGGTGGCAAACCCCCATCTGGGGGTTGTTAATCCCCATCATTCTTAGGGGTTGGGGGTGGCAAATCCTCAGCATTCTTAGGTATTGGTTTTTATGAAATGATGGGGGGGGGGGAGGGACCCTAGTGGGATTTGATAGATAGTCCTTGTAACATAATGACCCCCTCTTTGTCAAAAATTTTTACCCTAGCCCTTTTCCTATTCCTACATTTTTGAGGTGACCCTCCAAAAAATAATACAGTAAAATGAGCATTATCAAAATATTATTGCAGTTTAATGTGATAATAATAGTAACAATAACATTGCAAGATAATTTGAATAAAGATGGTGAATTTTGAGATCAGTAATGAAATGTGAAAGGTGAATAGATCAACACAACATGAGCGTGGGACAGAAAAAAGTCTGAGTCCCCGACAGGAGTCAAACCCATGACCTCCCAAACACCGGGCAGGCACTCTATCCACTGAGCTATGAGAACTCATAGTATACCTGCCAACTTTTTCTGAGATATAAGCGTGAGATTTTTATCCTGGGAGTGCTGGGATTTTTAAAGACGACACGATCATTTCCGAAGATTCCCGAAGAAGTCCGAAATCTTCCGAAGACAGTCTGCCGAAGGCAAAGTTATCAAGAAAACGCTTATCCACAAGGACCAACGTTAGTTGATAACATCAGAGGTATAGTTCACTCCCAGTGCATTTCACTTCAAAAATCAGAGATCACGAGAAAGGTATTGTCATTTATTCATTTTATACATGGTTTTCGTTCCTTACGTGGGTCTGAGTTAACATCTTTTTGGAAATTGTGTCAAGCAAGAAGGCAACCACTCATATTTTTCAATCAGGCATGAGAAATTGGCCCATAAGCATGAGCCGGCGTGAGATCGAAGTTTTCAACCCGCAGGAGTGAGAGTTGGCAAGTATATCATAGAGAGCAAGATCATTTAACTGAGTTGATATCTGACAAGTGTCCTGCATACGGCTAGGATCAACACTGCTGAAGTCATCATTAGTGAATGAAGATGGTGAATTTTGAGCTTGGTAATGAAATGTGAAAGGTAAATTGATCAACACGACACAAGCATGAGACATACTGACTTAACATAATGGCAAAGCTTAGACAAGATCCCTACACTTCTTTTAATTTTCTTTACAATACACATGATTTGAGGTTTCCAGGATAAATTTGTATCGATTAATATTCATAAGTATTTAATACAGGAATCCTGTTGCAACTGTTTCCCATTTAAAGTTGGGTGGAAGTTGAACAGTACTTTCCTTTGAGGAGGATGAAAAATTACAAAACTTTTTTTTCTATATTGAGAGAAAGTCTATTTCCACAAAGCCAGGATTTAACATTAGAGAGTTCATTGTTAATACTTGCCTGTAGAGAGGTGAGCTTTTTATGTTTGCAGAATAAATTAGTGTCATCAGCAAATAAATGGAAACCAAAAGCTTTAGAGCAATGGTGAAAGACATTAATATAAAACAAGCAGTAAATAATATTTTGAGTAACAACCCTTACACCCATATTTTTTGACCAGGGGCCCGTTTCTAGAAGCTCCCGGTAATTACCGTGCCCGTTAAGCTGTTTTGTTTTCCATTCTAGGGGGAGTTTCAAAAGGTTTGATAATTGTAAGTTAAAGTTATCAGTTAGAGAAACAAAATGGACTTCATCAGAGTTCAGAACATGCCCTACTTTTCTTGAGACTTTGATATCAGAATCTGAGTCCGGGCCCGTTAAGTTACCGGGTTTTTCAAGAAATGGGCCCCAGATCCCTCCCTATTGAAGCCATATTTTTTGGCACGACATCACCTTTAATCCCAGCAGTCTCCTTCCTTACCCATCCCCCTTTGAACCCCACTTCACACATAGGTTTTGGCACTTGAAAAAACACTACATTTATAAGGGGAGTAACCATTAATACTCATAGCCACTTCATGCTTAGCCATGGGAAACAGATTCAAGGACCAGTCTGTTGAGTTGCTAGGCCAAGAAGAGAATTAACTTCATAATTTTTATTATTCTACTACTGCATCTACGATATAGGCTAAAAGATATCAGAAAAGGTCATTAGTACAGTGGAATCCTGCTTTATAGCCACCCATAAAGGCAGACACACACGAGGGGATCAGTCCCTGCAACTAGTCTTAGTCCCCTGAAGAGTTTACACGAAGGGACTGGTTGCAGGGACTGGTCACAGGGAGTTGCAGGGAGTTGCAGGGACTTGTCCCAAAAATTCAAACCGGTTTGGCACAAAGGAAATCAACAAATGAACAATTCCAAGTGACTCTTGATATGATTATATTTCTTCATTATTTTTTGGGGGTCTCCCACTGTTTTTTTGGGGGGGCCCAACAGTCAGAAAAAAGTCTGGAGATCCAAAGTGGTCTGAATCCTTCTCTAACCACTATAAATGGTGAAAGCTTATTAAACTTGGAAACACTTGAAGGGCGGGAACAAAAAAATTTGGGGATGAGAATTCTGAAAACAATCGTTTTATGAAGTGGTCCTTATGATTTCTTGGCTTGTTGAAAGAAAGGCTCTATTTCTCCTAACATCTGCAACACCAAGAAAGCAGGTCCAATCTGTACCTACCCGCTAAGTCGCAACAAGATTGAAACTTGCTCAAGTCAAATGCCGTTGCCACCGCCTGATAGGAATGGCGTGACGTTGAATGCATGGCTCCAAGAAATCGTAAGCGGGCTTCTTCGGTGTTGTAAGCGGATTTCCAGTTATCTTCTGATGATTGGCCAAAAGTGTTCATCCACTGATTCGATCCTTCACGAACTGCACTTTCTAAATTACCGAAAAGATGGTACAACAGTTTATTTGAGTGCTTGATGTAACCATCAATGGAATTGGGGCTTGACTTGGTCAGAAACTCCTTAGCCATTTCGGTATTGGAATACAGCCACGATTCACCTTGTTTGGTCTTTTCTAACAACTCCAGAGCAACTAGAGTGTCCATTAAAAGTGTTGTAGCATCCACATTGGCACTCATCTTTGAAGATATCTCTTTAGCTGACTGTGGAGCATCGGACTCTTGTAACAAATCGAAAATACCGAGATCACATGCTGCGAACAGCGCTTTGGATTCACGAAAAGCGTAAATCAGTTGTTGCAGTTTAGTAGGGATTGGTGGAGGAACTACGATCTCTTTTCTGCTAGCCGTAGCCTGTGTGGTGAATATAGTTCGCATGAGACGAGGAAAGACAACCTTCAATCGGCTTCCCATCATTTGGACTCCAACACTGGAAAAGAATGGAACGAGCGAAGTTTCGAGAGGGCTTGGAGACAATGAACGGCTGCGGAGAAGACTAGGAAACTGGGTGTGTCTTTCTTCTCAGTCCTTCACCCATGTCTTGTCCAATTTCCTTCTAGTCTGAATCTCACCTCATTATCCCTGCCTGACTTGAGAGAAATATGGTCCACAGACTACTAGCAGTATTCGCGCGGCCAGGGTGGGGTGGCCTTCAGAAAAGTGTAGTGTTTCAAAACTACCCCCCTTAATATTTTCAGATAAAATTATTCCCCCTTCTTAATTCTTATTTTGAAAATATAACTCCCCCCTCCTGATGACGCCATAACAATCTCCTTCGCAGAATATCCATTTTTGGGGGGTAAGCCTAACATATGGAACCAACTGAAAGGCTGACCGGACGGCTAAAACTGATCAATTTAATGCCCAATATTTCGGTTTGAGAGTACTAACCTTCCTCAGGGGCTACACTGAAGCTAAGTAAACATATATTTCCTTTAGTATCATTTCAGTGTAGCCCCTGTCTAACCGAAATATTGGGCATTACTGTAAATTTATCATTTTTAGCCGTCTGGTCAGCCTTTCATTGGTTTTACAGTTTATTTTTCACTGCTGATCCTGATCTAAACCAAGATGCGGCTTCACTCCGCTGCTGTTTGTACAAGTGGTCCTTGCGTTACTAAAACAAGGAATCCAGAAACGGAGGAATTCGGAATCCGGAATCCTGATATTAAGAATGACGAAACGTTTTTCACGTAGTATCAGCCTTGCTGTCTATTGTCTTTATACATATTTTTGGCTTATCGGGTCTCTTGTAGATCCCAACAGCGATCATCGCCGTGATGCGGTCCCTTGCAGTAAGTCGCTCACTTAAATTCAACATGATAGTTACGAATTTAGGTATTGATCTAAGCATGAATATTGGGTTTTTTTATCTCCCCCCTTTTTTACCCTTTAGTATTGCAGATATATCCCCTTGCACATCCTTCCCCCTTCCCTTTTGCAGATGTACATATAGTGCAGACGTTTACTCATAATGAATTAAGCATTTCAACAACTTTTATTACATTAAAGTTAAATAATGGGTTACAGGAGAAAGCTTGGTTCTTCCCTGAACTGAGTTCTTCCAAATTCTTTCCAGTACCCTTGTAACTGAGTTCAATTTGGTCACAAAATCAGTGCTAACTACAGTGGAGGTCTTAAAAAGTCATCACTGGTTCCAATGGAACAATTTTATTGGCTGATTTTATTTCATTGGCCCTCTGAAGTAACATAGTCACGTATAACAAAGCTGGAGATTGGGCAAGTTCTTTTTGGGGATTTTATGAGCTGAGATTCAATCGATATCCATTATATATATGCAAAAAGAAAAGGAGACCAAGATCCTACCACCCAAACTCAGTGAAATATCATGGTCAAAAAGTTTCACTTGTGTTTCCTCTTACCTGTAGGACACAGAGACCATGCAGAGCGGGCAAGAGGGCTAGCTCAAATAACCAATCACAGCACAGAATATGTTTCTTCTCACGCTTACAGATAGCGCTAGCCGTACAAAGAATGGGTTTACTCTTAAGATGGGAAATTCAGAAATGGAGC
>CM042754.1:14410554-14432957 GCA_022496165.2 Catalaphyllia jardinei
CGCATTTGAGTTGGGAGGTGTAGCAATAAGCAGTTAATGACTGGCCCAAATGGAAACAGTGAGCTTTGTTTCCCTTTGTTGAACATTGAGGATCGAGGGGAAACAAAACTCACTGTTTCCCAAGGGGCCAGTCATTAACTGTTTTCTTACATGTATACCTCCTGACCCAAAATAGAAAAACTGCAGAAAAAATGATTTGCTTGACGCCCTTGCTTACAGTACAGTGGCTGAACTCGCAAAACCAGCCACTGCCAAAACCAAGCTCTCCTATCGAAACATCATGATAATAATCTTTTTCTTCACAGCTAACAAAAAATATGGATACATGTAGTATTAAAGTTGCTTTCACTTCTTGTAAATGCTTAACTCGAGAATTCTGGATTTGATTTGATCAGGAGCACCATAATTTGTTATAAATTAACTTAGTAAACAAATACTTTCCTACCTGTTGGCAGCGACTGAAGAGCGAGTTAATTGCCAAACATGAGTGGCTTATTTTTGGTGGCAAACTAAAAGCTTGGAGACACAAAATGTTCAAATTTTCTCTTGTGTTAATCTGATGTGTTTTGCGATTTATTATAAATCCCTTTTCTTGAATAATGAATGCTGTCTCTAATGAGAAACATTCTCCTACATGTGTAGTTAAATGGCTTTTCGACACCAGACCAACTGGTACATAAATTTGCTACGGTTTCAAGGTGCACTGATTAATAACAAGAATGTGACCTTGAGGTTTCTGTTGACTATCAAATGTATCATAAGAGCGAGCTGTCTTACCATTTTTAGTTTATACCATTAACTCACTGACTTGTTTATTTTAACAGAATAATTGCTAAAAGTAACAAATTGATGTCAGTTTTTCATGCGTCTGTCTCTTTATTGATTATGAATTTTGTCATAACATTATCAAAGTAGCCGTGGATCCATGAGGTGATAGTCGAGTGGATCCGCACACTACTTTGACAATGTTATGAAATTCATTGTCTATAACAGGCCAGACACATGAAAAACTGATGTCCATTTGTTTTTCACAATGTCAAACTGTCAAACTGTCCGCTCTTGCTCGTTGCCGCATCACATAAATTATAAATTCATGTGTCTGTGCACTTATTGACAATAAAAATTAGCTTATGAGCACGCAAGAATTTGTGCTGTTATCGTAAAACTGAGTTATTGACCTATGATTTTGAAGCTGTAGGCCCTGGGTAAAAAATTGTGCTTGTGAAGCCTGACTGACCCTACAGACAAATCCCTGCCCTGCACCAGACTGATTTGTTTTTTTTTTTATTTTGTCTTCATTTTGTTTGGGTAAAATATGTTAGAAAGCATTTCTGATACTGATTCCCTTCAGAGTCTCAAAATTGGTGCTGAGAGCTCTCCCATCAAAAGTGGATATAAACCACACCTCTTGGCATGAGAGATATATGCAAGTGAAAAATATGAATTATTTCATATACACGTCACATCAGAGATATACGCGCAATCTGCATGTTTTGATAAGAGAAAGTATTTTTTTCAGGGTCTTGAGAAATCATTTGATGACCAATATAATAGGATCCCAATACCAGTTAGGTGCTTGGCAGGATCAAGTTTTAACTTGTAATAATTTAAAAACTACCACAAAAATTTGTTTTGTGATTCAACAGGCTCCTTTTCCTTCTCCATATTATCTGGAAAGATCATGTTTAGGGATGTTGTCTATGTGACTCAAGATCTCAGTTTCAGGTGGGTAAAGCATTTAATTTTTTCATTTTGTTATAACATCACAAGTATAACTCTATCTTTAAGGTCAGTTTGTTAGAAACTGTATAGTACAAGTCTTCCCATGCAAGAAAGGGGTGTAAGAATAGCAATCTTCTGACCTGTATCTGTAGCTCCATGGTATTTTTATCATACTACATACTTTTAGTGGCTACATAATCTTAGCCTGAACTATTTCGTATTGGGCAAGCACATTTGAGTCTCAAAATCCTTGTAAATCACTTTGTAAATTATTAAATGTACTCATAAAATAAGGACAGCTGGAGGTCACTTACACTGTAGCCTGAATCAACAGCTGATGGGCTGGTATATATAAGTTTTTGGTAGAAATCACAAATACATACTGGTAAATCACTCACTATCTATTCTGTTGCAGATAGGGTCTAGCCTAGTAGAGTGTGGTTGTTGACAAATTGGCAGACACTTCTTTACATTTTCTAAGTGTCTGTGAAGAGGATTTAGATAAAGTTTTTGAATGATTGGTAGATAAAATTTATACAAAGATAATAAGAATATTATAATATTCACTTTGAATTTTTATGGGTAATAGCTGACTAGCCAATACTTGCAGGTAGTAACCTCTTATAACGCCATGCATGTAACTTGATTAGTGCATGTAAATTTAAATTGTTAACAATTGTGATTTTGTGTTTAGGGTTGTTGATGGCATAGCAATCTTCAAGTATTGGATGCCCTACAAACCAGCATTGTCAAAGAAGCCTTATCAGCTTGTACCATCAGATATTGGTTTGTATATGTTGTGGTTTGATTTTATTTTTGGTTTAATTTTTGTTAAACCAGTTTAAATTTTCAAACTGGTTCATATTTTTCAAACTGAGTTGAAATTTTTAAACCAGTTTAATTTTCAATTTTGAGCAGAATGTGAGCATGTGTCCTAGTAATTTGGGTTAAGCACTCAAGTCAGTGACTAGGCCTAAGCACTTATTTTGAATGGTTAGCTTTGATGTTGGGCTGGGAACTTTGCATATGACTTAGTAGTTTGGGTTGAGCTCTCAGGTTAGTGATTAGTCTAACCACTTATTTGGAATTAGTTAGCTTCTTAGTAATTATTATTAAGACAAGTTTCATGTATGAATAAATTAAAATTGATACATGTATGTATTTTTGACTAAATTAAAATTTATACAAGAGGGGCTTGGGGTGATTAACTGAGAGCTCTTGCATCCATTGCTTTCATGGTCAAGTGGTAATGACAGTGGGAAGCAGATCCAGAGGTTGGCCGTTCAAATCCCAGTTGGCGGTTCAAATCCCTAACTTTTGTTGTTAATAATTAGTATTCACGCTTAATGGGGATTTGGGGGATTGTAGCTCAGACAAAGCCATTGGGCCATTTTAGCTCAGACAAAGGTCTTATTATTTTTTTACATGCATGCCATTTTTAAATATTTTAATCAACAACTAGAGGATCTAGTTGTTGTTATTATTTACTGGTACAGAAATGTCCATCCATAGACACTGTAGTTCTGAAAATTACACACAGTGCTGAAATCACAGAAGTCAAAATGGTTAAATTTTCAACAACCATTTTCCTAGCTTTATGAATTCTACAATGAATATTCACTTGGGAGACCAGAGGTTGAAGTTACACTTGAGATATCAACAATACAAATACATGTAAGTCCCTTGTTCTTCAAGCGGATTGAGTGCTCTGGGTTTGAGCCCTGCCCAGAGACACTGTGTTGTATTCTTAAGCAAGACACTTAACTCTCACAGTGGCTCTCTCTACCTAGGACCAGCGAACTGTTGGGGAAACTGACAAATTGTGATGGACTAGCATCCTGTCCAGGGGAAGTAGTAAAGAAACTGGGATAAGCTCTGGCAGCTATGAGCCACGCAGCTCCAAGGCTGCTCTCACATGCACTATTAGAATAACTTTGAGATGCACTGGTTTTCCTCTCTGGAGGGTTGGGGGTGGGAGGGAATTATAATACTTCTAGTCAAGTGCTGTTAACCATAGTTTAACTCTAGCCTGATGGGCCCCTACTGTTAGTAGGTTCCAGTGTAGGTGCACATTTTCCTTTACTACGCCAAAATTAGTTTTAAAACTTTAATTCTTAAAGTAACAGAGTTTGTTATGTTAACATAGCAGATTATATGATGATGTTTATTTATTTTTGACACAGAGGTTGACCCAAAGCAACGTCTTATTGTGTGGCTAAATGGCTTAGAATACCATGTCTATAACAGGTCAGAACAAAACACTGATTAGCAATATTTCATCCGATGATGAGCGACACATAATTTGTGTATTGCTTTAAATTTTTGCTTTTGTGAGTGCCACATGTTGAGACATGACTAAATGTCTGTATTCCATTTTCAGTTATAAAAATAAGTTAATAGTACCGACTTGTTCTTTAATTCCTTATCACCTGTAGTTGGGTTTTCTAATGAACCAATTGAAAGGTGATGTAAACTAGCAATGCAATTAAAACAGCAGAAAATTAATTTGGAATCAAAACACAATCTTGGTTAATTTAAATGAAAATTTGGACCACCTCTAATCCCCATAATTTATTTCAGTATTGCAAAAATGGTGTGTTTTGGTTGTAGTGCGAGTTTATCATTGATTAGGGGGGTTGTGATTTTTTTTAACTTATTTTAGTCTAACCAAGATTGTAGCACAGATCAAGGCAGATTCAAGTGTTTAGAAAGTCACCATCTCTATTTTTTTACCATCCCTAATCTTGTTAGCAGATGTATGGTAACAGTATACATACAATCCCTTGTACGTATCTACTCCTTGTATGTGATGTTTCAGGTCACACTTGTACAACAGACTAGAAGAACTATTTAAAGTTGAAAGATATGGAGGTAAGAGTACATTTAAATTTGGAACACAGACATTTATTTAGTTGCTTTTTGTGAATAATACTATGATCATACATGGGTTAAAAAAATTGTTGTCATCATTATCATCTTCTAATATATAGCTGTCATCATCTTTCCCCTCTTTGGTTTCCTTTAATCTCAGGCTTCTCCCTTTTCCTCCTAATAATTGCATTAATTTGTCTTCAATGTCGCAGTTGTCATTATCATCATCATCATCATCATCATCATCACCATCATCTTGGTCCAGTCTTTTTGCAAGTAATCTTATGATCTAGAGATCCCTGTTTATTGACATTAAAATATGCTTGTTTTGTGTATTACAATTAGATGCAGCCAAATCAGCCCAGAATATACATGTAGTCAATGCTGCTGCAGTAGAACCAAAAGCAGATGTTGAAAAAGGGTGTGTCTGTAACATTTTGTCATATCTATCTTAAAGTTATAGGCTGGGATAAAAAGGAACAGTTACATGTATTTTAATACAGTAAATTTTTGTGTATTTTCTGCATGTAGTAATGTGACAGTTGTAATATACCTTATAATTATATGAATTGTTATATTTTATTGGCATGTATAATCTTGATCCCTACAGTCTAGTTTAAATGTCTTGAGAGAGAAGCTTTTTAAAGGTTCACATGGTCTTGCCATTCTGCTTCATGATTTTAGCAGTTGTGTGTGGAATTTATTTTGATGTAAAGATTTCTGTGTCTGATTTAGCCAAGAAGAGGTTAAAAGTGGCTTACCAGCATGGCTTTTGGATCTGGTTCCAGCAGTCAAGTTTGACATCAATAATGTAAGTCTTGATTTTGGGAAAAGTGCTGTGTAAGGATTTTAATATTTGTCACAAGATTATTTAACAATTTTATTCTATGAGTCAGCATTGGATAGTCACACGATGTGATAACTAACAAATGAGGCTTGAAGTGCCAAGTTTGTTACAATTATCTTCTATCCTGCAAGCATCAGCGGGTGAATTTAGGTACCGGTATTAGCAAAAACTATTTCTAACAGATGAACTAGTTTCAATCTGTGCAACCTTGTACAGTGTATGAATTGTACTTTAGTCAAGACAGTTGTTTTGAAATACAGTCAACATTGTTGTGGTAATTGCATGGAAAGTGTGTGAAATTGTTATGTAATTTATGAATGTTGCTTTTTCATATGATTGTTTTCACTGCAGGGAAGAATAGCATTTGGAAACAAGCTGTTGGAGACTACTCTGTGTTTCAAGTTCGAGAGTGCTACAGGAATTTACACCACCTCTCAGGTATGTGCATGCCGGAACATTAGGAAACTAACAAATAATTATTGTGCTGCTGATCAGCACGCTTATGGAACACTGTGTTACATGAAAATAAATTTTTAATGTTATATCCATAATTTTGGTATTTGGTCAGGTATTGTATGTACACTCCAGTAGTGGCTCAAATTTGTTTCTCTTTCAAGATATTTTTTGATCTAGTGTGACTTTTGTGTAGTGTGATGTTTGTATTAAAGAAGTAAAAATTCTTTTGGTCAACTTTGCAAGCAAAGCATTAGGTTAACTCAACCTGCCCTAAACCACATCCCCCTCTGCCCTGACCCATCCTTGTTGACTTAAAGCCTCTCTGATTTTGAAATGTTATGCACTTGAGTTAGAACAACAGATATGGCATTTTACCAGGGAGATTACTAAAATTTTGTCAAGTCTGTGTCACAGCCTTGTGGCTTATCAAGTGGGCCCTTATCTCTGATTTCCCTTGTACTAGGCGGATAGAAGTAACTTAACCCCCCTCCCCCCTGGATGTGATGCTAGTCCATTGCAGGACTTCCAGGATTAAATTCGCTGGTATTCATTTTAACATGTGGGTGGGAGAGGCACCGTGAGAGTAAAGTGCCTTCCCCAAGAACACAACACAATATCCCCAGCCAGGGCTTGAACCTGGACTGCTGATCTGGTGTCTGGTGCAACAAACCTTAGGCCACTGTGCCTTACTTTCACTTTAAGTGGTTTATTGCAACTTACTGAAGAGCCTTGTTGTTAATATTGGCTCAACTTCTGGTTGAGCTTTCAGCATTTATTTTATTTTTATTTATTCAGGCTAACTCTTCACTGGATGAGTTTATGCACATTGTGAAGTGTCAGGGGAAGAATGTGCGAGTAATGTTGTCACCCAGTCTATCCTACAATGGACCAATAGATGAGTAAGTTCTTTTACTTTCATAAACATTTAATTTCTCCTAACAATTCAGTACATTTTCAAGCAGACAGGCAACAAAAATATATATGGAGTTAAATCTCCGCCAAAATTCAAACTCTCGTTTGCAACATTGTTGCTTTGAATTATTGCTCGTTTTCACATTCCAATATCCAACTTGTACAATTCAACATTGCCCATTCACAATTCAATGTGCATATTTTAAATGCAATGTGGTTAGAACATGTGTTATGCAATGTTCAATGTGTTTGTTTTTCAGTGCATGGTGTAGCGTGCGATGTGCTTCCAACGATTTCCAACATCCTTGTTTTCTGCATTCCCGATCAAAATCCATATTTTGGTCTCAAATTTCTTCACTTAACATGCAGCATTCGTGTCTTTCAATGCAATACTGATACTCGGTGTGTTTGTTGCGGTGCAGAGTGTGATATTCCTGCTACAGGATCCAATATTCTTTTTTGGACATTGAACTTCATGCTCTAGTGAACTGACCTTGAGATGGTAGGCCGCTGGACAACCACCACCACACTCATTTTCAAATTTCTTCGCTTAACATGTAACATTTGTGTCTTTCAATGCAATGCTGATACTCGGTGTGTTTGTTGCGGTGCAGAGTGCGATATTCCTGCTACAGGATCCAATATTCTTCTTTGGACATTGAACTTCACGCTTGATTGAACTGACCTTGAGATGGTAGGCCGCTGGACAACCACCATCACACTCTTTCCCTGGGTCCTTTGCTTGGAGTTGCCTGTCATGAAAAAAATGGCAGAGCTCTCAAGTCCTACACATTGAGCATGAGACTCAGGCAAACAAATTCAATCTTACGCTCTCAGGCTGAAACTATTATTTCTCACGTATTTGAGATTCCTTGCTCCTTTAGTGAAGTTCCCTCATAATTAATAAACTATATTTCATGATATATTTTTTAGTCATTGTTTGGTTTGTTCTCGCTTCAAACACTTTATTCTTGTACCGAGCCAGCTTTTCTCTGTTGAGCAGTGCCAAGAAAGCTTACCTGGAACTATATCAAAGAGCTTCTGACTCGAGGATCAGACTGACAGCATGTAGAACAATCAGTATTATATGTTCATTTAAATTAAATTTGACAGGATCTTGATAAATGTTAAGAGAGTAGATATTGATTTGATTCAGTGATCACTGACAGCATGTAGAGCAAATGCTATAATGTGTTAATTAGAGTTTTAGGTACATGTACTGTAAGTCAGAATGTTAAGAAAGAGTTGATATTGGTCGAAAAAAAAGAAAATTCTGGGATCTAAATACTTACTTGAAAGCATCGCATTTCTGCTTAGAATGAAGGAAAACACATGTTAGCTACCTCCATTTTTCAGAATTTTCTGGGGGAGCATGCCCCCGACCCCACTAGCAGGGTAACGTCTGCGGCGTCAAAAATAACGACTGCGCCGTTACAGATCTCACTCTTTGCCAACAAATCAACTTGAGAGCTCTACATCATCCAGCCGACTATTAAAATACTAGACAATTCAGAGATTACGTCGTTTAAAATTGATGGAATATCTCTGAAAATAGACTATCAAACTCGCACATTAGTGGACCTTGATAGCAACTGTACACCAACTGATAAGATTGTTCAACATTTGGGGGAGACAAACCGCCGTCTCTGTGAAGGGGACTCGCAATCGACTATTTATGTCATACAGTATGCCCCAAAAATATATTCTGGGGAATGTTGACGTCAAACTTTCAAAATCAAAGAAGAACAGATGTTTTTTCTTATTAACCAGGGCTTCCAGGTTCTCGTTATTGCCCAGTTGTTAAGGGTATCAACACAAACAATAGAAAGAAGAATGACAAAATATGGCCTGTCAATTTCAGGTAGACTATCGTAAACTTTATATCTGAATTGTTACTCCCAGTATGCACACAAAGGTTCATTAAATGTCATTGGTTTATTAAGTATTTATGCTATATTTTAAGAAGTTTAAAATAGCTGTTATTGGAGTTGAACCTGCTGTCAAATATTCCTTTGTTTAGAGAGGCACAAATGAGGTGAAAGGGTCATTACAAAACAGAATTGACCCTTTTCCCTCATTTGCATGTCAAACCGCTGATAACTGTGATAAGAGCTATTGGGCTCATACTCGGTGTAAAAACCTGTAACACTCGCCAGTGATGTAAAATAAAGCAAACAAATAAGTCAACAGAACTTAACAGACACTAACCCTATCAAGTTGAAGCCTGAAATTGTATTGCTTTAACAGTGTGAAGACTGTGTATACATGTAGGTCAACAGACAGCAGTAACTAATGTCTGATACCTCACTACTCATTGTGAACTGTCCACAAAAGTTAAACTGTCACTCAAAAACATGGAAACCTAAAGTATCTGATAGACATTGTGAAGACTATGACACTTCTCAAATACTCACTCTAAACTATTAGGTCATTGTAACATTGATCTCATATAATTATTATATATTATGCTATTACCTGCTCCGACTAGGATTTAGACATGAGGTTGGCATGCTCATCAATGTCTATTGTGTTTATTAAATGAGGTGAATACAGTGACATCAGTGATGATGATACAAAAGGTTGACAGGCCAAACAAAACTCCTATATTGGTCAAGATAGGGAAACTTTGATCCTCAAAGCTTTGCTTTATCATTTCTTGTGCAAGTCTGTAGACTGTTTTGCGTGTTGTATATGCCATTGGTTGCCTTGGTTCAGGCAAGACCATCATGGTTTCGATTCTCCATGTGGATCTCGTCAGTTGCCGGTATATCTAAAAGGCTCCGTACGTCTTAAGTTGCTAGCGCAACTCGTACACATATGAGAATGCAAGACATTATGCTGCTTTGAACGAACTACGTGTGTACCCTCGTGATGGATCAAAATTGCCTTGTTTCTATTGGCTATAACAGCTAACCAATGGCGTAATGTACTTTTCGATCCTAATTTGTTTGAAGCTCGACCTCGGTATCTTGTGTTTCTTTGACGGCGCTTTTCCTAGATTTCTAAGCACTAGATGGCTAATCTGCATTGTGGAGCTATTTTGATATAAACGCACATGTTCTTATAGCAAAACTCGGTTATAATAGGGTCGATACCGGACTCGTGGCATTTGTTTATTCGCCATTTTGTTACTTCACTCGTGCTTATGAAGGGCACTTCATGCTGTGTTATAAGGAGGATATAGCCATTCGACCTTGCTTAGGCAAATTTTTAGAGATCATAGGTCTGCAAGATCTCTGCTTTTATCTGCTTGTCGCTTATAATTGCTCGATTTTGACACCTCTTTAATTTGGCATGTGTTTATGCATTTTTTTAGGCTCATGCAATTATTTTGAGCCCACGTACTTTGTCCAGCGGCCTACCATCTCAAGGTCAGTTCATTAGAGCGTGAAGTTCAATGTCCAAAGAAGAATATTGGATCCTGTAACAGGCATATCGCACTCTGCACTGCAACATACACAGCGAGTCTCAACATTGCATTGAAAGACACGAATGTTGCATGTTAAGCGAAGAAATTTGAAAGCAAAATATGAATTTTGATTGGGAATGCAGAAAACAAGGATGTTGGATTGTGTTGGAAGCATATCGCACACTACACAATGCACCGAAAAACAAACACATTGAATATTGCATTAGAATGTCGCATGTTCTAACCACATTGCATTTGAAATGTGCACATTGAATAATTATTGTAAATGGGTAATGTTGAACAAGTTGGATATTGGAATGTGAAAACGAGCAATAATTCAAGCAACAATGTTGCAAACCAGAGTTTGAATTTTGGCGGGGATATAACGCCATAAATATATAATCATCAACTTGGTGATCTTGTGTTGATAAATTATAGCAGTAAATTCTCTCAACTAACATTGAAAGAAACATGTGCATTTGGTGCACGAGAATGTACATTTTAAGCTGTCAACTCAAAAGGATCACTTGATTGATTTCATAGGACGCAGAGTGTTTAAATCTTCCAAAACACAATCATCATGATTGATTGAAGAGTGTTCTTTACTGTGGCTTTCATGTTCAACATTTCAATGTTGATGGAATTCTGAGTCACCTAGCAATGCCTCACCCAAAATGTTATTGCTTAACAAGCAATTGTCATAATTTCGATCTCGTGTGCATCCAAGATACTTTGACCGTCCATAGGCTTAACCACCCCAAAAAAGGGCCGTCCAATCGTCAGGGACAAATTTATAGATGTTCCTGCTGGGAAAGTTACTTTTCATCCTCGCTTGTTCCATGTGCAAGGGCCCAGACAATGTATCTGCTGCTGCTCAACTAAATCTTAATTAGATGTAGACTTAGACTTGCTCAGGCAGGCACGATTTGAGAGCTGCTGTCTAAAGGGCAAGCTGTAATTCATGATTTTTTTTCAAGCCCTCTATAGACTACCTTTTCCAGCTCCTATTACATGGTCTGCATCAATAATATTGTTTGCAATTCCTTCATGAATGTTGAATTTGACAATGATGTGTTATGTTGTTCTGCGACAGACCGCCTCGATACATGGGAGAAGGTTTTAACGTTCTTCAGACAGCTGACTGCAAAATCACATATTATCAAGATGAACCAGGTTTGTTGTCAGTCACTTCAATGGGGTTAATAACAGATCAAGTTCATTAAATGACTGAATGATTGAAAAAGAGTTTAAGAAACCTTAGCTAGTCCAGTTCTTACAAAATAATAGTTTATTGGACTTGAGCTATATGGTATTGATCTGATTGACAGTTTGAGCAGTTACACTGTAATCAGAAATATTGGAAATATTGTTAGTACTTGTTAACCACACTTGGGTATTTTGTTACATTACCCTTGATGGTAACCTGTTCCAGAGGTAACCAGTCATTTCACCTACAAGTCGTTTCGCCTACATATCGATTCGCCTACATCGAGTTCGTTTTGCCTACACGACCAAAGTCGTTTCGCCTACATTTGAAGTTGATTCGCCTACATTTGAAGTCGCTTCGCCTACATTTGAAGTCATTTCGCCTACACGATCCAGCTGATTGGCCTACATTTGAAGTCGATTCACCTACACTAAATACTTATCACTAAATACTGGTCTAAAAATTGGATATCACCAGCTAGAATGTCATGTATCAAAAGAACAGGGAATCAAACTTCACCTTAAACTTTAAATGATGTGTGTGTGTAATTATTCATCAAAGCACACGTTTTTGTTTTTGTTATGCCCAGGAATCGAGTTCGAGAATTTTTCTTTCTTCTGGAAATTTCAGAAGTCATCTTTGATCACAGGCATTCCAAACTCACGATTCAAGGAATCAATCAATTATTAATGATTTAAGTATGTGTATCGAGTGAGACCTGACTGCCTTAAGTGCGCTGTGTTGTGTTACACATTAGGCCATTGAGAATTTGAGCGCTCTACAAGGAATTGTATAGAATTTCAAATAACAAAGGATAAAATCGCATAATGAAATAAAATGCTACTTTTTTAATGAAATTAGGTCAATGAACTCACCTTGCCTGATTTCTGTTGTCCATTTGGCCTTTTTCAGTGTTTTGGGGGGTTTTCAGGTGTTTGTAGCAAGCTGCGACAAACAGTCAGGTCTCACTCGATACACGTACATAAATCATTAATATTTGGTCTATTCCACGAATCGTGAGTTTGAGATGCCTGTGCTTTGATAAAAAGAATTGGTTCATGCTCAGTGTGCGTATATTGAGTTGTATAACAACTTGGGTGCTAAAACAGAGTTTATTGTGATTGACTGCAAAGTTATCACATGCACGTCAAAGGAAGGCAAAGGTAATTAGGATCATGCCATATTTTGCCGTCATCAGTATGTTTATATAATAAAAAGAACATAACACATGAGCTTGAGGATGTGAATTTTATGTTCTTGTGGCAAGAACAATATCGAACATAAAATTCATATCTTCTCGACACCGTGTAGTACCCTCTATATATTTAACCTGCAACCTGCAACCTGCAAATTACACCCTCCGGACTAGCTAGGGAGTAAGAGAATAAATTTGTTTGTTGGCTCTATTCAACTGTTGTTATGTGACCTCCCTTTCATTAAAAGAAGTCTGACAAGGCACAGTACAGGGATATGTGATCAAACTGATAACTCGAGCTAAAAGTTGTCTCCTCAGTCAAACGCTGTAATTTTACCCCCAATTCTTGGAATCTCAGATTTTTCGAACCAATTTTTGTCTCCATCGGCATTTCACTTCACATGCAATGTGTTTGTTATGCATCTTTTGAAATCTTATAAATCAACAACAAATCAGACAACTCGATTTTTGCTACAATTTTACGGTGAATTTAACTAGAAATAGGGTCAAATACGACTCCTCTGCTCCCTGTAGGCAGTGATGTTCATCTACCTTCGCAAAATATTTTCGAATCAAGTGTAGGCGAAACGACTTTCATGTAGGCGAATTGACTCAGATCGTGTAGGCAAAACAACTTTGGTCTGTAGCCGAAATGACTGACATCCATTCCAGGCATTCTGTATAGAATCTTTAATCTTGAATCATGTGCAGCATTGAAAAGAGCAGTGACTGAAAATAATAATTTGCCCTTAAGGACCTGTTATAAATATCTAGAAAATATCCCCAAAAAGTAATTTATGAACACTGATTGGTTAAAAATTGTGTTTGATCTATCTTACAATTAGATTATGAGCTCGAGATTTCTATCGTGCATAGAAATGGTGAGCAATTAATCTTGTAATTGGTTTGGTATAAATCCACTAGTTGTTCAAAAAGTCATCTAAATCCACTTCACTGATACTTTGAAACCGTAAAGAAATGGCAGCCATTTTGTTAACAAGCACACTCTGCTAGGTTACTCACTATCTACAACTGTAAACAGAATATTAGATAGTTAGTAGGGTAGCCAATCATAATCAGAGAATAGCATTCATGATAGATTGCTAGTACATTGAATACTAAAACTCAATAGAAACACAGATCTAGCATAAGCTGTTGACACAATGATGATATGAGGAAAGTGAATTTACATTTTGATGATCATGATAAAAAAGTTATCTTTTTTTGCAGTATTGTCTAAAAGAACTAGAAAACATTTTGTCTGTTTCTATAATTTTTTAGTATAAAACTTATGATAGTTGTTCTATCACGAATGCTGTTCTCAGATCGGTTTTTTGCCACTCACTATTCTGTGATAGACAGTGAGTAGCATAGCAGTACACCCTTGTTAGCTAAATGACAGCTGCTTCTTGGCATTTTTGAAGTGTCTGTGAAGTAATTTGGAAAACGTTTTGAACAACTAGAGTAGATTAAATTAATTTATAGATTATTTACATGATACTTTACTCAGGCTGCACCCTCATCAGGTATCACAAGATATCTTGAGCTCATAATGTAATTGTCTTCTGGACCCACAGCTTTTCTCATCCCAATCCTCCACTTGTGTTTCTATAACTTGATAGAAACACACAACATGTTTTCTATTTCTTGAATAGCTTTTTCTAATACATGTGTGACAGGTTTTGCTCCAGAAGTGAAAGCTGAGAATGAAGAAGAACTACCTGACAGTGATCCTCACTGGGGAATTGATGTTGTTTTCCTGAAGAATACCACACTATGTTATGGACCATGGGTGGACAGACAGAGGTAAAAACATCAGCAAAACAGTTAGATTTTCTTCTCTCCTCCAGGTTAACACTATTTTGTTTTCCAATGGGTCAGAATAAAGGGGATATAACAGAAATTATTTGGTCAGGGGACTTTCGTATGAAAACGTTGGAAATGATTATTGTCTCACTTAGGGTATAAATCAAGGATTCTGGTCTCACTTACATGTAGGGTGTTGATGATAAAACACCACTAGATTTTAGAAGTCCAAGTATCTTTCAGGGTGCACTTAAAGAAACAATCAGTACCAACTTTATATTTTGTCAACTCAGTCTAGTATGTCATTAGTCAATTTAAACTTGCCTTCATTGTATTTTACTTTTGGACCTGGCCTTCCTGTTACTGTGAACTTTATTTTTAACTCTGAGGGAGCCCAATGTCTATAAGCCTCATGGTTTCTTTTTGGGCTTCCTTGCCACTTTCATTTACTTTTGTGTAACTGTATTGTTTTATCGTTATTTGCATTTTGTGGTGAAAAAAGATACTATTATATTGTACACACTTTACATTCAGTGATATCATCGAGCATCCTATGATGTTGAAAGCTCAGTACAGCTGTAGGTTATTTCTGTGTTCCATAATTAGCAGGTAGCTGTAAGAATGAAGTATGTGCAGACACGTTCTTTCTACAGTGATATGATGTGACATGTGAACCACCTCCCTGAATTCCCTGGCTAGGATTGGTATGTCGGTAACTTACTTTTCTTGCCTAGGAACCAGTTGAAACCAAAGGAAAATTACATTGGGGAAATCCTGTTTACCAAGGGTGGTTTAGCCATGATTATTGGCAGAACTTTGCTTATTGAATGTCTGTACATATACAGTAGCTCTTCATTGTCAATCATATTGTAAAGGTATTAACATGAATCATTATGCTTTGTCTTCCTGTCAACAGAGATGCATTGCAGAAGTTCTTTTACCCATTTGATTATCAAGAGATTCAGGCCACTAAACCTCTTGTACCAGGCCAGAGGCGCGTCCACACTGGATTGGATGTCAAATTTGACTTTGAGTGTGACTCTACACTGGATATTTTATTCTCCAAGAACAGGGTACGTTACTCTGAGCTACTCTGGGTTTGTACTTTGGGTAGTACGAGTGCTGTTAGTTTACAAAGGAACATGACCAACCCACTCTAGAGTTAATCTATATCTGTTTTTTTATTTTGCCATTATCTTAAGTCTCCTGCAAACAGGTATTTTTTGGTAATGTACTGTACTTTTGTTCCTACCACACTTAGCTTTGCAAAAAACAAGATAATTTGGTTTTATCAACTGAGTTGATAATGTGCATTGGCCACCGTAACGAGATTCAGAAGCTTATGATTCGCTCCGAGAAGGGCTAGCGCTCGAAACGTCAGCTTCCGAATCTCTTTACGGTGGCCAATTCACATTGTCAACTCAGTTGATAAAACCAAATTATTTTGTAATACTCCCATCGACGCAGCACCACAGTTTCTTTCGAAACTTACCCCCTTTACTCGTTCGCAAAAAACAGTTCTCTGCTCGGTGATCTGGCCTTTGAATGGCAGCGAGGCAGGAGGTAACCTTGCTTTGATACAAACCTCTCTTCATTTGTCATGTAAAAGCATCTAGTTAACATCAAGGT
This sequence comes from Catalaphyllia jardinei, assembly GCA_022496165.2. Taxonomy (NCBI): domain Eukaryota; kingdom Metazoa; phylum Cnidaria; class Anthozoa; order Scleractinia; family Caryophylliidae; genus Catalaphyllia; species Catalaphyllia jardinei. Next base: position 14,426,609 of record CM042754.1, read on the forward strand.
CGGCACACATGAGGGGACTAGTCCCTGCGACGAGTGTTGTCTAAAATACCCGCATAGAGTCGAGTCGTCTAAGGCAGGTATCGACTCGAGTTACCCGGAAGTCTAGTGACAAGAGACTCCGCTTAGTCGAGTCGTCATTGAGTGCTCTTAGACGACTCGAGTCAATGCGGGTGTATTGGACATGGATGCCTGCAACTAGTCCCTGCAACAAGTTGTGGGAACAAGTCCCATCGTGTGAACTGGCCATTTTTGCTTCAAAATCAAGTTGCAGGGACCAACTTTGGTCCCTGCGACTAGTCCCATGAATTCAAACCAGTTTTAATTTTTTGGACAAGTCCCTGCAACTTGTTCCTCAAAATGCTTTGTGTTAACTGTTTGTGGGACAAGTCTCTGCGACCAGTCCCTTCACGTAAACTCTTTAAACTAACCTTTAAACTAACGTGATTTACACAACAAAAACAGTGAGGTCTATATCAGAACAAGGTTACTTCCAGCCTCGCTGCTATTCAGAGGCCAAGTCAGTGAACAGACAACTGTAAAATGGCCTATTAAGAGACTATTTCAAACTGACCTGGTTTTACTGTACGTCTGTTTTTTAAGACTTTATGCACAACGTCTTTCGTTCCTTCAAACAAAAACAAAAAAAAGAAACTTCAAATCCCAACATGTATATGTAGGAGCAAGAAGATCATGTCGTTGTTTTCGTTATTTTCGTTTCAACAGGTCACCAAAGCTGTCCATCTATGCGTGGGGTCTGGGTCCCATGTGCGAGTTTACCAGCCGTGGACTGTGAACGAGTATGGTTACACCACGTCAGTTGTGGCCAAATTATTCCAAGTTGAAGCCACAACCAGCTTGGCTTACAGTCAACTCATTGAAGCAGAAGTCCTGGACGTAAGAAAATATGAGTAAAATTTTGCTTTCTGGGTTATTTTCATGAAGCTTTTAATACAGAATAATTTTCCATTCTGTTCAACCACTTATTTAAGTTAATAGTGGATTGAATGGTTGATTATTAAGAAAAGTAGGTAAAGCAATAACCATATATATGGAATTTAATTTTTTTTGGGTCGGCTGAAATGCTGGATAAACCGTAATTGTTGGAAAGCAATTGAATTGTTTTAAACTCTAAAGTCATGGGTGAAGGCACATGCTGCAAGATTTTCCCCAAAGATTTCAAAATCTTTGGGGAAAAATCAAAATCAAAAATCAAAATCTTTCTTTTTTGTTCCTTTTTGCTTAGTCAGTACTTTCTTGGTGTTTACCTTGCTGAGTTAACTATTTGTTTCGAGGTTCCTTTTAATTGAAGGCCATGGAAGCTCCTGTAAACAGACGCCCTTGACACCCTTGGAATGAAAAAAATTGTTTACGAAGCGCCCGCTTACCGTAGGTTAAAGATACAGCCGTGTTAGGGTGAACTGGGGCATGATCGCAGGCTACTGGAGTGGTCACGAAGTGTCCGCTTACAGTAGTTGTCTTCCTTACGGGAGATGTCTGTTATTGGTGGTTCGACTGGTGATGTCGATTAGGATGGTTTTGAAATTTGCTTGTTTCACGAAGTGTCGAAAATTCATTCTTCTTTCAGCTGGCTTTTCACATGTCTTTTCCGCGCATCTGGAATCAAACACAACACTGGTCTTGTGACGTCACTCTCTTGAAAGTCACGTGGAGTTTTATCTTTGCACACAAGTTCTTTTTTCAAGGTGAGACCAACACACACTGAAATCAAAATCTAGTCCGCTGTTAGATAAGTTGATTTAGATTAAACGAAGGAGAACTTGCTAGGCATGTAACTTCTGTTTCTATAGTTCGAGGCAGTTTTGACCGTACTTCTATACTGATATTTTTTCGGGGTGGGGTGGTATTTTATCGCAGGATATCCCGACCTAGAATTCGTTAGATAACAACTATTCACCGGTAGCCACCGACACTGAGTTGAATAGCTGTTTTCATTATTATATACTAAAATAGTGAGATAATATGAACCACAAAAAATCAATTTGGATGATTTCTTCACTTGCAAACGGGACGCCATTTTTTCCCGAGTTGCTCGGAGGTAAATAGCAAAGGATATTCGGAGTTTGCCTAGCCAATCAGAGCGCGCCTTCAAGGCTATCCACTGTTTTAGTATATATTAATTTCTGTTATTCATCGGGCTGGAGAGAGCTCAAGGTACAGCCTCAATGTCAGGGTCTCTCTTCTTCGAGACGAGACTCGACGAAACGAACGTGTTCTGTCTACTATGGCAGGCCAAAATTTCTGAAGATCTGCAAGTGAAGCTAAGACTGATGTCAATTTTTTTTGCAGAAATGGTTGAAGACTGGACCGTGAACTACAAGCCCGATCTGCTGACGTTTGTACCTTATGAATGGTCGTTTAACATCATACTAAGGGACTTTGAGATGGTGTGGTTAGGAAATCAGCATAACTGGATTGAATGTACTTCAAACAAACAAGAAAATGGTGGGTTGAATTCGTGTTTTTTTAACCAACAATTGTCCTTTCAGAGCCTGGAACAACTAATGCTGCTTTCACTCTAAAAAGTACCATTTTGTTTTCTTTTATATGTTTCTGTAAGAAAAATACATGTAGTAGAAAATTCATTGCCTTTGGAGACATGTTTTTTAATGTATTTTATTTCCTGGATGTTATTAATTTGTTTTCAGCTGAGCTTGCTTTCTGTGGCGAGGTATTCGACTTGACGTTTGTTCTCCAGTACTTCCGGTTCATACCGGAAATCGAGGAGATCAAGTTCTTTCTGCAGGTTGGTTGTGAAGTGTGTTTTGTTTTCAAAATACTTAATTATCTAGGTTACTGTTTATGTGTCGGTTTTTCCTTTTCAAATCGCTTCGCCAGAAGTTATATATTTTAAATGGTCATACCCAATTGAAGCTTCTGCAGTTGAACCTCTCGGCTCCACAATGGTCACCTTGGGGACAGATGAAAGTGGCCGTTGCAGAGCGAGGTGTCTGTTATGGGGAGGTAGGGATGTAACATGGCACCTGTTTTTTTTTCGGGGGTACATTATATCCTTCCTTAAAGGGCAATGTCACGAGGATTTTGCTGTTTTAGGTCAATTCTGTGCAAAAATCATTACTTTGAGGCTTTACTCATAAAAAAATGCTTCTGTAAAGCTTCGAAGAGGATATCAAATGAATTTTATCAGAGAGCGCTAACCATAATAAATTTCTTGAGGATTTTTTGAAGACGTAGCATCAAAACTTGAAAAAAATTGGCCAATTTTTTCACGTTTCAATCCATTTCCATCCTTGCCATCCGTATCGACAGGTGACAGGAAACAGTTTTAGTACCTTCAAATAGTCTTAAATAACAAAACTACGCCATTATTTTTGGAACTCAATTGATCCGAAGACACCTTTTAGCTTTTTATAAAGTTGCCAAATAGCGTGACACTGCCCCTTTAAAAATGCCTATTTTAGCATTTAAACTGTACGTAACGCAATCCAAACATATCAATAAAACAGAAAATAAACAGAACCAGAGACTAACAGTACGGATCATGTTTGGTGACCTTTTACTATAACAAATGGGGTTTTGAGTACATCCTTCTTCAGTCATTGATTAACTAGCTATCGTCGGCAGTCAGGACGAGTTTTAGTGGCCATTGCCGTTGTTTAGAGTTGGCCATTGCAGAGATGTTAAAATAACAGTGCTTGTATGGGTCGGGTTAGTGGAGGTTTGACTGTAATTTATTGTTTCAGAGTTATTTGTATTGTTGTCTTCCAGTCTGAGAAGTTGGTCGCCAGAATGTTTGTTCCAGAATCTAACACGCTCAGACGCAGCCTACTGTCGCTCGCTCGCACCACTGAGAAGAAAAAAGATCTAGGCTTTAGATCGCGCTCATCAACCACCACGGGGAACATAGACGAGGCAGTGGAAAGTGCTGATGAACAGCCCGTGACTAGTACAACTGAGGGAACCATTAGCGGAGGATGGAGGCGGCACACAGATGAGAGTCTAGGTTAGACGTGCCTTTTCAATTGACCGCTTTGTAACCAGAACGGAAGCAAATACAATGGTCAATCACTACAAGCCTGATGAACCCAGTGAATCAATGAGAACTCAGAGCAAATTCATATAACCGTCGCCAAGCGCGGGAAAATGCACGTGACCAAGTTGCGATTGGTTTCAGTTTCGCATCTGATTGGTTAAGTCAGTGACGCGAATTTTTTTTAACCAATCACAAAGCGTATGATAGTAAAACTGAGTAATTACGGATTATTGTCTACATTCATTTCAGAACCGCTCGTAAGGTTCCTGTTGCAAAGTGGAATGTCTGAAAAAATGCAATTTTCAGTTCAGTATGACTTGGTGTTGCGGTTTTGGCGACAAGCTTCATATTAGAATTCCAAGCACATTTGCAGTCTAGTAGCTCAGCTGGTTGAATGAGTTTCGTTTTGCATAGTACTGCATTCGTTTGCAATTTAGCATAACAAATGTACCTTGGTTAAACGAAAGGACAGAAGCAGTAACCAGGTGGTAAAGACAACTCAATTTTCAATTGGTGTTTATTGTTTTATTTTCTTTTACACCAGGATGGGTGGACGTAATGTCCGTTCCTATTCTGGGACTGTCCCTGGGGTACATGTATCACCCACTGTATCCCAGCCCTAAGTACGAAGTACCCCGCGGTGATCCCCTTCCCTGTGACCCAACTCAGTGGGAACCTGATGTCATCAGTTTGGAGCTTGAGGCAGGACCTGCAGCGTTACGAATGTTTGGCTCATTACTGGCAATGCTAGCGGCTATCAAGGTTTGATATCTTAGTTTTGTAATCGTTGCTCATTTTGCTTGTTTAGCTTGGGCAATCTTTCCTTCAGCAAAACAATCCCCATAGTTTTTGGGAATACACACTAAGAAAAAAGCCCAAGCAGTTTGGAAAAGACTTGCAATAGCTTAGCTTATAATTTTGAAGATTATGCTAAGAGCTGTATCTTTTAGTCAATTTTGTTCCTATGGCGCATTATCGTTATCATTATCATTATCATTGTCATTATCATTGTCATTGTCATTGTCATTGTCATTGTCATCATCATTATCATTTTTGTTATTGTTATTGTTATTTTCGGTACCCATTTTGGGCGGAGAGAGGCACTGTGAGAGTGAAAAGCACAACTGCCATCTTTCCCGCAAGAGGCCTCGTCTATTTGATCTGGAGTCTAATACACCAGCTATTAATGCCTATTAATGCCTCCCCGTCTTCAGTTTGTCACGGCTATCTGTCAATCTTCGTTTTACTTTCAGGGGAAGAAATATTTCTAACAATACATCTTACTGAAACAGGAAAACTACTTTGGCATGAATCAGCAGTTCAAAGAGTTAGGTGTGAGGACAAACCCAGAAGAAGCCATGAGCGAGAGTACCTTGAGCTCAGGCAGCAAGGACACAATCAACTTACAGACTCTGAGACCAATGGAAGCAAACATTTTCCTTACCTTGTATGATATCAAGGTGGAACTAACCAAGGTAAAGATGATGTAAAGGGAATGCGTGATGTAATGTGCGTGACATAATATGCGTGACAATACCGGGGGCGCGCGTCGTTCGATCCTCACTCTGCTTTGGTTTATCGTTACAGGTTCGATGTTTTTCTGCCATCGTAAACTGTTATTTGTTTATTATATATATTTTTGCAGCATTGTGGCACCAGTGAACCGTCCAGTCCACTCTTGTTAATGGAAAGACTGTCGTTTGAGATGCATAAGACATACACAGAGACACGTCTTCAGCTGCATCTCAGCCCAGCCTCCATTGTGCTTGTTGATGGAAATGAGGTAACTAAGCAAAGCAAAGCAAAGTGAAACCATGCAAACAATATTTAGCAGTTCGCAATATTATATAAGCAGTGCCTGAAATCGTCTCGTGATGTCGAGGGTTCATAGCTGGGTGTACAACATACTGTTTCGTTAGTGTGCAGATCCGCCTATACCCAGGGTAAAGGGAGGCTTTTCAAAATGATGATTAAAAGTTGACGAAAGCTTCTTTGATGTTCGAAAAATGTTTAAATGTTGCTGTTTTATGGTAGCCGTTGTGCTGAGCTAAACCTAGCTAGTTCATGGGCATGGATCTTGTACCGAAAGAAACAAATTTATCAACTGAACATAACAGGCTTAAAAATCCCGACTGGCAGGAGGCAGACCAGTTGGCTATTTACAATATGATCGAGGGGGTTAACTAGGGTCTACCGAGAAACAACTCCAGCTTAGTGGTCAGAGAGGGACTTCAACCTACGACCTCCAGTCCGACGCCCTGACCACTCGGCCACGCGGCCTTCGTTATGTAACTTTGTGATATAACTTTGTGATATAACTTTGTGATATAACTTTGT
>CM042754.1:14437283-14451575 GCA_022496165.2 Catalaphyllia jardinei
CGTCGTCGTCGTCGTCGTCGTCGTCGTCGTCGTCGTCGTCGTCGTCGTCGTCGTTGCTTGAAGCTCCCTAAAATTCTTGCTACATTTCTTTGCCGTCCTCTATTTACAGTCCGGGGTACAACTTTGAAATATTCTCAAAGCCACTAGTTTTCTTTATGGAGTGAACTCTAGCTGAGACACTGTTTGAGATAGGCAACGGCTTGCCGGGCCGACATTTTTGTTCGACATTTGTCTGAAGTGAGATAAAAAGTGCCCGAATATTAAACTGCGAAATAAAACGTCCGAAAGTTTTTGCAAATAATGTATGATTTAACTTCCCGTTTTTGTTATGTTGTTATTTATTTTACTGTAACCACAGGAAACAGAACCTCAGGAGGACTTTACAATTCCTGGAGTTCCGCAGTTCACTTACCAAGAGGGCGCAACGATCGATTTTCCACTTCTTGTAAAGAAAACTCAGAGGAGGACAGATCGTGATGAATGGCATGAAGATGATGACGATTCATCGTCCAGCAGCGAATCGGTGCTTTCTCAAAACGTTACAGTGAAGGTAGCGAGCCCAGCACGGGACACTCAGGGAGATACTAAAAACGAAGATGTCAGGTAAGTTTTCCTGTTACTACACCCGGGTGGCCTCATGGTTAGTGTGCCCGACTCCGGAGCGAGCGGTCTGGGTTCAAGTCCTGGCCAGGGACATTGTGTTGTGTTCTTGGGCAAGACACTTAACTCTCACGTTGCCTCTGTCCGCCCAGGTGTATAAATGGGTAGTAGGGAACTAAATGCTCTGTGGTAACCCTGCAATGGACTAGCATCCTATCCAGGGGAATAGAAATACTCCCAGTCGCTTCATGCTACAGAAACCGAGGTAAACTCCGGCCTGATGGGCCACTGGGCTCGTATTCAGTCTTATTACCTTTTTCCAATTGAACTAAAGCTAAGCACAACAGTGATGTAAGGTGGCAAAGCAAAAGAACCGGTTTAAGGGTCGTAACACCGCTTTGGGGATGAACCGAAACGAAACAAGGATGTTGAAGCAACAGTCTTAGACGGAGTAGAGAAATGGGACCTATAATGAGAGGGTGTTAGGAAAAGGGACTTCATAAAGCTTCAAAACTTAGCTTACCATTGCAAGTGACTTTTTCTCTCTAAAAAGCAGATGATGATTTTGTTTTAGTTCTGGAGTTTTGGACGCAAGCGAACACGATTCCAGTCGCAAAACTCGGTGGAACTCAACCATCAATCAGCAAGACAGAACCTCAGCCAGCTCCAGTTCAGAGTGTTCTCCAAACAGCACCCTGAGAAAGACACGGAAGTCACGGAACGAGGGAACGGTATTGTTACGCATTGCTGGAGACATCAATATTCTTGTCACGCCATTGATGCTGGAGGCTTTGCAGAGGTGCGTGACAATACAATGTAAACGAAATCGATCAGTTAGTCTCCTGTACGAACCATCTTTGGGCTCGTCTTACGATGAAAGAATGCGTGACGCACGACACGTCTGCTTAGGAGACTACCAGACAGTTAACGCGATGTATTATTCAGAATTTTAGGTGTTATCCTTGACTTCGTGTAAAAAAAAAAGTGTGTAAAAAAATGTATAGGTAATTGACCACTCCCCATTGGGGCTTTTCAGGAATAATGTAAACAGACTGATAAATAAATATGCAAATAATTTATAATTTATAATTTAATTTATTACAATTTAATGGCATCAAAGGTAATACGTACTAATAAGAATAATATAAATAGCCATATGGATAATCCTTAAAGGTGTCCGGGACCCCGTAAAAAAAAAACAGATCACCAATGAATATATCTACTAATACAAGTTACGAAAATACAGTAATACAGTAATAAAATCGAAATAAAATCAATAATTCAACAATAAATAACTAATTTAATGTATTGTCCAATAAAAAACTTCTTAACTCCCTGCTTAAAAATATTAACACTTACTACCTTACGAGTATCGGAGGGGAAAAGATTCCAGGAGTCAAAAAACTATATTTGAGCGGATTTGTTCTTGCATATTTCTTCTTAAGAGATAAATCATCATATTTCCTAAATGAATAATGATCAGCATCAGAATAAAAATCAATGTAAGAATCGATGTTGATGTTACTTATTCCATCGAGAACTTTATATAAAAAGTAACATCAGCTAGAAATCTCCTATTTTTTAGTGACATCAAATTTAGCTTCTTTAAACGAGTCTCATAATTGTCCTCAGTTTTTAAAAGGAACTTGGTTGCTCTTCTTTGTACTTTTTCAACTTTTTCTATATTCTTTTTGGTGTAGGGTGTCCATGCAACAGAGCAGTATTCAACATTCGATCGGACTAATGCGCAGTAGAGAGTTCTCAGAGTCTTAGTAAATAAACATAACTAGGGAGAGGTTGAACTCGGGGCTTCCGAGAACAACATCAGCTAACGGGATTTGAACCCGAGACCTACAGATTTCAAATCCGGCGCTCTAACCACTCGGCCACGCTGCCTCCTTTATGTTCACGTATATTCTTAATCTGAGTATTTTATTGTTATAAGCAGCTCTAAGTGTAGTATGAGAAAACGTTGCTTTTTCAAAATTATTAATACTAAATTTAAAACCTCCAATAAATAAAATGGAGACCATACAGAGACGCTGAAAAATTGTAAAGTATTTGCCCTTTTTGTGCTTAAAGGAACTTAGTTATGACAGTTTGAGTTATTTTGGCTACATGCAAAAATACCTTCAAAGTGAATGAAGCCAACCTAAAAATAATAGTTTACTAAGATAGAAAAACACCGAAGAGATAATAATAAACCTTTAAAGGAAGAAAAATGGTTAAGAACGGAGAAAATCAACACGGATTTCTGACAACGAACTTGAAAAGTTTTGGCTTAACTGAGATTTGCCAAGATGCGATACCGTGATTTAGCTTCTCTAAACCAAGACACTTCTTGTAACCTGACACTTGAGTTATGATGAAAGAATATTCGTTGATAGATGTGCAGTTCTAAATCGTGTACCATCTTTATTTTCACAGATATTTGACCTCCATATCACGACAAGACAGTATTTTGCACCCAGCTCTTGTCGTCGACCTGGTGCATGACAAGTGTGTGGATGCCACTGAAAGTCTGTACAACAGGCGCAAGATAGAAGCACCACTCGATGTAGTGCCAGATAGCACACTCGGTCTCCTTGCAAGTGAAGAACCAAAGCAAAAACAGATGGTTGTCTTCTTTAACACATCCAAAATCAACTTTTGTTTCCTCCAAGTGGCTTCTGTCGACAGTAGCAACGGGTCCCCGCGCTCTCGGGACAGTGTCATTGACGTGGAGAAGCCCCCGTCAGTGTCTCTGCTGGCTGGAACAATAAGCGGCATTACAGCGGAGCTTTTGTCGGTCATACGGAAACCTGCCAGCGATGAAGCCGAGGTCCAGAGGAGAGCGTCGAACGCGTCTGCTACGATCGTGTCTCCCAGCACAAAACAAACTGGGAAAATCGTGGAGTTGCAATCGCCTACCAACGAGGAGTCGAGTTTTCCCAACAAGAAGGCACCCCGTCATCGAAACACCATGACGACTGTTCGTGCCACGTGCGCGCAGATTCAATTTCAGCTTCGGAAGTTGTGTGACGAGGAGGATATTGGGAATTGCGTGACAACCGCCATACCAGAAGAGTCTTCGCGGTGCAAATTTCAAGTAAACAATAGCAACTACATAAGCTTTACGGAGAGCTTTGAAACTCACGATGTCAATGGTAACAAAGTACTTAGTTTACTTATGCTGGAGTGCGGTCTTGACAACTTTTCTTTTAAAGCCGGAAGTGAGTGCGCGAGCGGAAGTGAGGTATTACCAAAGATCAGAGAGAAAAGGCGCGCTTCCGGTCAAGAAAAAGAATTTCGGAAATGTTCGCTTGGCAAAGATCAAGGTAAACCAAACACTGCAGAGACACACGGTTTTAATAATCCCATGTTTGACAGCGAGCTTAGCCCAGTGGGAATACTTCCTGTTGAGCAGGAGCGTGGGTCAGATGCATCTCTCAGCCGTGTGAGTTCTTTGCCGTCGAGTCGCAGTTCTCTTAGCAGTAGTAGTGGAAATGATTCAGACAAGGAAAGCGACGCTGACGATGACGTCACTAAACCTTTACTTCGAGCGGGAGATCGTTTTGAAAACGGACAGGGAAGAGGCAATTGGGACTTGGCTAAACTGGAGGAGATTGAACCTAAGGACGCAGAACTCGCTCGGAGGACAGATGTTACAATGAATTTCTCTAATATTTGGTTCAATCTGTCGTCACCATCCTCATTCAAGACTGTGCCCTCGAACTATCACTTGTACAACAGTCTTGTCACGACTGCTGTGCCTTTTGTGACAGCGTGGATCCCACCAGTCACGCAACTTAAGGCAGTTCTTGATAAACTGGAAAAGAATCGGCAACGATTTCTAAACAGCTTGTTTGCTTGTTTACTGGCTCAAGCTCTTCCCGAGTATGGGCGTATCCCAAAAGCGGTACGTTTTTCAGCCTCCTGCCCAGTGCACATTACGCTGGAGAATTTTAAAAAGCTTAATGTTGACGGTTTGGCCTACCGTCCACACCAATCTGTCACAAAAACGTAGCATTTCGAAAACGCTCTTCAAACTGGAGAAATTTGAAAACGCAGCTTTATTTCGGTTAGGCCTACTGTCCGCATTAATCTGTCACGAAAACCAAGCTTTTCAAAAACCCTCTTTAACCGGAGAAATTTGATAACGCAGCTTGCTTTTACGGGTAGGCCAACTTTCCACGGTAATATGTCACGAAAACCAAGCTTTTCGAGAACCCTCATTAAACCAGAGAAATTTGAAAACGCTGCTTGCTTTTACGGGTAGGCCAACTTTCCACAGTAATCTGTCTCAAAAATGAAGCTTTCGAAAACCCTCATTAAACCGGAGAAATTTGATAACGCAGCTTGCTTTTACGGGTAAGCCAACTTACCACAGTAATCTGTTACGAAAACGAAGCTTTTCGAAAACCCTCTTTAAACCGGAGAAATTTGACAAAACGCCGCTTTTGTGCTAATGTGGACGGAAAACATTTTGAAATCGGAGCTTTTCGTGATATGCAAATTAGCTATGAAATGGTATCTTATGCGCATGTGTACCAGCTGACTGTGTCCCTTTAAGTGTTTATACCTCATACTGTATTACTTCGTTAAGGTTCAAGAAATTGGCAGCTTCTATGTGTGGTTATATTACCTTCAGTACGCTGCAATTATAGCTTCGATTGTTGTCATTTTGCGACATAACGTTAGCGTCACGCAAACCTGATATTTATCGTCAACTTAATTTTCAGCACACAGTAAGTTGCGGTTCCACAGAGAAATCCAAGTTTCTACAGGAAGACCACTCCAGCCAACTTATTTACATTCTTCGCCGGCAGCTAACAGGCTCCAAGCTCAACAAGATCAGACACGCTCTTTCTATGAAAACAAACATCCCAGAGAACGAGAATCTAACGAAAGGGATCTTTGCCTTGGCAAGGCAGTGGAAGTGCTTTTTGGCGGGAACCGAGAAAGGCGAGGTCGCATTTTACGGTTCCAGTTCCCTGAAGCGTCGTGTGGTTGGACGTGGAGTTCTGACCCAGAGGGACCGCGCTATTTTGTTAAGGGAGGAGAGAGCAAGTAGGCAAGAAGACGCCCCTTTGATTTTGAATGTCCCTGGGATACTGGAGACAGTACATGAGAGCCCTAAGACCACCTCGGAGCAGTCTAAAGATCAAGGTTTGTATGGTCAATTGATTAACGACATTGCTGACTTGGGCTTCGGTTATCGCACCTTTTAAACCTTTGTCTTGACTTTTTTTGAATGAACACCAAAAAACATTAGTCTTTATCAATCACGAGGGACTGAATCGAACCAATAGCCAATCAGATCTAAATGCAAGGACAAGGAACTAACTCGTTGAGAGAAATGTAAACAGTGCCAAATGTGGGGAAGCTTGTACACAGCTTCAAGCGCGGGAAAAATTGATAACCGACGCATTTGGCGGGAAGACATTTGACGGCGAAAAGCCTGGAAAATAGGTCAGCGGTCTAGGGGTGTGAAAAAGGCAACTTGTGTATAGCGCGGGAAAGCATATGACCTGTGCCAAGCGCGGGAAAACAACGTTAAACAACTCTTTAAAACCTCTCTGAGTCTCACACGGAGAGCAAACACGCAATTACTGTATCAATACTTGGTTTTAGGTAAGCCGTTAGAACACCAGTTTACCTTTTCGTTTTGTTGTCAATAGGAGAATCTCCAGCTGACACGCCAGTCAAAACTGCGAAAGATTCTTTAGCGCTGGAGCTCGAACCTTTGGTTACCGCTAAGTCGTCTCCGGCACCTGCTAAATTGGATATACCCAGACCAAAGAGAGAGGTCTTACAAGAGAGTGACTCAGATTCAGATTACTCACCACCAACAACCGTGAGGAAACCTCCCAAGGGAACGCCATACACCGAGGGAAAGAAGATGGGTCACCATAAACAGCTGAGTTTGTACAGCTGGTTGTCCTCACCACCCAATGCCTCCCCTCCCACGTCACAAACCAAGACAACCGTCGAAAGAGGACTGGAGAGGAAGACAGCAGAACATATTAAAGGTATGAACATTTGGTCAACATGGACGCTTCAGCTACCAAAGCGATTTATTGCAGAGTAACTCACGACCCGTTTTGTTAATAAATAAGTTTAAAATATTACTACTACTAATAAGGTTCCTTATTAAGAATTCATTGCGCAAACAGACGTGCTTCAATTTACATGGCAATAAAATGAGTAAGGGAAAACAAATATTAGTTGTTATTAAAAAGACATCTATTAATAAAAACTGATTTAAAACGACTTGTCCGGACATTAGGTAGGATATAATTATGCGACCTAGTTCTCAACTGCTGTGTTTTCTGGGGAGATAAAAGATCACTCAACGCAGTGTAGGTGGAAGAGATCCTTCGCCATAAATTCATATCTCTGTTATGACGAATATCCAAGATAATGTGCTGCTTTAAGCAGTAACCAAACTTATTATATGGCTAGCTCCGCGAGCGGGCAAGATGACCCAAATCGCACGCTGTGATTGGCTACCCAAGTGGGCAAGATGGAGCCATCTTGCCCGCTCGGGACTACCCGCTGTATCCCGCAAGAAAAAATTCCCTGAAAGCCATATAATAAATCCTTTATTGACCAAGTTTGTTCGGTCAAGATGGTTGGATATTGGCCTCGATCTTTTTTTGCGAGTTTATGGACCTCGACTTCGTCTCGGTCTATAAACACGCAAAAAAAGAACTTGGCCAATGTCCAGCCATCTTGACCTCACACTTGGTCAGTAACCCATATTTATAACACGTGGCAAAGAGCTTATCAATTCTACTTAAATATGTACAATAAAAAGTGCACCCCCAGACCTCAATAGCATATTTATAAACTGAAAGGATCAAACTTTGAAAACGTAAGTCCAAATTCTCAATAGAGTAGCCATAGTATTAACATACTCTTATAATATACAACCTACTGCTAGCCTTACTAAGAAAATATTCAATATGAATGTCCCAATTAACTGGCACTTGCTCAAATGTAACGCCTAAAAGTTCCAGTTTTTCTTTCCTCCCTATGATCTCGAGTGGTTCAGGAGGCATCCTGGTAGTCTTTGCTCGTAAAATAAGTTCCTATGTTTTCGTCAAATTAACTTTCATGCAGCTGTTCTTGGACTATTCAAAACTATGTAAACCCTTTAAACTCGAAGAGAACCCGTGCCTTTCTGTGTTGGTTTTAAGATGTTACGACGTAGAAACAATAGGCACCTTCCCGAGACAACCTTAAGGAAGCCCTTGTACTTGTTGCCTAGCAACAGTACGCATCCCATGACTGCTGTCGCAGAGCTTGTGATATATTGTGATTGGATAAAAAGGCTTGGAAACCTATCTACTGCTTTCAAGTATTCTGCTTGTGTCATAAGGAATCATTGATTCAGCTTGGCTTTGGATATTAATCTTTGTTAACCTTCGCTGTTCTTGAGAGCGGTTTTCGCAGTGTCAAACGTCTCTCTTAATTTTCTCCCCGACGTCGTTTCTTAATTCTCCAGGTTCTATTTCCAAACCAATGTCCCCTGAGCAGCAAGTCCTGTTCAGTGATATGGTCAGCGTACCGACCAGCGGTAAACAGATCAAAGACGAGCGCGAAACTTTCAAGAACTTTCTACAGGCCATTAATCTAATGCCTAGGGTCGCTAAACAACAGGACACAGCTAGCACATTCTCTGTGAGCACCAAGTTGAGGTACCTCCACGTGCATCTGGTGGACGGAGGGTTCGATAACTTGGCTAAGAAAGGAAAGGGCAAAGGAAAGAATAGAGTAGAGGCTGAAGACCGAACCAAGAGACGGCGGCAGGTAAACACATCTTTTTATTGTTAGAACAAAAGAAATCACAACCTTGAAGGAGGTTTGGATACCTTGTCTCAATTAGCATAGATTTTGATGATTTTACCTCTCTGTTTACTCCTTAGTTTTTGTTTTGATTGAGAAGATATATCAAACACTCGAGACAGTGTTTCATCGGCTATCCAAACACTTTCAATTTCGTCAAAAATACTCCGCTGCGCGTCGTATTTTCAATTCTCTTCTCGGTGTTTGGTTAACCGATGAAACACTGTCTCTCGTGTTTGATATATTACGTCCAAAATCGTTGCTAGAGATTGGACTACAAGTACGAGATTGAGTACAAATACGATTTTCGAATTTCAAACCAGTGTCGTTTCCAAAGCCCACGCTCTTCACGTTGGTTTTAGGTAGAGAGGGTAACTCATGGAATGAGATGGGTATGGGACGTGAAAATGTGACGCCTGCAAACTACAATTGAAAAGTCTTTCTCGTACTCGATCTCGAACTCAAGTTCCATCTCCTAGTATCTCAATAGATATCAGATGTCTGCTCACAGGTTGAAACAATCCTGAAAAGTATAAATTGTAGTGCATTCTGAGTCGTGCGAAAAAAGGACTGAGTATGTCATTTAGCAATGTGTCCTGCGTGCCCATAGATTTTTGGACATCTCGTATTTGTTACTCTTAAGCAACCTATTGTCCTTGACAGAAATTTTCGTTAGACTGAGTGCAACCTTTTGGCACTAGCATTACTGGGATGATGGGAGGCGCGGTGACGTCATGGTTAGTGAGCTCGTATCCGGACGGAGGGATATGGGGTTCAAGCCCTGGCCGGGGACATGTTTTGTTCTCTTGGGCAAGACACTCTCTCCTTCCAGCTGTATAAATGGGCACCTGCCAATTTAATTCTGGGGTTAACCCTGTGATGGACCAGCATCCCATCCAGGGGGGAGTAGAAATACTCCTAGTCGCTTCATGCTAAGAAAACCGGGATAAGCTCCGGCCTGATAGGCCACTTGGTTGGTATGCAGACAAACGGCATTTAACACGGTGTTCTATGTCCCTTGGCACAATGATACGAGATAAATCCCGTCTGCCGTTATTTTTTGTAACATGGCCTGGCCAGTAACAACGCCAGTTAACCTAATGAATGATTTGCCAGTAACCGGATACCCATGTTATGCACAAAGAACTCTGGGATCGCCAGGGGGCAAACACTCCTAGTCGCTAGAAGGAAATGTATGGCGAAAAGCTGCTCCACGTCCAAAACAAGGGATTTTGGAGAGAGATAAACACTTTTTCGCCGTAGTTTTATCGCAGATGGACTTGGGGAATGTTGATATGCGGAATATGTAAGTAGTTGTCTGGATAACCGTGAAATATGTGATAAAATCTTATTGATAAACTTCTTTGCTTGCGTGAGGTTCATTGCGAAATTTACATCGTGTGATGGTCTGAAATATCACAAGGTTAGGTATAAATCGAGAGGAAATAACCTAATAGAGCTTTTTTAGTTGTGTATATGCTCCTTCTGGCGTATTTTTAAGTTAGGTGTCATATAATATTGGAATTATGCCCGGTGACCGATTGTGCTGTGTAGGGTAAAATCCTTGAGCCCCAAAAGTAAACATAGCATGTTACGCAGGATTTTAGTCATATCGTGCACGTAATTTTCTGCAGGTATTTTTCGATATTCACAGCCTAGTTGGAACGTGATCTGTACTCTGTAGATTGGGTGTAAAATAAGTTCCTCTAATCCATCTTGTTCAAGCCTGACGAAGTCTGTGTGCATGATCAAACGAAACCGGTCGAAGGAAATAAAACAAGTTGACAAGATCTGTTGCTGTGTGCTCACTAGTACTTATTTTAAAAAAAATTGTATTGCTTCTTTGTTGTGATCGATGAACATGAATCAGTGATCATAGTCGGTTTAGAAGTAAACCACTTTTTCTGTGACGTCGAGAAGGTGCAAATCGGTCACTTATATAAGCAGCGATGTACAATAGTGCTCGTGATCTAGCTTTTCGTAACATGTTGCTTCACAGAGTTCGAAGAGTAACGGCTGAAAAAGCTTCAGATTTTTTTCAATCCAAGCAGAACTTAACCTGCGGATTTCTTCATGTTTCTCATCGCTCATTTCATCCTTCCAAAGAGCAACAGCGCGGTAAAAACAGTTTCCGTTTCCTCTGACAACGACCGTCGCTCCTTCGAGGAGGTACATTTCTAGAAGCCACAATTTGTTTATAAAAGAAGTAACTAATACGAAAACAGGCCGTACACACGTAAACTGCAACTGAAAAGGCTTTATTGGGTTATTTCCTCTCAATTTATACCTAATCTTGTGATATTTTAGACCATTACACGATGTAAATTTCGAAATAAACATCACGCAAGCAAAGAAATTTATCGGTAGATTTTATCACATATTTCACGGTTATTCAAACAACTATTTACATATTCCGCATATCAACATTCCCCAAGTCCATTTGCGATCAAACTAAGGTAAAAAAAGTGTTGATCTCTCTCCAAAATCTCTTTTTTTGGAAGTGGAAGAGCTTTTCGCCATACATTTCCTTCTAGCCATAAGCAATGTTTGCCCCCTGGCGATCCCAGAGTTCTTTGCGCATAGCATTGTATCCGATTACTGGCAAATCATTCATTACGAAAAAAGTCTTAAAAAGGACAAGATATAATTTAGGGATTTTAAAGTGGGTTTTATATTTTTTGAATTAAGTTTTTGGCCTGTAAACTTCGCCTAAGATCAATTCTTTACTAACCTCTACAATTACAACATTTTGGGTACAAATTATAGAAAAAAATCCCACTACTTTATCCTGTCTGTTTAGGAGCTCACTCTTATCAATATTCAACGAAATACCCGCAAGTTCAGTCGTTTTTTTTTGTCCCTAAACCTTGTTTAATATTTTGCTTTTAGGAGAGAGATCCAGTATTCATTGCAAGAGACTTCGTTGTGAGATTCCTTTGCGACGAGACGCCTTTAGACATTCCTTGCAACAAAACACCGAGCAACAGTTTCCACTCTGAGGAGGACAGTAGAAAACTAACTCAAATCAATTTTACTGTGGGTTGCGGAAATATCACGCAGCGTGTTAACCTGTCGTTCATACGCCTTGTCCTTCAAGTTGTAGACATGCTAGATTTGCTGTCAGATGTCATTTCTAGAAGCAGTGAGAGTGACGTACCTTTGATATCTGGGGACCCGAGCTTGATGTCCGCTGAGGATAGACCTGATGGGGCTCAGCCGTTGAGATCAAAAGTGCCCCATGGAGCCGCAAAGTGTTGGAGAGTAATGTACCAGATTGTGGACCTTTATTCGTCACTACCCCGCGAAGCAAAGAATAAGGGCTTCATGAGGCGGAGCACCATAGGGAGAGTACTAGGAGGTGATACGAAATCGAAATGTTAATTCTCCGTACTGTTTGTAAAAGTTTTGATCACTTTTACTACTGAGAATTTGGCTTTACTTCAAGTTCACGATTTTCGGTTTTCTGATCACTTGTCTGCAGTGCTAATAACATTCTCTTATTAAATAAGAAATTAGATTTCGATCCTTTTTGGGTGTAAAAAGTTTTCAAGTCCTATTAAGTTCAAGCTCATAACTAGTAGGGTGATGTGCTAACGAAATGACAGAAGGTTTACGAGCTGAAAATTTGCCATGGATATGTCCCCATGTAGGCGACGAGGAGCCATCAATACTCCCTTGATGAGGGTGTGTTAAGTGGTTGTCCGTTTCCATGACCCGTTTTTTCCCGTGAAATATGCAAAACTTGTCATACCATGTTAAATAGAGAAACTGGTGAAAATAAAATTAACTGAAGATACCTTTATCCAGTTAAAAGAAAAAATAGAAGCCCACCCATGATCCAAACGAAAAAGAAATTCGTAAACAGTCTGTCTGTTTTGAGACGGTTCAGAGGCCCTTCGCTCAAGATGTGCATACTGGAACGTATGTATCTGAAATATGCTCGGTCACGTTGTGTTAACGTCCTGATCACGTGATCATTGATTTGACCAGGTGTTCTCTTCCGTTGATGTTCTGGATAAGAAAATCACAATTGCTTGTCACTTTTTCAAAAGGAATCTTTTTGTTCTGCTTCTCCTTGCTAGCCGACAGAATGTCTCCCGATAAACCTTGGGAAGTGAAAATTGACATCGAAGACGGTTCGTTGGAAGATCGGAGAAGACGCCGCGCCCACAGTCCAGGTAGTCCCGAAAAAAGGCGCTCAGCGACCAGCCGTAGCACCACTGAGGCAACCACCATTACAGATCAGGAGGATGCGCCATGTCTAATACCGCTGTCTATAGTGTTCGGTGTTGTAACGTTGCCTAGAGTTAAACTGCTGGCCAGTATTGGTGGGCTCATTCTGGAGACAGAAATCAGAGAAATGAGTGTGTCTTGCTCTAGGAAAGAGGAAGCTGAGAAAAACTGTGAAGGTTTGAGATTTTTTTTATCTTTTGTACACGAAAATGTCGTGTTGTGGTCGGCGAAGAGGTCCTCGGTTTTGGCAAATGCTCGTGAAACTGGCGCGCGATTTTTTCTCCTGAAAAGGGATGCGCGCGAGTGCATGCCTTGCGCTCGCTGTCATTGAAAATTACAACGTGTAGCATGTTTAGTTTGATCATACCTGTACAGGTTGAAATCTTCTCATGAGTATTAACACGAGCCGAATGGATGTTATGCAAGTATCACTGCTCAACAAGGACTGCATTAAACAATTATTGATGCAGTTTCTTCTTTTCATTTAGAACACGTGATATCGTCTGTGACGGGACATGTAGGAAAGACTAAAGTGGACCTAAAGGAGACTTCGAAATTTGTCACAGGGTAATGGATAACTTCTAAAAGTGAATGATGTTTGAGTTGACAGGGTATGATCCCTCGGAAACATTAGTTCGAAGATCTGGCCTTTAGCAGCGCCACTCTTCTTTGCAGAGTTGATCTTGTAATGTCTGAGGGAGTAACTTCCAGTATGTAGACGGAATTCCACAGTACAGAAGAGGTTTCATCCTGCAAAGGGCGGACATAACTTTTTACAATCCAAGAATTTCGTGACATGATCTAAATACTACTCTTTTCAGTTATAAGAATATTGTTTTTCCGGGCCAGGCTGAATATTCATATTTTTCCGCCGATTAGAGACTTAAGTATTCTTGTGAATATTCTTATATTAAAGCTTGATATAACACACGTATCCTCTGACAGTAAATGTTTAGCAGCGAACGAACAACTAGTGCTGTTTTCGTTGTCTTTTGGCTAGTTTTGCCATTTAAAGAAAGAAAGAACTGTAGCTGAACGGTTTGGTCAGTTGAAATTGTATCTTCTTTGCAAAACAGCCTCGGATTTATCAGTAAAATTTTGCAAATATCAGCCTCGATAATCTTATAAGATATATTGTTATATAAAAAAAGACTTTTGAAGTTTCAGCCTGGATTTGACACAGGCTTAAAAATATTCAAACAAAAGTTTTGCTGAAAACGCAAAAAAGACGTTTCGACTGAAGAACTTCACAACCGATGAAGACCGAAGTTGTGTGGTCAAAACGTCTTTTCAGGGTTTTTTCAACAAAACGGTTTTTTTGAATTTTTTAAGCCAATGTCGAGCCATACACCTGTTTATACTCTTAACACGTTATCGAGTCAGGCCGCAGTTTGCTTGAGGCTTTGAACTTGTCGATAGTTCAGAGCTAAGCAGTTTAAGCCTTCAGCCGCCTTTCAGTGAAAGTTCTCCTAAGGCCCGTTTACACTGGCGATTTTTGTCGCGGCAGCCCGATGCAATTTTTGTCGCTCTAAAGTTGCAACTTCAAATTAGCACGTGTAAACCAGGTGCGGTTTTCAGTGCGATTTGTCGCCGCGATACCGCAGGGGTTTCGAACATGTTTGAAACTTG
>CM042754.1:14451975-14459475 GCA_022496165.2 Catalaphyllia jardinei
CAGGACCGTGGTAAGCTGCAGTTTGTCTCGATCTCATGCGCTCTACTCGTCCGTCACGCGAGGTAGTGAGGAGAAAGGTAACGCGCTGGTGACACTGGGCATGATTGATATCGATATCCCTCAGCACCCTGTTGCGTTACATTCGATGATGACACGCAGCTCGCGCGCCATATCACGT
This sequence comes from Catalaphyllia jardinei, assembly GCA_022496165.2. Taxonomy (NCBI): domain Eukaryota; kingdom Metazoa; phylum Cnidaria; class Anthozoa; order Scleractinia; family Caryophylliidae; genus Catalaphyllia; species Catalaphyllia jardinei. The sequence continues at coordinate 14,452,154 of CM042754.1, forward strand.
CACATCTCGGAGATTCAGACCCAGAGATCAGTTATAAGGTAAGAAATAGGAAGGTCTCTCTGTCTGTATTGTCTCTGCGTAGGAGTATGGATGGGACAAATGATAAATTCCTTACTTCTGAAGCTTCGGTACACTTTGCGTCAACTTTGTGCTCACAGAATGTCCTGGATCATTCGAATCGAGTACAGGGCTATTTCCTCTCGGCTAGCTAAATTCCGACGCAATAATACAGTTTTTGACTGAGTTGATCTTGATTGGATGATATAAAGCGTTCTTTTAAAACCAAAATTTTCAAGCTAGGGAATTTTTGTCCTTGGCTCTTGTACAGAAAAGTGAATTCCACAGGACAGTAGGTACTGCTTCATTTGGTTTTGTTGCCATTTTGATTTTCAATTAGTTTCAATCCAGGGCCCAGTTGTTCAAAACCCCGATTAAACTAACCTCCGATCAAGCCTAATCGTCGATTAAAACCACTAAAACCGGGTTAGCTAATCGGAGGAATTGAGAACGTTCTTCAAAGCCCGATTAGAGGGCAGATTAGTTAATCGCTGGTTAACGGTTAGTACGTGGTGTAAAAACCACTTATATTGTCTCGCTAATCGACAATTAGTATCCCATAATGCAATTTCCCGTGAGTAAGAACTGTGATTGTCTCCAATATGGCGTCCGCGTTATGGATGCCAGTGATACAGTGGACTTGTCTACTCCAGTGGTATCGCCAACAACTTGCAGTAAGCTATCACTCGCATAAAACTGTTGTGCTATCAGCACTTGGTCGATTGGTTTCAGAACGTATTTAAAATTTGTTTTCCTTTGTAAATCCGCCTCTATGAGGTTTGTATTGTATTCAATTGAGGCTCTGTCAAATCTGTAGCGAGTGCGAAGCTTTTGATTGCTGTAAACTAGTATGCTACCGTTATATCGATAAATTCGTGTTCGTCTTTGTCTCATGCAAAGAAGGCCAAACAACAAGTCGGCCATTTGATTTCATTTTTAATCGGCCGATTAGTGATTTAATCTTCCTTTGGAGGTGTATTAAATTTAACCCGCCGATTAGAGTCAGATAAGCTTTAATCGGGCTTTGAGCAACGCAATCTAATCGCAGATTAAATTTTAATCGCGGATTAGCGTATTTAATCGAGGATTAGTGCTAATCGGGGTTTTGAACAAATGGGCCCAGAAGTGTAAAGCCAAAGATGGTAATTTTGCCGTGGAATGTAGCTGTGATAATAGGCGGTGTCTGGCGCCATCTTATTTGGGGGTAAAACGACGAAAAGAATAGTAAATGTATGGAGAAAATAAAGAATCTTACTTCTAACAGCTCACGGTAAGAATGAGTTCTGAAGTATTTATGAATTAGAAACTTAAGACTCCAGGTAAAATAATTTACTCATGAAATTTGAGGGAAATAGTCTTGGTAGAAAAGCCTCGACTGAAAAATTAGAAGTGCAATTCTTTGCCTCGCAGTAAATCTATGTTCTTGAGATTTGACCACAAAAATCTTTCACTGGTATCAGTTCCTTGTATCTCATGAAATACTAAATAAGAACGTCAATCACTCTCATCTCACTAGGCTTCCCAGTTGAGTGCGACTCCAAGTAAGTTTCCACACGGAGTTTAAACGTCAAAACTTTAAACTTTTAGCTTTTCCCATAAATTTACTGCAATTTATGATGTGTTTGCTTCCCCCCTCCTAATAAGGTGGTGTCAGAAACTGTGAAAAGGTCTATTAAACCACGCGAGTCTGAGAATGTTTCAATCTGGTACCACTAACGGCTTGTTTTAGTAAACCAAAAAGTTGCCTTAACAACTCAACTATTTTCCCTCTTTAATTTCCTAGATCTATGGCAAGTTTTGAGGTTAGTTCCCAGTCCCGTCTGATGGGTCACATGTTGTCAGCTGTGCCGTCGGAAATTTCAAAGTTCACACAACTTATGTCTCCGTCAACTTCTAAGCCATTTGCTCCGTTGGATCGTGTCGATGGCCCGTCCCCACTCCCCTCAGTTTCTAAGATCTCTTTCACTTGTGTGTTGAAAGGGTTTGGCTTAGGAGCTTCGCTGCTGCCATCTTTAAGAGCAGAATACAAGGTCAGTCAAGCAGCTGTTAGCTTCTCTTCCTTTATGTAGCGTAAAATAGTAAAGTAAACGTTAGCAATCTATGTTTAAGATAGAGAAAATAAAAGTCTCGACATACTTGCTTAGAAAATAGTGCGGCTTGTATATCGCTAAATGTGGAAAGTTCAATGACTAGTACCAATTCGCTGACAGTGGTTCCAACGATTTGCAACTGTTGCTAGTGCTGTGTAAGCGGCTTCCTTGTATGCTAAGGTTTGACTAGCCCTGCTGTTGTCACGTGAAACATTGGATGCTTTCATTTATGCCAGACCGACCTGTCAGAGACCAGTGGGACTACCCGAGAAAATGATGGAACGACATTTTCTGATCAAACCGGGCCAATGAAGAGGAATGGCTCTTACCATTTTTTATTCCTTTCCCGAATTCCGTACATAAGTGAAATCTACTGAAGAGAAGTAAAAATGTCAAAATGGAACGGCAAATTTCGGACCGACCAGTCCGATCGATCACAGAGTGGACCACCTCCAGAAGGTGTCCCGAATATTCAGGTCGGACCAGACCGAAAAGGACCTTTCCAGTACATGTATTGCTAGCAATAAAGTAGTCAGGAAGGAAATCGTTAGACCAAAGATATTTGTCCTCCGTCACGGCAGTGATTGTCTTTAGTTTAGCTTGATAAATTTTCAAAATGATGAGCTATGTGGATTTAATTAGATTAATTCTTATTTAGATGGGAAGAATAACTGGTTCAGGTCGTACAGGCAAGAACAGTACATTCAAGTTGGCCATGCCAGTTCATAGTCTGAGTTTTACTTCTAAGGTAAGCTATGCGTCTTTTTATGGACGTATGACTTCGAAATAGGACAATATCGATCTATTAAAATTCAGCCTAACAAAATAGTTCTCGGTTCGAGGCTCTGGGAAATAACTGCAGAGTTTGTTGGGTTTATTCCCCAGAGCCTTTTGCTGAGGACTACTGTGTTAGGCTATCTATCAAAATTGGTCTACTTCGCATGCCGAAGGCGCTTAACTTCGCCGTAGCTCGTTTAATTATAACTTACTTGGTTATTTACTTTATGTTAAGGTCCAATCTGTGGACAATGCAATCCCACCAGCCACTGTTGTAGAACTACCGCCAGTTCACGTGCATGGCGAGCTCATAACCAAGCCTCCCCGGGCAGTCAGATCCAAGGATGGTCCTCTAGAGACTGAGGAGAGCTTTCGGAGTCGTTCCAGGGCTAAGACACATTTGTACGTGGCGGCAGAAATAGGCGCCTTCCAACACAGTCTGACAACCGATCTGTTGAATCATTTGGTGTTTGTACAGAAGAGCTTCATGAAGGTGTGTTTGGTTGATAGATCATTTTAGAGATTGTGTTTCATTATTGTTTCAGAGATGAGTAATGTAATATGGAATAACACTTATAACAGATGTTTTAATTCTCTAAGGTTGCTAAAGTAGATGACATGCTAAAGATTTCTCGTGGTTTTTATTTCGGACAAAACAGTGTCCAAAAGCAAAACCATTCGAAATTTTTATGCGTCTGAAATTTTAAGCGTCAGAAATATTTACAGTACAGTATAAAACATTCGAATAGCTCCACAGCCCGTTGGTATCCTTTATCGACCGAACTTAAGTTGAGACACAGCAAGAGATACATAACGGCGTGATATAATTTTTGTTATTTTTCTGTCGATGTATTTAACTACTATTTGCGCAGATGTTGTGTCAATCTGAGGCGTGTCCGATATTTTTGATCGAAACTTGTCCGAAGTAAGCTAAAAAAAATTTCCGAACATTAATCGTCCGAAATCTTAACGTCAGAAACTTTTTGCGAGTAACAAAAGAGTTTTTTTATATTCTGAGTTTGCTTAAGTACATGTTTCCGAAGAGGAGGCAGTTTTGTGAATGTAAAAGTTTCCCCCGGTGTAGTGATTTTAACCCATGCTTTGATTTTCAGGAGGTGAATGACGTCGTTCAGCGCGTGTCTGGTGAAAGTCAGCCTGTACCTTTGTGGAGAACAGCTTCAACTGAAGATTTGGACAACATAAAAGAAAAAGAGTTCCCTTTACTTTATTCCTTCCGACTCAATTTGAAGGTAACCTGTTCGCAAGGTGGTGACTGGGATGTTCTAATTTCTTGAGTGTAACATTTAAAAAAACCCCTCCGTTTTCAAATTTCTCCGGTGTACTGTGGGCGGGCTTTGTACCCAAAAGTTATTTTAGCACTTATTTCCTTACTAATCTGTCTCTGTCAGGGCATTCAAGTGACGGCGACAACTCCTTCGTCGACCGCGGTGAGACTGGATACAGGTGTAATGGCATTGGAAGTGTCTAACTCAGCGCCAACATCTAACCTTCTGCCTGGGCAGCTAAAAAGAAGTACGTGTTCAAATAGTGATTAGGATTGAGCGGGTTGTTTGTTATGCTTGTTAAACCCCAGCCCAAGTAACCACATCTGACCAATCAAGATGAACCGAACAATGTAGTGAACCAATAAGAATTAACTCGAGGCAAGGCACGTAACCTTTGCGATGTCGGCAAAAACATGCAACAGCTGGGAAAAAGTGCAACTAAAGTCACGTAGCCATTGCTAAACTTGGGAAAACTACTGCCAAGCACAGGACAACATGTAACCAGTGCCAAGCGCGGGAAAACATGTAACCAGTACCAAGTGCGGGAAAACGTGTAACCAGTGCTAAGCGCGGGGAAACATGTAGCCAGTGCTAAGCGCGGGAAAACATGTAACCAGTGCCAAGCGCGGGAAAACATGTAACCAGTACCAAGCGCGGAAAAACATGCAACCAGTACCAAGCGCGGGAAAACATGTAATCAGTGCCAAGCGTGGGAAAACATGTAACCGATGACAGGCGCAGAATGCGACGGTATAATTATTTCGCTTATGATTGGTTAACAAAACTGTTGGTTTTCTCTGATTGGTTTTAGGATCTTGCATAATGATGTTAGACTAATGGAATAGGTCAGCAAAGATAAGCAAAGAAACAGTTGAATTCTTTACTTAATATCTGCCAAGCTTGCGTAAAAAGCCACTGAACAAGCGCTACGCCGAAAAAGTGTTTTAATACCATGCTTTGGTTTGTCTCCAGGCAGTAGTTATGTGAAACTCTTTGGGAAAGCTCAAGTGGACGTGAATCTCTCCCTTGGTCAATTTGTTAAGGTATTACAGACCTGCCCACTCTCACGGTTCTGCCGTGAGTCTCACTATTTTTTGTCATATCTCACAGTCTCACGACAAGGCTCCCAATCTCACGGTTTTTTGGGAAAAATCTTTCTGAAATGACATGTATTAAGTTGTTGAATAAAAGTGGAATATTTACGAGGAATGCTAGTGCCATAAAGTGATAAAGTAATAAAGAAAAACAATGTACTTACTACTTTTTTGTACCGAGCTGTGATTTTTGCATGTTGAATAACTCATCGTTCTTCTCCCTGTCTGTCCGCCATTTTGAAAGGGGAGTGCTAGAGGCCCTGGGAATGAGGTTGGTGTCTAGTTCCCTTGATGGAAAAGGGGTTTGATCGGAGAAAAATAGAATCTCGCTATTTTTTTGTAGAATCTCGAGAATTTTTTATTCATGGGTCTCCTGATTTTCCTTTACCAGGGGTTGGCAGGTTGGGAAAGAAATAATTTGTTTTGCATGTTGTGCACGATCTTCTCAGGAAGTGATCCAAACGAGAACAGCGTTGTGCTGATTGATTTTTCTTCTCCTCAGAGCCGCAACATAGACAACGAATTTGATTTCCAACAATTGGCCTACTTCAAGACCAGGATCGGAGTAAGCAATTCATTTCAGGTAAGTGAGGGGGTTTATTCAGGGAATTAGGGAACAAGAAGTTTTACCAGACCGACTGACTGCAGCAAAAAGTGCCGCCCGCCTTCAGGGGCAATGATTTTAATGCGGGGAAAGTAACTTTTCTGTCACATGTCCCACAGGCAAGGGCGTACGGTAAGTTGTTTGCCAGTTAGACCATAAAATTAAAAGGAATGCAAAAGAAAGGATGCCATTACCCTGGTTAAGCAACATTTCACAGCTACTTGTCCGAAAGGAAAACTGGAATGCAAAATTTTTTTCTAGCCCTGTGACTGATTATGAAAACTAATTCTGTTCACTGCAAGTAGTTTGCAGTGAGCACAATTAACAACTTTTTGTGTCTCTGTTCATACTACAGGACAGCAGGTCAGTAGCTGGAACGGAAGACAAGGAGACGTTCCTTGTGACGCTGACCAAGCCCTGTTTGTACGTGCAACAGGTGGCATTTGACAAAGGTGAGAGCACATGAACATACATTGGTTCTATAGCAACGAGAGCTTGGAATGTTGTTTCAGTCCTTGACTCTCACTTTTTCAGACTCATGTCTATTGTGTTGATTATTTTCTCTTCAGCTGTTCTAGTTTATTTGAACTACAAGAATGCATACGAACACTGGAACGAGCAACGACTTGCTCTGAATAAAGAGGTGGGTTACTTTCACTACCTGCATGCTCCCTTGATTCAGCTTGAAGATATGTCACATTTTAATCATTTTTTTTTAGATGATGTTCGGTCATAAAGCTCAAAATTCGTTACGTTGTCTGCCACAAGTTTGATGTCCGTTTGCATTCTCCACATTCTAGTTGTTTTCCTGTCACGTGTCGCGTCCCTCACGTGATCCAGTTGTTTTCCCGCCAAAATGTGTCGTTTCCGTCACATGGTCTGATTGTTTTCCCGCTATTAATGTGTCGCGTCTGTCACATGATCCAGTTATTTTCCCACCATAATGTACCGCGTCCGTCACATCTTTCGCCTGTTTCTCGCACTAATATTCTGTTTCCGCCACAGTTTCAGATGTTTCCCGCCATCGTGTGCCGCGTTTATCACTAGTTCCAGTGTTTTTCCCACCATAATTACTGCTTTTGTCAATAATGTAGTGTCTTCCATTTGTCTCCCGTCATCGTGTGCCACTTTCATCACATGTTCCAGTGCATTTCCTGGCGTAATGTGCTGCTTGAAGGCCGATTTCACTCGTGGATCGTTTTACTGTCTAGCGTCATTATAGAGTCGAGCCTTCCGCTCGCGGACGCGCCCTTTTAATGCCGACTGTGGTTAGCAGAATGGCCGAATATCTAGAGTTGGCGAGACCAGATGTAATTCAGAAGTGTTAACCATAGACTAATTCAGTTGTCTTCAGAAAAAACAAATCTACAATACCGAATTTTCCCTGCTTCAATGACCTAAGAGAGCGTGTGTT
>CM042754.1:14463967-14491467 GCA_022496165.2 Catalaphyllia jardinei
TGTGGTTCGCCGACAAATTTGACACAGACACGGAGGACTGGAAACCAAACTTCGAGACTGCGGAAATGATCAGATGCAGCAGATGTAAGGCATCATGGACTTTTGAAGAACAGTTCGTGGCTAGTCTGACGCCGCGTTTCATCTCGGCTAAGAGACTCTTCAGGGACTTTTCAGAATTTAACAGCAAACTCGCTAAGCATCGCTCTTCAGTCCTTGTGATAGAGAGCCAGACTGCTCTTCAACATGAATTTACGAACGGCGCGATCCCCAACCCGTGTACTGTTTAATTCTGACAGGTCCCTGAAGAGCCTCTTGGAGTCTGTTGAGTCTTCCGAGTCTCTTGTTGTACTTGCCACAAACTATTTTTCACAAGTATGTGACAATTCTTTATTATTTATTATATGGAGGAGAGTGTTTTACTGGGAACTAAACCACTCGTAGATTCCATTTGCCACTTCATCCGGGAGCCGAGTGGCTTATTTTCCGTATGTCACCCTTGTGAGTGTCGTATCGTTCAATGACGTCACGATTACCGCCTTTTGCTTTTGTTGAATTGGTTTCTCGCGTCGCGTTTGTTGGTTAGGATAAAAGTCTCCATATAATAAAAAGAACATTACATGTTGGCTCGAAGATATGAATTTTATGTTCTCGTGGCAAGAACAATATCTCACTCGTTCGCTTCGCTCACTCGTGAGATATTATTCTTGCCACTCGAACATAAAATTCATATCTTCTCGCCACCGTGTAATATCCTCTATATATGATGTACGAGGCTCATGGCAAGCTAATGAATTATGATTAATGCATTGGACTTTGGATCAATCATCCTGAGTTTTAGCACTGGTATGTATGGTGATCACTTTGCTCTTTTCTTTACCTTCACTGGGCCTCTCTGCACCTACGATATAAATATATATGTGGGCAGGGCAACCTGAAGAAGAGGGACTTTCCATAAAGTAACATAATTCATACTATGAGAATAATCTCAGGAAATTTTGGCCAGGTTTGCCTGCCCTGGTACAACTTTACCTACTGTTCAAGTGCACCTTTCGACATTCGGAGGAAAACATTGCTTTTCATTATTTTAATTTAGTTTAGTTTATTTTAATTGAAGTACTTCTTTGATCATTTTATCTTGTCACTTGAAGGTGTTGTTCCAGAGGGAACATACGAGCTATGCTCAAGAACACAGAGGTACCCTGTGTCAGGAGGTGAGATATCAGACTTACATACGACACATATAGCAGAAGATCTCTTTCGTCAGTAAAGCACTTAGCTTGTCACTAGTCTCCCTGTAACTTAGTGGTTAGAACATCCTTGGTTTCACTTCCTTTGGGGACTCGTATTTTTCTTTGTTCCATGTTATCTTGTGACGTCCGAGTCTCCATCTTTCTCGTGTGAGCCTATTCTGTTTTACTTCTTGATTATAGTTTTTTCGTTGACTTGAGCATTTTTATTTACCTTGGGATTTTGGACCATGACTGTGCGAACAACTGACCGATTGTCATTTTATGATTTAAGGCTGCTCAGTCACACATTATGAAGCCCTGCTGTCTAAAAAGCTCCCGGGTAGCCTCGCAGCTCGCACAAGCTCTAAATTTCATTGGCGAGGATAGAGTCGCAGCCCTTTTGTTTTAGGGCTCGGGTCCATTGTTTCTGTTGTTTGTTCTTTTGTTAAACCTCAAGGGTGGCCTCCAATCAGGTGACACCTTGTGTAAGAGCTGCGAGGTGACCAAAAAAGCTCTCGTTTTTCTCCACACCGCACCTTTGCTGCTTTAGGTCTATTTATTGAAACAATCTACCTTTGGCCCAAGGATCAAATTCCACTTTAGAAATGACATAAAAACACTGATTAAAGAATCGTTTATGACATTTTATAGTGTTAGTAGGTTTTAGCTGTACTCATTATTTTATCACTTTTTAACACTTTGTGTGTTTGTATGTATCTTACTTTTAGCTTAAGTAACGTAGTTGATTTGATTTAAAATGCAAGGTTTGTTTTTATCGTTAACTACTTGTTCATCGAGAGTGACGTCTTTGCTAGAAAATCTCAGACCTTGCCGTATTGATCCAGCGATAGCGAGGTCAATACTACTTGAGATATTCCATTAAGACCGAAGGTACGAGGTTAATAAGTTTTTTATTGTATGGCTTTTTGCTTTGTTTTGGCAAGTCCATAATTGGCCCGTGGGCATCACAGAAGAATAATACCCTACAGTTAGCCGATCAGAGCGTGCGTTACGTTGGCTACAAAAACAAGCCATATAGTAATGTTATTTATTACCTCATCAGATATGATAAAAGCAGGAAAGTGGGTGATGTCGTTTCAATGGCGTATGTGCGGTATCGAGTTACATTGTGACACCAGCATTGGAAAGCACCTGTCATCATTGGGGCAGACGCTGACCGCACTGGCTGGTGAGCCGGATGTAGCTAACATTGACTCGGTGACGGAAGCACAGGACAGGGACCCCAGCCTGGAAACAGATGCCACAGGCCGAGATGAAGTAGACAGCATGGCTGGATCATTAGGTCGGCGTAAATCCAAAAATATCGAGAAGACCATGTGGGAACAGGCTCGTAAAGTCAATGAGCTTAGGTAAGGAGGAGATAAGCGTCCCTCTCTAGTTTCACTGTTTTCAATTTTGTTTACTTTTGTTTTGAGTTGTGGTTGTTGTATAAGGCATTGTGATTGTGTCGGGATGGAGTCTGTAACATGGCGTCCAAAATCGTTGCTAGGGATCCTTAGATTGGGCTACAAGTACGAGATTGAGTACGAATACGATTTTCGAATTTTAAACCAGTGTCGTTTCCAGAGTCCTCGCTCTTCACGTTGGTTTTAGGTAGAGGGTAGCTCATGGAATGAGATGGGTATGGGACGTGAAAATGTGACGCCTGCAAACTACAATTGAAAAGTCTTTCTCGTACTTGATCTCGAACTCAAATTTCATTAAATAAGAAACAGTGTTTATTATTTTATAACTGAGAAAATTACTTCATTGTCATTAGGCTACAAGTAGGCAAATTTATCATCAATGTATTATTTTTAGTTTTTTCTCTGCCTGAAATAACGAGCACTTAAACGATGTACACAAATCGTGATACATACAAAATTTTTAAATTGCACAAGCCGGAGGCTCGGCAAGTTCGAGAGAATATAAAATATTATTGGTAGTGGAAATCCTCAATAGTCTATATTCGTATTCCCGGTATCGGACTGGAACTTGCTTGCAAGTGAGGCTGATGCTGGGGAGTCTTTTCAGACACAAATTACATTAATCTCTTTAATGATATTCCCCCGCATGAGCCTCCATTGCAAGCTGGTTCCAGTCCAGTCCCGAGAATACGAATATGGCCTATTGCACTCGCATTCATACAATTTCTTGTACTAATTTAAATACACTGATTTATGTTACTTTTTTCGAGCTTTTTTCTGGCAATTCCCTGAGATTTTCGGAAATTTATCCAAACATTTTGCTAATATTTCAGAATCTTTTCCCAAAATCAACGGTGTCCGAAGATGATATTATCACTGAATATTGGGTACAATGTGATCCTTTTTCAAGAATTTGTATTCCTTTTTTTTTTTGCAGGAGGAAAAACGCTGTGGAATCGTACATCATGGAGCAAGAAACAAGACTTCTTCAAGATTTGGAGAGCGCGGTCTTTAACGAATTTCGTAAAGATGTCCGCAAAAAACTTCGGCGGCATTCTCGATCTGGCCGATCGGGACTGCCGAAGATAACGGACTCTGATCGAGCCATTCTGCACCGCAAGAAGGCCATGTCAGAGAAAGTCCGCGGATCCAGGGCACGTTCTCGAGTTCGACGCCAAGGGAGCAGTGATGTGGAGGAGATGGAGAGTGAAATGGTAGAAATGGGTTCTAATTCGTCGACGCCGCAAAAATCAAGGAGGTATTTAACGAGCGATTCTCCAGTGATTATATGCGAAGACAACACTGAGAATGCAATTTTTGGAAACCGTTCACCGTCCCTTCCAGACATCTTAAATGTCGGGAACAGCGCCTCTAAAGTAACTCATGAAGATCCGTTGCCATTACGCAACCCGTCGCACCAGGAAGGGGAGGGTACGTCAGGACCCAGAGTGACCTTCAGGACTGCTAGTGAGTCCGATTATGACAGCGGCGCATCTCAAAAGTCCATTTCTATACAACAGCAGCAGCAGCAACAGCAACAACAACAGCAACAGAATCTTGATTTTGAGTTGGATGTGGCTGTTGTTATTGACAGCGGCAAGTGTGTGTTTTATCCCGCTGATGAAGGAGACAAGGAGGAATCTGCAGACTCTAAGTTAGTAATAATACGGAGATTGTTTTGTGATATCTTGGATAATCAAGTTTTGTTAAAATGGGGAAATGTTAAATGTTTACAGTGGTTGGTACGTTCAGCTACATGTAGCTAGTTCCTCGGGCATGCCACTTAAACTGAAAAAAAGATTTCATATAAGGGTCTACCAAGAAACAACTTTAGCGTAGTGGTCTGAGCGGGACTTGAACCTGCAATCTCCGCATTGCAAGTCTGGCGCCCTAACCACTCGGCCACGCTGCTTCCCTGTTATTAGTTATCAGTGTTATCAACCGAAGTTGACGGCTGAAACTGACAACACCTAACGAGACGTGTTTTTAACGTTCCTCGAAACCATTTCGAATTATCTGTAAAGATACTCTAGTCCTCTACTTTATGTTATTACTCGATTGTTTTATGTCTTTTTTATTCGTCGATGTACTATAGTTAAACCTCTAAAAACTTCTCAGCCATTATATATCGTCAAGCAAAAGTACTCTCCAGTGGAAAAATGAATGACTGCCTTACCGTTTCATATACTGGGAGTGTGAAAGCTGATGAAATCGTAAAAGTCTAAACACCTTTTTCTTTTCATTCAGAAACACTGGCAAGCGTCTTCAGTTATTTGATCCAACGCGAGGTAAATTATCATCTCCTGTGTTTCAAACTACTCTGGGCCCTAAGCGACAGAAACAAAGCACACAAGAAAAACCCTCTCAACCCGAGGACACTAAGATATTGCTGCCTGCTGTGGATGTCCGGGTACACTACCACTCTAACATCGACTCCGAAAACGTTGGACCCCCTGGGACCCCTCCGGTACAGAGCGGGGGTACCGCTACAGTATGGGTGGACGATGGCCCCACGGATAGCGAGTCTTCAAACACCGTTTACCCCGAGACGCCGGATCAGGGAACGCCGGGCATGGATAATTTAAACTCTAGCAATACCTGCCACAGGAAAATCGTCAAGAAAGCAGGGCTGTACGTGTGGGTGTTGTTCCAGGCATTGCCTCAGGAAATGGTCTTAAAGCCACGTCTGTTGGATTTCATAGAGCAAGCGCTTCAACCAATCAGCGTGCCGGGCGAAGAAGAGGTGGTAGACGGCGGGGGAATAGCTTCGGGTGAGGACAGCGACACAGAAGGCGAGGTAGGAGGTTCCATTGTGTCATCTTCCATGTCGGAGCATTCTTCTTTCCCAGTGGATGTGGTGGTCGTGATCCGAGTGCAGCCGTCTGATATTCGCTTCAGTTGCCTGCCAGTGTCTCGGGTGGAGTGTATGTTACGGCTTCCCGCTTTAGATGTAGTCTTTTCGTCCAACTCCAGTCCAAACAAGTCATTGGTACAGACTCCTTCATCTCGTTTCTCTTCTCGGGACTACTCCCGCCTCCGAGTGGACCAACTAGACACCACTCTGACGCCATCTTCGCTGACCTTTGACAGCGGTGGCATCAGCTTCACCGTTTGCCTCTCGCGCTTCTCGTTCTGCATCTTCCATCCTTACGGGAAGCAGCACACAGGTTTGGGCCGCTCCCCCAGCAACACATCCCCGGAGCAGGAAGAAAACCCTGAAGACAACCGCCCGCGATTTCGTTTCACTTCATCACAGCCCTTGTCAGGGAAGAAAGACTCATTAAGCTTGAACGTAGAGTTTGTGAAGTTCAATCTGTCACGCAGAAGAGTTGGTTTGGCGGGTGGCGTGACGGAAGACAAAACAAGGGCGCCATCGCCTGATCTTCTGGCCGGGACGGGAACTGGGTCATCAACTGTTGTCAAAGTTTCTGGTAAGCTTGATCGTTCCAAATTATTTTCCTTCAACAAACAATCTCTTTTCAGGATCGAGAGTTAAAACAACTGTTGTGATTCGGTGAGGCTCGTACATAGTGATCCGTCCGAATTCGTTATTGGAAACTTGCAGTCAGAACCTCAATCGCATCGATTACGGGTTACCTCTTTCGCTTAGTCTGTCGCGCGTGACGCGAAAGAAAACCACGCGCATGCTCCTCTCTCCCAGAATTTCGCGCGGGGCTAAGGGAAAGAGGGACCACCCGCCGTGTATAATCTCTAGAACCTTGTCCAACTAGAGAACCTTCAGTGAAAATATTGTCCTCGATTTTTGCCTAGGTATCTGTGACATCGGCTCGGCAGCCTTCAACTACGACATGCGACGACTGAACGAGATCTTGGACTTTCCGAAAGCGTGGTACAAGAGGGGACTTGTCCAGCGGTTGTTCTTAGGAAAAGAGGGCTCGTACGCGACAAAGACCTCGGCGACGGGATCAGAAATGAGCCCTGAAGTGCCCTCTCCTAGCACGAACGAGGATTTGAAAAGAAGGTAAAATATGAAATTTTTCAGAGAGAAAGCTACATTTGGAGACACAATTAACTGCCTTGAGTCGCTGTAGACAGGTTCCCAACAACAACCATGAAAAATTTGAAAATTCAAAGTGCGCCCTTTATTTACGGAAAGTATACGACAGCGGTTTCCTTACTTGGGACTTTCCAAGTCTTCTCTCCTTGAGCGTTTTTTTTAAATATACCAAAACACTTCTATCACAAGGTATCGGCTGTAGACGGATGGCCAGAAGGGCGACCTGACCACATACAGGTATCGTTACAGTAGTCCTTTTCCGAGCTGAGCTACGCCTCGCTATGAAAGCGAGGCCTGGTGCTCAAGCATTTGATATGAAAGGATGGAGCTCTATGGTCTACTTGTTGAACAATAATCACAAATACCAGCAGTAAAATGCCGGAGCACAAAAAGAAACTACGCCTAACGGACAAAAACATGTTCTCACTAGTATTGCTTGTAATATGGCGAACATTTTTCTTCTGATTTAGCCTGACTAAATCTGCACTGTCCTTGTTAGTTAGAGACTACTGTAAATTTTTTTTCAGATCTGCGTCCCTTGATGATAAAGAGGTACCAGTCCCGCCTCCGGCAGGACGTGGCAAGCTTTCGTTATTTCGCTCCATGTCTGAGTCTCACGATGATTCTGTACCTCCTGCCACTCCGATTAAATCACCAGTGAGCAAGCTAAAACCAGGTTGGTACTTTGAAAATATCCCTTTATCAAACCCTAACCGAATGATCTTGGTTATTTATTTCATGTTATATAATAACCCAAGTTATTCTCGCATTTTGATTGGTTCTTGCCCATGATCTATTAGAGGACAGATGCACGATTGACGTCATCATTACAAAGTTTTTCTTTCTGCCGTTTTAAAATGGCGGAAAGTTTTGAGAATTAGGATAATATTTTTTGACTTGGTAAAAGATAAGGTACAAAAAGTCTTTCCGAGGCATTGAACAGGTTCGAGAAGCCATAAAACGAAAGATAAAGCCATTTCTTTTAGAAAATGATACAGAAATAACTTTCTAGCAGCCTCAGTCGGCAGTCGAGCGAGACTAAATCACGCACAAACTTTGTCTTGGTAAGCCGAGAACCATCGCTTTATCTCGAATTTAACAAACCCAATAAACAAAATGTTACTGAGATTAATTTATTTTAAAAAAATTCAACTTTTCCCAGTGTCAAAACAACTGTTGACACACTGGTTGATGTCAGGAATGAAACATCAGAAAATCACTTCTTAAAATGGGTAAAATAAAATACATAACCTTGCTTTCCGATGCGAATGTTCCTGTCCGTTTCAGGGCACAGCAGCGAGCTAAGTATAGCTAACCACAGCTCACGATCAACAGTATTGCAGCTAAAATGTGTCTCCGACACTATATCAGGCTGATTTGAGAATCACCAACCACAGAAAACAAAAATCTCCACCGTCATTTACGCTCCTTTCATTCAAAACTCGAATCGAATGGCCTCTAGGTTGACCGCAACCACAAGTTTTTCGAGCGTATTTTTTCACAGGCGGCCCAGACGTTGTTTGTGATTTACATACGTGACAGTATTGCGTTACGTTTCGAGCCATTTAAGAGAATGTATGAAAATGGTTCGAAAATCGCTCTAAATTCAACTTGTAGTACAGGATTTAAATAAAAGAAGCTTACCTTAGTCGGCGCTTGAATTACTTTGAAGTCTTTGTGACAGCTGAGCCGTTCTAAAGTCGTTCTAAGGCCATTTTGACGATTTGAACTTTTCCAGGTTTGCTTTCCTGGAAACGTTCAAATCGTCAAAATGGCCTTAGAACGACTTTCGTGCAAAGGCGGGCAAAGGCGGGGCAAAAGGCCGGCTTTTACGTTATGTTGAAATATTTTGAAACAAAAAAGGCTTTTCGTTATTATATAAAACAAATAGATTCCATGTTGCCGTGCGTCTGATTCAGTAATAGATCACACAAAACGTCAAAATGTGTAAGAACATCAGTGACACACTCGGCTACGCCTGGTGTGCCACTTTTTTGTTCTTACCACATTTTGACGTCATCTGTGATCTATTACTGAACAGACGCACGGCAACATGGAATCTATTTGTTAATTAGTTGGAAGAATTTTGAGATATCTATGGATGAGGCACTCAGCTGGTCAATGGAAGACTTTTTGATCGCTTTTGGGCCCAAGGTTAAAGGTTGCAGGTTACGTGAACTTTCCTTCCTGTCTCCTTATGCTGACTGGTGTAAAGCTGAGCGTCGAGACATAAAGCCTTGGTTTACAGCGTACATCTTTGATATTGGACATCCATGTTATGGCCTATTAACAACTTTCAAATCGACCGGTATCACGTGACTATATCGCAGGCTCCAGTTTAGAGGTCATTGAGGTCACGTGTATTTTTTTGACCGTTGCTCAGGTAGCGGCTTTCGATTGAATCGCGAGCTTACGTCAAATGAACGTATTGTAATCAGAAACTTCGCTTTTTAATCTATATAATATGTCGTATTGTTGTAATTCAACAGGTCATCGTAAAGTGGCATCGTCTGGCAGTGCTTTCTTCGGCCTTCTTCCTACTTCTCCTAGTCTCTTCCGGTCCATGACTATGAGCGGGACTCGGCATGGGTTATTGAGTTCCTCGGTAACCTCGCCTCTGAGCTCCAGAAGAAGGTCTTCAGTATCAGGTGGGGAGCGCGTGTGTTTTCGTTTCTGTTCTGCCTTTTTGGTAACTTGAAAAGGTAACAACTATTTTCTCATTGTCTGTCATAAAGTGCCGGAAGACAATCCTAAAATAATTATATATTAAGGTTGAAAAACACGAAAGTTTTGTAAATAGAAACAACGCAAAAACAAGAGACAAGGATGGCTGGGACATAGTAAAGTCTGAGATGGATTACGTTATGAAATTAAAACACTTCTGCTTAGCTTTTCACTTTTGCGACGCAGCTTCTATTCAGTGCTACTACCAGAACCAAGGCTGCTGCCTTACAGTAGCCCAGCAGCCTGGGGCACCTAAGAAAATGCTTTGGGCGCGTGGCCTAATTTTTTTTTCCGCAGCTCCTAAATCATTACCTGTTGGGCTCCCAACTTCTCAGCTTTTTCCCTTCTGTGCTCCTTGAAATATTTGTTTGGCAGTAGTCTTGGGAACCGTACTACCTAGGAGAAAACTGAACAATGAAAACGTAAACTGACAAGAATGGACTGGTAGCTTCTGGTGAAGGCAAGTAACGGTCAGTTTGACGTGAAAAAACATAAACACCATCGACTCCTGCGTTTTTTACACTCTACCGAAGAGATTCAGTCGTTGACGGCGAATCATTGATGTAAATCTTAATCGAAAAATTTAGCTTGAAAAATCGTTTTGTGACAACTAAACCGAAACGCGTACAAAATTTAGGATTGAAACTAACCAATCAGCAAATAGCAAAGTTTCCTGAGAGGTTCGTAACAGTTCGCATTTTGTTGGTTTTTCAATTTTGTTAAGAGTTATTGTTTGTCATCCTCAATGTTGTGGGTTTATTGAGAAAAAGACCACTATCCTTTGTTGTTAAGTAACCTTCTGGTTGGGTAACTCTTTTCCAAATGACTCTGTTCAAGTAGTCGCACCGTTAACTTTGACATACAAACGGTATTAAATCTATGTCCTGTTTCAGATGGCAGGAAGCAATCTGAACGTCAGCAGCTAAAAGTTATCGAAAGCTCATCAGAAACGGAAGCGGACGGACCTCTGAGTCATTCCTCCTCGTCCAGTCTTGGAGGGACGAGGTCCAAGTGGGAGACTTTGGTGGTTGTGGCTGTGAACCTGTCTCGACTTGACATTTCGACAAATATGGGCAGTGTTATGGGACAGACACTGTAAGAACATGCTCCATCTTTTTACAATTTGATTTCTTTTGCGTGCGCATTTTGTTATTCGTCTCATTTACACTGTTGACTGAAATTGTTATTGATCCAGGCATAAAATGGGTGGTTTCTTCCACTTAACTTACAATATTTTAATTATTCTGCCATCGCTCTGGACTAAAGCGAAAAAAAAAACCTCACACCGAAGTTCATGAAAAAAAAAATCAGGTATACTGCTCTTCTTAGCCTTGAATCGAAGTTAAAATTTTAATATATCAAAAAATGGTCTAAAAGTACTCTTCTCCCTTTGTTTTTGCAGTCGAACTCATGTTAAACGGCCACATAGTAAACGACCAAGATAATTTGGTTTTATCAACTGGATTGATATTGGGAGTTGGCCACCGTAAAGAGATTCGAAAGCTGACGTTTCCAGTGTTAGTTAATACTCCCCAGCGACGCAGCACCACAATTTCTTTAGAAACTTACCCCCTTTATTAAACGACCAATCTCATTATTCGGCCAGTAATTAATTTCCTGATGAAGAGCTTGTTTGAGCGGCCAGCTTCCTTTAAGCTGCCACTATCTTTTTCCCCGAGGGTGTCTGTTTACTGAGTAGGGTTTCACTCTGTAATGATTTGTTTTTCAGCTGGAGTACAAGTGACCTTCGTTCCCAGTGCCACTTGACTCTCACTAACGCGGGTCGCCGTGAGCTGAAGGGTTCAGTGAGTGTCAGGCAGGCGGTCTATGAGGCACGGAGCGGGATTGTTGGCGGACATATTGAAATACAAGAGCTCAAGACGCGAGGTACGGGAAATTATCTTTCGACGCATTTCTTCTTTTTCATTGGCCGAGAACACACCACGTGACACTCACGTGGCCCGTGACCTGCCAACTGCTCATGCGTGTTACCGTCTAAATGGGTTTTGCTGCAAATATTTTGCTCATGCGTAATTGTTACCACCATTTTGTGTGAGAAATGGCTTATCGCTTCCCTGAGCTGTCAGAGTGATTAAGTAGATTATTATTATTTAGTAGATTAGTAGATGATGATGATGATGATGATTATTATTATTATTAACTTGTTGATCGATTGATAAAACAATTACTGAACTCAGTGGCTGCGAATTATCGCGATTTTCTGTGTCTCGCAGATCAATTCTGGTTCAGCACTGAAAAATCACGCTCAACACCGTCCAATAATTGTTAAATATCGGTCAGTGAAAAAGCAAACAAACAAACAGGCAAACCACCAAACATAAGAGATATATTGAACTGATGTGGAAACTGCCTGATTCAGCCACAAGGCGCATAAAAGCTGCTCGAAATTTCTTTTCCCTGTAGCTTGTCACTGACGTGGTTCTTTTTCTTTTAATTAAATTTTATTTTCCAGCCGACATCAACGAAGAGCGAGGCTGTAACCCACAGCACCTGATCCACTTGAGCCTGCGGTACGCTGAGGCGCGTGTTGACTACATGGGAACATGTATACTGATGGGAAACCTGTCTGCATTCAAGACGGACCTGCGCGATGAGTGGACGCTACAAGAAACGACAAGCCCTTCTACTGGTTAGCTATTATCACTTCCTGTACTTAGTCCAGTATTTTCATTGACTGGGAGTTTGTTTTCCTCTCGAAACCAGGCAGAGTGTTAGGCGAGACGCTTTTGATTGGGACGAGACTAGAGCAAGGCATTGACGAAAAGACCTAACACCTTCTCGTCCATAGACACCACAGTTGCGTTCGCTTCGCGGATGATCATTCGTTAGATCCGAAGAGAATAGACCGGCTGGCAAAAGTCCAGCGGACTGGCTTCTTGTAATTGACTGATTTCTACAAAAAGTTTCACATGATACTGTGCAAACGCTTTCCTGTTATTACTGATTTTTTGTTAAAATGAATTGGGTCTTTTTTTCGTTCTTTTGCAGATAATTTGTTCGAACAGGAGCGTGAACCAGTGAACGCTAAAATCTACATGCATGGTGACCTGGCCTGGAATGATTTCAAGATCATGATTTGTCGCTCCACTACTCCTGACATGGTCAAGATGATTGCTAAGATTCAAGAATTTGTCGCCCAGCAACACAGAAACAGCATCCGGGCACTTTCTTCTCTTCGGCCCCATATCACTTACATCGCGGGCGATGTGATGTCATCACTGTCTTCACCAGTCTCCACAGGATCGTCAACCGCCGGCAAAGAAGGGAATAAAGACGGTTGGTGTTGTGGCCTTCGTGTGGTATTCACTGCTATGGCAGAAAAGAAGTACTTTGGTTCTAGGCTTGGAATACTATTAGATCTCCTAACTGACTGTGGACCTTGTTTTTGAGAATATCGGACATTACTAAAAACTGGATCATCGGATAATGCAGTTGTAGAGTTTTCATTGGCTAAGCCATCATGGTATATGAGCCATTATACCATGATCTACAAAAATTGCGAGCGTATGCGTGATTTTTTGGGCCTTTTTGGTTTTATTGTAGTCTAGTTTTCTATATTTTGGGGGCGTTTTTAATAAAACAATTATTCCACTCGCGCTTGTTGGATATGAGATGACTATAGCCAACTCGGTGCTACGCGCCTTGTTGGCTATCTATCATCTCATATCCAACGCGCGCTCATGGAATAATTGTTAAATATCACCAGTCGGCTTGTAAATGAATTGACATCTTTTATAGAAGTTAAGATGACTATTTCTAGCAAAATTCTCTAAATTTTGCAAAATTGGTGTTTAGTTGAGATCGCTAGAAAAAGTCAGTTTCAAAATAAAAGAAATCGCTCAATGAAAAAGTTTAAATAACTTAAGTGGCTAGATTAAGTTGTAGTTTCAAAAAAGGAACCTTATTTAAAGTAGCTGTTATATATCGCTCGGTTAGAGCCATTCACCTCTTTCTCGTTTCGTTTTCACAGGTCTGAAGTATCAACACTGGGGTAAAGTATTGAACGCAGTTAGAAGCCTCAAGTTGAGTGTCCTGAGCAGCCCCCTGCCCGAGAGAGGCGTGCTGCTGGGAGGTAGTCTGGCCTTGCATGGCAAAGCCGTCTCTCTGGCTTGCTTCCATGGAGTTAACTTCCGCTCTCAGTCTTGGGTCTTGTTTACACTTCAGAGACCTTACATGACGTTCACTAGTAAAGTGTGCACTGTGGAGAAGAGTTGTCAGGTGAGGCGCGTCAAAGCCGTGCAGGATCTCTCGCTTAGGCTCGGTCATGGCGCGGAGGACTCTGTCAGTGGGAAACTGTCGCCTTCCTCAGGTAAGGGATCAAGCCTGCCTTTGCTCTCACTTTCATCGCGCACAGGAAATACAGAAATACGCGCGATGATGAAATACGTCATTCTCCTGAATTTTCTGCTAGACAATATATCGATGTTATTAAGAGAATTAACATGTCAATCACTTTTGGGAAATGAAAGCGTTATTATTTATATTTTTCACAGCGCACGTGGGGATCATTCAAAAGGTTGCTCGCGGCAGGAGGAACCCCCCGTCTATGGGCAGCACGGTACAAGATTGGCTTAACTATGTCTGTGCAACTGGGGAGGACATAAGTCCAACCGATTCCACCGCGCCTTCAAGTTTCGATAAGCCTCGCGATCGCTCAGAATCTGGGGCAGGTCCTGGTAAAGCTATGTCGAAAGATCGACGATCGAGCTACACGGCCGGCTTTCGATACGAGCACGAAACGGAGGCCATCTTCGCGATTCCGAAGTTTGAGATGGAATTCCGATCAGAACACGATATGCCGATGACTTCAATCGCATCCAAGTGGGTCCTTAAGAAAAAGAGGTGAGAAAGCTAAGCTGATCACACTAAAATGGTTATTTGCACTAACTTCCTTGAAATAAAACCAATCATTTTGACTGAAAGATGTGTTCCTTGCGTTACCAGCGCTTCGTCCGTCACGCTCCTTCCCGTGACACCCGCAAGCCCACATGTAGTGGAGACAAGCCTGACCTCATCCTTCGATGATGGGCTTTGTGTTACAGTAGATGTGGGCCTTTTATTCTTCTTACATGACGTGGTACAGACGTACATAAAAGAGAACGAGACCACTTCTTCAGGTGCGTGTCTAAACAAATATTTGCTCTTTGTTTACAACGTTGAAGTGCGCCGTTTCAATTTCCTCTGTACCTGTACATGGTTCAAACAGCGTGTGCTCCTACTTACAAATGGACCATTTTACAGTTGTATATTCAGTGACCTGGCCTTTGACTGGCAGCGAGGCTGCAGGTGACCTTGTTTTGATAAAGACCTCATTAGTTTTCTTGAGTCAACCAAGATGAGAGGCCCTGGGAACGAGGTTGTTGTTGTGTAAATGCTAACTAGTTGGTATTTAAACGAGAAAAGGTCTGTATCATAGTAAGGTCACCTCCAGCCTCGCCTGCATTCATAGGCCAGGTAACTAAGCACACAACTGTGAAATGGCCCATTGGGTGGTGAGTTGTTAGAGATGTGTACAATGCCATTTATCAGGCGCATGTTTTAACACTGTTTTGTTTTGTCTTCGTAGGTTCCATTCCACGGGGAATGTCTCCACCCTCGCGCGTCCGCAAAGAGCGCATGACTGAAAAAGAAGACAGAGAGAAAGCTCCCAAACCGGAAGCCAAGAGGATACGTCAGTTCCGGAGCAAGCACTGGAAACTAGAGCCTCGCGTCCGTTTCTTGTCCTGGGCTGGAAAGAACATGGACCCAGTTAACATTGACTGGGTTCTACAGAAGCTCGGTTTCTCGCATGCGCAGTTGACCATTCCGAAGTGGGCCCAGCGTGGGGCCATGGACCCAATGGACGCGTTTTTGTCGCTATTGGTTGACAGACTTTTGGCGGGAATGCAGGAGAGCGCGTCATACCTAGGCGACGAAAATTAATTCAGCGTCTTTGCCGAAATAATTATAATCATGAACTCATTGACAATTGTGATAATTATGATAGTCATGATGTTATAATCATGATTATCGCAGCAAGAGTGATATCTATGATAATTATGATACTCATAAGACTAATAAGACTAATTTATTCTTTTTGAGCCTGATTTAGTTTTGTATTCTGACAATTATTTTTCACTCTTTTTGTCATATTTCATTTATGCTTGCAGCTGTTACTTTTTTACAAAAATGCAAAGTACCCGACTTCTTGTTTCTAGCACTGTTGTATTTTTTGCATCATTTGACGGCCGTTTTTTTATTCCTCTTTCCATGTGATCGAATTAGTTTTTAATGTTATTTTTGCAAGCTCCCTTTAAATTTAGCAAGCTTCTGTTGGCGAGTATCAAAAACCCATATGGTGGAAAGCAAATTAGGCTGCTAATTATAGCTTCAAGTGAGGGAGGTCTATCAACTCCCCAAAGATTTAATTTTCTGCTAAAACGTAATGAAACTTTTTACTTGTTGGTGTCCTAGATAGGCTCAAGCGATAATCAGCCGCATTTTAGTCGGCGTGGAATTATTACTAATGAAATAACGCTGGTGTAAATATTTTGGGGGCTATTTATATATTTCAATTTTGAACTTTTGCATTCAGAGAGATAAATGTATGCTTTTGAATTCTGTGGACTCGTGGTTAGTTCGTGAATTATATTACTGTTTTTTAGCTCGATACGAGAGGTGTTAAAAAACAAGTACTATAATTTTGGATACTTTTAACGATGTGTAATTTTGCGAAATTTAGATATCTTATGCTAATTCTCAGTGCCCAATAGTTTTATGTTGGTTGATAATAAACTGAAAGGAGCTGCTGAGAATAAGAATCAAGGCTGGTTGAATGCTATGTCGAGTTTTATAGTAAACTGAACGTTTTCGGAGCCTTGTGTCTAATCCTAATTATGAAGTGACAAAGCTGGAATATTATTGCTAACTGATTAATGAACGAACAAATAAAACAACGGACGCACAAACGAACGAGCGAACAACCGACCGAACGAACGAACGAACGAACGGACGTACGAAAGTGTGAACGAACGAAAGAACGAACGACCCAACCAACGAACGAACGACCCAACCAGCGAACGAACGTACGAAAGTGCGAACGAACGAACGAATTGTCAGCATGATTTTGAGAAACTCCAAAACGGAACACAGCTCTTTTTTGGCTTCGCAGACTGTTAACAGCGAAAAGAGCGGAACCAATTAGGAAGTAAAGAATAACTGCGGTGGGCGAAATGTGAAAGCGGCTTTGTATATTAGCGGAAACGATCTAAAAAAAACACGCTAAAAATGAGCATGCGTATATCGCTCGGGTGTGACCGTTCAACAAAGGCGTGATTCAAGCTCTTACTGTGACTCATCGCATAATCGGATTTCCGACAGGCGTCGTAGTTTTATTGATGCGGTTTCTTTTGTGGGTGTTTTGGTTGAGATTATGTAAACACTAATATTATTTGACGATGTATTTCATGGCTGTACTGTAATTTCACAAATAAAAATGTGTTCGAACGCGATGCTAATTTAGATAAACTCGCGAGATCTCTTGCGTTAGTTTCACTATGGCACTATGGAAATACACCCGTGGGGTTTAAATGTTTGCCGTTCAATGGCAACCATTCGGTTTTTGCGGAATAACGAATATATTATGGAACGCGACTAAGGAAACGCCTTCTGATTGGTTCTTGTAAATTCCTGTAATTGATGATGGAAGCCCATCGAGCGTCTAGCTGTGACGTATTGTCTGACTCTTAAGATCAAATGATCAGCGAAAGAACGTTTCATCACACATTGCTTTTCAGCTTTGAATGATAAGCCATAGCGATTGAGAGCAGGTAAACGCTATCCATTTTAGATGGTGTGCGCTTTGATTTCTATTTATGCTCACGGTGCTTCTCTCTGTTTTAATAATCGCTTACGATTTATACATTTCAATCACTCGACTTTACATTCATATATGATATCCATAGTAAAGATGTCAGACAAGCCAGATTTATCAGAAGTAACCAAGTTTGACACTTCAAAACTCAAGAAAACCCACACCGAAGAGAAGAATACTTTGCCAACAAAGGAAAGTAAGTAATGGGTCAGTGTATTTCTATGAGCAATGCTTTCAAGCGACTAAATGTAAATTTAGGCATAAATCGTTATATTTGGCCGTCTGTAGAAAATGGCCAACGCAGACATACTTGACTGTTTGGGGAAAATGGAAATATAATACGTTTTAACAAGGCTAGCGAGGAATTTTAAACTTCTTCTGTTGCTGTTCATGAGGTGAATCTGAATTTTTTTACTTCATTGGGCGCGACCACACTATTTTGTTGACGGTAACTTAATAATGCATATCACATGTTTCCATGTGTACCAAGATCATTTA
The DNA here is from genome assembly GCA_022496165.2 of Catalaphyllia jardinei. NCBI lineage: Eukaryota > Metazoa > Cnidaria > Anthozoa > Scleractinia > Caryophylliidae > Catalaphyllia > Catalaphyllia jardinei. The sequence continues at coordinate 14,481,737 of CM042754.1, forward strand.
TGGTAAATTGCCTTTTAACCTTTCATCTCATTTGAGCAGCTGTGAAATTAATCTCTCATATTACTTGTTTTTGTTTCAGCTATCGCACAGGAGAAACAAGGTTAAAAATTGAAAGCCAAGATGCAATATTGCCAGTGACTATGAGACGATATTAACAATACCAGAAAAACTAAATTCTTCGTAATTGTTTGTACTGTTTATTTTTCATTTCGTAAAGTTTTTAGGTCATTGTAATGTCAGTAGAACAAAAAGCACGTCGAACCAAAGAAGTTATCGTGCCAAACTGGTCCATGTAACGTTTTTCTAGTGTGGAATAAATCGTATCTCTTGGCAATCAATTTGTTTTGTCTCCATTTCTGATTGCGCGTTATCATTCGGAAAATCAACATCAGACTTAAAAAGGATTATGAATAATTAAGTTATATTCCTTTGTTTGACTAGCGATTTTTTTGACTTCATGACATAAACATTTCATGAACAATGAAACGAAGGCGATCAAGAGACAGCGAGGATTATAATATATTTTGTGAGTCACGGTTGTTTAGTTCGACGCCTGGAAGGGATGGGAAGAGGTTGCCGAGCCTGGATCATTTGATCAGAGAAATATCGCTTCTGAAATAGTTTTATTCTTAACGCTTGTCGTTTGACATGTTGTTGATATATTTGCTTGGAGAAAGTAGTTTCTGATCATTTGAAACTTCGAATCTGTGCATTACTTTTCGCCATGTGACTGGAGGTTTCTTGTTTGGCCAGTCTTCATTATGTGAACGCTCGAGTACTTTTACCAGCTGATTGTCAATCGAATTAGAGACATCACTTTGTTTGATGGCCGGCAAGAATCAGTACCTATGATAATTTCTCATAAAAAATCTTATTTTTGAAGTAACACGAATTTTTTTGCTTACGTGTATCCTATAACAGGCCCTTTGCACGACCCTGTCACATGGTACAAAATTACATATACTGGTGAGCGTGTTGCACAGTGGGACAAAACAATGCAACTCGTACCAGTCCACCTGGACCTGCCTTTGTTTTGAAAGTCCCACTGTGCAACTTGCTCACCAGTATTATCATGAGCCCCTGGCTCGGAGGATTGGGAGACCACCCCCTGTGTAATCTTGACATTAAATAAATTATTTATTATTATTTATTTTATCATGTGACTGGATCGTGCAAAGGGCCTATTAGGCGGGGTTACACATGAATAGGAGTGAATTTTGAGGTAATATTGAAAGGGAATTGTTAGGATAAAAATGGGTCTGATTCTGTAGAGACTCTGCTGAGACTCTGCTCCCCATAACTCAGCCCCATGAGGGGGGCTGGGGGAGCAGAGACATGGGAGCATTTTGCTCAGATAATTTTTTCGATTTTTTCATTGTTAGATAAACATGTTAAATACTTTTATAACTTGTATCAATATTAGTTGACTGTATCTAGCCCAGAAATTTGGATGTGGATGTCGAGAAAGTTCCGTAATAGTCAGTCATTAGTAGTCATTAGTCAGTCATTAGTCAGTCATAACCACGACGGTAACGGCAACGGGAACGTCGCTAAACAAAAGGTTTAATGAGCAGAACAATAGCTGTGCACGTGCGTTATAACTCTTTGTACATTTCTTTGTCGTCCTCGGTAAAACAACAACGTGAAATGACCAAATTCTGCGTCGTCTGAAGAACGTGAACTACGACGGCTAAATTTTTAAAATTTTATTTCAAATTTATTGCGGTGTCCCAGATTCAGTTTCGCGATAGCTTTGACAGTGATAAACAAAGTAAATAACTTAAGAGTATCCCGAGATTCGTAGGTAAAATATAAATTCATTTTTCAATCGACGTTGTCCTCAGCGTCGCTTCAGTCTTTAGCAACACCGACAGTTGCGAAGAAACGATAGAACATTTACATTTTCAGAGGGTGGTAGCTTTGCGAGAACTGGCCTCTCGGCGTGCAGAATACACTTATGTAGAAAATGAGACAGCAAAAGGCATGAAAAAATACGGTATTCTTTAATCAAAATAACACGAAAGAGTACTCTTTAAACTGCGACAACCTGTCGTGATCATTCCGGCTATTGGCCGACGAATGAAAACAACCAAAAATCTATATCAATAAATTATTAGATAATCCGGACTCGAATTCTCTCATCGATAGAAGGTGCGAAGCTTTTAAAAGGTACTAAAAAGGAGACTAAAACATGATATAAACTTTGCCGAGGCGAGCAGAGTGAGGTATTTAATTTCCTAACAATCGGAAGACATCATGCCACTCACGAGAAAATCACATGGATAGAACACAACGGAAGTCACGAGACACGAAAAAAAAGCCAACAAAAGTTGAGAAGTCACACTCTGTCACATCAGACCGGCCGGTGGCAAGCGTGTGAAACAAGATGGTGGCTGCTGAAATGTGTAAGATCGTGGTGGCGCTACTTGCGATTTTTTCTGTAGGAGAAGCGTTTCGTCTTCGAGCTCGATTTCCTCGCCCTCAAGGAAAGGATTTCGAGCATCATGCTAAGAGACATTTGTGTAAGTTTTGCATTTACGAGACGAGAACGTTCCGTCAAAAGGTGAGTGATACATAGAATTATTTCTACTTTCATTTCGCAATACTCTTCTTTGATCTCATCTTGAATCGTACTAGGTTGAAACTGTTTCTATTTTTTAACCGAAAGCAGCAGTACTCTTACTTCATTTTTGGTGTAACGGAATTTCTCGATCCTGTGGTTTATTTTGGTGTCTTGCTGAGACCTGTTATCGTTACAGTCACGCTATCCTCTTCGATACGGTTTTGGTCTCAAAACGTTTTAGGCCCCATTAAGACTACACCGGAGAAATTTGAAAATGCAGCTTAGGTTAAGGGTCGTTAAGCCTACCGTCCACACTAATCCTTTACCGTAACGGTTTTCGAAAACTGTCTTCAAACCGGAGGAAATCAAAAAGGCGGCTTTGCGTTTTAGTCAATGGACGGAAAAAGTGTTAGAAACGGTGCTTTTCAAAAACGATAACCAAATCCAAAATGACGGCTCTGCCTCAGCTGTCTCGGTGTAAGAACCTGTGAAACTCACAAGTAACGTAAAAACAGAGAAAACAAAGAAGTCAACATGATAGACCATAATTTGGTTTTATCAACTGAGTTGATAATGTGAATTAGCCACCGTAAAGAGATTCAGAAGCTGACGTTTCGAGCGCTAGCCCTTCGTCGGAGCGAAGTTATGATAGACCATAACCCTAACAATAGCTACAAAACAAAGAAATAGTTCACAGGTTCTTACGCGGGGGTAAACCCAAAATGACCCGCGGTGATTGCTGCGTTTTCAAATTTTTCTGGCGTAGTGCAGGCAGTGTGGACTGAAAACATATGATGCGTTTTCAGAGTGAACTTAGTGTGGACTCAGGTCTTTATAATCAACATACATTTTAACTGTGGATAATTGGAATCCTTTCCTGGTCTGAAGTGAAATAATTTCTTTCTTAATTCCGCAGCTGGATCACTTCAACTTTAACAACAATCGAACCTTTCTGCAACGCTATCTTGTCGCCATGAAAAAATGGGATAAGGGAGAACCGATTTTTCTCTACACTGGAAATGAAGGAGATATCACTTGGTTCGCTAATAACACGGTAAGTGGTAAGATTCATAACTTCCTGGTTAACTTACTTGAGGTGCAGCGGTAGGATGATAGTCATTAGGTGGCTGGAACTGTGGGACTTTCCTCGTTGGTATAGTGGGGACATTATGGGAATCAGAAAATTAGAAAGTACTGCTTTGCAGCTATTATGTCATCTGCCAATTCATGGCTAGACCTTCAACAGACCCGAAGATGCTGTATTACAAAAAAAAATTGTGGTGCAACCTCTAGTAAACCCTGGAAAATCTAGCTAGATTATCTGTGATGCCGATTTCTTCATTCTTCCAGAAGTTGTGACTAGCAAGTTGAGGCTTCGATTGAGTAATCAAATTTCAATTTTTCCGAGGCAAAGGAGAGCGGGAACGTCGACGTTTTCCTTCAGTAAATCAGCCCCATGGAAACGATAAATAAAAATTGACTACAATTCTAGGATTGACATATCGAACATGGGTAGAAATTGCTTTATGTCTTCTTCTATGAAGGGATTCATGTGGGACATTGCTGACGAGTTCAAAGCGATGTTAGTATTTGCAGAGCATAGATACTATGGCAAATCGCTACCGTTTGGAAAAGAATCTTACAAGGTTGGTGGAGAGTTTGTAAACGTATGGTAGTAGCCAATCGAAACAATGTATTGTATGTGGTTTCTTTCAGATCATCTTTTCATAAACATTTCTGTTTTGGGGGATATTAACTGTTCTTTTTTTATTCAGGGACCACAATATTTAGGATATTTGACATCGGAACAAGCTTTGGCAGACTTTGCTGTTCTCATTCATTACCTTAAGGTAAAGTTATGATCCGCGCAAGAACTAGACAGAAAACCATCGGGTTTACTGCACAATCTACCGTTGGAGTCAAAGGCGATAATTTTAAAAGGGAAGTTAAGCAGTGACGATGCCGAGCCCGGGGACAACCGGCCTAATAAAAAATGAATTGATAGGCCCAATTTTGTTTGTTTAAAATAATTTTTGTTGGCGAGGAACAAAATTGGCAAAAATTTCGCCAAGTTCCAAATTCTGGTTGCGGTCGCATCAGACCAACATGTCTTTAACCAAAACTTCGCTGATTTGACACATACGCCATCATACGCGCTAACCTGGAATAGCCGAACAAAGTTATTCTTGCCGCCGTAATTTTATCCAGCCATGTTTGACAGTTTTACCAGACATGTTTGAAGAAGCATGACAGTTTAATGGTTAAGAAAACAAAATTGTTTGCTTTGCCAAAATTTGGAGGTCTCCGAGGCAACATTTCGGTTTCTTTGAAGATATGCAAAACCACTTCGAATTTCGCCATTGCCTCTAGGTCTGTTCAGTGCGCCTATCGATCTCGGAATTTGCTCAAGCTAAAAATGTAACGCCAGTGTTCATTCCAAATGAAAATACGAAAAATCAACCACCGTCGTTCTCCAAAATAGTCAGAACTTAGTCATTTCACGTCATTGTTTCCCAGAGGGTGGCAAAGAAATGTACAAAGATTGAAAACGCACGCGCAGAGCCATTGTTTTCCTCATTAAAGTTTGGTAGCGTAGTCGTTCCCGTACCATCGTGGTTGGCTTAAGTCCCTCATTTTGGCTCGTCACGCAACGGAGGTGGGGATTTCCAAACGACTCAAATCTAAAGAAATTGTCCCATGATTTATGACACAAGAACTTTAAGTATTCATCTGGTTATATAATTTAAACTTGGTATCTTCCGGGGTATTTCTCATTTACGCAGTAGTGAGTTTCTGGTTGGTGATAGAGTTAAGCTAACCGATGAACCTGTTAGGGTACAGGCGTAGCCCGAGTTGGACAATTATGTAAACCACAGAATTAAAATCAACTGTTTTATTGGGCAGTTTCTCTCTTCCCCCTCCTTTCCTCCCCCAATTCGCAAGGGTGGAGGGGGGGGGGGGAGGTGCGCCCAAGCTAGATTCCCTGTCAGACTGAATATTATTTTTATTTTACAGGACACAATTCCTGGAGCAAGTGACAGTCCAGTTGTCGCCTTTGGAGGCTCATACGGTGGTAAGAACTAATTTAATTAAACAAATTTAATTAAAAGAATTTACAGTACGAAAGAACCTGCTCTCTCACTCACCAGAAAGTGAATCTTGGACTGTAGATGTCTATCGCGTCCAGAGAATTTCCGCTCACGTTGTTGCGCAGGATGATTTCATTTCAATACTTTTTTCCGTCAGGATGTACGTAGTGTGCAACAGCCTGCATGAAACACTCTGCTTTTCAGACAAGCGAAAATTCCAACCAACGCGCGAATTTTCGCCGAAATGTTAGAGCCTCTTTTGGTAGCCTGACACCCGAAATTCGCACGTTAAAGTTCCACAAAGAAGCCTGTGAACATACACTCAAACGTTTGGCAAAGTAGAGCGAGATTTCGTAGCTGTACGAACCATAGTGCTGCGGAATTTCGGGAGAATGTTACCGATATTTCGTATAAGGTAAAATTTCGTTCATTTTCGCTGATATACCTTCAAGAGTATCGTATTTCGTAGGGATTCGTTTGCTTTACTTTTCTACAGTGCTCTGGGTTGATCAGTGGGAAGGACAATAAAACGTATGTGTTACTTTGTGAGCTGTGAAATATTTGAAGCCTTGATAGTCCTTTTTTGCCTTAGGTATGCTGGCTTCATGGTTTCGAATGAAGTATCCAAACATTGTTATAGGGTAGGTGGTTAAATCCCTTTCTAAATCAGTTTTTCTGCATTGCCAGAAAAAAATATTTTGAAAGCATTATGTAAATATATTCTCTTGTTTTTCTGATCCAGGGCCCTCGCTGCATCTGCGCCAATTCTTCAATTCACAGGCATGACACCTTGCGAGGTAAGATCGGTATCCCATGAGGAATAGCGACTCCTCTTCCTCTTTACTTCCGGCTTAGTACACAGGAAGTAAAACACAACAAGAGGGGATGTTGGTGGACCTGTGCATGAAATTCTACAAGACATATCTTTCTCGGATTTTAATTTGCAGAAGTTTTACCAAATCGTCACCCAAGATTTCCATCGTGATGGAGGGGATGTATGCGTAGATTCCGTGAAAAAGTTGTGGAATATTGTCAAAACTTATGGAAAAACAGGTAATAAGATGAAATATATAACCTATAACGTGAAAACTATGTTATTGTTATAGCGATGAATAAGTCTCGGCATAAGTTTGTGCAGAAATATACACACCTCACCCGAAATACTTCAGAAAAAGCGCTCTATGTTAAGCCGTTCATAGTCCAGTTCTGGCCCTCTCTGTGTCACGCAACGCTACCTTCTTGCATGACAGCGAGAGAACCAGAACTGGACTAAGCTGTGTTCTGTCTTCTCTCTCTCTCTTGCAGCTAGTGGACGAAAAACGTTATCAAAGATATTTAAATTGTGCTCGCCTCTGAAAACGCAAGACAACGCTACTCAGTTAGAATACTGGCTGAGCGAGACCTGGGTGAATTTAGCGATGGGTAAGTTGTGTCAGTGAAGCCTGCCATTTCTGATTTAATTTTTTATTATGGATATTCCTACTAACCACTACATTTGTTTTTTGCAGTGGATTATCCATATCAGGCCAGTTTCTTGGAACCTCTACCAGCTTGGCCTATTAAGGTACCGCCTTTTTTGGCACATGTGCGACGAATATTGTTTTTTAACATAATTAAAGGCAGAAGAAGGGGAAAAGAGGTAGGAAAGAATGTGGATGCCTCTCGCAACTGTCTATAAGTTGCTAAATCAAGCTCAAAATGGATCACTTAGTCTTTGAAACACTAGCAATAAAACTTCCTGGGCTGGGTCTTATTTAACCTTGGTAATCGCTTTCGTTGTCGACATTCAGGTCGCCTGCAAATACCTACAAGACGAATCGTTAGAAGGTGACAAACTTTTGGAGGCCATAGCTCAGGCTGTTGGCGTGTATTACAACAGTTCAGGTCAAGCCAAGTGCTTCAACACGTCACAGCAGGCTGTGTCATTCCTTGGAGACGAAGGATGGTATTTTCAGGTCAGTAACTGCAAGCATAGCTTTATAAGTGTATGGAAGAGTGCTTTGCGCGCAGCCATTCACCATTATTGCCATTCTGTAGAAAACGTAGTTTTGTTGCTGTTCTTGGTGGAGTGAAAGACAAGCTTAGGATTCAGGTGAGAGGCCCCTCTCTTGTAGCGCGTGACGCGAGCTTAACGGTCGTTTAGTTCGGGTTCTTCTACTTCAGCAAGAAACCAGGTGACACAGCGTACTCTATCAGTGATTGGAAGCAAATCGGGCTTCAAAGAAATCAGATGCCTGAGATAAATACAGAAACTGTAAAAATGCCTGTCCCATTCTATTTTTTCATCATACGTGGTGTTTTTATTGTAGGCGTGTACGGAGATGGTCATGCCTCTCTGCTCAGATGGAGTTCACGATATGTTCACTGAGTCAAAGGTACGTAGCACTTAAGGACGTTCGCGCTAATTGTTTCTGCGCATCCTTACTGCGCACGTAAATTCACATGCCACATCATGCATGAGCGCGCGCGTTAGTCTTAAAATAAACAAATGATAGGGCAGAAGGCCTCAACTCTCGCTTTCTACCCAGCGTTGCCTTATGCAACGCCCTAGCATCGTCCCAGCTTGCTCACCCCTCCCTCCCTGTCTGCGTTCCTATTCTACTCTCCCTCTCTGCGTGGCCTTTCTTTGTCCTGCTTTTCTCTTTTGCCCTCAGTCTGCCAATCCAACACTACCAATGTCTCAGCTATTGCCTAACGTAACGCAAGACTCGAGCAAACTACATGATAAACGATAATGAGCCTGAGTGGGCCGTTAATTTAGTTTTGCTGGCTTTCTCACGTTTAAGCAACCCTAAGTTTTCTCGCAGGTGTTGCGTTGCTTGACACGGTACGGACGAGACTGAACAAGTGTCACCAGGGTGGGAATGTTGCGTCACGGGAGGAAAGATTGTGTAACAAGCTATAAGAGAGTTAAGCTTTTCCTGTTATGTTTTATTAGGAAGCTGGATCATGTAGTTGTAGTGGTCCTTCAAAACGTCCTTTATTGATCATTATTTACTTCCGTCTGCAGTGGGATTTTAAAGAGTATGCTAAGGATTGTAAAGAGTCCAAAGATGTCACCCCGTTAGAGTACTGGGCTGAGATTATGTATGGAGGGAAGAAAATAAAATCTCATAGTAATATCATATTTAGGTACGTGATAGATACTACTGCAATCAGGATGAAGTATTTGAAATATAAAGTACCTGTGGTCGTTTTTTGATGGTTTGCTTTTTGCAACTTGGTTTCAGCTCGTTGCTGAAATATCTACGACCAATTCCTAATGTTAATAGTTAACATATAGTGTGATGCCTTGTGGTTTTGAGTGTACTTATAAAATTTTAAGCAAGCAGTTCAACTGCGGACAGTGATCTGAAAAGAATCATATTAGTCATTGATTCATTTATTTTACCTTATCGTTATTACTTTGTCAGTCATTCAAGTTTTACGTATTTTCCGGTTTTAGGCAAATACCGTAGTCACTATAAACCCCGGCTACAAATGCACCTTTTCCAATTTAAAATTCTCATTGTACCCGAAGACGACTGGTTTGGCCAACCGAAGTATTGCACACTTTTTAAAAAAATAACCATAGCTGTATATATCGGTCTCTGCCTTTGCACCCTTATAGAAAAAAAAAATGCTTTATTTCTCTTTTCCTCAGCAATGGAGCCCTGGACCCTTGGTCAGCAGGCGGGGTTACCCAGAACATCACCGACAGCCTCGTTGCCGTGCTGATAGAAGATGGCGCCCATCACCTGGACTTGAGACATAAAAATCCGCTGGACCCTCCATCTGTTGTACAGGCGCGAAACATCGAGAAACGTTACATTGCGCAGTGGGTCAAGGAATACAACGAAAGAAGAAAGGATAAAACGCATTTTAGGATTTCTGGCAAAAGAAAGTTTAAAAATATATCAATACTGTAGTTAAATAGTTTTAATATGCTGCAGTTGTCTGCATTACTTTAGTGTCAGAGGCTGCTGAGCTTTTAATTGAAGTTTTGTATCTTGTATATAAAACATTTTTTCAAAGAATTTTATTTGCTTGTGTACTGCATTATTGGACAGCGAATTGAAAACAAGATGAAAAATTCAATT
>CM042754.1:14496467-14513967 GCA_022496165.2 Catalaphyllia jardinei
GACAATATTATAAACGTTCATGCACTTATTTTCTTTTCTTCTGTTGATAATATTGATTTAGCTCCTCTCGGGCGGAGCAAATTCTTGAAGCAATTTGAAGCAATTTTTATAAATTATTACATCCCAAATTTTGATGAAACTTTTAACGGGTAAAAAGTATTGAAAACATCAGCTTCTACTGTCTACTGCCCTCGATGGATAAAAATTTCACTCGCGACCAATCCTGGTATCGGATCCGGGGTACTTTGGTCATTTTTTTGGCAAAAGACTTATTCTATTCTTTGGCGTTGATTTGGAGATCTTTTTGTCTGCAAAACAGTCGGTGCTTTATATGTTGGTATATTTTACAACTTCAGTTGATGCTGCGAAAATAATATTGCAAGGTGGCTCTGCAAAACGTGCGCGTTAAGAAACCAAAGACTATAGACAAACTTCAGTTGAGATTTACGAAGATTGATTTTATTAATGTCAAGATCAACAACAAAAAAGAACGAAACGAACGGAAGCAACTCATTGTACTCAAGGTTCATAATTATTTATTCTATATAATACAATGAATAGAGCCACCTTGAAGCTTCATTTTTGCTGCATCAACTGTACAACTGTAGTTGACAAGAGAATATGGGCATTTTTGACTCAGAAAGTAGATTTCTTCAAAACATAGTAACTCATAATTTTTCTTTCGGCTGCAACCCTGACTGACTGACCGAATATTAATAATCAATTACTTCACTGAACATCTACTAACAAACTGTATAACTGACTGGTTGTTGATTATATCACAGTACCAATTACTCGCAGCGAGTGACTCCCAAGTCTGGTTCAACTTAGAACAATGACCACCACGTTAGAAACGAATCATTTGCGTCTTCGACCGACTAAACCAACAACAACAACAACAACAACAACAACCTTTATTTGTACTCACACATACTTGCTTTAAACTACAAAAAGTTACACAATTGAACAAAATTTTTGAAAATAAAATTGGAGTACCAGCTGCCTGGAACGAGCTTTAACTTCAGACAGAGGCAACAGATACTTTCTAACCGCATACGAATCAAAACTAGAACTGTTTACATGCATCACTCGAGTCTTGATCACAAAACAGTTTTACAAACAACTTGATTTTCAAGACTCCACAACAAGAACTGCTCTCGCACATTATACGAACTACGCAACTTCAGGGTTCACACCATTTATACAAAAGACATATGTTGTTCCCATTTTGGCCATCCTCGGAGACCCTTGGGTGGTTAGCTGGGACGAGAGTGAATAAATCGGGCAAAGAAATGAAGCGTCATTTCTTTGCCCGATTTATTTCCTCTCGCCCCAGCTAACCGCCCCTGGGTCTCCGAGGATGCATTTTGGCTTGCTTTCGTTTGGCACAAGTAAACATTCGGCGGACAATATTTAATGTTTATAAATGCCTATACTCTCTTAGCTCTTGTCATATTTTGAGTGCTTGTTATAGCACCCTCGTGCTTGGTTAGGACATAGAGTTCTAAAGTGTGACGTCACAAAAAATTAAATCTCAAATTATGGGATTGGGCGCCATTTTCGAATGGAGTATCCTTAAAAAAGGTTCCTTGCCAAAACTTAGCTCTTAATTGTAAATCCCAGCTGAAATATGAAGGATTGGAATTTGATACTGCCCCATATAAATCTCTCTAATTTTGAGTCAGTTCTAAACTGAAGGAACAGAAACAAATTTTGAAGGGTTTGTATGGAATGCCATCAAACTTTGATCCCTTATATCTCTACCGGGAATTGCAATTCGGAGCTAATTTTTGGGATGAGGACGTCTTTTAGCATGCTCTATAAGAATATAGCATCATATCCCATAATTTCAAAAATTTTATTTTTGTGACGTCATCACTTTAGAACTCTATTGAGTAACAGGTCTAGATTCAGTTAGTATTTCCAGTTTTCGGTTATACGGACCACAAAGTCACACACAAAACAGCACCGCATTGTTTTGTCCAGAACTTTTCAGATTTGGAAAATAATAAACATGCCAATTAAATAATTGTCTGGTTCCCTGTCCACTGAGTAAAGACAGGATTTCAGTTTTCTAACTGTACAGATCACAAATTAATCAACTTTACTGATGAAATCTGATTTAAACATTCAGCTTCTTTTACCGTTAGTTTTCAATTGGGAAAAGTTAAAACCTGCAATGATTTTAAAATTTGGCTTTACAATGGTCTTGTTAATTTTCATAATTTTAAATGAAAAAAGTATCAACAGTATTTTTTGAAAGTTTTCACTTTCTATTTTTTCTTTGCCTTTTTGTGTCAACAAGATCTGCGATGATTCTGTAATGTTTATTGTAAATTATATTGTTTTCAGAACGAACAAACGAGATGAAGTCGAGAATTTCAACCGGGTTGTGTATTTCCGATGCATGTTTTCGTCGCGGTGTTGCTGCTTTGAGAATTTTAACTTTTCGCCTTTATTTTGTTGCGTTTATTGTTGTCCGTATAACCGTTATGTCGTTCTTTCCTTATTTTATCCACATGTACGCGTTAACTAAGCGTGGGACTTAATTTAAATGAGTTCAACCAAGCACTTGGGTTTTGTAATAAGTCAGTGTTGTTTTAAAAAGGTTTAATGGTAAATGGATGAAGATCTTTGACCACCGGCGCTCGTTGTAACACAGGACACTGCGTGAATACGAATTTAAAAAATAAGACAATAAACTAAATTGTTGAAGTTATGTTCAACTTTAAATAAAACCTGAAATAAGCCAATAGTTAAACAGCGCAATTGTGCATGGCTAAAACAACAGGTTACATTGTCTGTATTACTCCAAAATTTCATAACTCTAGTTACTGATTGTTGAGGACGGCTACATTGAAATTATTTGGTTTACCTTTAACTTGTCCTGTGGTACAAACGAGAATTGGCGGGAAAAGGTTTTAATCCGAAACATCATCTCGTGCAGAAGAGTTTGAAAAACTGTAAATCTTTCGGAAAAAATGTTTGCTCACTACTAAATTAGAAGCAATGAGGTTAAAATATCGTTATCAGATTTTTTTAACAGGTAGGAAACAAATTGGCTTTCATCTTTCAACTTTTTTGCACGAGGCGATATTTAAATTATTTTTGGCGGGAAAAATGTAAGGGGAAGCCATTTTGAATTTTTTGCCGAGAAAGTTGCCAGGGGAAACGCTGTGCAAATGTTATCAAATTTTCCCGCCAAAAGTCTTAGTATATAGAGGGAACACTTTTTCTTCACACCTTTTAAGTTAATTGACTTCTATTAATTAATTAACTTATAATACGCGATGAGAATAAAAGTAATTTTCACACTCAATACTCGTTTGTTTATTCAATTCTTTTTTAAAGATTGGTGACAATGAAACAGTTAAAGACTTAACTAAGTAATTACGCTGATAAATAACATCAAATAGAACAGGCACACCACGAAAATAAATTTTACTGTTGAAAATTTGAAATGACTCAAATAAAAAAACGGCGCATGCGTATTTTGAGCGCCCGTATTTTTACTAAGTCTTTTGGCGGGAAAATTAAACACGGTCAAACCGATGTTAATAACGAAACAACTTTCAGGGAAAAATGACAGACAACACTGGCTTAAAAGTTCTTTAACACTTGCAAAATTAAATTCATACACAAATTGTAACGGCAATAAAGATTCTACTTTGAGACTGACTAACAAAAAACTTTCTGGTATAATTAAGATGTTATCTCAATTGTTCTTGCGCAAGCGTTTTTCTTGAAAATGTCTGGTAAAATGTAGATTTCTCAAACTATACAAACATGGCAAAACGATATATCTAGCCTTATCTGACGAGACAATCCGTACGGCAGTAAATTAAAACAAAAACGATGAAAGCATAAAGTTATAATGGTACAAAGTAAAAACTATAATTTTGTAACAAAGACTCACTCAAGTTGGTCTAATTACTTTGCGCCTTCATTCTTACTGCCGTTCCAATCAGTCTTGCTGTCTACATTTCTACAAATACTGATAATAAATTGCTCGTAAATTATTGCGTCCGAGACAATTCAAAATGGTAGTACAGGAGATGCTCGACTTATGAAACTGAATGCCGGACTCTTGAATAGAAAAAGAATTTCCTTTTCTATTATTCAAGCGAATTCTTGTTAAGTTCTCTATTCTACCTCTACCTAGCTCTTGGATGATTGTCTTTCTTGGCAGTCAATCCTGAATTGCAGCAGGTACATGTAAAGCATCAGATATCCAGCAACCTGCATGACAACAAAGCAAAACGAAAATTAATAACAATTCCACAAAAAATAGCTTCACAATAAGACTATCACCTTTTTCTAACGGCAATGAACAGATACTGTTAACAGGGCAGCGTTACACGACTACCAAGGTAAGGGAGCGTGACTAACATGTTAACGTGGCGTGACGACGAAAGTAACATGGTGATAGCCAAATTTAAATTTAGATTTACTCAAATTCAATTGCACAGATAATCAAAACAAGAGCAAAAACAAAGACTTCAATATATTTAAAAGTACAAAAAGTAATTAGACCAGTTTGTACAGAATTCTTCATTACAGCCTGAGATAATATATCAAATACATAGAAAACTAACATAGACAAATCGCAACAATAACTTTTCAGGAAACTATAAAAATTTCTCCTTATTTAAGTAAAATCTACTAATATAAAACTGATTCACTTTCTTTCTAAAACAAGGATAATTGATCAATTGTCCTAAAAGCTACAGGCCGTTCAATAAATCCACAATGCGATTAAATAATGAGGATTTAAAGATATCGGTTCTAAAACGACCCTTGGCAAGTAGAGGCTTCTGTATGTCTCATATCGTACTTAAATGACATAAAGCTAACATACGATATGACGTCAAAAGACGTAATTTAGCTAAACGTTCTGGATAAGTTAAATCACATTTCAAGATAAGTTTGACAGCACGTCTTTGAACACGTTCAAGGGCCTTAATTCTTTCTTTAGTGCAGGGAGATCAGACTTGACTTGACATGACATGACATGCGTGCTCCAACTGCAGTCGTAAAAACGTCAACAAAGTTTTTTTGGTCACAATCAGTGCTGCATGTTCTGTAGATAATACCTAACATCTTATTTGCTTTACTTATAAGGTCTTATAATTAAAATAAAGTAAACAAAGCATGACTCTAAAGGCTAATTAACTTAAAAAAGAACATCTGTTGCAGTTGTGATCGTCGTAGTACAATAAACATTAACAAGGAAAAGATTAAGTTACTTACTAAAAGACTGGTTCAGCTTTTTTTGTCAAAATTGAGACTTGTATTGTTAGAGAATGCAACACAAGAGGGATCAATCCGTTCTTTATGATTGTACCTTAAAAAATTGATGTAAAAATTGGTCTCTTCGCTAACAACTGAAAATTTGAGTGTTTTTGAGTTGTTAAAATGATAATAAGACATTTTTTGACATAATTACACCTAACCCCTTACTTCGTTCCAGGCTAAATCAACTTATTGTTCTTTGTTTTCAGCGAAGCTTTCACCAAAGAGTTTTTGATATTAGTTTAATCCTCCTCTTTCTGTGTCCTATGAAAAGCCAGCCATTTTAGTGCAAGGACCTAGCGGCTATACAACATCATACCCAGTTCAGAACTTTGCATTCTTCACTTATTTCCCTTATCATATGTCTGCTGAGGAACTTTCAAATTACTCAAAAATGACAGGGGTAATTGTCAGAAAATTGGAAAGAAAACTTCCTGTATGTATTTTTAGAAAAAGCACATGAACCTCAATCTTACTTTATGGGCGTGGTTTGAATTTACTTTATCTCACAGAGAACCAATGTTTAAGGAAGACGAACAGTACCGCTCAAAAGTAAGCTACCACCCTCTCGCGAGACGAGAGACGAGACTCTCCTCGTCCCGCGAGAGCTTTAAAAAAATGGAAGCACGACTGCTTAAACTTCTCGAGAGATTTTAGTAACCTATTGCTAACACTGTAGCAAGAACGCAGCAAAACTTTACGCTATCTGACGAAGCTTTGATTGCGAGTGCCGGCGCCCCAACTCTGTTATTTACCACCTTCATACAAAAAGATGTCTTGAAGTCTCAAATCTTCGTGGCTTGAGAATGGTATCTGTGAATATGCTGCAAATTTTTCAGTTTTGATCATGGTCTCTTGGTTTTGAATAGAAAACATATCGCTCATCATTTTCACAGTGTCTAGACCTGTACGCTGAAATGGCTTCTTTTGCTGACCGATCGTAGCCAAGCGAATGCCGTGATTAAATGAAGTCACTAACCTTCAGGTCGTTTTAATTTAGAAAGGTCTTTATACAATATATTATTTTAGCTTTTACACGATTTCATCAACTTAATAAATGCAGATGTAGATGTAGATGAAAGAAAGTATCGACGAAAATTAATTTTGCTTTTGCTATAATTTTGCTTTCGATATGTTAAAATGCATACTTGCAGCTTGATCACTTTTATCATTTACAACCCCTAAAAAGAATGACAATTTAATTATCCCAGCAACTGTTTTGTCTTTCCTGATAAACGGTAAAATCTTGTGACCAATTTGATTCTACATGCGTTAAACCAACTTGGGCTTAGTAGGTCGATATTGGTGTACACTACATGCATATCGCAGATGTACTTTGAATCATGGATTCATTTTAACTGCTTAGATAAATCTATCAAGCAGATGAAATTATAAATTGTATCACAATCCACGGTTGATTTTACTTTAAGGGCCCAGTAAAGTATCTTTTGATGCCGTTGCTAGGGAAAAATCAATTGGCTATAACTCTGCACATGTATGCTTCAATTGGACCAAATTTGGACAAATATAGTCCAGTTCATGACGTCATCATACCACACCCAATGTCACGTGACCAGAAACAGAAAAATGCATTTTACCTGAATGGCTTAAACCTTTTTCCCGTATTTCCTGTACAATAACAATTCAAAAGCCGTTTCGAAGAAATTTAAGCATGCGTTTTGGCTTATGATGAAAAATGAAGAAATGAGAAAGGAAAATGTGCTTCTTTGACCACTCTTTCGCCCGTATTTTTTTTGTTTTCCATTTTGTCGCAAAACCCATGCTTGAATTCCGAGAAAATATGATGTTCTTTCGAACTGTTTTAAAATCCAGCAATTTCAATTCTCTCTCTAGGCGAAAAGTACTTTTTTCGCGGCACCAGAAGTAATGACGGAATTTTCAGCGGCCTGGTACCTAAGCATTGTTAGCCAGGCTTCTAAGGCAACTTACATTCGTAGGCAAAGTACGCAATATAATTTTGCCAGTCTTTGCATCGTGGAAGGTAGCGCCGGAGCTGTAGTGGCCGCGAGTCAGATAAAAGCCGTCAAACTGGATTTTTTTCTCCACGTCGAACTGCTTCAGTTCTCGCTTTTTGCACGCTCCAGTCGGCGATCCTTTTTACAAACAGTGCAATCCATTCAACAATATGGATCCACTGAGGCCCCGTTTACGCGGGTCCGGACAAATCTTTGCACGGACAAAAACTTGCACGGTTCCACCTTGCGTTTACATGGGACCAGCAGAACTGGACGAAGTTTTGAACGGCTAAGGCCACGTTTACACGGGTCCGGACAATCTTTGCACGGACAAAAACGTGCACGGTTCCACCTTGCGTTTACACGGGACCCGGGGAACTGGACGAATTTTTGAACGGCTAAGTGTGCAAGTTTGAGACCTGAAAAAAGCAGGTCAACTTTTTGACCAGCACGGTTCCATATTTGTACGGACCCGTGTAAACACCCGAACCGTGCAACTTTTTGATAAGACAGCGCGGTTATGGCCTGGAATCAAATACCGCGACTGGTCTAAACTTTGCACGGATCCGTGTAAACACCACTGCGACAAAATTTGCACGGATCCATGTAAACAGGCGCTCCAGGAACAAAATTCGTCCATGCAAAAATTTGTCCGGACCCATGTAAACGTGGCCTAAGTGTGCAAGATTGGGACCTGAAAAAACCAGGTCACCTTTTTGACCGGTACGGTTCCATATTTGTACGGACTAGTGTAAACACCCGAATCGTGTAACTTTTTGCTGAGATAGCACGGTTATGGCATGGAATCAAATGCCGAGACTGGTCTAAACTTTGCACGGATCCGTGTAAACACCACTGCAACAGAATTTGCACGGATCCATGTAAACAGGCGCTCCAGGAACAAAATTCGTCCGTGCAAAAATTTGTCCGGGCACGTGTAAACAGGGCCTGAGTGAAACTGACGTCAGCGTGATCCAGACCGAGAGTCCCGAGAATTTTGTGGTAATCGTTGAAATATTGCCCATTGACAAGGAATCAAAGAGCAACGAAATTACGTCCTGAAGATGTTGGGCGAGTTGTGGCTTTAACGGCAGGAATGCTACTCATCAAGTTGACTTTTTCCCCACATCGACTACACTCGAACTTGAACGCTTCAACTGTGTTTTGTTTCACCGGACAAAATTCGAATTCAGTTTCTTCTTCACAGTCACAGTGTTGTAGATTACTTCAAGTACTGTTAAGTAAGTTCTCAAGCGAGGTTGATGTTGTATTAGGAGAAGATGTCTATCACAAGTTTCGAGCTCACCATTATTAGTCAAGTTTTCTATCGAGTGGTTAGCATTTTTGATGTAAGAATGAAATTCTTGAAATAGAGCTGCTTTCAAAAATAATTTACAAGCCTCCTTGCTCACCTTCTGCTGACCTCTGCTGCTCCATGCTGTCTTTGGTAAGTGGTTGCAATTAAGTGGCCTCGAAAGCTTCGTTTATTTGTACTATATCTAAACAGTGGAGTTTCTCAGGTTCGGAAGAACAGTTAACGGACACAGGTTCACAAAGTCGCACATTTCTATAGCAAAAGATCTCAGGGAGTTTCGGGGCGGTCAAAAAGGCCGCGGACAACAGAGTCTGCAGGTGGTTATATAGAGTAATACTAATTCTAGTTTGTGTCTCCGCATCTTTGAGATTTAGATTCCTAACCTGACAATGGAAATCGTGTGCTGTCGCCTTGGCGAAATTTCCCCATCAACATGACAGTGTAACATGTAGCCTACGTTCGTACGTGAATGACATTTTCCGGCAAGCAAAACACTCAAGTATAAAAAATAAAAGCACCACACACATGTTGTAACCGTAAAGAAGAACATTAATCAATAAAAATGTAAGCAAAAAGTGTTTTTTGTGTTTGTTGCAGCGAACTGAAAAAGTTAAATAGCGACTTGAATTGGCGTCGGGCCGGCGCCAAAAAAAGCGCGCGAAAAAATTTTGGCTGACCGGAAGTGAAATTGCACCTGGGTAGCAACGGTGTAGCTTAGCAACGAGATACTTTAATGGGCCCTTAACCGTTTTAGTTCAAAACATCAATTTTTACAAGTCATTAATTCTTGCATTGATTCGCAAATGACGAAGAAGAAAATGTTCCTCTATATCCATTAATTTGCCTCACAGATTCCAAACCCTCTATTAATTACACACAACTCAGGCAGGGGCATACCCAAACAGTGAAATATCACATTCAAACAGCAAAGCAGTGATTATTTTTAATTCTTCTTCTGTAGTCATTTCTTCTTTTTTTACCCATAAATAAGGGGGGGGGGGGTGGCCCCCCGGGCCCCTCCCCTAGATCCACCACTGCATGCGCAGTGGTAAACTGATGCTTCAGACACATTGAGTGGCCGTGAACAGAACTTTGCCCGGCTGCTTCATCAAAAATTCATATTAATGGTACATGTACTCACTGTTCATGTCTTATACGAGCCATTTCCCTATCGCAAAGTCTTCTAAAATGAAAGCTTATTTTAAGTTATAGAAAACACGATTTTGCTGGTTATGGTACATCTTGTTTCTTCAAATTGCAAAGCAAATTTGCCCAGTGATGATTCATATTGCAGGAACACAATAACAATCAACAAAACGAAAGTGCTACGTACACGTGTGCGTGTAAGGAAAGTAAAAACAGCACGTGCACGGCACGTGCAGAATTTGCAATTTGATCAGTGCACAAAAAGCGACTTCTCAGCGTGAAAAATGTCTTGCTATGTTATAAAAGCAATGGACAATGTCTAGTGAGAGTCAGTCCATCCAATTCGGGATGCACTTGGATGGCTGTGAGAGCACTTCTTCGCTCCCGGCCCGAGTGGGCGTTTCGTGTGAAGGACGTCTGCGATTCACTGCCGAAAATTCCATACTGATGACGTAAGCGTGAACTTTATAAGTTTGAGTATATTACCATTTGCAGTCACGAAAGGTTTGTGCCAAGCCGCAAATGTCTTACATTCTCACAAATGTACGAATTCAGAAGTACAGAGTATTTTAAAAATACCGGTAACTGATGAGATCCACATGGAGGATCGATTGACTAAGCCGAACAAAGAGAGATTCAACAGACTTGCACGCCAACAGCTGCATTTAAATTCGAGCTTGAAAAACATAAGCTCGATCAGATAGCTGAAAAAAAAAAATAGAATTTCACTAGACAAACTGGTGTATAGCTTTCTCGAGGTATAGCTACAGCGCGTCTCTGAAGAAAAAGGTACGAGGGCAACAATTTATTGGTATTCCCATATATAGATGGTATTACCTAAAATAATAACTAATACAACACTAATCACTTTAAATTAAATAAAATTACATGTTTCTCTTAAATGCAATGCTTCATATATGAAGTAACCTAGTTTCTTACAAATGAAAGAATCAGCATTACTGATCAAGAATAAAGTTTTTTCAGTATCGTTGAAAAGATTAAATAACGGATATTTAACCATTATCCTGCGAAATCGCGCGGAATATCGTCTGATACTTAGCCGACGAGGCCGTAGGCCGAGTCGGCTAAAATCAGACGATATTCCGCGAGATTGAGCAGGATAATTGTTTTATTATTCAACAAATTGATAACAAAATAGCGTAACATTTTTAAATCTCTCTGTCGACATTTTCTAACTTCACTTTTTCTTCCCACTTACGAAGCTACGTATATCGCCGGATATCTGTTACCTACGGATGACAGATATCGAGAGCATCATGCCCATATTTGGATAGTGTTACAATTTGTTGAATAATAATTAAGTACAATGTAACTTGTTATTTGTTGTCTAATAGTTTTATAACGATAACAATGAAGTAAGAAATGATTTTCGTTCTCAATTTGGTTAGAGTGGCAGTGTTGACAAATTCTAAGACATTCAGGTAATTTAGGTGCACAGTGTCGTCCCGATTCGATTCTGAGGCTGTGATGGCCAGATCGTAGTTTAGCCACAGCTCGTCTATGTTTTAAATTCTTTATTTATTCTAAATAATGAGATTTGCTTACATCTGTTTTAAATAAAGAGTAGAAACATAATTTCCTATTACAGCGGATTAGCTCCAGCTGATGTCTTTTTAAATTGTTTGAGATGTGACATTTTAAATTTTGGTAAATTATTTTTAATCGTTGGTATATTGTTAGTTTGGATTGTTTTGTTACATGATTGATGATGAATGTCTTTATAATTATGTATAATTTCATTAACCATTAACATAAAAGACGTTTTTGCTTCGTTTGCTAATTGATTGGAAATGATTAAGCATTGTTTGGCAATACTGTTTTCTGGAAGAGATTCAAGATGTATCCAAAATTTTCTTATTCCTAAAAAGATATTCAACTTCAAAGAAAGTCGTCCAGTTTCATTACGAGCTACTACATTAGGTGCTCTTTTATTAAGGCCAAGAAAATATTTGTAGAATTGTGTATGTAGCCTTTCTACAGGGTCTTTTTCCCATTTTTTGATATTCAAGTTATCATAAGCTCCCCAAATTTCAGATCCGTGTAAAAGAATGGGAAGAAATAAAGTATCAAATAATTTGTTACACGTATTGATAGATAGTTTATTAAAGTCAAGGTAACGTTTAGAAGCGAATATTGATCTTCTGGCTTTTTCAACCAAAACTTTTTGGGAATTAGCAAAACTTCCATTTGTGCTTAAAGTAATGCCAAGGTAACTATACTGTGAGGCCTTATCAGTTGGAGTTCCATTTAAGAAGAAAGAAAACTTATCACGTGTTGATTTGCGATTCTGTTTTTGAAAAATTAATGTTTTTCTCTTTTTAAGATTAATTTTTAGTAGCCATTTCTCGCTATAATCGTGGAGGGTATTTAGTTGCCTTTGAAGACCAGCGGCACTTCTTGATATTAAGATTAGATCATCTGCATAGAATAAACAGTTGAGAAGGAACCCGTTTGGTAGAGTAATTGAATCTGTGTGACATGAAGATTCTAGCAAGCGTGGAAATTCATCTAGATACAAATTGAAGAGTAAAGGAGAAAGGATACATCCTTGTCGCACTCCTCTGTTGTAGTTGAAGAAGGAACATCTTTTGTTACCGTTTTTTACAGCACATTTAGTCTTTGAATACATATCAGAAATTAAATGATAAAATTGTCGACCTACACTATGTTTTTGTATAATAGTTTGTGTAACAGACCATCATGCCAAATAGAGTCGAAAGCTTTTTGAAAATCTACAAAGCAGCAGAAACATTTTCCCTTGTTTGCATTAGTCACATATTTATCAATAAGTGTTCTTAGCGAGAAGATGTAATCTGATGTTCGGAAACCTTTAAGAAAACCGATTTGAGAGGGATGTATTAAATTGTGGTCTTGAGGTGAGTAAGTAATCTATTATTTAAGACAGTGGAAAATAAGCTAGTGACACAAATGCCTCTATAATTTGAAGGATCAGATTTATTCCCTGACTTGAAAATAGGACTTATAAGCCCAGTAGACCATGGATCTGGGTAGGTTCCTTTGGCAAGTATGAAGTTGAATAATTTTGTTAGAGAAGTGGTCAAACAATGAGCTCCACTTTTCAATATTTCGTTCCCTATTCGATCAAGACCAGTAACACGCAGATAACAGCGGAAATCATGTAGATTTATGACCGCTAAAAAATTTGCCATGGCACGGTCTAGCGGCTCAACTCTTCTTAAAATTCCTCCTTATAACACAGCATGAAGTGCCCTTCATAAACACGAGTGAAGCGACAAAAAGGTCGAGTAACCGCACAGAGAACGGTACAGATGTCACAAACCGTCGAAGTCGTGTAGGCTTATCAACCGCAATTTGCACAAACTTACCGCTACAATTACAAGACGCCAGATTTGTTTTGGCTGGTATTTTCACTGTCCTGCATATTTACGGACTTAATTATGGATAATTACTGATCGAACCAATCGATCGAACCAGATCGAACCAGATGCGGGACAGATTTTCGTCATCAGTATGGAATTTTCGGCGGTGAATCGCAGATGTCCTTCACGGGAAACGCCACTCGGGCTGGGAGCGAAGAAGGACGGCTGTTTTCGCAGGCTAGATGGACGCATGCTAGACATTGTCCATTGCTTAAAAGGAGGTTCTCCACTCAGGAATTAATCTTCAAATATTTAGACAACAATATCATCAACTAACCTCATCAACACATGTCATCTCAAACTGTCCAGCTCTCTCTCTTACAATAGTTCTATATGTAGCTTCCTCCACTCCATGCTTGACAATTTTCTGATGAAGGAAGGATGCTGATAAATGTAAATACATGTATACACTGATCAGATCCTAGCATCTTAGCACTCTTATTTCTGAAAAGGGGTGGCTACAACCTCCTTTGCGGACATTCTTTTGGCCCAGCAGTTGGAGGGGAGTACATGTACATGTTCTCCTCTCCAACAACGTTCTGCTGGAAAGAGTGCATGAAAACCTGTTTAGGAGGTTAGGATGGATGCCAGTCCTGTGATGGTTTTCCAAATCTGGAGGTTTGAGCTTTCAGCAGCTGTGTATTCATCCACTGAGGGATGCTTGATCACTGCTTGTTATTTCATTTCTTGATGTACATAAATGTAGCTGCAGCTCTTCCATGTTTTTAAACCACATTAGTTTGCAATATCAGTCAATTCAATGTACCCGTGGTAGACAAATACTGCATATTTTATGTTGTTGATCACCAGTTTATATCAGCTACTCCTTTAGGTTCAGCTGATCATTTTTTTTGTCACAATAAATAAAGATGTTTAGTTGTTCACACGTACTGTACAGTAGAATATATTATTATTAAACAATTATTGGATGACTTTTTAGTGATATCCAGAATAATCAAGGTCAACGTAAGGGTTACCAGCCAAAGCCATCTGCCGTCAGAAAAGAGTTAAAGAGCTCAATGCATAATGATAATTAGTATAAATTCACCGTATTCTATGGTGAATCCGTGAATTTGATTGGCTAAATTACCGTTTTCTGTCTGCTGATAGTCAAGAGTTACCCATCAGCGCAAATGACGCGTCACGTTTGAACCTGATGTTACATAATAAAACAGTTCTTTTCTACGCGTTACTTGACATTTTTTTCTTTATGCAATGAGATTACGGTAAATTTATACTAAAACAATTAGACTACTCGCCCTCGTTTTCTACGAGCGATAGTCAACTTGGCTGCCCCTCGTTGACTACGTGCTTGTAGAAAACTCGGGCTCCTAGTCTAATTGTTAATTAATTATCAGTTAAATATGTATTTTCTGACATTATCTTTTTCTGTTTCAAAAATACTTTAAAATACTCTTTGCTGTGTTTAAAATCATAGCCTTTAACAAAATTCTGTATGTGTGGGAAATTCCATTTAAAGAAAAACTGAACTTACCAAACAGTCTTGGCTGGATAATTTGTTTCTACATGGGAGATGCACAAAGCTTTGATGGTGTACACATCAATGAAAACATCTGTGGAAAAACAGACACATAATTATAAGTTAGAACAGTTTAACATTTTTTCACATGAACATACTCTTTAATAAGCATCCAAAATAACTTTTAATACACTTATAAAAACTATAAAGCTTTAGGTGAATTACTCCTAAACCAAAAACAGCTAAATTAAATATCCATAAATTACTGTCAAATACAATGTAGCCATTTTGAAGGGGGCCCCATTAAATTGAAGGAAATAAAATAAAATTACTTAGATAAGATTTCAAAGTATTTGATAGTTTAACCGTAAGTTGCTAAATAGTCAAGAATACATAATCGAAATTAACGTCAAACATGTAAGAAAACACAATACATGTACTGGATGCATCTGGGCTTTAAATTTGCTGCCATTTGCAAAAATTATTCATTTGCTCACTCACTTAGCTTGTCAACCAAGGGTAGTCAATTGATAAAAATTGATATAGGAAAATCAATTGATAAAATCAATTTTAAACGATATCGGCTTTATCGGTCAATCGATAAAAATCGATACTCACACGCCAACAAAGTGTTAATTTTATTGATTTTATCGGATTCACTGATCGTTCTTGAATTGATAAAAATTATCATGTTTCTGTTGAGGGAGCGTTTGATTGTAACTCTTTAATGCAGATTTCAAAGGTGGCACTGGAAACATATATGATTTTTCCTTTTCCAGCTTCTTGGCTTCAAGGTTGTTGGCTAAATAGAGTTCGGCTGTGTTTACATCAGCAAATAAATAAAACAGTGGAACAATCAACCAGGGATCTATAGCGGATTTCAAACACATGCTGGGTATTACTAAAAATTTTGCAGAAAAGATAAAACAATTTTTATTGTTTCACGAACAGGGAAGTCATTATAAGTGTCTCTGCGAGCTCTTTAATATCTTTTGGTATTTCCGTTTTGCACTTGTCACTGGAAACCCCCATCCCCCCACCCTGGGGAGATGTGGGGCATACATGGGGATTTGCAAGTGCTTAGATGACGTACCAGCCCCCAAGGGGTGGGGGAATAGTTCACTTTAGACAAAATTTATTTTAGACAGGGACTGGACTCTAGTCCAAAGGGCATGGTTGATTTTCAAAATGGTGGGTTCTGAAGGCGAGTTAGGTGATTCCTCAGAAATAAA
Source organism: Catalaphyllia jardinei (assembly GCA_022496165.2). Taxonomy (NCBI): domain Eukaryota; kingdom Metazoa; phylum Cnidaria; class Anthozoa; order Scleractinia; family Caryophylliidae; genus Catalaphyllia; species Catalaphyllia jardinei. The sequence goes on from CM042754.1 coordinate 14,512,331, forward strand.
AGTTGCCGATAAAATTTTTTGGAAACTTTCCCTGAATGTCCTCTATCAAGCACTGTTTCGAAGAAAATAAAAATGATATGTTACCATTCTCGTTTAAGAGATGTGATGGGCCAATCTTACCCCATTTATGCCTGTACTCGTGCTAATCACGCGCCTGATTCATATCGGTCCACGTTACATTTTGCGGTAGCTCGAAACATACATGTAGTTTATTAAAGTAATAAGTGGGAAAAAACTTGACAGGCACAGGGCTTGAGACTAACTTTTCAGCTTGCTAGCCCAGTGGCTAGTGACAGGTTTGATTCACTAGCCAAAACAAATTTTTTACTAGCCAGATACTCTAATATCCATGATCACATCAAGTCAAGTAAATGCTAGCCTGTGTAGCTTGCAGTATGCTTTGAACTGGCAAGTAAAACGTTTTGATGCCCTCGATTCCCACAGAATCGCCGTCAAAACTTTGGAACTGGCATGCCGAAAAACATTCTTTGCTTTCAAAATGCCAATTCACCATTTTCACGGAAAAATAATTCATTCCACCTTAACTCTATATGTTACAATCACAGGCCAGGCATCAATGTTACAGGCATCGCAACAATGAAAACCGAAGTTTTCGCTTCAGTGAGAAATTCTCATAGTACTTGACAACTCAGCGTTAAAAAACATTCCTTTCTTACAAAAATATGCCAATTCACGATTTCTCATGAACACAATAATTTGTTCCATCTTTATTTACGAGTTGCAAACATAGGCATCAATATTACATAATTGGGTATCATTCTAATTTTCGAACAAATCCGAATTTTTTAATTTCTTCAAATCGTAATTGTATGTGACCTCCAGATGCTGTGCACATAAAATATGATCCCTAGAGTTCTCTGGGATGGCAATCGTAAGCTGTTTTAATTTCCGTGTTAGATTCTCAGACCGGCAAAGAAGTTATGAGATACGGATAGGTTACACCACTTAACAACCATGAATGATGTTCGCTAGAATTTCTTGCTACTGACTTTCAGGAAACTGCACATGAAAAGTCTGTTGCACCCAATGCAAGATATGACTGAACATGCAGGCTAGGAAATAAGGCATTAGTTGTCTGTCTGCAAATTGAGATGCAGGATATTGAGTGACTGAACTGACGTTATTAATTCATTCGCAATTTTCGCTTTCGGTAATTGGTTTCCTCTGGGCCTCCAGTGCTCACATAATGGCTAGTGAAATGCAAAGACCACTAGCCAAAATGGAATTTTTACTAGTCTGTGGCTAGTTGGCTACCGTTAGTCTCCAGCCCTGAGGTAGAAAGTGTCGAGCATATAGAACAGTATGATCATACAAAATTTGTGGAAACATCGCACTATTTAAAAGGGCATAAAGTGTTCATAGAGTTGTTGTTTTTGCGGTCATAACATGCATCATATAATAACGGTTTTGTGCACTCTTTCACCTACTGGTATATCTTTTTTTCCTTCCTATAAATTTTTTTAGTTTTTTTTTAAATTATGCAGAATATGTACACTATTAAAAATACATGTATAGCTTACCATACCTGTTCAAAAGAAAATGAGCATTTATTTCGCTATTGAGCTTAGCTGTAGGAAATGTTTTTTGTTGTGTACATGCACATGCTCATTTGCACG
>CM042754.1:14518967-14523009 GCA_022496165.2 Catalaphyllia jardinei
ATCTTTTGCTTGTATTACTGGTTCGTGTTACAGAACTTTGAAATCTCATGTGACTTCGTAGTGACGTAGACTGATGACAAGTTAGAATTACATGATTAAACGAGACTTACCTGTAAGTTGAAGTTTGATCGAGATTCTATCTTGTCATCAGTCCGGAACGAAGGAGTCACATGCCCTTAGTCCCTCCCTCCCTTCCTCCTTCGTTCCTTTTTTCCTGTACCACTCACTTTGAAGACTGACTAGCAATGCGCATGCGCATCTCATGTGACTCCTTCATTCCGGACTGATGACAAGATAGAATCTCGATCAAACTTCAACTTACAGGTAAGTCTCGTTTAATCATGTAATTTTTAACTGAGTTTAAATAAAGATTTTACTTACTTACTTACTAAAAAGCGATAAATAGCTTAAAAGGTTATGATCGCATTGAAACGCAAGATGACTATAGAAAAGACAACAAGGCATTGAGGTCAGTTATTTTTATTACAAAGTTTACTAAAAATTTAGGCTAAAATGTCTATTGATGTTTTTCTCAATACAAACCCTTTGTAGGCGAGAGTCACATTTCGCGTAATGAAAGTCGGTTGTTATGTAACAGTAGCTGACGGCGGTAACTATGTCACAAAACTCTTGGATTACAAATCATGCTATGCAAAAAATGAATCATTGAATCACGCAACTTGTACTGTTCACTTGGGTAGCCTCGCAGCTCCTACAAGCTCTAAATTTAATTGGCAAGGATAGAGTCGCAGCCCTTTTGTTTTAGGGCTAGGGTCCATTGTTTATGTTGTTTGTTCTTTTGTTAAACCTCAAGGGTGGTCTCCAATCAGGTGACACCTTGTAAGAGCTGCGAGGTGACCCGTTCACTTTCATTATGTAACAAATGACAGCGATCGCAATGTGAAATCAATCACGCAGCTTATAATCTAAAGTGTTGACTTTTGAATATACTTAAAATCCAGAGCTTTGTAGCATGCACTGTGGAGATGAATTTGGCTTGGAATTTAACTAGAACGGAGCGCTTAACCTTGCACTATGATTCTGTGGAAAAATTGGAACAGAATTCGAGCAGGAGTGACAAAACCCTTTGAACATGTGCAAATATATATTCGTTTGAAAGGTCAATTGTGAGGCCTAGCTTTTCTTCGAGCTAGGTAAACAAAAATCTCTTCGATTACAAATCACACAACCATGCTAAGCAAATAATGTGAAATAAAATCTCTTACAACCCGGGCACTGAGCCAACTGTGAATCACGCAATCTCTATTGTTTCCAATCTTAATTGTTTCCGGGTATTGTTTTCTCGCAAAACATTGTTGCTACATATTGTGTAATGTTTTTGTGAGCACTAAAGAGTTAAAAGAGTGCGGTTTTAAGTTTTTTAAACTTCTTGTTTATTATCGATTGACTACCCTGGGTTGTCAACCTCCTGAAAATTATGACAGTGAGCGATATCAGAAACATAACCACAAGCCTCCTATTTGTAAAGTATGCCCGAAATGAATGTTGAGTCAAATAAATAATATATTATATTATTATATGGCTAGCTCTGCGAGCGGGAAAGATGACCGAAATCGCACGCTGTGATTGGCTACCCGAGCTGGCAAGATGGGGCCATCTTGGTCGCTCGGGACTACCCGCTGTATCCCGCAAGAAAAATTTCCCGGAAAGCCATATAATAAGTAAACACGCAAAAAAAAAACTTGGCCAATATCCAGCCGTCTTGACCTCACACTTGGTCAATAACCCATATAAACAACCTACCTTTTCATGTATGCATGACCAATATGGAGGCTTCTCAATGCCTACCCATTCTTCTTTTTTCTGAAATCAGCAATCGAGTAGACAACACCAGATTAAAACATAACTTCCATATGTTGGTAACGTCTTCATAAAAAGAGACAAAAACGCTCCATCACTTACCAAGAAGTTAAAAATCATGGTCAAAATAATATCCTTTTCCCGTCTCCAGCACGTGCGAAACTTGTCAAAGTAAACGATCAATAGGCATTGTGGGCCACTTCCTTTCGCATCCCCACCTCTCTCCCGCAGTGGTTCGGCCTCGCTCAGCGCGGGCGCCCTGGCGGAACAGACGAATGAGCGCGCGTGATCGGGCTGTCCGCAGGCTAACCTTTGGAAGATAAATTTTCGAACTTTGTGTTACTGACGTGCGTCTTCAAAGAAGAAACCGTGAAGCAATTTGCGTTCCCATTCGTTTCCTGTGAGCTCGGCCGCACCACACGTCGTCGTCGTCGGGGGGGGGGGGGGGGGGGTACTCTCTATAATGGCCTATACGGGGAGGCTCCGCCCGAAAGGGGTACCTTTTTCACGCTTCAGGTATATAAAAGGGTAGGGATTTCACATGATGAGGTATATAAAAGGGTAGGGAAATCGGTCATTTAGGTATTTACAAGGGCCTTTAATTATAACGCCCCTTATGGCTTTGTCAGTATGTTTATTAAGCACTACATGAAAAAGAGAACAAGACTTCCTAAAGCAGGTATCTGAAAGGGGTACCTTTTTTCAATAAAAGGTATATCGAAGGGGTACCTTTTCTGCCAAAATGGTATATAAAAGGGTAAGGGGTTGGACCTCGGGGCGGAGCCTCACCGTATTAAACTTTGTTAAGTAACCCCCCCCCCCCGGGGCAGTTCCTTAAGGTCCGTGATTTCAATACCCTTTCCGTGGTTATAAAATGTTTAAGCAAGCAACCAAAACAATGATCCACCTGGTATACGTTGGGTCAATAGTAATCTAATCGGCTTCACATAAAAAAAGAGAAGAATATAAAAGCAGAAACCGACCACACGTAGAATGATTTTGTGAAGAAGCCTGGTTTGGCCGGCCGATACTACACCTTCAAAAAAAAATCATTTTACGCTGTGTTGGATTCTGCTTTTATATTTTTCACCTTTCCGTGGAGTTTCTGCTCCTTCGTTTCGTTTTTTTCCCATTCTCCCTCTGCCTCACAACTCCTCATCGTGGTTTCTCAGTGCGTACCCTCTGTGTTTCCTTGTTCTTTCTTTATCCTAAATCTAACCCAGACCTCAACCCCAAATCCCCACTGAAGTGCAGACGCGTGCCACCTTGGCTGGCAACTAGCTAGCTCTGAGCTAGAATCTAACCTATTATTCTGTATTGTATTCTCCATACTAACCTCCCTCCCTTCCTACACAACCGTTTTGAGGTGTGTCCTTTACCCTGTAAGATAAATGTCGGACCCGCGACCGGGCCCAAGTTTAGCCAACGACCAATCTCGGTTGGGTCTTCTTTCATGGTTCCCATGCATTTTCAGTCGCTTTGTGAGTTGCTGAAATTTCCTATGCGTTTGTCCTTTTGCTCTACGGTGCGTTTCTTTCTACGTTTCCCATCCTGTTAACCTATAGCTCCTCTCCCCTGTGTTTCACGATACCTGTTTCCCGACACCTGCTTCCCGATACCATCCCAATACCCAACGTTGTCCGAAATCCTAGAATCACGGAGAATCCTCAACCGTTTTATTTTGGTTTCTGATGGGCTTTTACTCCAGGCTCCTCGTGCGTTCACTGTGGTCGAACGCACTAGGGGAGGTGAGGGGCAGATATACAGTATCAGCGAATAGAAAATGTGGAAAAGAAACTGGGGGCGGGGAATGCACAGTGGGGAAGCGCCAGGTTGATGGACCAGTGAAAGCATGAAACAAGCGAGGGATAATTCACAAAGAATATAACCCTGCTGAAAACGAAGAAAAACGGAGAGCGGAAGATAATCCACGCCGAGGAGCTCACAGGTCAATAGAATAACGTAACAGAAAGGAATGAAAAACTAATTAACAGAAAAAGGAGGTCCCACAACATGGAATCATGACCAGGCAAGATACAGCACAGTTTATCATAAGGAGTAAGGGGGACAACAGAACTTGGGTACTGTGAGCCAATTAAAAATATCGGCCAACCTCGTTCCCGGGGCCCTTATTTTACCGCCCCCTCCTCGCTCGCTCCAAGGGGCGGTAAGATGAGAGACCCTGGGAACGAGGTTGGCCCATTGGCCAGTACTGCTGAAC
>CM042754.1:14548009-14564942 GCA_022496165.2 Catalaphyllia jardinei
GACTGCTCTTTTAGGCCACCTAAGAGCTACGTAAAGGGGAAAAAAGGCAAAGGATGGCAAGAAAAGCAAGATAAACGGGTGGAGAAGGAGAAAAAAAGACTGACTTTCCTTTTAATTTCTATATCGTCGACTTTTATGTATACAATGTGCCCTCCCGGTTATTACCATAATGGCTTTGTGGCAACTCCTGAACTTGGGCAATAATAATAATAAAAACATGCAAAAATTTCATTTTCCAGATTATAGAAAATTCATATTACTATTTTGTTTGCTAAGTAAATTGTTCATAACTTTCTTTTTCAAAGCCTTGGCACTATTTAATTCTTTGAGGTCTTTATCCAGGTTTGATCGTACAGTAAATGCTCGCCCACCTTCTGTTTCATTTTTATAACGTGGACAATTAAAATTTAACTACTAAAGCGGGTACTTCTATTGTGGGTGTCAGATTTCAACTTAAGCATTTCCTTTAGGTAGACCGGCGTCTTCCCTAAGACTCTCTTGAGGAGTAAAGAACATCTAATTGCATAAGATTCATGGCAAAATGGTATACAGCTTGATAAGTTGAATAGTGGAACAGAAAGAGAGCGAGGTTCTGCTTCCAAGATGATTCTTGCTGCTTTTTTCTGTAACTTAAAGATGCTATTAATATTTCCTTTTGATGTTGATTCCATGTATTAGCACCATTTCTGTTTCATTCGCCAGAAGTTTCAGTCAATTGCAAAGAGTACAGTAGTCGGTGCATTGTAGTGAACGGTTTCATTGCCTGGTGATCATAGCGACTCAGCCAGCTGTTTCAAGAACGCACTCAATTAAGGCCTCATGTTCGGTGTAAAACGAACAATAACATCCTATTGTTTTACCCTTTTGTCCAAGATGCAAATGACTCCTTTGTTCCTTGTTTTGCTTTTGTCCTATGCATTATGACTTCAGCTGAGCCGTTTTACATGGATCATAAACCAAATTAAGGGGATATCAATTACGACGCAAAGTTCACCGTTACTAAATTTTAAGGCGTTTGTTTACCTGATAAAAATTTAAGTTTTGTTCATGTTGACAATTGCTGTTGTTGTTTTTAAGATGATATGGAGAATTTTAATTGTTGACCCGTATTATAACATTCTTAGCATGAAATAATTCAACTTACAAATTAGTTTGTCTTCAGTGTGGAATTGGTGACCGTGTGAGGTTTGACAACTCTTTCACATTGAAGCGATGGGATGACATATACAGCTGTTTCGAGAAAGGTTGTCTTACAAACGGGGAAAAGCTTACGCGACAATGTCAAAAGTCATTATGGGTAATGGTGGTGTTTATGTTTGCTTAAGTGAACGTCGAGGTGTTTCAGCGTGTTGGAATAAAACAGCAAGAACACGTGTTCGTTCTTTCTCTTTCCTTGTTGTTGAATCACCTTGAACCTCAATCAAGCAAAGCCAAACTCTTACTACCCATAATGCCAATCGGTATTGTCGCGTACGCTTTTTAAGTTTCGTGGGACAACCTTTGTCGAAACAGCTGTATAAAGGGACACTATCACGATGTAGCGCACGCGCGGACTTGACTGGTTTCTTTCATCGGGAAACAACAGACAGATAATAGCTATTTATATCCCATTCGCCACTCGCGTTCATCTCTCAATTACAGGAAGAAAGGTCAACTCGCTCAACTAGTCAGGGAAAGCGACTTGTTTTTTTCGTGTTAAACGACAAATAAAAACTGTATTGACCAATAAAGTGGTGGAACACGTGAAAAGCCGCATGAGTAATGCAAAAACAAGGCAACGGTAAGTCCGTGGTTCATAACAAGCCTGAATATGCTGATGTGCAAATGTTATGATGGAATTTTTTTTTACTGATTTTATACACGAGTCCTTATCACATTTACAAAACTGTCCTGATGGCTTAAAGCAAATAAATCGCAGTCAATCTCACAGAGAATACCTGAGCGAAAAGAACCTCATCGAATGTCTGAATATCGAGAAAGAAAACCAACGAGTAAAGTTCTGCTTGCTCGAGTAAAATGTCAACAAAGAAACCCTCGCACGAGCGCTATCCTTTCCGTCTTTCCCACGGCAAGCCTCGTGAATCGGTTTCTTTGCAAAAATCCTGCTATGTTGCTGGTTCCATTACTTCTCAGTCCTTTCCCGATTTTCTAAACCTTTCTGAAAGCTGCCGGGAGAAAGCTGTCGTTCAGCGCCATAACACTTCCCCTCCACTCGAAGTTCCGTCAAACGGCATTGAAGTTAACACCGAAAGGTCTCCATTACACACAAATTGACACTTAACGAGAACCGTGTATCACTGATCTTTGATTCTAAGAAGTTTTAGGGAAAAGCCAAAGTTGATTGAGGACGATGTCAATTTAAGCTTAATGTTTGTCGATCATTGCCCATCATTTGTCGATTAAATGATTACTGTATTTTCATTTTGAAAACTGGCTGGCCAAGGACAAAAGAATATTAATACTTCTCCGGCAAATGAGAGTGAAATAAGTTTTAGCCAGGTAGCTGAGTGTTGAGGTGATTTTGTTTACTGAGACTAGTGAGCATCTAGTAAATTTTTTTCTAAGCGTTCCGCAGTTACAATATTATAAAAATGTATGATATGTAATTATTATTTCTCTAAAATTTGCTTGAAAAAAAGAGACCCAAGTTCACTTGAGTAAAATTGTTACCTACTTACCATAAGCTGTAGCTAGTTGTATATGCAACAAGGCAAGAAGAAAGAGTAACAGAGATACCCTCATGCTAAGCGTAGTTGAGATCTTTCACAAAAAATCATCAGTTGAGCTGCACAGACGTAGTTAGCTGCCACGCAGTTTGTAAAGATAAAGAAACAGCCACCTTTTTGACTAGTGACCGGAACAATGCGAGAAATTAATTGATTACAATAAGTGTTCGACTAGCCAATCAGTGTGCTTCGACGACCGTCCCAAACAAAATGGGCAAGAAAAAAACAAAAACGTGGTTTTAAAACGAGAGTTACTTAATACTATGCGACGTGCAGTGGCTTGCTTAAACGTGCTTCTAGAATAGACGCATCTCCAAGGCGCACGAAAACCAATCATCGATCATCACAGTAATTAAGGTTTTAAATTTTAACAGCTGCTTTCTATATATCGTTGCAATATGAATCATGCACTATTTGAGTTATTACAGAACTTTCAAGTGTGGCTGGGTAAACGGCACAAATCGCGTTTTAGTAAAGGAGTCTAAAATGCCCTAGTAAGTTCTTATTCTAAATGAAATGTGGGAAAAAAGAAAAATGGAACACATGAAAATCACGAGAAATCAATTATCTTTCACAAGCATGTACCTTCCTCAAGACAGAGCAAATCAAAATGACGATATATCTTTCTATGTGCACAACTAAACAAACAGAACTAACAAGACAAATAGTGGAAAATGGTTTACTTATCCTCTGATTTAGTCAAATTACATTTCAATAACTTTAAATGTTCTGTACACTAAAACGATTTCCTCAGTTCTAAAAGATTAAGAGATAAGTAAAACCGATGTTATTATTTTTTTAGGGTTGTTTTAGTTGTTGTAGTCTTGGCAAATTTTCAAAGCCTGAAAGGGATAATTGGTCTCATATTATTAAGTAGGGGGTTTGCACGAATTATGGTGCAACAGTCGTCTGCCAGGATCGATAGTTAAAAAAAGGACGGGAAACAGTAAGAAACGCATGTAAGAACCTACATTTTTTAAGTCTGGCGAAAGAGGTTCTTGTATTTTGGGGCAATTATTGGCAATTTAGGCCAAGTAGGTTCTTAATTAGGTTCTTAATTTCTTTGAAGAACAAAAAGTTGTTGATTACCTGAAAATAACCCTTGGGTTCGGTCCTTAAAGATACAATGTAATTATGTCTGGATTTATGAAAACAGTGTCAAAGAATTCGCACCCTAACCAGGAGATATAAAAATCAAAACGAAAGTCAGTCTTTTTTTGTTCTCTTCACTCGTTTAATTGCTGTCCTTTCCCTATTTTTCTCTTTTATATGGCTTGGAGGCTGCCTTTAGGAGTTGTGAAATCAAAGTGTAATACGGGTGATTTGGCGCAAGTTATTGACACCATTTTAATAAATGCAGTCATAATTATATGAAGACATATAGCTGCTCAGTGATCACCAGAAAAATAAAAGTGGGTTTGGTCTTTAAATAATACAGTGTGTTTATTGAATATTCAGTCTGGCAAAACTGATTACAGAATGTACATGTAGTTTTGCCTCCTTAACAAGATTTCATAATTCAGCTGTAACCCACATATAAGACCCTGATCCTACTTGGGTAAACAGGTTCTTATACTTGTGGTTTTTAAACCACTAGATTCCAGAACATGTCAAGTAGTTGTAAAGTAAATGGAAACCGACAGTGAAACAAAGAGAACCGGACATTAATGAGCTCAAGACTCATCGTTACTAGTTCATACCACTGTGTACTAGAGACTGGCGCTTGTCAGTCCCGCTTAGGTCCTAACACATCGGGTTCAAAGTTCGTCTTTTTCTACGGTCTGAGCAGTTTTCCTGACCAACTCCTCATCTTGCGTCAGTTTGGGTATGAAGTCATTCCAGAATGCCACGCGATCCGGGAGTAAACGTTCTTCAATCTTCATGCGGAGGTCCAACACCAGGTACTTCTCGCTCTCGGTTGTGAATGGCGGCCAGGGAATGGTGGCGTCTGCGGCATCCACTCGATTCTTATCGTATTCGTTGGGATCACTAAAAACAGGATATTAAGTACAAAATAACACACAATCGCTTTTACCTTGAAAATATTTTGCCTTGAATGGTATTCCATGTTCCCAAACCAAGGAAACGGCGGCCATGTTGTTGTCCCAAACCAATCCTATGAGACTTCAACTCTTTTCTGAAGTAAACACTTTCTTTCAATTTCAACAAATTTGCATGGCTGCTCTCTACTTTCGAGGAGTCTTTACTTTCGTTCTTTAGTTACTTCCAGGAGCAAAAAAACGTTATATAAAGTTGGCGCGACTGAGCTCTTTAAAAGAAACAGAAGGTGAAAATTCGTAAAAAAAGATAACATGACACGAAATGAAGTCAGGTGGCACGAAGTTACTTATCACGGTTCGTGCATGACATAAGCGATAGCTTCCCTTGTTGTAAAGTGCCTTGGTTATAATTATCAACTAGTACCGTACGAACTTTTACTTAACTATTGATTGAAAAAAGTTGGTCTCCCTATAATCGGGTGTGAGGGTGCGGATAGATTCCTTTCTCCCGGGGAAATCGCTACTTTCGAGGGTTTGCTACTTTCGGGATTTACTAGCGGCCACAATTTCTTGACGTTGCATTCAGGGGGATCTTTCGAGTGGCATATGTGGAATAACCCACGAGTCACTTTTATTACTCGGGATACGTGTCTGTATATCAAAATACAAGTGACAAGTGGAAATCCCATGGTATGCCAAGAGAAAGCACAACTATTTTCCATACTATGTCGTGCCATAGAAAATACAGTGTATGCTGGAAGGTTGGATACAGTACCATGAAATATACAACAGCTTTCCCGTGTTCTGATTGGCTGAATGTTCTATGGCATATATATATGGTATAAAATGCTGTAACAAACGGCCTGTTCATAATTTCTTACCCAAACGTTACAAAGTTTGACCACGCTTCAGCAACACCCTGGCAGAGTCCCTTCTCCAATTCAGTGTATTTAGAGGCCAGAGGTAGAGGAGCCATCGCTTTAAAGGGTGCCCCGAATAAATAAGGCAGCTCGTCACCGTGAGTGACCCCATAGGACTCTGGGTACACAGAGTACCTTGCGCGATGCGTGAAATAGTAGAAAAACGGAGGTACCCCGGCTGAGGCAAGAGCTCTGGCTAGCTTAATTGCAGGCGCAACAAACCACGAATCTCCAACGAGTCGCTGCCAGTTTCCCTCGATGCTCTCCTGGAAGTCTGGTTCGGTATGGTTTGTGTACTTATGGACAATAGCTCTTCTGATCTTGTCGTTCTCTCCATTCTGGACCAGAAGAGATTCGTGCACAGCCTTCTGAAACACTGCACGGTCTATTGGCTGGCCAGCGGCTTTCAACTGCAACTTCCAGGATACCATTGATCCACCGTTCTTGTTTACGCCAATGATCGTCTTGACTTTCTGGAACCTTCCTTGGCTCAGTAACAGTGATGGCTCTTCTGGAAGGAAGTGCCCATCCACTGTGACTAAAGGCAGATCCTTTCCTAAATTCGCATCTGAAAAGGAATCAGTTGCCTCAAGAAACTCCTCTGCGGTCTTACTTCTAAGGCAGGGTAAAATATCGCCTGAAATGCAGTTCAGTTTTTTCAAATATTGTTTACCATAGTTAGGATCCTTGCTGGTGTAGGTGGCAAACGGAGAGGTTACCCCTCCCCCCTGAAGTATGGCTTGATGGAACAGTCCTTTAGACAGGGGTGATATCAAGTGTAAAGCAACACTTGCCGCGCCAGAGCTCTGACCAGCTATCGTTACTTTGTTTGGATCTCCACCAAATTCGGCGATGTTGTCCTGGATCCACTTTAGTGCTGCCACTTGGTCAAGCATCCCATAATTTCCTTTCAATTCCGATCCAAGAACGTTGAGGAATCCGAGGAGACCCAGGCGGAAGTTTATAGTAACGACAATCATACCGGAACCAACACTGGCCAGAGCTGAGCCATCGTAGTTGTTCCCAGTCTGTGTGTAATAACCTCCACCGTGAATCCACACAAACACCGGAAGTGGATTGTCAGGTGTTATACCAGCGGGCCTCCAGATGTTTAGATATAAGCAGTCCTCGTTCATCTCCCCTATTGACGAAAAAAGAGAAAAACAATTTGCGCGTTAAAATATGTATACTATAATAATACCTTTATCCATCCGTACATTTACAGTTTTTTACATCAGTGAAATGTAAATAAAAAGAAAAGATGTGCTATATGAGTCTGGAGACTGAAGTAAAGTAGTTAGCTTCCAATTATTATGTTTCTGATGCTGATTTAACAGAACGAAAGCGATTAAAAGAACACGATATGCACATAAAATTGGAGAAAATAAGCATATAGAAATATTACTAGTTTTGAGAATGCTGTTCAGACAGTAAATAAAGTATCAGATGTTTCGAGAAGTTGAAGGTATTGAGATCATTAAGATGTGGGTAGGGATGTTGTCCTAAAGAATAACCGCTGTGTAAGCAATTGATCGTTTACAGACTTGGTGCGCACTTTTGATGTGTATAGATTTTGTCTAGCTACATATCTGGTGTAGAATCCATGTACCTCACTGGAGTAATGAAAGAAATCATGAAACAAGCTTGGTAGTAGGTCTTTGTGCCAAGAATGCGTGAATTTCAGAGCTTGTAGTCTATAAACATTATTTACTGTGGGAACATCAAATAAGTTTAGTAAGGGGAGTGCGCTGTCAGTCTGCTCACCAAAAGATGCAATTGAAGACTATAAGCCAGATGGAATGATTTTGTTTGGTTTGTACTTTGTTGATGTGGGTTTATATGCAATTCCCCATGCTAAGTTTGGTTATGAGATGACGTGCAATAAGCCAAGGTATTCGATTCGATCTTTACGTTCCAGTAAATGAAACGTGCCATGTTCATTTTCATTAGCAAGGATGGCTTGACTAAAACCAGATGATTACAGTCAAGATACTGTCTCTTATTACAGTCCAATAGACCAATTTCGATATACTAAAATTCCGCCCAAAACAATAGACCTCAGTCCGAGGCTCTGGGGAATAAATAGAGTTTGTTGGGTTTATTCCCCAGAGCCTCGTTCCGAGGTCTTTTGTTTGAGACTGAATTTTAATATATCGAAATTGGTCTATTTTCTCTCTAAATATCCACGGCAAAAATTTGACAGCTTGAAAAATATCTGTTACCTTATAACAAATATACTGACAAATGTTTAATTAAAAAGCTGCTCTCCGCGAATGTCGTGCCTTACAATCATTCTTTGAGTAGGCGTTTGAATTCCCAAAGAGACACTACTTCCCTTAAGTCACGTACAAGGAGGACTGTTCCAAAGAATGGCACCACTATAGCTGAAGCTAATTTTGAAATAGTTTGTATCACTGAGTTTATTCCCTTAGGTTATATGTGTTTTTCGTTACTCTGTCGACAGAGACCTTGTACGTCAAAACCAGTCATCACCGATCAAATGCAGAGCAGTAGTTATCGCATTAGTATTCAGCATCTATAGGTTTTGCTTCGTTTACCTGAACTTAAATTGTTGTGCTGAAAGCTGCAACCATTGTGCTATGATTCCTAAACGCAGACTGAGATTTATAGTCTCGTTTCAGTTGTCTCAGAGCCCCTTAGGTTATCTACCGTTTCTTGCCTTTCAAATTTAGCGAGGTCTCTGAAGGTTCCGGTTTGTGTTATTTGCCTCAACCGTATTTTATACGGCAGTGATCGGCATTGGTTTTACATTAACCTCGACCTTGAGTTTTGAGGGAAAATGCCATCAATCTCATCCAATAATTGCAAATCATTGGCCAAGACGTGCAGCAAACCCACTCTGATAATACTGATAATTTTATTATGCAGGACTTCATCGTAATATTACTCACGAACAGTCCTGCAGTTCGCTTGACTTACCAACCGTCACGTTCCAAGGAAAAGGAATTGTGTTCTGGGGACACTTTGCAGCGAATTGTAAGCCTACATCTTTCACTCCTTCCCAAGGAGCTACCGGCTGCGGAGTAGAGAAACGAAGATTTCCAACTGGAGGCGCTGCATACGGAATGCCAATGAACCTATCCACAACGTAACCAAAGGCAATCGGATACGTGACACCGAGAAGAGATCCGGATTTCAGAACGACTACAGGTCGAGTTGGCCTCTGAGTTTGTGCATTACACACCATCAAGATACAAATAAAAATTGCTGCAGTGTTTGGCGTAATCATAGCCTCTAAGAGCCTCACCATCTCTACGTACTGTTATCCGTGACTTGTTCGCATAGCTTGTTGTTAGAACGAGTAACGATACGTGCTGCATAATTTATACAGGCGAATGATTTAATTATGGCTTTTTGGGCCATGAGGAGGTGGAAGGAGCGGCGCGGGGGTGGAGTTATGCTGTATGTAAATAACTACCTTTCAGTTTACATGCTCCCCTTTACACATGAAATAAATGTAATTTTATTACGTTTTCTCGATTCTGGGCTCAGAAATATAATCAATGCTAATGTTTCGTCGCATTCCATTTAGTTCAAATTCAACGTATGTTTTGAGGACTTTAAGCTGGACGTTTTGGAATTTGGCGTCTAATGCCTTTTTGTCTTACAAACAAAGAATGTCCGATCGGTTAGCCTTGAAGTAATACCAGAACAGCTTTAAAAATCTCTTGATTGTGTTTCGTGCGTTCATTGTGGATTCTGACAGAGTACTGGATAAAATAATACTTTTATTATTATTATTGGCCTAATATTGGCGGTTTACTGTCGGCATACATACAGTTGGTCATACAAAAAGCAATCTCTAAGATTAAGAAGTTAAGAGTTAAACTCCAAGCCGACCCGGCTGCTAAGGTTGAATAGTGTAGTCTAAAGGGGCCTTCACACGGCAAACTTGAGTTTGCAAACTCGTGTTGGCAAACTCAAGTTGATGTGTGTGAACGGCACAAAAACAGTCGGCAAATACGTTGGCAAACTGTTGCCGAGAAATAGACCATGCCTCTATTCTCGCCAACAGTGTGAAGGCCGTGAAAGGGTGCATTCCTTTGAGGTGATCTGTATTAGGACCACTCGGACATATTAGCATTTTTTTGCTTTAAATTCGAGATGAAATAAAGGTTTGTTGTTGTTGTTGTTTGTTGATACATCAAAGGGACCGACGAATCCACTGTGGTCACGGATTTATCGGCTCCTTTGATGCACCATAATGTGGATGAAAAAATGATAATTTATGCTTGTTTAGCCTTGCTGCCTTGAGATTGCATGCCTTCACGTTACTCTGTTGACAGATGCCTTCTACATGTGAACCAATCAAAGCGAAGCACTTATCTCATTAAGGGTGTTATTAATTGAAGCATCATGTCCGTTATGCTTCGTTTGCTTGACCTTACACTAATGTGTTGTAAGCTGCAATAGTATTGTGCGTGATTCCTAAGCACACTAATTTATAATTTCGTTTCGGTTGTGTTTATGTGCACCGAATATCATGCCATTTTCAGTTTACCAAAGCCTTGTTTTTCTTATATTCCTCGGAGCTTTGTTCGCCGTTTTGCCGAGTCACACTGGCGCCTCAGCTACTAAAGATGAGCTTGTTGTTCACCTTAAGACAGGATCTGTTCGCGGGGGATCACAAAAGAGCATATTCAGTTTAAACTTGGAGTATTTCCTTGGGATTCCGTATGCCGCTGCACCGGTTGGCGACCTTCGCTTTTCTCCTCCCCAGCCAGTCAAGCCTTGGGAAGGTGTCAGAGATGGAACAAACTATGGAGCCAGGTGTCCTCAGAATGAAGAACCATTCCCAACTAGGAAGACCACTGTTGGTATGTTCAAAGCTCTCTGACGCCCGGTCCACATTACGCCGAAGAAATTTGAAAACACAGCCAATAATCCGCCACGAAAACGAAAGGAATTTGAAAACGGTGGCTTGGCGTTTTAAAGTGGAGCTTTTAAAACACGATATCACAATAATCATGTGAGTTTTCCGCAAATCCAAAATGGCCGGCGATTGTCACGTTTTCAAATTTCCCCGGCGTAGTGTGGACAGAAAACGTTTAATGTGTCTTTACCCATGGCTTTCAGAGTTAGAATGCCGTTTCCGAATTACTCCAACGTAGTATGAACAGGGCCTGGTGTTTATTCATACTGTTGATACAGGAGACATATGGTAATTTGCGAGCTTCAAATTAAATGGGTTGCGCAGCCTCCATGTCACGCATGGTAGTATCGTCACGCTCGTCACGCGTTTATTCCCGAACGCGCGACGAGCCCTGAGAGCGTCTGCTTGACTTGGGAGGCCATGTTCTGCACATATTATTCTAAATGCGTAGCATACACTTAATAGACTTCTTCGCGAGATGCATTTTCAAGTTAGATAAGTTCACCGCTCTAAATATTTCCCTAATCCACAGTGTCACGCACAGGATTAAGGTTACTCCCACTGTTTGTATTGTTTCTCTTAGACAGGCATCAATTAATTACACACTATTTCATGACGTAACGTGAAATAACAGTGGATAGTCTGCAAGTGCCGAAATGATAAAATGTCGTCCCAGAATAAAATTAAAATAAATTACGAAAGTTATTTTCAAAATAAGAAATTGGTAATAATACTAGACTGCTGGCAGTTTGTTTTTCTCTCGGAATTTCAGCAGGGATTATGAGGAGAGACGATTTTGTCTAAAGGAGAATGGGACGTGACATGGGCACGGCACACACGAGCCTTCTTCCCTACTTCGCCATACTGCCATACCGCTCTTTTGTATTCGCGATGACTAAACACTCGTGTAAGCCCGGGCGTCTAAGTTACCCTTAGAGAAAAAACCAGATGCAAGCAGACTAAATACTATACTCCAAAGGCAACACACCTGGCTCTCTTAAACCCTCCTGAAAGGGTCACCTTCCTTGCGTGTTCTTTGGTTAGGGAAGAAGAAACAAACCACGCACAAGGACAAATGTGGGAAAACAGACAATTTATATCTTTGGAAAGAAGTTTCAACCCATTTCAAAGCAGAACATAGCGTATTTGCTTTGTCAAAAAAGTAGTACCTTATTTACTGTCAGACCAATACCCGAATTAGTCAATTTTGTTTTTTATTTAACAAATAAAGAAGCCTACACTATGATGAATGACGAGTGGCATTTGAGAACACGAGGGAAATATAGGAAACACGAGCCGCGAACGAGTGCTTTCTGCGTTTCTCGAGGACTCCTCGAGTGTTCCCAAATGTCCTGTCGTACAATTAAACATAACAGGTTTGGAGGAAAAACGTAAAAAACCCTAACGGCTCATTTAGAATCCACTCTCATTAAAACGAGATTAAAAGAAATATTTTATCTGAAATATACTACACATATTAGTATCTCGGCAAAAAATGTAGTAATACCTCTATTTGTATTGAGAAAAGTAAACATATATTGGGCACGATTCAGGGGCACCCAACGAGCAAATCAAGCAAAAAAACCTTTGAGGGATATTTCTAGGCTCCTTGCAATGTTTAAAGACTGTTTGAAGAGTTGTTTTGATCAGCTAGAAAAATTTGATCTGTTCGGATTTCTTAGCTGAAAATAGAAGTACTTGAAAATTTTAGGGAATGAAATCTTCATTTCAGAAATTACTAGCTGAACGAAGAACGTCTCTGCGAACTATTTGCTAACCCGAAAATGCTAGGCGACCTTTTTAAGAGCGAAACCTGCAAAAATGTCCCTTGCGAAAATCTAAGGCACCATCTCCCCCTGGAAATCCATGGTTGCGAATCTTTTAGGTGATGTTTTAGTTAAGAAATCAGTAGCTTTTCGTCAATGCATTATCCGAATGTCTTAGAACGAGTAAACTCTCCCGAACAGATATTTCATCGAAGTTTCTCGTTGGGTGCCCCTGAAGATTACGGAAAGGGTTCTAATCTTGACTGTTATATCCTTTAGGTCCAATGGACGAGGATTGTCTGTTTCTTAATGTTTTCCGTGCAACGAATTTCAAGCATTTGAAATTACCAGTCATGGTATGGTTTCATGGTGGTGGTTTGTACCACGGTTCTGGGAACGAATATCTCGGCCTTGTCTGTGGTTATGGAGCCATTGTTGTCACGGTTAACTACCGCCTTGGGTTGCTGGGATACCTTAACCTTCCCGGATCAGACATAAAGGGGAATTATGGGATGCTTGATCAGGTGGCTGCATTGAAATGGGTTCAAGAAAATATCGCGAGTTTTGGCGGGATTCCCAGCATGGTAACCATATTTGGGCAAGGCGCGGGCGCTTCAAGTATTGCTTATCATATGCTTTCGCCACTGTCTACTGGCTTATTTTATAAAGCTATTTTGCAAAGTGGAGCTGCAACCACACCCTACACGTTCTACTCTTCAAAAGATCCGAACTATGGACGAGACATCATCAAACGTCTGGGCTGTGGTAATGACGCAATGTTGCTTGGTTGTTTAAGAGAGAAAAACATTGAGGATTTCCTTAAAGTTTCTGAATTAACTCGCAGTTTGCTGGATCTTGGTCATAAGTACCCTGTGGTTACGGTTGATGGAGAATTCCTAACCGACGAGCCAGCTAAACTGCTTGAGCAGGGATTTGTCAACAAGGTGCCAGTCTTGCTCGGAGTAAATAAAAACGATGGCGGGATTGTTCCTCTTTCTGAAATAGTCAGCAATCTCGGCCAGGAAGTTTCTTTCGAGCTTTTCAGTAGTTTAGTAAAAATTGCAAGGTTTTCAACCAACGAAGAATCTGATCTCATAAAAGAGGCCATTTTGTACCAATACACCAACCACTCGGCACCAGATTCCCCTCGAGGTATCGAAAAGCGGTGGCTTGATCTTCTGACAGACTCGTGGTTCAATGCCCCCGCAGTGCATATGGCCAGAGCCCTCGTGAGATCTGGTATCACTGTGCGTCTGTACCAGTTTAGCCATCGAACGGAGTTGACCCTGCACCCAGAAATCCTTGGGGTCGTTCATGGAGAGGAGATCCCTTATGTATTTGCATTGGCGTGGGCCAATCACGAAGGGACCTTAAAGATGGCGTCATCATACAATGCTGTGGAGCGAGGCCTTTCAATGTTAATGATAAAGCTTTGGACCAATTTTGTGACGTATGGGTGAGTATCTTAAATTTAGCAGTCTTGCTTTTCTGAAGGTACTTCCTGGGTGTCACCACTTTTTGGTTAACTGCAACGTTAACGCTTTCATTGAATATTAAGCGTCATCAAGTCTTAGACCGTTAGTCGTATTGAACAAAATTCGATGATAAAATCTACATTGGTTTTTACCTGGCGTCGTCCAAAGCATTGACGTCTTCGTTGCTTAAGCTAGCTGGCAGCAGCAGATGATACAATTTTCATGTCAAGGACACTCAAGGTCACGGATAATCATGTCATGTATGACCGCGGTGCATGATTTGCACTCATGTCAAGTTCGCGCGCTTTGTGTTGCTTGCTGTCAGTGAAGCAAAAACATGACTTCAATTTTTTGTTCAATAACTGCTTGATTATTCTGGATATCAAAACAACCTCATCTAATGATTGTTTATTATCATTCGATGCATTTTGTTCTTCTTCATTAGCCTACAGCCCAGCACGTGACCTGCAAATAATTACCTAGAAATAATGGTCTGCTCATATGCAATACCCTCTAAATGTGCTTTGCTGCAAGTAATATTCTGCTGATGCGTAATTGCAACCACGCTCTCGTGTGAAAAATGGGAGATCGTTTTCCTGAGCTGTCAGAGAGAGGTAAAACAAACTTGGTGATCGAATGATAAAATAATGACTAAACTAGGTTATCGCAACATATCGTGATTTATCAGTATCTCGCGTCAGCTTCAGCTTCAGCAAATATATGATCCGATCGCCAATGAAAAAACAAAATAATGTTATCTTGCTCAGCCTCGTCCAATAATTCTTAATTATCTTATAAAGCGTATGGCGTTGACGGTTGTTTTCGTTTTTCGATAGATATCCGAGTATTAGCGATCCTCGTATACCAACTGCTACTGACGTTAACTGGCCTGCCTTTACGACTGGCGGAGAAGAATACTTAGTAATTGACTTGGAGGAACCCAGAGTGGAGAGCAAACTTGAAGTGGATGGTGTTGCTTTCTGGGAAGATTTTCTGCCTAGCCTGGCGAAAGGGATACGGAGAGACGAACTGTAGTACTCAGTGGGAAAAATTCGAGGTTGCAGTTGTATGTTTTTCTTGACTCCTGGACTATCGTGATCGTGATTGTCCGTAGTATTTATGACAATCACGTTTTTGCGCATGCGCAAGATTTTGATTTTTGGACAGGCGGTTGCGAATTCAAAGATGCGGGAATGGTGGTATACAGCTTTCATAAATCAGTTTGCATCGTCCTCAATCAACTTTGGCTTTGCCCTAAAACTTCTCAGAATAAAAGATCAGTGATACACGGTCCTCGTAAAGTGCCAATTTGTGTGTAATCGAGACCCTTTCGGTGTTAACGTCAATGCCGTGTGACGGAACTTCGAGTGGAGGGAAGTGTTATGGCGCTGGACGAAGACGAGTTTCTCCCGGCAGCTTTCAGAAAGGTTCCGAAAATCGGGAAAGGACTGAGAAGAAATGGAACCAGCAACATAGCAGGGTTTTTGTAAAGAAACCTATTCACTAGGCTTGGGAAAGACTGAAAGGATCGCGCTCGTGCGAGCATTTCTTTGTTAACATTTTACTTGAGCAAGCAGACCTTTACTCCTTAGTTTTCTTTCTCGATATTCAGACATTCTAGCAGGTTCTCTTCGCTCAGGTATACTCTGAGACTGACTCCGATTTATTTCTTTTTAGCTATCGGAACAGATTTGTAAATAAGATAAAGACTAGTGTATAAAAACAGTAAAATTTCCATCATAACATTGCACATCAGCATATTCAGGCTTGTTATGAACCACGGGGCGACTTACCGTTGCCTTGTTTTTGCATTACTCATGCGGCTTTTCACGTGTTCCACCACTACATTGGTCAATACAGTTTTTATTTGCCGTTTAATACGAAAAAACAAGTCACTTTCCCTGACTAGTGTAGCGAGTTGACCTTTCTTCCTGTAATTGAGGGATGAACGCGAGTTGCGAATGGGATATAAATAGCGCTTATCTGTCACTTTGTCGCGTCGGCATGACGCGACAAAGTGACAGCTTTATCGTTTTCATTCTCGTCCAGATTTGTCGGACTTGACTCTGAGCATACGCAGAGTGACGGGAAGTCCCTGAGTCGCGGACTTCCGGTGTTGGACCTGGCCAGAGGTCGCGATTCTTGGTGCTGACCGTTAGGAGCGCGGCCTCTGGGGACGAGAATGTATTGTTTTCCGATGAAAGAAACCAGTCAAGTTCGCGCGTGCGCTACGTCGTGATAATGTCCCTTTAACTCTCTTCTTGTGTAAACACTTTCTTTTGTTTCAATAAATTTGCCTGTCTGCTGGTCACGTGAGTGCCTCTGTATCTCGGTTACCGGGACGAATTTTTTTGTCTGTTCATATGGCAAATTTCAGCCCGGTCGACCGGGATGAAATTCAAGAAAGATAAAACAAAAATGCCAGGCCAAAATGGTTACCGAGTTCTCGGGCGCCTGGCCAACCTGGCTTCTCATATGAACCATCGAAATTTTTACGAAGGAAAGAGTGGCGGGGCGAGATCTCGGAAACCGAGCCAGCCCGTTTGACTGAGCTCATATGAAGAGGCCCTATATAGTCTCACTCGATGGAGAGCGAATCGATGGAATTCGTTACTTACCTAATCTTTGAAGTATTTTAAATTCTTTTTCTTAAACTGCCTCTTTCATTTTTACAGCTACGAAGTTGTTTCATTAAGTGATATCAGAAATAACAAACTTAAAGTTTATAACGGTTTTCCTTCATATATAATGGCACAGGCAGATCACTCTATGTTTTCGTGGTTTAATGTATGTTTATATGAAACGAAGAGAATCTATGAGGGTTATGAATAAAGCTCTGAAAATTAAACATCTAAATCACATCTCGGTCTAAATATCCCAATAATGTTGAATGAAACCTTAATCGACTCATGTATGGTGTTTTTTCGCCTTCTTGGGCCGTCTAAAGCGTCTTACAGCGAAATTACTTTTGGCCAGTGACGGTTAAGACAAGAGAGGGAGACAAGGCTTGCAACTTAGCGGCCGTCAGCCGCGACCTCCTCCACTTCAAACTGGAATTAACGCAAAAATACTGAAAATCTCACCTGAATGGCGACGGATCTTGATAGATGAGTTTTTTCTCTATCTCTTCGCCGATTTTGAGCTCTATCCCT
>CM042754.1:14565042-14578101 GCA_022496165.2 Catalaphyllia jardinei
GAGAGACCCTGGGAACGAGGTTGGCCCATTGGCCAGTACTGCTGAACAACTCTATACCCTAAAACAGAATGCTAACATATTCCAACAAAGCAGAGCAAAGTAAAGTTAAACCTCGATATAACAAGAGGCCGATGGACTGGCAAAATATGTTTGCTATAACAAGGCATTGTTTTATAGAGGTTCTTCTCTATTGTACTACTACCGGGCCGAAAGATATTGTTTTTTTATAATGAAGATTACATTCTAGAGGTCTCACTTGTATGAGTATTAATAAATAAAGAAAAAACAACCAGTTGCAGATTATATTGGTGCCTTTATTTCGTCTTAAGAATGACTACCTACAAGTAAACATGAACCGTGCTTATTTCCCTTGGATCTTCAGAGACAAACCTAAGATAAAGAGATATTCATTAGTGACCGAGTTTTTTTTTCGAGCTTGTAGATTGTACACGAAGACAACAGGCCGGTAGAAACTAGCCCGTAAAACTGTGTGCGATTTGGAGACACCAGGCCCCGTCCACTACGCTAAAGGAATTTTAAAAAAGCGTAAATCATCGGACTCGAGAAAGCGGACGAAATCGAGCCTCTAATCATCAGTCATTTGGATTTGTGTTTGAAGAAAACTCGGCGAGGGAAATCACGTGATTATCGTGACGTCATCGGTTTCTGAAAGCTCCGTTTTGATTTAAATGTTTCTTTTCCATGTGAAAACGAATTGCCGGCGTTTTCACATTTCTCCGTTTTCGTGACGGATTAGTATGGACGGCCTAGCCATAGAGATAAAGCTGCGTTTTAAAATTTCTTCAGCGTAGTGCGGTCTCTACTATAAAGAGATACCGATGAAAGAAATAAACTGACCTATATCTGAGGCACTTTCAAATAAAGAGTTTTATTGTCCTGTCCAAATGGATTGAGTGCTGTGCACTCGTACTGTCCCGTGTTGAAGGCAGTTACAGCTCTGATTATCATTCGAGTACCAATTGGTTCTCCTTTGTCGTCCATCAGCCGCATGAGTTTAGGAATACCAAGGAAAGCGTCTGCAAAAAATGATTTTTTTTTTGCGAATCGTGTCTTAAGAAATATTTCATCAAGTTTCTTATGATTTAATTTCCCCGTTTTTAAATTAGCTTTAGTTATATCAAAGACGAAAGACCGTGTTCGGCCACATTTCCAAGCACCTCGAAGTTCTTAAAAAATTCTCCGCTACGCATCGTACTCTCTTCTCGATGTTTGGAAATGTCCAGTGGCGGATCTAGGGGAGGGGCCCGGGGGCCCGCCCCGCCTTATTTTGGGTGAAAAAAGAAACGACAAAAGGGAGAAGAGCCAGTAGGGCAAGTAAATCAAAACCGGCCCCCTTATCTCAAGGTCTGGATCCGCCAAACACGATCTTGACTGTTTGATATATCACATCAAAAACGAGAGAACGAGTTTCATCACATTTCAAAACACCGAGAAGAGAGTTGAAAAAGAAAATGCGAGGTTTTTGAAAATGTAATGAGACATTCTTGAATTTTGTGAGTCTCTGTGGTGTCTGGGGAGAAAAATAACCGACTAGACACCATGCAACTAACATCGTTTAATGGCGGAAATTGAAATGCACACTGCTTGGCAAAGTACATGGTAAAAACTATGTGGCACGAGAGAGCCAATCAACATACACGACAGTCTCCTCAATCAGATCTAGAAAGAAGAGCAGAAACACAATCTTAGCTACTTAACACTGACTCACTCACTTGGAATATCCTCCAAGAAGCTCCAGCGAATAAGAGTTGACGCGGAGGCATTTGCAAAACAGTCTAGCGTGACGTCTTTGCTGGTTGTGTTCACACTGGAGTTCACACTTGTTATCACAGGAGCAGCTTAAAAGTAGAACAACACAAACCGTTCCAATTAGCACTAGTAAAAGTTGCTGATAAGTCTGTAAATATGCAAGGATAGTTACATTACCTCCGCAAGCCTCCGCAGAAGTCGCAGCTAATTGCAAAGTTTTAGTTCCGTGTTCACAGTTCTTGCACTCGGTTTCTCCCGTCTGGTCCTGGTATGAGTTTTTGGGACACACTCGACACAAGGGTCCCAGTCCGTCCGAGCTGAATTTTCCTGCGGGACACCGAGCTGTTTAAGGAAAACACACGGCAACCATGCAGTTAAAATGAGTTGAATTAATCTATCCTAACAAGAGTTATATGGTTGTGTAAAGGACAGGGATTTAGATGGTGCTTGCATTTTATATTAAGATTCAACAAAGATCCTAAACAGGGTCAATAGTAGATGAAGATTCATACAATAACAATCAGATTATTCACTCTCGATTTCTATTTCAACTTTTTCAACTTTATTGGTCTAAGCCTCTCTCTAAATAAATAGTTAGTTACAGGTAAAACAAAAAAGCTAGGCCATAAAAATAAAAATTAGAGCAAAAGGTAAGGTGCAAACGGGACCTGGAGTCCCTGGAGTCCCTATGCTTGATAGTTGACTCGGGCTGCACCCTTGTCAAATGTCATGCGCTACAGATTGCGAGCTCAGAATCTAATTGTTAAATACACCGAGTAACCTTCTTACCTTGGGCTCTTGTTGCAAAGTCATCAGCCACCCTTTCTGAAAATTTGGAAAAAAAAAATGTTGTTAATTTCTTTAATGAATGTACACCACTTTTTCTAAGACTTTGAGAGGACGGTTGTGTATACACGGCATTAGCGCAAATTTAATATAGACTGAAAAAAGCTGCAAATTCCCATGCACAGGTCTTTCAATTCACTGCCTTGATATAAAGGAAGCTTGGAAAAAACTGTCAACTTGCAAAAATGAACACCGCCACAAAAAATGAAGAAATATTCTTATGATAGACTATGATAAGGGAAAAAGCAGAAAGTAATTCACAGAAATTATACGGTTGCATTGTGGAAATATTTCTGAGTTTATTGCTACTGAAACACATACGTTGTGCAAAATCTGAGAGATGTGGAGCTAAATCTCGATGAAGATGGGCATCAATCTATACTAAACTTTGAACAGCAAGGCACTTACTGTTTTCTTGTACTGTCGACCTCTTAGAAGATGACGTTATAACGGTCACGTGCAGAGAGCTGGTTATTTCACCATGTGTATTAGCTGACATGCAGGTATAGTCCCCAGTATCTGATGAACCCGCATTTGTTATGGTCAGCTGCGTTCCCGTGGGATTACCGTCCTTGTCTTTCATCTGTTCTTGCGTTTTGGAGCCTGTAAAGTGAGCCACATGGTAGAGAGAAACACCCTTAGAGTGATTAAATTGGCCGTCTTAGGAGACAACGTATCATGAAAGATCTTTAAAACGATTACATTATGGGCTCGAGATTTGTATGAGGTGATAGTTGATGAGATCGAGAGCGAATAGTTTTTGTAGAATTCTTACTGAAATTTGCTTCAAATAGCGATTCCAATTTTTTCTGGTCTTAGCATTAAACTCGTTCGAAAATTCATGAGGATTGAATTGTGAATTTGATACTTGCAGTTATGTATGTGTGCTTATCAGTTTCTTTTAAATTTCGAGCTTTTTGAAATTGACGAAACCTTGAAGGTCCTTGTTTTAGTGTTCTCAGGAATTTGATTATCCATTCCTGCTAAATGCTCTTTTAAAACTTCAGAGAAACTTGGAAACGTTTCGATTTTGTCGACCACACCAAGTCACTGCACATTAATGGCTGATAGTGTGCAAAGGTTCCGCCAATCACATAACAGTATTTTCACCAGTAAATAACTACTTCTAAAACTTATTTAATTACAATATCTATATATACTAATTAACGAAAACAAGTGATGTACGCATTTATTAATGTCTAAGATACAATGATAGGAAAATGAGTTAACAAGTGGCGTGAGAGACCCCTCCCCCCCCCCCCCGCACAACATCTCTACTCTGTACGTTTTCTTTTTTTTAGAAACATATATGTGGTCTTATTTATTTAGAGTTTTGTACATAAGAGTCTTAAATTTCGTTTTCTCGTCACCTAAGCTTCGTCAGTTAAAGAAGCTTAATCACCAAGTACAAATTACCTTTAAACTGGAAACGTGAAAATAATAGTTTACTAAGATAGAAAAACACCGAAGAGATGATAATAAACCATAAAGGATCAGGAATGGTTAAGGCCGATGGAGAAGATTAACACGGATTACAAACGACGGACATGATAAATTTAGGCTAAACCATTCAAGATGCGCAAGCCGTGACGTAGCGAGCTCCTTTCAGATCAAGATGACCCTAGTAAGATCTGTCTAGTGACGTAGTTTTTTTCCTTCCCTTGGAGTCTGATATCCAGCCATATCGCCCTTAATTTATCAACCTACCTTTTCCATTACCTGGGTACTGCCAGTACACAGATGGCGTTGGTTCCCCTTCGGAGAAACATTTAAGCACCAACGTGCCTCCGACATTGACTGAAGCGGTATCTCCTGGCTCAAGTTTAGTGATTTGCGGGGACCCTGTATAATAAACAGGTAAAGATGTTACGAGTGGAAGTTCTAAACATACTAGTCCCTGGGCGTCCTTGGCTTAAGAGTGTCTGGGATCTAGTTAAGATTAGGCCATGACCTGATCGAAATTTTCTCCCAGAACAGCGGCATATAGAGATAACACACCTCAAAACTAGGCTGCCTTCTAAACAGAAAAAAAGATAAATAACTTATAACAATAATCTGATTAGGCGGAGCTGTCAAAAGCTCAGTTTTTCACGTTACCAAACTACTTACTTCCACAAAAGGTAGCTCCAATATGCAAAGTGTATGTTCCCTGAGGACAAGCAATACAACTTGTCTGTTGAGCTTTGTCTTGGTAAGTTCCATTAGAACAGAAATCACAGAACGGACCAAAACCATCCTTGGAATACCGACCAGGAGGGCAGATAGCTGATAGATTAAAAAAGAAGTTCTCTTATGATTATTCGTGACCCAAACGTAGGAGCTTTTGTTGAAGTAGAATTTACAACAGCATTTTGTTCAGTAGAGCCGTACGTGAAGTTACCAGTGTGCTGTATTCAACCAAATCCAAGTGGGCCTCAAATACTGTTGATATGTTGGTGATACTATGACTACGTCTGCATTGCATGCCTACATTTATGCAATCAACTATGACTCTTTGCGATCGTAGTTCGACCATGTGCTCGATGTAAGATTGGGCCTGTTGTTTATTAAGCCTTTTTATTATATGGCTCTGTCTCACAACGACTGGGAACTACCAAATTCACGAATTTGATTGGCTAAAATGGATATTGACCGCGGTCTAGATTTTCCCATCTAGACCGGCAGCAAGACCAGCAATGTTTTGAAGCGAAAAAGCTGCGAACTAAAATGCAAAATCATTGACGGTTTTCATCTACGAATATTTATTTCTGTAAGCGCCAAAATGCTGATGAGAAAGTAGACCGAACTAGAGAGACCAGAAGAAATCGAGCCAAAAGAGTAATAATTATGAGAGCGTTTACTCACAATAAGTTTATAATAGTCTTTCGTTATAAACACCCCAAGCTTTGATGTACACCCCTGAACGACTTTATCATATGATCTTATCTTCACATTGATACAGAACGTTGGTTGACTTACGCTGTTTGATTACAACTCTAAGAAATACTCTGAGGTCGTACATACTACCGTGAATCCAAACATTACTTACGTTTACAAGCGTATGATCCTTTCTTTGGTGATGATGTTCCTGGCGGACAGATTTTACAGCTTGTTTGCGCCGATTTATCTTGAAACTCCCCTTCTGCGCATTCCTCGCAGGCTCCAGTTTTATAGGCCGTTCCAGGTGGACACTCATCTGTGGAAATTAAGAAGTCAAGAGAAATTCACTTGAAAAGCGCCTTGTTATCACCTCGAAAAAAAAGTTAATGACTCAGTAGTATACTGTCCTCATGGTTAGATTTACGCCACGGATATGAATTTGTTTGGGAGAACTAGAAATGTTTCGTTATCGTGAGCCGAGAGGTGAGTGTTTCACGGCTTTTTCGAGTTTTCCCAAACTGCCACGAGTGTTTCTATTCAACAACTAGATTACGATCTTGAGTGTTTCTGTCTTGGAACTATCGGCCGATAGTTGTCCCGCGGAGATTTGATGTTCTTAAAACATATATTTATGCTATAAATGTGCTAGTTTTAAGAACATCAAATTTCGAAGGGCAACTATCAGACTATTGATAGTTCCGAGACATAAACACTCTATTGTCTTTATTGTTCACGACTAAATTTTCTTCCGCGCCCCAGTTCAAAAATCATGTTGAATTATTTTCAACTATTTTAGATGAAAGCCGTTAAAGCCAAATGTAAAATTTGAAAAGGGAGACAGACAAAAACGCACTTAAAACAATTTCAATTGTTTATTTTCTATTAGGCCACTTGTGCTAGATCTTTGTTACGTTTCTATTTAGTTTTTATTGAAACAGGATTTTAAACCAATCCGAGCGCGTATCTTTGTTGGGCTATTTCTAAAGCTCTATAACAGTCAGTTAAGATCGACCTTTAAGTCTTAATATTACGTGGGAAACTAAGATTAGGGAATTAAAAAGGCTCAACTTACAACAACCCTGTCCGAAGGAAGAATTCCGAACGCTACCAATATCACATGGGACACTGGCGTTAACGTCCTTAAAGCCTACAGAGGGAAAATGATAGATTTTTTAACACAATTACTATTAACCTTGCAATCTGATTGGCTAATTTGCCGTTGTCAATAAGAGTCCAGACAACGCTTCTCGCGTCAATGTGTCACGCAATGCCTTTTCAGCTCGCGCTTTGAAAAAAACACTTTCTTTGACGTTGATATTGCGGTAAAAAAACAAATCGAATGTGGTTTATCGTTGTCTTTGCTTGTACTCGTATCGACAACGATACGCGTCGTCACAGTGGTAAAAAAAAAGGGAATATTAGGCGGAAACTATGGGTAGGTGCGTATCAGGGGAGTCAAGATCAATATTGGGTTTTTGAGGTTGTCGGTCGGAAAATGGCTCCAAAAAAACTAGAATTATAGCTTAGAGCATAGAAACAGTAAAGGCGTCGTTACAAAATTCAGCAAGAAGGCAATGGATACCGAGCAAGACCAGATCGATGATGTCGATATCCTGTCGTAAAAGTCAAACAAAAACATGGAAAAAAGGAAAAAATGATTTGGCGATTTTTCATTTTTTCTATGTTTTTGCTTGACTTTTACAACCGCATGTTTTCTATTTCTAGTTTCTTTGAAAACGCAAAATAACTGGATCGGTCGGCCAACGCTAGCTACATGGAGAAAAAAGAAAATTGAGATAGCCTTTTTCTTCTTTTACCAACACAATGTGTATTTGGTGTCGCCTGTTCAGGCCAAGCTCTCCATTTTCCATCACTGTTTGTACAAGACCACCATCCATTCATTCCAAAAACCTTCTGTCCGTTATGACATTGCCTAGTACAATATCTCAAACTACCACTCCAGCCACACGACCACCAACCATCTGGGGGACCCTCGGGAGGCAATTGACAACGATATCCTGAATAAGATAAAAACTGTTTTAAAATACAAACTTATCTTAGAAAATTGCACATGGTATTCGTTGGTGATAATTCTTTAATTGGATTAGAGATCTGACCCAGAAATTAGCATCTCATCAACTAGCTGTTAATAATAATAATAATAATAATAATAATAATAATAATAATAATAATAATAATAATAATAATTTCAAAAGTTATAAGGCCCAAAATGTCAAGCCTACTTGGTCACTTGCGGGAGGTAGTCGCTTACGCATACGAGAGCTTGGACCATATTGGGTCTATTATTTAGCCTCATTAGCGTAAGGTGACTAAAGAGACTTACCCAAGCACTAACGCTTGTCTGACCCATGTAATAACTTTTAGTCGCCTCAAAAATATTCAATTAACTTTCTAAGCGGTCTTGATTTACTTGCCCTGCTGGCCTTTTTCCCTTCTGTCATTTTTTCTTTTTTTAGCCAAAATAAGGCGGGGGGTGGGGGGGGGGCGAGCCCCCCGGGCCCCTCCCCTAGATCCGCCACTGATTTATACCTGTTAAGTTATTTATAGTTTCCAGTAAACAAGTCATCATTTCGACTACCAAACAAAAACACAACATATTCTCGCCGTGATTAATCTTACCTCCGACGTAAACTCTGATTGTACATTTCGCCGCGTTGCCGTTGGCATCGATTGCTTCAAAATTCAAGATGCGGCCCTGAAAGCGCGTAAACTTCTTGCCGTCTATGAGAGGAGGGTCATACTTGTCTATGCCAACATTGTCAGTGAAGACTGGCCTTGTGATGTTCACCCATACGGGAGAATCAGTGAAAGACACTTTGAAAACTTTATCCGGGCAGAAGACAACCTTTGGCTTTTCATTATCTGGGAAGTACACAAGGTATATGCGATATTCAGATGATTCAAGCTAGATTAATACTATCTGATTTTTTTAAAAAAATAATATTACGTTATAAACCTAACTTTTTTATAACTTTCAGAAAAACTTTCTCCAAGCCATTAGAATCTTATCAAGTTTAAGCAAAGGAAATCATGAAAGTGACACTGTTTGGATATCTGATGTCAATTAACATCGATGTTGATAATATTATTATTATTTCTCCTTTTTCTTCTTAGTTATAGTTCCGATTGAGAAGATCATATCAAGCACTTAAGACAGTGTTTCTGAACACTTCGAAGTTCGTCAAAAATACTCGGCTACGACTCCTTTTTTCAACTCTCTTATCAGTGCTTGGAATGTCGCCAAACAAGGTCTTTCGTTTTTGATATATTTCCTATATAGCTAGCTGAAGGGGATATTAGGGGGTACTACAATACCCCCAAAAAGTTCGGCGAATACTGCAATACCGCAAAACAAAACACTAGATACCGCAATACTTCATAATTGAGTGGAAACGCTATGTCTTACCGAGACCACTACTCTGTATGTCAAAGCCTAGAGCAAATAAAACTGATATAACCATTAAGAATTTGTTAATGAACGTGAGTCTGGTGATTTTCGATTTAGACAAAATATTAAGTAGCATCCATTGGAGAGGTTGCTGGCTAATGATTGAGAAAAAGTAACATAAGGAATTTGCAGTTTACCGTTACCATGAATGTTAAGTCCAATAGGAAACTGGAAAAGGCTCCGAAAACTTCGGGGGACTAGGACGATAATTTTTAATACCGTCCAAAATGTTAAAAAACCGCATCCTGCTGGTTTTGAGAATACCGCAATACCGCATTTTGATATTAAAATTACCGAAATACAGCAAGAAAATTGTCCAATACCGCAAACCCTAATGTCCCCCTCCTAGCTAAAAGTGTGCTCAGTCAGCTATGGGACCGCGCTGACCTAAACACTAGTTTTCTCACGTTGAAAGAGTTCAATCCAACCTGAAGTCAGTAAATCTAGAATTCCGCTTCAATCTTCGCCATGTTTTGCTTAATTTTCAATCTTTAACTGAAAGAGCTGTTTTTGAGTGTGCTTTTGCTCATCCTATAATGTTGTTTTTATCATATTTGGTTAAAAGCAGTATGGATTGCGTCTCTGTGATATGCAAATTAGCTATGAATTAGTATGTAATGCGCATGCGTGCCAGCTGACTGTTTCCCTTTAATTGGAGACATTTGATACAATATCTTAGGTATCTTGCACTGTTGAAGGTACTCCTTTACGTAAGCTTTATTGGTCTCCCTGGGCTTTCTTGCCTTATACACTGATATGTCGTAAAAACAAACAAACAAACAAACAAAACAAGAAACTGAACTATGAAAGGCTGACCGTACGGTTGGGGTTAACTGTATAAAACAACCAATCACCGTAGCGACATGTTGGCTCTAAAGTGAGAATATTCCGTGTTTAGATTTATAATCTCAAACACTTTTTGAACATCAACAATAAACATGATAAAGTTGCCAATAACACAAACTTACCTTTTACATTGACTTGAACTACACAGTAAGCATGTTCACCAATTTCATTTACCGCTGCCCACTTGACATTCGTTTTTCCTGCGGGGAATTGATAGCTGCTGCTTACACCGGGTGGGTCTACAGCGGTTATGTTCTTGACATTAG
Organism: Catalaphyllia jardinei; assembly: GCA_022496165.2. Classification (NCBI taxonomy): domain Eukaryota; kingdom Metazoa; phylum Cnidaria; class Anthozoa; order Scleractinia; family Caryophylliidae; genus Catalaphyllia; species Catalaphyllia jardinei. The sequence goes on from CM042754.1 coordinate 14,575,099, forward strand.
ATGTAGGGAGAATCCATTTGTCACCGACAGCAGACGTGTTCAATCCAGGTTTAAGATCCACGTATATATTGGAAGGGCATGAGATCCATGGTTCTAGAATGGAACGAAACGATAAGTTTACATAGATAGTATCTCCTCTCGGGCGGAGTTCCATATCATGAAAGAATGGCGGTGCTCATGGAAGAATTTGGTAAAGAATCCCAAAGAAGTACCAAAGTCCTTTCTTGTGGGTGTGGCTTGAATCAACCTCGTTCCCAGGGTCTTTTCCCTGGCTTGGGGGCGGGACAGAAAAGGTGGAAAAGACCCTGGGAACGAGGTTGGGCTTTAAATCCCCCCCCCCCTCCTAAGAGTACCAATTCTATAAAAAAATTACATTATCTGATGTCATTTTTTCTGCTTAATATCCTAAATGGGACAACTAAAGCTCGATCCCACTGTGAACTTTCGGAGGCTGTACACAATAAGAAGTACCAAAAACACTTTTAAACCCCTAAAAGGTAGAAAGCGAGAGTAAAGTGTCTTGCCAAACGACACATTACAATGATCTACCCCAGCTAGGACTTAAGACTTGGACCTCTTATTCAGAGTCCATTTTACTGGTCAGAAAGCCACTGGGCCTCCCGCCTCCTTATAACAGCTAGGGTAAAGGATTTTGAGCACTTACCCGGATGGACCTTCTCACACGTGGGTTCAGTGCCGCTCCATGTACCGTTTGCCAGGCATTCTCTCTCTTTGTTTCCCTTAAGATCGTATCCACCATTACAGCTATGGTAGCATGTCTTACCAAACCGTGGGACGCCTAACCTGCATCCCATTTCCACGTAACCGTTTTTTATGTTTGTCAACAATGGACACGGCCTCCCTGATAGGTAAGAAAAAAATAAAAGCATTGTACTTTGTAAATATTCAGAACAGACATCTATCGTCCAACTAGGTACATTACCCGAGGGATCAACGAATGTTTAATTTGATGAAGCTGTATTAGATTCAACTATCACGCATAGAAATCGAGAGCGAATGATCTATTGTAACTGTCTTTGTATTAATAAATTGGTCGCTCAAAACTTTAGCTAAATCCTGTTCACAGACACAGCAGGAAAGATAGTGAGTAACGTAGCCAATCAGAGAAGGGCATTCGTGATAGAACACCAGTAGTATAGTCTTCAAAAGTGTAATTCCCTCCTCTACTATATAAACATGTGTCAGCACCCCACAATCTCCTACTTGGCTCTAATTCAGCTTCCTTGTCCTTCTCTTAACCTTGTCTGCAACGCATCATAACAGTTTCTATTAACTAAAAACTGACGATAGGCTCTTTGCGCGATCCGGTCACATGGTACGGAATAAATTATGCTGGAACGAAATATTTACGCAGTGTAGTCTGCTAGAAGCCGGTTTTTTCTCTAAGGGTCACTGGGACGAGCGTTAAGTTGACTCAAAAGGGCGGTATGGCGTTGGCCGGGTAGAGAAGAAAGTGAGACAAGGGTGGTATGGCCGAGTGGGGAAGAAGGCGAGACGAGCCAAAACATCCCGCCTCATAACCCCTACTGAATTACGAGAGAAAAACAGACTGCCAGTAGTCTGGACGAAGTAGGACTCAGAACAAAGAAAATTCGGGCTGGACTGATAAGAGTTCCTTTGTTTTGGAAGTCCCACTGCGTTATTAGCGTCCCAGCATAATTTATTCGGTACCATGTGATCGGATCGTGGCTTAGCCAGGGAAAGGGCCCTGTGAACGAGGTTGGTTTATAAGCTCATCTTAAAACCCTTATGAAGTTGTATAATAAGGGACAGTCTAAGATCAGTTATCACCGTGTCTTAACTTACCTATGCAAGTCGTTGGATATGGAGCCCAATGACCATCAGCACCACAGGTCGCTATCTCAGCAGACGGTTTTTCCAGGATATACCCATCACTGTTACAAACAACTTTACACTTGTCTTCATATTTGTTTTGTCCCTGTTGGTAACAGCGTGCGGGTTCAAGAGTGCTATCGGAATCCCGGCCAGCGGAGAAGTGTGAACACGTTCGGCCTGCGAAATACGTCACGGAAACAAGTCTCAGTGATAGTGATAAATTGAACTATACAGCACTATCGTAAAATTTCAATGAAGAGCTCAGAAATTATATATAGTCTCTCAGCCGTTCTGTAAGAAAATCAATGTTTCATAAAATTGAGCTTAACACTACACATCTTATATGGTCCAAGCATGCTGGAAATAGGCGACTGAAAAAGCAAGGTCCCGTGTCTTACAGAATGGATTGGGGAGACCAAAGTGATAGGGAATGGCCCCTTGAAAACGTCAACATCAGTCCTGGGCCCGTTTCTCGAAAGGTCCTGAAAATGTTCGCACCCTGAAAGCAGTAGCAAAATCTCAAACCTTGTGATTACAGAGCGGTTTTATTCACATATTCTTAATATAAACAGAGGTTCTCTTCATCTATACTTGTTTCAGGCGTATATACCTCTCTGTTTTTAGATACTGATCAACTAACAATTGCTTTGCAGGCCCGAAATGTTTCCTGGCCTTTCGAGAAACGGACCCCTGGTCAATTTACAAGATTAAAATAATAAGTAAATTATTCTCACATTGTGGCTGGTTCTTACTTTAATATTATCATTTGAAAGACAGACGTAGAGATGACGTCATGGACGTTTTTTGGTTTCTTTATTATATAAATTAGCAGATTCCATTTTGTCGTGAGTGCGTTCAGAAATGGATCACAAATGGCGTCAAAATGTAGTAAGAACATCAGCGACAGGGGCTATTGCCTCGTGTGCCATTTGTAGTTCCTTCTTATCACATTCTGACGTCATCTGCAATCTATTTCTGAACAGACACATGACAACATGGAATCTATTTGTAAAATAGTCTAATATAATATTAGAGAAACAACTGATACTCTTAAAACACGTTTTAATTATCAACTATATTCTTTTCCACTTACGTTGACATGAAAACCTGTCTTTTCCCCTGTATCCATGTTTACAGTCGCACCGA
>CM042754.1:14604980-14626558 GCA_022496165.2 Catalaphyllia jardinei
TTATTTTCCATGGCTTTCCATGACCCACACTTAAATTCCATGATTTTCCAGGCAGGAAGAAGATCTATAATTTGAAGACTTTCCATGTTTTCCATTACTCGTGCAAACCCTGATTAGTGTTGCTTAATTCCTGTTTCCCTTTTTTCTCTTTAAATTCATCTAGGCCCTGTTGATATTGCAATTAGATGTATTTTTAAACAGGAGGACTAAACAGAAAACAGGGAATACTGTGACGTTCTCTCATTTTTAACAAAATGAGTTGGATATTTCAGAATACAGTCAATCACACAGTCTATGTAACGTTATTGAGTTGTTGTGGTGTACTGTCCCATAAAGTGTGAGACCCTGTGTAGCATGCAGTACACTCCCCAAGGAATATATTTAATTTCTGGAGCTTTAGCCAGTTGGAAGTTCTGATAGGATTTCTGCATTACTAGTCTATAAAAGTCAATTTTGTTGCTGATCTTTAAGGAAGAATATTTCTACAGTTGTAAGTGAGCACCCCCTGCATATTCTGCACCATTTTTTGGCTGTTTAGGTCTAAAATTAACTTTTTTGACTTTGGGTACAGCTTTCGACTTTTTATAACCTTTGCATCACAAGCCAGTGGATTTTGCAGTTGCCAGCAGTTTTCCTCTTTATGGCAATGGAAGTCAAGATGAAAAGTCTGCTATTGGCAAAAGGGGTCAGAATTTTCTGTCAGTGTACTGTAATTGCTTTGGCCAAAAATGAAACTTAACATTACTATAATTCGGGAATGATATATATATATATATATATATACTGCTGCAGTAGTCAAAACCCAGCTATTCAGATAGACACGTTCAAAACCTGGATGCAAAAGTAACATACATGTACAAGTCATCTGCCATTCTTTCACAACATCTATCAACCACCATGCAACATCTACATTCTTCATGCTGGACAATGAACTCCAATGAACAATTTATACACTTGCACCTATAAACATAAGCTTACATGTATGGGTAAATTCAAAATAACAATACAGTTGACACCAAAAATATATATAAATAAACCTGAAATACCTAAAAACTAAAAATACCACTTCGATCTTTTTTATTTTTGGTAATTGACCAAATTACAGAAATTTTAATAGTGCAATATCTACGAAACAGACCATTTCCAAGATCGAATCCTACGTAACTTCCTTCAAAAGATCTAAAATTTTAATGAAGGAAGTCTTTTTATTTTTTCTTTCTCTACGAAAGGAAATTGTACATGATGGTAAATTATTGTTTAAAAAAAGTGGGAAAAAGAAATGTGAAATTTCGTCGCAGTGGCACTTTAATAAATCTGTCAAAGTAGCAGGAGGGATCGCATGAGTTACATGACTTGTGCAGAATCTGCAAAAGATTGTTGGTGTCTAACCTATAATGAACAAGCTAAGCTTGCTGAGGACACAAAAGAGATATTTGGTAATCAAACCAAAAAAGATTGTGTTGGTCATAAAGATCTAGGAAAGGCAAGAGTTCAACAAGATGAAGGCAATGTTCAAAAGCTAAATGTCACATTTCAGAAGCTATGTGTATTTCGTGAAACGGAGAACTTAGTTGTAGTCACAACAAATTGGTAACTGGGACAGGTTTACTGTCATTGAAGAAAACAAGGCCAAAACAAGAGCCTCAACCATCCCTGTCTAGTCCAGAAGGAAATGGGTGGTTCTACAAGGAACAAGTTCTTAAGCCAAAGCTGACAAATCAAGGGGGTGTATCAGAACTATGCTTACCATTAGCTTCCTGTGGATATTCAAGCAGTAGTAGCTGTTTCAGTTGCCTAATGTGCCTGTGTTCAGATATTTCTTCGATCCTCCAAGGTTTGCAAGGGTGTAGAAACACAAGCAGAATTTCACTGGACAAAGAGATGTAGGGTGCTGTGTGCAACCTACATTCTAGCAACAGCAGATTTCTGTTACCCTTTCTATTTCATGAACAAACTATAGACACCAGTGAGAAAGCTGAAGTGATTATAGATTGCCCACACGAAATAAAAGCCTTAGCATGCAAGGGATTATAAACATGTTTGAGCAGTGACTCTAACAGACTAGCCGTTCCTTTTTTGCCTGCAGGATGATAATCACTTAGCTTGGTTTGCAGTTGTACCTGGGAAAAAGACATTCTTAACAACCAAGTTATATAGAAATAGAAAAATATTGACCAGAAAACTGTGCTTTTCAGTGTGTTCAACGGTAACTGTTTAAAAAATGCACATGCCCATTCTTTTAGCATGACTATCAACAACAGCCCGGGGAAAAACTTTTATATCTGTACTACGTGTCGCATGGAAATTATATAGAAAACTAGTTTGTGCTTTCCGTCTTGAAACATGTAGGAACACTAGTTTCTTCCAACAACAAAATAAGCACAGGATTCTGCTCTGATTAGTTCCCAGTTTGGCACGATTTACGGAATTATTATACATTGTACTCACTCTATCAGCATTCTGATTGGCCAAGAGCCCCCTGCTTATTTTGAGAATTCACATGATTTTGTGGACAAGCATGATTAGGGTATAATCTGCTATCCAATTATATGTGCAGATTATATCTAGTGCAGTGCGCATGTGTAATACATCTTTGGCTTAAGAGCGCAAGCACTTGAATGGTTTCGAAAGATGCAGCCGCTTGGTGCGTTTGTCCTTGTATTTTTAGAAGCACCATGAAAATCTACTGGCATTTCACACATATTTTCCATAAGACAATGTATAATACAACAATAATTGAATTCGGTTTTTGTAATATCGGGAATAATCAAGGTCCTGATGATGATGCAGCCTCATTTCCATGTTGCCGGAGCGAGCGCCTAGAATGAACACCCCTTAAATGCCAAAATCCTAAGACTTTATGCTAAAAACAGTCGTATTCTTATAGGGACACTATCACGATGTAGCGCACACGCAAACTTGACTGGTTTCTTTCATTGGTAATCAATAAAACTGTCATTTTGTCGCGTCATGCCGATGCGACAAAGTGACAGATAAGCACTATTTATATCCCATTCGCCACTCACGTTCATCTCTCAATTATAGGAGGAAAGGTCAAGTCGCTCAACTAGTCAGGGAAAGCGACTTGTTTTTTTCGTGTTAAACGGCAAATAAAAACTGTATTGACCAACATAGTGGTGAAACATGTGAAAAGCCGCATGAGTAGTGCAAAAACAAGGCAACGGTAAGTCCGTGGTTCATAACAAGCCTGAATATGCTGATGTGCAAATGTTTTCATGGAAATTTTACTCATTTTATACACGAGTCCTTATCATATTTACAAAACTGTACTGATAGCTAAAAACAAATAAATCGCAGTCAGTCTCAAAGAGAATACCTGAGCGAAGAGAACCTGATAAAATGTCTGAATATCGAGAAAGAAAACCAACGAGTAAAGGTCTGCTTGCTCGAGTAAAATGTCAACAAAGAAGCCCTCGCATGAGCGCTATCCTTTCAGTCTTTCCCAAGCCTCGTGAATCGGTTTCTTTGCAAAAATCCTGCTATGTTGCTGGTTCCTTACTTCTCAGTCCTTTCCCGATTTTCTAAACCTTTCTGAAAGCTGCCGTGAGAAAGCGGTTTTCGTCCAGCGCCATAACACATACATACATACATACATACATTTATTTGGTAAAGCAGGTTAAGTTACACATAATGGCAGTGAAAGGCTGATGTGGACCTGCATCTAAAATAAGTTAAATAAAAAGTGCAATGATGTAAAATGTATGAATAAAGTCAAAATTAAAAATATACAGAATCATTGTGTTTGTTAGCTATCATAGGAGCTCTAAATGACAAATTATTAATGTCCTTAGAAAATCTACGCAAAATTTGCTTGAATTTGTCTTTACTTATCGACTCATTAATATTAATTAATCTATTAAGAAATGTCCAAATATTGTTGGTCCTCTATATTGAATAGATTGTTTGCCAATTTCATATTTGACACGTGGAATAACAAACTTCCCCTCCACTCGAAGTTCCGTCAAACGGCATTGAAGTTAACACCGAAAGGTCTCCATTACACACAAATTGACACTTTACGAGAACCGTGTATCACTGATCTTTGATTCTGAGAAGTTTTAGGGCAAAGCCAAAGTTGATTGAGGACGATGCAAACGGATTTGTGAAAGCTCTATACCAATTCTCGCATCTTTGAATTTTTGACAATCTAAACAAAAATCAATCTCTTGCGCATGTGCAAAAACGTGATTGTGTTCCTTTAATCAGGGTGACAAGCTATGTTTCCTGCTGCTACTCTGAATGTTTAGGAAAAAAACAATTTTCTGCTATCTGCCTCCTGACTATCATGGGACCACCACGCCAAATTACTAATTTAATTAGTAATTAGTAAAAAATTAGAAAATAAATGTAGTAATTAGTAATTTTTGGAGATGGTCCATGCAGTAGTCTTTGTGATGACATTGCCATTACAGCCTGTATGTGTTTTACCAATTTTGATCATAATGGATCCTCATCGTTTTACAACCCATTACCCCCTGATAATTTCACTGCATCAAGGATAAAGGTTACTGCCAAATTCTCCGCCAAACCCTCTTGTGCTTAGATGACGGTATGTAAATACGGATGAAGTCCTCTGTTGCTAAATGACCGGTATCCGGTCACTTCGTTCCATGGTCACTTTGTTCCAAGTCACTTCGTAATTTTTGGGGTTAGGTGCACTTTATAATAGCTTAGTTTACCTTTGGAACGAAGTGACTCTTCCTTGGAACGAATTGACTATTTGGTAGAACGAAGTGGTTGGCATGGAACGAAATGACCATGGAACGAAGTGACCGTAAACCAAATATAAACATGCCTTGCTTACCTGAAAATTCGCCACTATGCTTGCACCAAGACTAGAAACTGTACCCAGCCCCAAGGCTACTTTGTTGAGCCTGATAAGGGCAAATCGGTCCCTCTCGTTCCAATCCGCGTCATGCCTCAGCTGTAGATATCGAACAAATGCGGTTACCAGCCCCAAAACTGCACAGAAATTGAATAGAAATCCGAAGACATTGCTTTCTGGCCTTCGATCTGCTGTGTCACTGATGGTTGGAAACCAAGACGTGTCGTTCCGAAGAAAGGAGATAACGTAAGTTATCACGAACGTTGCTAGAGACAGAACGGCTAGAAGAAGCGGAAGAAGACCAAGTCCGCAACGACGACACATGACCAAGTCGATCGAGCTATCGATCTTTGAAGGGATGCTCCACTCCGTAGACAGATTTACACCGAAAATATACGTAGTTATGCTACAGGAAGCAGAGAAAAAATATCATTTTCGGACTGTCCCGAAAAATGACTCAGTACTCAATACACCAGATACATGTGATATCCTTTATGTGAAAGGCGATAATCGAAAGTTCACGAGATAAACCATCTTTGCAGTTTGGTAGCTTTGTGACGTAACCACAAATCCTTCCAGGGACCGGCGGGTGAGGAAACAAAATGGTATTTTAGAATGTATGGCATAAATTAAAGCTACATAGGAAAAGAAAACGATTTAAAGCAGAAAAAAAAAACATTTTTTCTTAGTTATATTGCCTTCAATTGGACGGTTATTTTCCAAAATGGTTTCCTCAAAACTCCCCTCTCGGGCATACTGGGGAGCATTTTCAGCAAGCCTGGTTCCAAAGCGTTTAGGGCGCGAAGTTTGGGAACCAAAACACAGACCTCAGTGATTCCAACAAGCTCCTAGCAAGTAAGAACTTGCAATGGGAGATTTTTGTACTGACATTTCTGTAAGAAACGGACCTCAAAATCGTGATTTCATTCCAGCTGCAGTTAATCGACCGATTGGACGCGAATCGGTGGCAAATTCTGAGGAAATTTTCTTTCCATTTCCTTTCCCGCCATACGACATCCAGGAGGATTTCATGAAAACTTTGTACCGCGTGCTTGAAAATGGTGGAGTTGGAATTTTCGAAAGTCCAACAGGAACAGTAAGTTGTAAAGCACAGCTGATACTATTTTTGGAAAGTTGTAAATAACTTTGATCGGATGTCCAAGCCCCTTCCACTAGAATTTTTTGGTTTGAGTGCCCCCCCCCCCCCCACTCCCCACCTCTCCCGCGCGCGACACCTTCTGGTGTCGATCTTTGATTAACAGAAGTTTATGCACGTCTGGTTATGCATCCCAAAGCCTTGGCCTGGCGCAGCCTCACATGCACAAGGGGATCTGCCTTCACAAGCAATTGTCATTCTGATTTTTACCATAACAGCACAAATTCTCGTGCAATCATTGGCTAATTTTATCATCAATAAGCAGACAGACACATGAATTTACAATTTATGCGTTGCGGTAACGAGCAAGAGCAGATAATTTGACTGTTTTTATCATAAAAAGCAATGGACTTTAGTTTTTAATGCATCTGTCCTTTTATAGACAATGAATTTTCTCATAACGTACATTGTCAAAGAAGTCTGCAGATCCACTTGGCTATCGCCTCATTGATCCACAGGTACTTTGAAAATGTTAGGACGAAATTCATGATCAATAACAGGACAGATGCATGAGAAACTGGCATCAATTTTCTAAGTACACCTTTTGCAGTTTGCTCTGTGCAAAGTTGTTTGTTTAGAGTTGTTCCCACCCTCCCTTTCATTCACCCAACTGGACCTTTCTCTCCCTGTTTCCCCTTTTCCCTTCTCCACTGACTTGATGGCCAGTGTAACTATGCAAAGCGTCTCGATATGGCATCAGTTTCCAAGCACCAATTTCTCAGTTGGGTCCTCAGTTTTGATTCGGGGTCACTCCTCTTGCACCTTGTTCCTTTGCATTCTGGCCAAAACCCAGCCCCTATTTGTTGTGTACTGGAAATTCCAGTTTTGCTTGATACTTTCCTTTAAAAATGTTTCCTTATGAGACACCTGTCCATCATGGAATTTCCAATAGCATTCCTCTCCCCCCTCCCCCCTTTAAGGAAGGGATGGTGTAAGTTTGTAATTTTTCATTTTTGGAAATTGTGGTCAATATACTATTTATTTTATAAGACTCCAAATAAACATGTCTGTGTGCCTGTCTGTGTGTCTGTGTGTCTGTCTGGATTTTGTTTTGTTCTGGAACTTTGTGAACTTAAGTTAAAGCATCTGAATACTTTTCGCAGGGGAAATCTCTGAGTTTAATCAGTGGATCTCTGACCTGGCTCAAGGATTATGAGGAAAGGCAGCAAATGGAGCTAGACAATGCTCCAGAAAGTGCAAGAAATGTTACTGAGTAAGATAGTTAGATTTGTTGGAATTAGCACTTGATGTTTTTTGTCACTACAAGTGCATTGTACCAGTACTTATATTTTGTTTTCAAAATTCTGTACTACAGAAACTGTATTACTGCTGAAAGTAAAGATTCCTGTAAGTACTAGAAAATAGCCTGCAAATACAGCTGCCTCTCATTCACTCCCACTTCTACATGTGAATGAGAGGTGGCTGTATTCCCAGGCTAACTAGAAAATAACTTGAGAACTTTAATTTAGTGTATACCGGTAGTCAGAAAACTTATAACAGAATTCTCCAAAAGAAGACAGGAGTGAATCATATAACCAATGAGGACATTTGTCCTCTTCCAGGCTAGATGGATTGCTAGTTGTTGAGCAATGTGAAGAATAGAGAAGAGAAAAAACAGCAAGGGATTTGGTTTTGTCAGGCCATTCTCACTAACCCTCATGTTCTTTCTCCTTCACCACTCCTCAAACCTCTCTCCTCTACAGAGGCCCAAGAGGTTTATTTTAAGTGGGGAGAATCCATGAAACAATATGACAAAGTGTTTTAAACAGTCTATCTTCTTTTCAATCATCTGACAACTTAAACTGCTGCTGAGGTAATATACATGTACATGCATCATAAGAACCCTGAAAGAGCTCTGCCTGGTGAGGAAAACTTGAAAAAAATTGTATCCAGGGTGCTTGCTTTTCATCCAATGAAAAATAGTTCTTATTCCATGAATGTTTGATGCTTAACGTTGTGTCTAATGTTTAATATAAATTTATTGTGGTTTGAATTGAATAATGCTTTGTATGGTTAAAAAGGTTTCAAACTTTTCCCAAGAAGCTTCTATTAGTCTTACATTGCCTTTCTCTACCCAAGAGTAAAGATATGTTGGTCATGAAATAGCAAGACTGCTTAATTCAGAGAGCTAACCACCAAGTAACCATATAGTAGCACAGGTCTCTGATGTATTGTGCATGCATGATAAAATGGCAGGCAGATTTTTTTTTAGTTGTAACATTTTTATTTTATTATTTGTTTGTCACTAAAGCATCGACACCAGACTGGGTGGCAGAGTTTGCTGAAAAGCAGGCCAAAAGGGAAGCAGAAGACAGAATTAAGGTATCTTAAGGGTCTGCTTTCTAAGTATACTTTTTAATCCTTTTGTTTAAGATTGATGTGATTCATAGTAATTAAATTTTTGTTAATGATTCAAATGTTTGCCGCAGGAAAAAAGAGAGAGGCTTGAGGAACAGAAGTCAAAGCTTCAAAGAATAAAGAATGAAATACGATCATCATATGCGATCAAATCTGGAAAAAGAAAGGTTTGTTTGACCTGGAAAACACAGCTTGCACCGTAGACCTGCACCACATCCTGTGCCAATTATCTTGTCAACTATAATTTGAAATAACATGTAGGGTGAGATGAAATTCACAACTCTGCTTGCCATTCAGGCAAGCTGTGATTTCATCTTAGTTACTAGTCTAAATCTCTAAGGAGCTAACCCTATTTAATAAGGATAATTAAATCAATTTGATATGCAAAAGTAATGTTAATTAATAATAGGGGGCTTAGATAAACAAACTTTCTTCAATTTCCCTTTTGAATTAAACACTCAGTGAGTGGTTCCAGAAAATATCCATAACCATGGAGGTTTTCTTTTTTTAATTTTAGCTCACCCACAGGATTTTCTGTTCCAGGGGGCTTCATGGTACTCCCCCACCTCATCTGCTGAAATTTCCATGATTTCTGTACTTGGGTGACCCACCTTCCCAGTGGAAATTCCATATCCATAAATAACAAGACTTCAGTCATTTATATTTATCCCTTAGATACTCTTAGTAACAGTACTGTTATAAATGTAGCTGCAGCTATTCATGGTTATATTGTAGACGCAAAGTGGCATATTTTTCAAAAACAATATTGTAAACCTTGATTTGGTCACAGGACGTACGCTATTTTATCAAACATTATTTGTGGAGATATTTACTAGGGCAGGCTCAAAGCTGTAAGGCTCTGAGATTTAATTTTCCAAAAAAAATTGCCATGGAAAATTCTTAAGTCAAGAATGATTGAAGTAAATTCATGCCATTCAAAACTTACTAACTAACAACTGAATTAGAAGTGCTGCACTCCCAAGTGACATAGCAGCTGACTTTTTCTTCATTCAAAGAAGTTTTCATACAAGAATTTAAGACAGTACTGATTCAGACAATTTAAGCTCGTCAAAATTTTAATTATGTTATCCATAGACAAAACATATTAGCTGTCACGCTAGTTGTTTTTTCACCAATGAAATATCGCTGAAATTTTTCTTTCAGGAAAAGAATACATTCAAGTCACACCCTTTGTCTTAGTTTGTAGTTTGTAAATGACAGTAAATTCATTTTTATGTCTTAATGTTTTTAAATTGCCACACATTTCAATCATGTCATCCAATATATAACCAAATGAAATCTTGGCTACAGCTCCAGCGCTCTTACATATGCTTCAAGACAATTAGACAGTCAAATGACACTGAATCAACTTTGCGGCAAACTATTAACTATATGGATAACAATGAAAATATGTGATAACCTTGTTACAGCAAGTTTTTGTCTTGCACCGCCACTGCACTGTCAGGATTTGTGATCAGGAAAAATATTGATTTTGGTCACTTAAATTTTACATTTTACTCTATCCTAGAAAAAGAACATTTTGTGTTGTTTCACTTTCTCTTACAAACTGTCTGCTAAACACAATGTCTGAAGTTTGTCATTAGAAAAAAAGAGGATAAACAACAACAGCAACGAACACTGTTTCACTTATGTCCACTGCATGCTTGCCCATTGGGCAACCTGTGATAAAAAGGCGCTAGCCCGAATGATCGTTTCAGTAGTCCTGGGCTATTGGACAGCCTTTTTGTCGCTCCCTGATGACATATTAATTTATATTGGAACTCGACTTAAGAAATGAAAAGGGAGGGATGAAATGGAAATTGTAATGTTTCATTTATTACCAAGTTTATTTAATTTATAAGTTACCAGACAGTGCGTCTACTTAACAAATAGATTCCATGTTGCTGTGTGTCTGTTCAGTAATAGTTCACAGATGACGTAAAAATGCAGTAAGAACAAAAAAGTGGCACTTGAGGCGTAGCCAAGTGTGTCACTGATGTTCTTACCACATTTTGACGTCTTCTGTGATCTATTACTGAACAGATGCATGGCAACATGGAATCTATTTGTTTTATATAATAATGAAAAGCCTTTTTTATTCCAAAATATTTCAACATAACGCGAAAGCTGGCCTTTGCCCCGCCTTTGCCCACTTTGGTGAAGACAAAAAAAGCCATTTGATGTAATCTATGATCTACTGTATACAAAATGAAGCAATTTCATTCGTTACTATGCGTAGCAAAGAATTGTGATTGGTCGAAAAAACTACACCACTGCCAAACCTGACTCGAGCATCACTTCTCGTGGAATGAAAACTTACAGCGAAAGCAGAATTGAACTGCGAAATTTAAAAAATCTTGAAGAAAATGCTGGAAAAATCAAGTCAGTTTTTGTCATCAGAGCAGCCCTGTGAGCCGAAAAGCTTGGACGTTGCCTTGAAAATTGCAGGAGTTGAAAAAATACCCTTGGAAAACTTGTGGTTGCGGTCAACCTAGAGTTTTGAATGAAAGGAACGTAAATGACAGTGGATATTTTTTGTCTTCTGTGGTTGGTGATTCTCAAATCAGTTTGATATAGTGTCGGAGACACATTTGGAACATTCGCATTGGAAAGTAAGGTCATGTGTTTATTTTATCGATTTTAAGAAGTGATGTTTTGATGTTTCATTGCTGACATCAATCAGTGTGTCAACAGTTGTTTCAACACTGGGAAAAGTTAAATTTTTTAAATAAATTAATCTCAGAAACATTTTTATTGGGTTTGTTAAATTCGAGATAAAGCAATGCTTCTTGGCTTACCAAGACCAGGTTTGTGAGTGGTTAACCTCACTCGACTGTGGACCGACTGCTCGAAAATTTTTTTCTGGATCATTTTCTAAAAGAAATGGCTTTATCTTTCTTCTTCTGGCTTCTCGAACCTGTTCAATGCCTAGGCAAGACTTTTTAATATGGCATAAATTAGAAATGTTTCATTCAAAGTTGGTTCTATTACATGTATCCCTTCTGTGTTCACAGGCTAGATGGATAGATGTCTGACTAGTGTATTACATAATAATCATTATAATATGGCAAGGTAGCCTTGAGATGAAAAAAAAAACTTGAGTGAAATCAGAGCATTCTGATTGGTTCTATCTTGGTCAGGATTTCGTCATTTTGAACATAAGCACCCTTGTATCCCTTTTTACGTATTAAAAGATTGATTATCAGTAAGGGTAGCCCTTAATTCAAGCGACTGGAAGAAAATGCATTTTAACAGGAAAATGAACAAGCATGGCTTGGGTGCCATATATTAACTACTTACTAACCTAATATGCTTGAGCTGCACTGGGGAATAATAATATTGTCCTTGATTGTGTTTGTGTAGACCTTGTCACACTCGCTCTGTACTGCAATGACCTTGCACTCAGTTAGTGCACCATATAAGAGGTCCGCATTTGGCAGAGGCTAAAAAATCAGTAACAATGGCAGCTGTCTCCTTCTGTCCACTATGCAACCTCCACCCCTCCCCCCACTCCCTCACCCCTTTGATACTGAGCTTCCTTCTTGTTTAGCAAGTCTGGAGATGGCATTGATCATTCTCTTATTCATTTTTATCCAGCATAGTGATGACAATTCAAGCAAAGATGAAGAAATGGAGCAAAAAATTTCTAAGGAAATCAGTGAAGTCTTGGGCAAGACAAGTCTGAATGATCCTGATGGTGACATTGTGTTAACAGAGTATCTCAGTGACAGAGAAGAGGCCGGGTAAGACTATTACACAATTAACCTCCTAAAGGCAGGGCTGTGCGGTTAATTTATTTTTTAAGGCCTATAATTTTCTGGGGGAAAACCACTTTAAGAAGCAACAGGCCTTCACTTGCAGATTCATTTCTGATCATTATTTAAAAAATAGAAAACATGTACCGTGTTTGTATCGAGTTATACAAACACGAGTGGAAGTTTGGGAGAACGAGAAATGCTGTGGGAACACGAGCCGCAGACGAGTGTTTCCACAGCTTTTTCGAGTTCTCCCAAACTTTCTCGAGTGTTTGTATAACTCGATACAAACACGGAGTACATGTTTTCTATTTCTTTTAGAAAACACCACAACGAGAAAAAGGAAAACCAACTTGTTAACTTTGATTATCAAAATGTAAATTCTCTTTGCTCGCGCCATCACTACGTCAACAGCGCGCGCTAGTTCTGTGTCTCCATCGAGTTATACAAACAGGATTTTTAACCAATCAGCGCGCATGCTTTCTTAGGACTGTTTTCTAATGAAAGATCAAAGCCTCTGGCTAGCCTCTAAAGAAGTTATTGTGACAGGGCAGCAGAGAAGGGAAACAATAATATTTATAAACCTTATTATCAACTGCTGTTCAAGGTATATTTAAATTAACCACAGTTATGTAGAAAATTGTAAAAAGCTGATGTTTTGAGCATAATCATAAATCAGCTGGATGTAACACATGTATGAAGCTGAAACTGCTGTGAGTTGTGTTTGTTTAGAATAAGAACCCCTTCCCTCTGTATAGGATTGGAATTTATTTTGAGTACATGTGAAACTCTAGACTGGGGTTTAATTGGGCTCTCTCCTCTGCAAAGGCTCAAAGGTTTGTTTTCACATGGGGCAAATCTGTTGAACAACATGAGTGCAGGTGCAGGGTTAATATAAGGAAAGGGTGACAATAGAAGGTGTGGGATTAGGCAATATAACTTTGAGCTTGTGCTCACCTGTCACATCAGCTTTCTATAGGGAACATTTTGAACCTCTGCAGAGGAAGATGGTTTTGGGGGCTTCATTATTACAAGATTATTAATACATTCATTTTGTAAATAGCTATTTCTAATGTCCCTGTGATAAGGGTAACCATTGAACTTCTCTCTAGGTCAGATGAAGAAGAGGAAGACAAAGTTAAAGAACCTCATTGCCTAAAGGTACTATTAAATCAGTTCTATGGAAGACTTACATGTCATAGTTATTACAGCTGGTATTGGTCAGAAACAAAGTTCTCCTTGTTCATAGTGCGATGTATTACATGTAGCTCAGACTACTGTCAGTAGAGAGTTTTGCTTGACATCATTTTTTTCCAAGATAGTGGTTAGGTCATCTATTTCATTATTAATTTTAACATATAGCTTTTTGCAGAAACCTAAACTATTAATAAGGATTCAAAATAAATTCAACTTTAACATGGAAACACACAGTTTTAAGTTTGCAAACATGTTTCAGATGATCAACATCCATCATCAGTTGTGAATACAAATGAACCACTAGTTGGTGTGATATAAAAGAGAGAGCTTAATAGAATATATGAATACTAAATAACAATGTGAATGTGAGGCACTTCAGTACCTTTTCTCACCTGTTATTAGCTACAGGCCTTGTTTATTCTTGTTGCCTGTCTTGAATACTGATAACCGCTCTTTAGGTCTTTTTAAGTGAAAAATATTTTATTTTAGCATATAAACACCAGTGGAATACTAGGTGAACTTTCACGTGTAAACAAGTTATTTTCAGAAGTGAAAAGATCACCATTGCTATAGTTTGTAATCCCTTAAAAAGAACTTAGAGGTGTTCCTGTATGATCAAAACATCACTGGTTCTTCCTCGGAAATCTTTGGCAATCTTTGCTAACGATTGTCTGGCCTTCAGACAACTTTTGGAGAATCTTCAGAAATTTTTGGAAAGTGTTTGGAAATCTTTGGAAAATTGTTAAAAAAAGTCATCATTAGTAAGTTTACATAAAAAACAGAATAGCACTTGGCTGCTTGTAGATATGTAATTTCTCTTCTCATGTTCAAATCGTTTGCTATGCTCACTCGTGAGATAACACGTTGAACACTTGAAGACAAATTCCATATCTATGCACACACCCATGTATTATCCTGTATATACTTTGTAAACCTAGATGACACATCATAACATTATCTAAAACCCTGGCATTCAACACCTTAGTCTATACAGACATATTTGTTATGACATAATTTTCATTCTAACTGTACTTCATCCAGATTTGCCCTTGGTTGATGTTTTTCCAGATATTCTATTGCAGTCGGACACACTCACAGCTGGCACAGTTTGTGAGAGAAGTACAAAAGAGTTCATTCAATGACAGTACAAGGGTTGTGTCACTTGGATCACGACAGAATCTCTGCATCAATGAAGATGTTAAGAGCCTGAAAAATATTAACAGAATCAATGACAGATGTTTGGAACTTCAGAAGAAAGACAAAGGCGGGTGATAGCCAGATCATGTCTCTTTTAAACAAGCTCTAAAGATCTTATTTAAAAAAAAAACATCCCAGCTGGTTATTTCAATTATTGCTATTTTAATTTTATATTTAAAAAAAAAAAAAATGATTAATATATTGTATATGGTACTTTTCTGTGTAATACATGTTTAGGGAGTGTTGGTAATTTTCTTTGTCAGCTTTTCAATGGAAAAATTGCTTCGGATTTAAAGTATCACTATAATGATGAAATTCTCGCTATCCACTTTTTTACACTTTTGTACACAATAGGTCTTCCCTAGATATCTTTCCAAATCTCAATGTTCTACAAACATTGGAACTCATATTTTTTTAACCTTTATTTCCCAGAATCTACAGTCACCATCAATTTTCTTTGTTCCAATTCATGGTGTGAATTGGAGAAAATGTCGTCATTTTCTCAAAAATACCATGTGGGTTAAAATTATAATAACAATTAGTACAGCAATTCACATAAAGAACAACAAAAACTTTAGCTCATATATTTGTGCAATTTTCTACATAACTTAACCCTTTACTGCCCAAGAGTCACTTATAGATTTTACTCTGTCTAACGCCAGACGATTTTACTCTGTCTACTGCCAGACAATTTTACTCGTCAAAGGGAGACCCCTTGGGCAGTAAATGATTAATTGCTATAAAATTTCAACCCCTATGACATTTTTGAGAAAATGACATCATTTTCTCAATTTCTCAACTAAGACTTGGAACAAGGAAAATTAATGGCAGCTGTAAATCCTCACATTGAAATAAAGGTCCAAAAAACCGTGAGTTCTAATGTTCGTAATAGATTGAAATTTGGCTAGATATCTAGCAAAGACCTATTGTGTACAGGTATGTAAAAAAGTGGATAGTGAGAATTTCATCATAGTGGTGCTTTAAAACATTTCCTCCTCAAGTAACAAAATCCTACATTTTTTTTAATTACAGCTGGAACATCATACAATATACATGTAAATCAATGAGACTTACAATGGATTATAGTGATAATAGTGTAATAAACAGTACAATAACTAATTAACTACTTTTACAGATTACAGTGTATAACAGTGCATGACTTATGTACATATTTGTAATATTAACTAACTTAAGATTACATTGTTTGGCAGACAATAAAAAAGCTAATGGAGAGAATGCTCCCAAGAAGAAAAAACTTACCAAAGGTTGTCCATTTTATGCATATCAGCAGATGCAGAAATTTAGGGACCATGTCTTGGTAAGAAGCATCACTTGACTTTTTGTACCTGAATACAAACATGTAAAAAACAAGATTAGCAACCTTGACATCATTTCAGGGCTTGAATTTCAGGAAAAAAACCTTGGGGCCAGCGTGCCTCTAAGTTTTCAGATTTAGTCGCTAGCAAAAGTATTTCAGTGAAAAGCATGAAAAGTTAGTTAATGACAGCACTGTAACTATGATTTTAATGCTACATTGTGTTTTTTTCCAGGTTGATATAAAAGATATTGAGCAGCTTGTTTCTGTTGGAGAGGAACTTCATGCTTGTCCTTACTATGGAACAAGATTAGCCATACCTCCTGCACAGGTTAGATGTTTCACTTAGAAATTACTTTTGCCACTCCAAAACATTTTGGGGAGAATAACCAGCTTTTGGTACATGTTGCTTTCCTAAGTTACAAGCACGAGCTTAGATTTGGCAATTGATTTGAGAAGTTCAAGGGGAATTTATTTCATAAATGATCCGTCTAACTCTTACTTCAATTAACAGATTAAAATACAATATTGTTACATTTAATACAGAGCAAAAACAAAATATTGAGCAAATTGTAGACTGATAGCCATAACAAAGTGAGTTACTTTTGGTGATATTGGATTGAACAAAATAGTGCATGGTTACCGTAATAAAAATGAATTAACAGGCTTCAAACATGAACTTTCCAATATGTTTTTCTTCAGCTACACTGTACTTATCTATAATAAATCCATGGGTATATTGATCAGTAAAGTTCATAAAGTGTGATTATCTTGGAGAGGAAAGTTCTGAAAAAAACCTTTTGTTGGTGACTGACATTTTGCAGTCAGTGAGAGTCAAGTGAAGTGGTGTTGTAGGACTTAGTCTGCTTTGTTGAGACTTATTGTCAATAGTCATTTGTCAGTTCTATTAACTGTGGTCAGTGCTAGTAATCTTTGGGTCGCTAAGTCTTGTCGACTTAAGTCATTAATTTTTGGTTTGAGGTCTGACGGTCTGCTCATTTTGGTTAACATTAATTGAGAATAACTCATTTTGCCAGTAGCAAGGGGCATTTAGTTCTAAGTCGCTATGCCAGCTTTCCAGAGTTAGCTGTTATTTGTACTGATGGAAAAGCGTTCATTATTAATTCATGGAGTTTTGAGTCAAGTACCATTTGAGCCGGCCTTCATGATCAGGAAATTTTGTCTTCAAACAGCTTGTGGTGTTACCATATAACATCCTTCTCCACAAGTCCACCAGAGAAGCCTGTGGAATACAGCTTGACGGCAATGTAGTCATCATAGATGAAGCACACAATTTGATCGACACAATAAGTAGTGTACATAGTATTGAAATCACTGGTTCTCAGGTAATTATTTCTGAGCTAGAAAATTAGCTTGGGCTCTTTGTTAATATTTTAATAATAATTTATTTTTTGTCTTGTAAGTGCATTATTATCCCATGGTGTCTTGGAAATATTGAATCATGAACAAACTTGTTCATATGTACATAGAACCACTGGCCAGCCTGATGAAACAGCTAACCATCTACGTTTTGTCGTGATTCTTTTACTACTAGGTTAAGCTATATCTAGCAGAACTTTGCTATCTTGAAGTCAGTTATCTTACACATGAAATAATTGTTTCATATTTCAGATTTCATGTGCACATTCACAACTGACACAGTATCAAGATCGCTACAGGTACTGTGATATTTCATTCTGACCAGTTCTATTTATAAAAAAAGAAGTGTATGAAGAAAAAATACATTATAGTGGTTTTGAACAGAACAGCAAAAAACAGAGGCTACAGGAATTATGGCCTGAGGAGAGGATAAGTTCTGTCATCCAGACCAGTAAACTAATAATTCAGATTTATTGGTATATTGTGCAATGGGTAAATAGATATTTTCTTTTATGTTGATAGTTATTTGGGGGTTTCTTTAACATTTCCAACAGCAGGGCAACTGAATTTCACAGACAAGCAAACCTTTTGGAACTGAACTATTACGTCTTAAAAGATGGTCAAACTAGACAAGCAACATCATCCTCACAGCTGGTCTATTTGCCCAGTGCCTGGTCTTTAATTAATGAAACCCAGGTTATTCCTTTTTCTTCATTTCTTTTTCTGCTTCAATCAGGGCAAGATTAAAGGCAAAAAATTTACTATACATCCAACAGCTACTTTATGTCTTGACATGCTTCTTAAATTGTCTGGGTGGTAAGTTTTTTTTATCTAGATAATTTATTAAACATTATTAACTACTTAATAAGCAAGAGTGAGGTTGTTGCTGGAAAATCTCAAACTGAGGTCTTGCTGTATTGACAGAGTAATAGTGAGGTCAATATGGTAGATTTTCCCATTACGACCGAACAGTTGAGGTTATTAAGTTGTTTATTATATGGCACCAACAACAAAAATAAAGATGTTTTTTTAATTACTCTTTGCTTTGTTTTTGCAAGCCTGTAATTGGCCCATTGGCATTACAGGAGAATAATGCCCTACAATTCAGTGGCAATAAGCCAATCAGAGCATGTGTTATATTGCCTACAAACACAAGCCATATAATAATATTTTTACAACTGTTTATTTGACAATAACTTCCTAGTACTATTAACTGTAAGAATGTGCTGGTACTTTTGTTTTGTTGTATGTGTAGGAAAGGAGCAAAATCTATCAAAAGGAATGTCATCAATTACAACTGATGAATGTGGTCCGAAAGAAGCAAGAATGCAAGGTTGTTTTTAAAAGAAATTTGTTGTGTGTAACCTTAGTAACTCTTTTATGACTAGGCATCACAAACAGCCTCAGGAAGCAATGTGTACAATGCAAAATTTCATGTTGTAATAATTATAAATTAAATATACTCAGCAATTTAAACATTTTAGTACACAGTATCAATCAATGAATTAATATAATTTATTATTTTTTCTATGCAGATATAAAGCTAAGAACAATCAATGACTTCTTATTTTCTGCCCAGATGGACAATGTCAACTTTTTCAAGGTAAAAAAAAATCAATGTCATAATTTGTATTTTTTAAAATTTTAATTAGCACATTAATGATCAATGTTTTTTTTAAATTCTCTCTTACATGCGTATCAATGAATTAATTTTTAGATTAAAAAATACTGTGAGAAAAGCATGATATCTAAAAAGGTGAGACATGATCCTCTTAGATCTTTTATAAATAAATTGTTCTATTAATTAATTAATTAATTAATTACTTAATTAAAAATTTAGGGCACACTTAAAACTTGATTTTAATTTTTAGCTAATTTTGACAAGCCTCCTACATATAGCAGATGTTCCCATACACTCTTTAAGGGTTCATGACAATTCAAGCAAGAGCAATTCAATGTGGAAGTCATACATCATACAGAATTGCTTGCTACGCCAGCTACAGTATGTCTGAAGGGCATACGGTTTATTAAGTAAATGTATGTCACACTGGTACAAATTCAATAGTCATTCCTTCCTTGCAATCTGACACATTCAGATTTACAAATTTTTTTGTTGTCATTTCAAGCTTACTGTTTAGAAAACAGTCGTAAGAAAGCATGCGCGCTGATTGGTTAAAAATCCTGTTTGTATAACTCGATGTAGACACAGAACTAGCGCGCGCTGTCGACGTAGTGATGGCGCGAGCAAAGAGAATTTACATTTTTATATCAAAGTTAACAAGTTGTTTTCCTTTTTCTCGTCGTGGTGTTTTCTAAAAGAAATAGAAAACATGTACTCCGTGTTTGTATCGAGTTATACAAACACGGTATATGTTTTCTATTTCTTAATTATTTGCAATATTTCTTTCTTTCGTTGAAGTGACACGCCTGAAAACTAAGTAGTTGTAGCTGAGTACATTGACCACTGTAATCATTAAACAACATTCCTTTCTGCAATGCACATTCAAATTTATAGATATTGTGTTGTCGTTTCTAGCTAAATGGATTTATTGACAAATACCATTCTATACAAGTGGCCACAGGTTAGTACTTTTATTGTACTGTTACTTAGAACCAAAACAAGAAAATAGTATCTGACTTTACAATCAAATTTGTCAAATAGTTTTACGTTGTTTGTTTGATAAGTCAATCAGTTTCATAAAATATAATATTAAATACTATTCTCTACTCTTATCAAGTTTGCTCTCATCCCAAAACTGTTAATTGGAGTATTCCCTAGTTCGAAAGTGACTCGGAGTGAATTTTGATATAAGTCAAGACAAGTGGTAAAGGAGGGTGATTATTTCTTTGTTATTGTGTTAGGGTCAGAGGAGGACATGTTGCATCAGAGCAGTACTTCTCCACTCCAAATTATTGAGAGCTTTTTGCAAGCCCTCACAAATGCAGACAAAGATGGAAGGGTTGTAGTTAACAAGCAAGGTGAGAGACTTTGTTTGAACAGGCAGCTGTTGTCCAATGCATGGCTTATCAGGCCAATGTTTATCTCCGGTTTTAGGAGGATGCAGCCACCAGGAGTGTTTGTACTTCCTCTTGGTCCATCACAAGGTCTAGCATTTAGGTCTACCCCTAGCATTTAATTTGCTTGTTTCCTTTGGGTTAAGGGTACTGTGGAAATAGTGTGTCTTACCCAAGAAAAGAACACAAGACGTCACCTAGCGATTGCTCAATGCAGAGCCATATGCACTTTTGGTAAAAGTCTGGTCTTCTGTTTAGTGTTATATTGATGTACCTCTCTTGAAGGAGGGGGTTCCTTGTCAGCAACTGGAAAAAATAACATAAGAGTTTTGGGGCATAGCTGGAATTTTTTTTTTCACTTATATGAAAGGCAAATAATTCTAAAACAGCACATTTTCTCCTGACATATTTTTTGTTTAAATACATAAAGGTACCACAAAGCTCTTGCTGTAGACCTTTTGTGGTTGAACACCCTATGTAAGAGGTACCAAAACTGCTTTTTCAATGACCTCTTTGTATGGAAGTCCCCTCCAATGGTTACCTCTGTCACCCTTCCTATAGTACCTTTTACGACAAGGTGTCACATAAGGCCTCAAGTACCTTTGCATTGGGCAGAAAACTATTTAAATGGCACTGCCTATTAAACCAAGTTATTTCACTCACAAGTATGCAGTATCTTTTTGTTATTGACTGGCTGCCTATCCTCTTTTTTTAAACAACAGATCGACTCAGTAGCTCCAGCTTGAAGTTTCTACTTTTGAACCCTGCTGTCCATTTTACAAGCATCGTCAGAGAAGCCAGAGCCGTTATTGTGGCAGGGGGAACAATGCAACCTGTAAATGAGATTCATCATGACTGTATAATTATTTGCTAATAAAATATTCAGTCCACTCTGTTTAAGTTACAACTATATCATTTATAAGGCACCTTATTCAATTTTGATCAACAGTCAGCAAGAAAGGTAGAATTTTTTTTTCTCTTAATCATATCTGTAGTTCCAGAAAATATTCATACCTCCCTCCTCCAGGGATAGTTATTTGGTTTGGATTCCCTGTACCCCTGAAATTTCCAATTTAGTTTCATACTTTCCCTTTAAAAATTTGGCCACTGACACCCACCATCCCCTAGGAATTTTCAATTGAACATCCTTGGTGTGGAATGGGTATTTTTGACATTGTCTGTCAGTAGTGTTGATTCTATGGATTAGCATGTGTTTGATTGCCCAGAATGTACATAACTTTCTCTCTTAACTTGTCCCTGAGTGGTACGGCTCTCAGTTGTAACACCCATAGAATTGGACACCCATTTAACACTGACAGTAAAACAGAATGATCAACGTATTTACTGATAAACTCAAAG
>CM042754.1:14631658-14636658 GCA_022496165.2 Catalaphyllia jardinei
TTCAGATGCTAAAACAGTTGGCACTACAGCTTTTGAAAATTTAATATTTTTAACACGTTGTGTTTACTTGATCCATGGCAGGAGGATGCTGTTTCAAGTGTCCACATCATTGGTGCGCTCATGGTGTTTGGGGGTGGTATCCTCTACAGCTGGGTACAGTCCTTTATTTCCTACAAGATGAAGACCTGTGGTTTAATAACCAGCACTCTCTTCACTATACGGCTTCTCATTGTTATTGCTATGTCGATCTTCTTTATCTCTTGCGTCACAGCTACTTCGTTCGCCAGTAAAGACTGGATACGCTACCACAGGAACAGCAGCACAATCAGCCATCGGTGGGATCCCAAGGGCAAGGACTATGTCCATCACATCGTTGGTGATGTTTCTGAGTGGCTGATGGCATTATCTCTGTTAGGATTCATGTTCACATTTTTTGGAGAGTTCAGGTTTGTGAAGATGAAGATTGTAGTATCCAGACGATTGCAGAATCCTGCACCACTGGCAACTGGGATGAGCTCTGAAGATGCACTGTACTCTTTGTATGTTTAGAACTGTTTTCCAATCAATTGTGGTAAAACTGCACTTTGATTTCACTTTTATCCAACATCCCTAAGGGGTAATAAGCCCGATGTATAACCAAAGCTAAAGTACATGTATTACTGGTAACCACTCTGGCAATTGCCAATCACAAAAGACACAATCTCATAAACCAATATAAACTCAGAGCAAAAAGAAAATGTGCAGGCTGCAGTGGACATGTGAAACACGAGAAAATGTTTGTAAGCGAGTCACAATTTACATGTCGATCATTGCTGAATGGTTGAAAAAGTGGCACAGAAAAGCAAAACCAAAGCAAATATGAATTTCTCTTAATACTCTGAAGTGAAAACCACTTTAACTGTTTAGCTACAACCTCAGACAAAACCTGTTGAGACACATTACAAGAATACCTATTTTTTGCCCTGACAAAATGCTTACTGTCGCAAATTAAAAGACTGGGGGCAAATTTGTTTCTTTTGGACACGATGGTACCGTGGCGCTAATTTGAAAATTGTATTGAAATGTCTCAACAGTTTTGTCCGGGGTTGTAGCTAAATGCAACAAGACATAAAACCCAATAAAGATGATGCCGAGCCAGGTTTGATGTCAACACATGTTCTTGGAACATGTTATTCCACATGGGTACAATTCATGATATATGGGTTATTGACCAAGTGTGAGGTCAAGATGGCTGGATATTGGCCAAGTTCTTTTTTTGCGTGTTTATGGACCAAGTCGAAGTCGAGGGCCATAAACTCGCAAAAAAAGAACAAGGCCAATATCCAGCCATCTTGACCGAACAAACTTGGTCAATAAAGGATTTATTATATGGCTTTTGGGGAACTTTTTCTTGCAGGATACAGCGGGTAGTCCCGAGCGGGCAAGGTGGCTCCATCTTGCCCGCTCGGGTAGCCAATCACAGCACGCAATTTGGGTCATCTTGCCCGCTCGCGGAGCTAGCCATTTAATAATGAGTTTTACTGCACATTCTATGGATTGAATGTGCTTAATGTTATTTAGGAGTCAGCATATGTTTACAGTGCAAATTCTTGACTGAAAGAAAGAGTGATATATATTTAGAATATTAAGTTCAGTACCTTAAAAGGTACATAGCAATGTTTTCTAGTCAGATATTATTTTAAGGAAGTTAATTTATTAAGTTAATGGTTACTTATTTATGTAAAGGTGCATGTATACATTTGTGTAAAAACTGTATGGTTTTTGTATTGCTGAAAATTTCACGGGAAGTCAGTTATTTGTATAGGTAATCATACGGTTTCGAGTTCAATTTGAAATTAATTTGCACAAGTGAGTTTTTCAAAAAGCTGAAATTGCACGAGCTGCTTCGGCGAGTGCAATTTCGCTTTTTGAAAAACTCACAAGTGCAAATTAATTCCAAATTGAACGAAAAAAAACCCCGTATGATTACTTATTAAAAATATAAACATGAAAATTTTTCGTGAATGATGTTTTGAACTTTACGGACTCTGAACTCTCTTCTCAGTTTTGTGCGCGCGCTTAACCTCAGGTGATTTATTATCACGCAACCAGGAAAAAATTGCACCATAATTGTGCCATCCAGGGCGCATGCTTGATTTGAAAAGAAAAGATTTGATTGCCTATCTGTGAACTTCTTTGTTCATTGACCAATCAGAATGCTTGCTTTATTACCTTTTTTGCATTCAATTACCTCTTTTCTACACTGTGTTAAGGAAAAACTGCACTGTTCTCAGCCATTCAGAATCGAGTAATTTTTTCATGTATATTATTAATAACTGTAGTTTTCATCTTGTCAACATGTTGGGGAGTGGGAGTGGCATCACAAATTTGCAGTCTTGTCTTTGGAAAATTCATGCAAATTAGAAAGGTTTCATGGGAAGGGTAATTGGCATTAATCAGAAAGGTTTTTGGGGGAGGATAGGTAAAACAATGGAAATTAAAAATAATCATCCTTTAGCTATGATGGTGTTTTGTATGGGAGAATTATTTCTCAGTAATCATGTGAGAGTCTGGATGAAGAAGTCTGGGTTCAAGCCCTAGTGAGAATCCTGTTATTGTAATGGCCTCTCTGTATGCAAGGGATGAGTTAGCTTGTAAAATTGTAATTTTGGCATTGGAACATCATTTGAAGACACTAGTGATAAAAGGGGATAAGTGACGTTTTTGGTTGTTTCTGTTACTCTCGCTCCAAATTAGCTGAATTTTTGCATGCGGCCTTCATTTCAGTTGAAAAACGTTGCCCCATAATTTTTTTCGCTGGCTTGCTCTTCGTTTTTGAGAAATAATGTATGCAAAAAAGGCACGCCACTAGGAATAAACGGGTGGATTTGTGCATCAACTAAAATTATGCGATGTCTCGAAAATGAAGCAAAACTTTAGCGGAAAAACTACGGGACATTGCTTACTACCAGTTTCGAGCTGCCGTTAACAGCCAACTTTTCTCCGCGTTGCTTCACGCTTTAAAACATTCAATTGCTATCCAGCAAAATATTGATCTTTCCCAACGTGTAACCTTCGAAAATGTCGATTACTGGTAAAAACTGTTAAAACTTTTATTTCAGGTTAACGTGCGACCACAAAGACGTTAACTTCACTCAAATTACAGCCAACGGTTTACTTCACGCAATGTGCAAGCTAGACACTCTTGATATCAGGTCATTTACTGACAGTTAGAATTTTGATTTCACATTATCACGCCACCGCAAGGACTTTGATTTCACTTAGAGAACAGCGAGAAGTTCATTTCACAACATGTAAGCCCAATTGAAAGGCCACATGAACGTCCCCTAGATGTTTTGCTAAAAAAAACAGGTCCAAACTTCGCAGCTGACTTTAACCCTTAGGGTTAAGAGTTCCCAGTTATTAGAGTGATGTGAGGGTTTAGGGTTACCGCTCGAAACTAGGGTTAGCATTGAAGATTACGCTTACAGAACAAAATTAGGCTTAGCGTTTGCCGAAAAAAAAAAAGCGCATGAAACGGAAAATTTATCAGCAAAGGAATGCTGAAATACGAAGCAAAACTTGCATTGGCAGCTGACTTTAACCCTTAGGGTTAAGAGTTCTCAGTCTTATTAGAGTTAGGTTTAGGGTTACCGCTCGAAACTAGTGTTAGCATTGAAAGTTAAGCTTACAGAACAAGGTCAGGCTTAGCGTTTGCGCTCAGGGTTACGGGTCGAGGGTAGCGCTTCGGATTAGGTTAGAGTTAAGGTCAGGATACGTTAGAATCTATTGCACGAATCGATACCTAAATCAAGTCAATGATTAGTGCCTAGAGAAAGACGTTAAACGTTTTGCAAATCGGCTACGTCAGTGATTTATAAAATGTTTCTAGGTGAAAGTATTTTTTGGCCGACACAAAACTGCTCGTTCCATGAAATGATTAATTCTGACAACACAGAAAGCGGAAGCCTTAAGCTAACACGCTGCTCATGCCGAAAAAAAGCCCATGAAACGGAAAATTTACCAGCAAAGGAACGCTGAAATACAAAGCAAAACTTACATTTGAGCTGAAGTTTTCTTCTTCCTAACCTGCGATCAGGCGTTCTTTGTCTTTTTTTTTCTTCGCCGCGGGCTCGATCCTATCACAATTCAAAGCAATCATCTGCTTGGAAATCCACCATACACACTCACGGAACGCTTGCTTGCCAATTTAACCGACCTGCGTTCTTTTTTGGCCCGTAGAAACGGCTTGGAATCTGTTGAAATTAACTTTTCACCTAACACAGGTCAAATTCAAGGACTTTGCTGCCTGGCCGCCTTTCTCACCAGTTCCCGGCCGTGTTTGAGACGTGTTGAAAGTCACACACACCCAATAGTCATGGCGCTGGCTTTACGTATGAAAGATTATTATGGGATATCCCAGAAATTTTGGCAGCGAACGATGCTACAAGGCTGAATTTCAAGAAAATAATAAGAGTCTAGAAAGCAGTTCTAATTTCCAAAACTGACACACGCCGAAGTTTAGCAAATGAGCCCTAAGTCCACGACAAATGCTTTGCTTTGGAAGAAGCGTTTCTAGACTCTACCGCCTGGCTCATTTGCTCCTCGATCAATGGCTAAGTTAAGCCATAATCTCGGAACAAAAACACACCTCGGTTCTTTGAGGCATGCTGGTGACTTATAGAGGGCCAAATCTCCTACCAGGCGGGCGAAAATATTCCTCGAATAAGCTTCGAATATCGGTGGAAATAACGAGCAAACTCTGCTTGATCAACAGGTAAGCTCTGAATAATCGATGCTTTGCGCGCCAAAAGCCGACGTCACAATAGAGAGAATAGAGACCTTAAGATCCACGTTTACCGCAAACGTCAAACTGCAGTTTTACGTTAGACGTTTGCCGTTCGGCGTTTTAACATAAATCGATTTAGATTGGAGTAAATTCGAGCAAATAGAAATCACCCTGTCAATGCAATGGAAATGTCAAAATTACGCCAATTTTGAAAAAAAAAAACAAACGTTTT
>CM042754.1:14653212-14663231 GCA_022496165.2 Catalaphyllia jardinei
ATAGTTTTCGCAATGTTGCCCGCTCATGGCCAATGAACTAGCCAATGAATGGGCGCGCTGTAGCGGGAAAAACGCCAGCTATATAACAAGGTTTATTATTATCTCTTTGGTGTTTTTCTATCTTTTTCTTTTCTTTTCAGATTTCCTTCAATTTAAAAGTAATGGCCAAAATATCTCAAAATACCGACCACGACTAAGGTCCTTTAAAAGAGAGAACTCTAAGACAACGGGGATGGTTAGGAAATTCCGTCGATGAATGTAGATTTATGTGGTCGTAGATTGGAAGATTTATTTAGCTTATATAAACTGTTCAGTTTATAGTAATACTTGTTGCAAAAACGGAATCATGAAAACTGAACTAAAGAGGAAGTATAAGCACTAGTGAAAGCATTACATGAAAACACTGTTAACTAGCAGATCATTTTATGGCATCAAATCAATTTTTGTTTCTCTATGTTTTGAGTTTTTAGTGGACAAGCGACAGACGAATGAAATTACAGATCTAGAAGCACAACTAAATACTTGAATATCTAATTTCAATATTTATATGTCGAGTCAAAGATTTCTCCGATATTGACGGAAAGAAGCAAAGATTTGATTGATATATTTCTCAGTCACAAAAGGATAAGATCTGGTATTTCATATATATATTTTTGAAGAGTAGAGATGTATTTTTCTATAGCTGCAGGCTTAAAAGAATGTCTTGTGTGGCTATAAACACGTGATGAGTGGGAGCTGATAATTGCACTTAGTTTTTTCACGTAAGGCCCCGGCCAAAAAAGGTTATTGAGTTGTTGGTTCTCGTCTTGCTCCGAAGGTTTTTCTAAGGTTCTCTGGTTTTACTCTCTCCACAAAAACCAGCGCATCTTACTTCTAAATTCCATTTCAATCTGGAAACAGTGGACGAAAAGCCACTCTGTGGGATTTGCCACTGCAAATTCCTATTTATTTGTTTTGCTCACTAAGTAGGTCTGGAGTAACATTTATTGTCAATTCAATCAAACAAGTGCTTTTACACGAACACTCAACAGGTGATGCAATTTTCCCAAAATATGGCAACAGATAACAAAACGACCCGGCGTTGTGTCATCTGTCACCAGCAATAGCAATCTAAGGAAACTCACTGGGTAAGACTGGCTTTTCAGCATCTGCATGACATTTAAAAATGATTAATTTGCCGGTCAGTCCATATTTAATTGGTCAAATGTTAGTCTTGCACCACGATACACTCGAGGTGCTTGGTTCATAAACTGCTGTTTGACAGCTGAGAAAAAAGAACTGGAGTTCCCTGTAGATCGATATCGTTGCATCGTTTAGATCCTGTGCTGGCTACCAATGGAGAAACGTGAATGGGAGTCCAAGGTTTACTCAACATACTAGAAGGAATGCAAACACTATATGGTGTAGAATGTAAATTAACAAGAAATGAACTCCTGTTAAACTCGTTTTCATTGTCACAGTGGCTAACGTTTAAAAGTGAGGCAGCCTCGTCTTCACACATGGCAAGGTGGGAACATTCAGAACTTGAGAACAGAAGGACTGAGTGAAGTTCCTCTTTGGTGCAAGAGCTGGCGTGGATGGCAAAACGTGTTGGAGGCGAAAACAGGTCGGGTGTTGCGCTGCCATGGGTACAACGAGAACGCGTTTCACCTTCAACGAGTCTTGGAGAGGAAAAGAGATCAGCTGAGGAACCTTCCACTACAGACAACGATTGAGAGAACAAATCAGGAGAGAAGGGGGTAGAGGTCATCATGTCGCAACAATCAGTTGACACCGAGACCCCACTGTTACCATGGAGATCGATAGACGTCGATCGGTCACCCTGCTGACTCTCGTCGATTTCATTTGCATTATGATCATCGTCACGTGACTGCTTTTTTTTAGTTTGGTCATTCCTCAAGGGTTTATTACAAACGATGTCCTTTTCGTGCAATTCTTCAGTAGATCTAGATCGACAGAAGGGCTTGCTTCGCCTCGTACTGAGATTATTCACGTCTTCACGACTTTTTTGCGAAACAGATCTCAGTCCCTGGCTGCTTGAGTTTATTCTTTTAAGTAACAGAGTAGGTGTACCAACCGCTCTGCCTTCACGGCGCATATTTTCAGTCATGTCAGCGAAAACAGTTTCGCAGTCTCTCAATAATTGTGAATCCGAACACTCACTGCCATGCATTTTATCCGATAACGAAGAACTGCTGCAAAACAGCCTCGCTTCCTCTTGGGCGGAAAGGCTATCCCTACCTTGTCCCATGTCGCTGGATGTTTGTACTTTATTTTCGAGAGATTCACTTGAGATTTTAGTATTGTATGCATTCCCAATGCCATCGACCACATGACCTTTAATCGCCAAACATTTCGACCCTTTTATCTTGCCGTGAGGTTTACTGTTCACGAAGGCGGCAGAGGTTGCGGTAGATCTGAGCGTTGGCGATTTCCTTATTGGTATATTTTTACAATCGAGTTTTATGTCGGCCAAGAATGCGTCCAGATCTTCAGAAGATGGAAAATCGCTAAACTCAGTGAAATCCTCCTCATTTGAAGCGTGAGTAATCTCACACACAAGGTCTTTTAACGTCGCAATTTCTGTTACCATGGAGTATAGTGAAGGAATTGCTTGTTTATCCTCTTTACCTAAACTGTCGCTTTCCAGATCAGCCAGAAATTCACTGAGATCCTCGGATGAAGGGAAGTCGTCATACTCAGTCCACTCGGGTGAAAAATGCTGTTCCGTGAAGTCATCAACGGTTTCAGTGTTTGGTTCTCCGGGTTTCAAGATTGCTGGAGTCCAGGACTGAGTCACACCCTGGGGAGGACAGTGTGTGCTATTGCTGTTCATGTCTTTGCTTGGATCATCAAGATCTAAAAGCAGCACCCATAACAGGAAAAAACACGAATCAACGTTAACCAAACATTACAGGAGCTCAGTGGCAGTATTCTGAGTTACTGTCAGTGGCCGCGCCTAGAGAATTAACTTTGAATCGAAGAGGAAATCTGGAAACAATAGTGTACCAAGATAGAAAAACACCAAAGAGATAATAACAAATCATAAAGGAACAGGATGGAGAAGATTAGCTAAACTTTTCAAGATGCGCGAACCGCGACGTAGCTCCTTTAAGAAAAAGTTACTTTCGTATTATGTTCGTGGCAGAAAAATTTGTTTTTTCCATGCCTGTGTCGTGTTGTACATGTAAGCTGTGGTACACCGGTTACCGTGTTATTAGTATCATCCAACTAGTGGACTAATACAAATCCTGCATTTTGATTGGCTACTCTACTAGGGTAATTTGGTTTTATCAACTGAGTTGATAATGTGAATTAGCCACCGTAAAGAGATTCAGAAGCTGACGTTTCGAGCGCTAGCCCTTCGTCGGAGCGAATCGAGGAATTGTGGGTTGTGTGTGGTTTATATACAGAAGTATGGAGCTACGCTATTGGTTGGTGCCTGGCAACGTGAAAAACAGAATAAATTAGTTAAATGAAAAACGTTCGTTGATACCATGAGGATTAAGAGTGCCGATTTGAAAAATAAATTTTTGTTCTAGAGTTTTGCGGCTTTCTGTGCTTCCTTGATTCCGGCTTTCTATGCTTCCTTTCTGTGCTTCCTCTAATGTTCCGCTATATATTGCTCGTCATTGTAATTCCATTCGTAAACTGACGATGGCACAGTAGTTG
This sequence comes from Catalaphyllia jardinei, assembly GCA_022496165.2. NCBI lineage: Eukaryota > Metazoa > Cnidaria > Anthozoa > Scleractinia > Caryophylliidae > Catalaphyllia > Catalaphyllia jardinei. Next base: position 14,656,885 of record CM042754.1, read on the forward strand.
CCGAAACATGTATTTCAAATTTAAAAGTCTCGTTCCTTTCATTAAGTTTTGAATTAATTAAACCTCTTTCTTTAGACGAAGTGTAGGAATATGTTTTTCACTTGGAATGATTTGGGATGATTAACGATCCATTTACTGCCAGAGCCAATTTTACCTGGAAAAGTATGATCGGACTTCCTCCTGCCCTGAGTATCTGCTCCCTGTACACTCCCTTGTGCTGACACCGTACCAGAAGAAGGTTGTGTTGAACCTGTTAGCGCAAGAGGTGTGATCATGGAGCTAAAGTCGTGTGGTGTGCAGTAAATTGATGACGGTCTTGTTTGTTGAAGAGACGCGCGTCTTGCTGCTAAAAACGCCTCGTAACTCGCTTGAGATAGTGGCGAGGGCTGAGAGCTCTTTAGACTGACTGAGTCTGGCGTACGTCTGTGTAACTGTTGTAAAAATTCATTCAATACCTGAAAAACCGTAGGTCTTTGCTCGCTTGATGAGCAAGGCAATATTTGGCAAGCTAAAAGACTGGGCAATTTTTCAGGCAGGCAACCTGTTTTTGCTGATTTGCGCTGATTGTTTAGAATGTTTTTGAGGCGAAAAGGAGAGTCGCGAGAGATTTGCGAAGCTGTTCTGCAAGGTGAATGGATTCTGAAGCCAAACTGTAGCAAGGCCCCAACGAAACACTGCTCCATAGCTTGATGAACAGCACGACTCCATGGGATGAAAGAAGATGCATCAGATTTTACAGTGTTTACAAACCTGAAACGAGAAGACAAATTCACAATGTCTGAAAGTCTAAGCATTTTGTTTTAAGGCGTAAGTCCACACTACACTGGGGCATATAGAGCCGAAAAGAAAACTACAAGCATTCGTATGTCACGGTACATGACAATAGGGATCAACAAGACGAGGTGAATACGGAAAGGACCATTAGAAAAGTGATTGGCAGTGGCTGATCTAGGGGGGGACCCTGGGGGGCCCGGCCCCCCCTTATTTTGAGTGAAAAAAGAAGTGATTAAAGGGCAAGTAAAATAGAACCGCCCCCCTCCCCCCTTAGCCTAAGGTCTGGATGCGCCACTGATTGGGGTGGGGGGGGGGGGGGGGTGGGGTAAAAAACAAAAAAAATCATGCAAGGGAGGGTGACTATAATATTTTAATGATCTTCATACAGCAAAACAGTTATTATTATTCTTTCATTTATCCCTACGTATCCTACGCAGCCATAACTTGGGGCAGTGCATGTAAAACTAGTTTACGTATAATTTTAACTATGCAGAATAAATGTATACAAAGCATGTTCTTTGCTTATAGTAGAGATAATGCTACACCATAATTACAATCGTTTACAAATTCTCAAATTTGAAAATGTCTACAAATTTAGAAAGCCTATGCTACTTTGGTCACTGAGCACATTTTATTTTGGCTATTTACTGTTATAGTTCTTTTCTCTTTTTAAGTAACATTAATAACAACAACAATTTTTTTTAACAACAACAATAACGATTTCTGTAAATAGTGTTAACGTTTTCATTTTTGTAAACAGTGTAAAACAATAAAATATCTGATAATCTGAATCTGATGTGCACACCCATGGTGAACTGTAACACTTCCCCTGAGGCGGCCTCAAAGATAAACATCTAGCAAATGTTGTAATCAAAGACATCAGTCATGGAGGTGCTAACACAACTGATGTGTTTAGTTTAGGCTGCTTCAATCTAGTTAGGTTTTTTTGCAAAGTAAGTGACACAGTATCATTCGAGTCCTAGAGTCAATACACTGGACAGTCACTCACAGAGCCCTACATTGCAGCTTGAACTTTAATTCACCACATGCCAAGAATGAATTTTATTAGGAAAAAAGGTATTAAGTCACTGCAATTGATGTTTCTCTAAACATCAGTAGAGACCAAAAGAGCGATGCTTGCAGCCCCATTCTAAGCAATAGCACTTGGACGTGTCTGATCCTTGGTTATGTTTCTCCACAGGACAAATTTGACAAGAAAGCAAAACGATTCATTGTGTGAAAGGAAAGTTAAAAATTAATTGTTTGAACCTGATGCCTGGTGCAGGCATTCAGATTGTGGTAAGTATCAAAATTAAGATTGCAGCAGTAAAGTATTTCCCCCTCCACCAACCCTAGAAATCAAAATCATGCAGGGAACATAGTCCCAAAAAATAATCCTGCAGAGGCAGTGAACATTAAAAAAATTCCTGCAAGCTGAAAAAGTCCCCCCCCCCCCGCTGCATCACTTTTTAATGACCAGTCCAGATGTCCCTAAGCAAAGATAACAGTTCAAAGAAGAATATTTTTAACCAAGTGCACAGAAGGTAGCTGTGCTGCTGCTGTGCTGTTCAAGCAGTATTATACATCTGCAATTTTGATCAATCGCAATGCTTGTACTATTAATTCAGAGACGAAATCCACCTTCATAAAGTGTAACTGTTGCGTTTTTCTGAGAAGTATTTTTAGTAGTTCCATTAGTGACCAGGCAACCCAGTGCATTAATTTAGCCATCTGTGAAGTGTGACCACGACTTTGCACAGCAGAATTTGAATTTTAAACTACTGTATGAGTAAAGTTGAAGGTAAAGTTCTTCAGAAATATAGCACCCTCTTAGCACTGCATTCTATCATGTTTGGTAATAATAAAAGTCTTTTAAGAAAGGCTTCGAATTCTGAATAACAATCAGGTACTGTAATGGCTCATTTGTTCTTTTACCCAGTATCAGCAACAACTTGGTGGTCTAAATCCAAAAGGTATTGTCCAAAATGTTTCTACAGCTGTAAAGGCTTTAATTAATTTCCCCATTTGCCTGCCATGCTCTGTTTCCACACATGATACAAACCGTAAAAACATAATAATATATTTCAATTATTGTCAGTTTTGTTTCTCAAGAATCTTACTCTATCTTGGCAAAGATCTCAGCAAAGATCCTCAAAACATTCTTAAAAGTTACAATAAATTCTTTGCATATTAAAGGAACACTATTATGAGTTGCACATGTGCAAACTTTCAATCTCTAGTTTGAAAACATATAGCAGACAATTTCAATCTCACTGACTTGGGAAATTCAAGATGAAGACTATGTAGTGAATGCTTCTTGGCCAGTTAAGCTACTTAATAATAATTACTATTCATCTTGACTACAAAATCATAATTTTCTTAAGAAATACCTACCTGGTTTTTGAAAGACATTTTCTGTAGAATCTGCAAGAACTCATAATAAATATATTTGGATTCATGAAGACCTTATTTTCACCTGAGATATCAAGTCAGTCAACCGTCTCATCAGTGAATATATTCTCATTGCATTAACACTTGATTTGTATCAATATATTAAAGAGAAAGTAGAGGCTGATCACTATTAGGACTAGCAATTTTGCAACCAAACCTCATAAAGCTTGTGGCTGATGTGCCAAAGAACCTGTCCAGACAGCCACCAAACACTGTGATCTGTGCCATCTGTGTTCTGTCTGACACCATAAAACTGATCCGGTACCGATACTGAACAACCTCTGCACTGTACTTCACGCTGCATCCCTCACACCAGAATCTGCAGGACAGAAACATGGTCGACTATAATGAGCTACCCTTGTCATGTGTAGGAGACTGCAACCAAACAATCAGGTGAGAACTGGCCCAAAACATATGTGGACTGGTTGCAGTCTCTTTTCTCAAAATCATGAAAAATTAGACAGGTGACAGTTTGGGACAAGATAAGAAGAAGACATGCAGTTGAACCCACTATCTATGGATATAGTTACTATAGTGATGTTCAGGGTTCAAGATAGCTGATAGCTACCGGTAAGTGCTTGAAAAAAATATACCCAGAGGAAAGTGATAATTTTGAGTTTGAAAAAGCTGGGAGTTTTTCAGTGTACCATCATTTTCATATTTTCCACAGTTTGCAAGGAAAAATCTTTCATCACAACCTATTTGTAAACTAGTAAAGGCACAGCAACCTGCTAGTAGTTCATACATAAAGGATAAAAACCTTGAATGCTGAGGACTATTCAGACATTTCATTAAATATATTCAGTTTTAACTAGGAGGCATACCCCTCCCACTCGGGATTGGAAGCTGCACTGAAGGACAGTATCCAGTGCTGCAGCAAGATACACATAATTTTATTACGGGTTACGCTTGACGTCAGGATGGCTAGATATTGACCAAGCTCTTTTTTGTGTGCTGTTTATGGACCGAGACAGAGTCGGATTTATTATATGGAAAACAAACACTATTTTCTTGGTGGACACAGCAGGTAATTCTGAGCAGGAATAGTACCATCTTGCCTGCTCGTGTGGACAATCACAGCACACTATTTTCTCCAACATTCTTACTGCTTTTAATGTTTTTGTTGCTTTGCTTGCAGATTTTTTTTCAGATGCTGAGTCCGCCTTGCTTTAATTCTTTCACTCTGACACTGTGATTGATAAACTGTTAGTTATGTTATCTAAAAAAACTGATGAGAATAACTCAATAAGTAATTTGATCATAAAAGTAGAAATATTTTCCTGTCATTGATGGACTTTTTTGACAGTGATCCAGAGACGCCAACCTAAATGAATAAAAATTTGGGAGCACCAATTTTACCTTTTTCAATCCTAAAAAGTTCCGATTAAATCTTAAATATTCATCACATGTCAAAAACATTATCCCAAAAATATTCCTAATATCAGCCAAAATGTGTCAGAAAGATGCATTTTATGCACTTTTATTTGTTTCATCCGGGAGATTTGGTGATTTGTACAGGAGAGCCAGAGCTTCAGTCTGTATTCTGGAGACTCCTGGATAATCCAGGAGTTGGCATAGATGGTGATCTCATAAAAGCAACAGACCACTCTTTCTATGGGTGTGCCAATGAGAGAAATTAAAACCACTTGGGATGTTGAGAGAGCGCTCAAAAAACTTGTAAATCAACCCAGGGGTACTCCCTGAAAAAGCAGTCCACTTCCCGAAACCCTTACCCTATTTGTAACCAAAATCTGTGATTTTCCGTACCCTATTTATGACCTGACCCTTTTAATTACCGGTAAAATAACCTGTTTTCAGACTAATGTTAAAGACACTGTGAAGGTCTCTTGTTGGTGGTCTTATAGATAACAATAAAAAAGAAGCTACTTTTAAAACACATCTCCGTAAATTCCTGCCACTCAACAGCCAATGGATCTTAAAAAATCTGTCATCATGTGTGTTAACAACATGCAGCTTTAACGAGTGTAAGTAAATACAAACTTTACTCACGTTACATCGTCTTCTGTTGTATGAACTTTCTTGTGACATCGAGTGCAACAAGGATAGCAGAATTTGTCACGAATAGACAGAACAGTAGCCAAAACAAACACACTTCGGGTTGCCATCACAGTCACGACAGCCGCAAATCACATAAATCCATAATTGTAACCACTTTGTTTACCTCAAGCTGCACCAAACTGTACCAGAGAAATCCAAAATGGCGCTCATTTATGATTACCCAATCAGATCATCGAATAGAAAAGAAATGTAAGCCCCAGTCCAGGACGAGTGCATAATTAGTATGCAAGAAAAACGTGTTCAGGGCATCATCAATCATCAGATTCTTTAATTTGTTCTAAGGTTTCAAGGATAACAATCAAATCAGAAGCTACTGTAACTGTACTGATGTTGCTTCCCATGGTGCATTGATGAAGCTGACATGACCAATAAGCTAAATGTATTTCAACCATTTTTTGGTTGTATATCGGTCTTGGGGGTTGCAGACACCGTTCTACAATTTCCCTACTTGAAAAAGGGTAGCTGGAGACCCAGGGCTGGAGTTGAAAGTATGCCTCAAGTTTTTTGCTCCAACAACCAATGCCCATGGATCAATACTAACCTCAGAGTAGTGAGGGGTGGGCAAACCCAGGGGATTTTCAAGATGCCAGACTCAAATTCCCCACCCTTGGGCACCTTGTAAATATCACATTTACGACCATTTGGTGGCGTATTTCTGTCAAAGACAGGTCTCAGGGGGAAGCTTGCCAAGTCAATTTCCCACATGTAGTCCTCCTCCACCCTGGAGCTTTATATTGATATGTGGCGTGGATTGAGAGGGGAGGGGTAAATCTTGACTATTCCTGCCTGATATTTTTTCAGCAAAAGTGGGAGAGAGGGGGGGAAGGGTGGGGGGTGGCAGATAACCCCCATGCATCCACCACTGATCTGTAAATTAAGTACTAATCCAAACTTTCAGTATGGAGTACGTCTTTTGTACTTCTGAGTGCTATGCCATTTTTCTCTCACTTGTAATAAATTATTACTGGATGGCTGAGAATTTTATTTCTTTTTCATCAAGATCATGTGAGTACCTTCAAAGAGTACAAAGAACAATAATTCCA
>CM042754.1:14663331-14701257 GCA_022496165.2 Catalaphyllia jardinei
TTTTCAAGTCCCTAAAAATATAATAATAATTAAAAATATAAAATTATGCTTAAAACCAACTAATTTTATATACAATATTTACAAGATCTTTCTCCTTCATTAACTGTACATTAAGCCCCATACTAAAATTGTTTTGTAAATTACAATGTTGATGGCATCTGTATCTGAGGAAAACTGATAAATAAGTTTGATATCTCTATACTCTGCAACAGGACAGTGGTCCTCGTGCACAAATGTTATGCCCTCCAAGGGTGATGCCAGTAGGATTGCCATCAGTAGCAATGTCTTTTGTTTCTGTGGCTTCTGCACTTTTTATGTTTCTCTTCAATTGAGTTGCCATGCTCATAAACAAGTTCTCCACATTGTCTGCCTCTTTTGCAGATGTTTCCATAGCTGTGGAATCTTCATTCTCGGCAATCATTTGTGCACTCCTGAAATCCACTTCCCTCTGGTGCAAAAGGTCATTTTTATTCCCTACAATGTACATAAGCACCTTCTTGCTTGTGAATCTGTGGACATCATCAAGCCAATGTTGTTGCAGGTTTTCAAATGATTTCCTGTTGGTGATGTCATAAGTTATAATGACGCCATCTGCATTGTGATAATAACTGTGGGTAACTGAGCGGAACCGTTCTTGACCGGCAGTGTCCCAAACTTGTAGCTAGAAAGGTAAATAAAAAAGGGGTAGCATTAGTCAAGTTGAAAATTTGCTTTTTAAAAATTTGCAGATTTCTGCTCTAGTCCTAAGACCAAGTTTTTCAAATCCTTGATTTTTCAACAGTTTAGATATCTCAAACCAAAAGTTATTCCCCCCCCACCCCCTCAGTAGAACATTGTAGTAATATCCTACCACCATTACCCAATTTCTCAAACTCAGACCGAAATATGCAAAAATGTCTGCCTTTATATTATTCTTTTGTTCGTATTTAAATTAGCCTCACTGACCTTGTTTTTGAGACAAACATTGTAAAGAATTTGTTATCGCGAATGAGGTTAGTGAGGCTATTTTGAATATACGAACAAAAGAATAATTTAAAGGCAGCCATTTTTGCATAGGGTCTTTTTCATTTTCCAGTATTTTTGAAAAGTGAGGATTTCACCAGTACTGTCGTTCTGATGCGATACTGTATAATGTTAAACAGGAGGGTAAAATAAAGGCACAAGATAACTTGTTAACTGTTGCTCAATATTTTTACTTGTTTATTACCCCCAACAGAGCAGAGGATATTATAATGAGCTTGATGGAATGGGACTAATATTGCCCGTCACTTTGAACAGTACTAATTTAATTAGTTTGCTTGTAATTTCCTTATAATAATGATAACAGTAATAATAATAATATTTAGAAGATAACCTAAAAATGTATCATGCGAGGGAATCAAATGACATTTGAAAGTCTGTATGTCATTATTTTTGTAGTCAACCACAACCAATCTATCTCCCTCTTAGCAAAAATGTTTCAATAAAATAAATAAAAAAATTCTTTTATCGTTTTGAAGAATTCAGCTCTTATAGGTAATGTTGCAAAATGAAACAATTATCTATCTTACAGTTATAAGCCTCCTTATCATGCTGCTTATTTTAAAGGCCCAGGCAAACTTTGCATTTAGCTAACAGCCTTATCTCACAGCCTTATCTCACAGTTCAATTTTTTCACGCCTATTACAACTTATATAATGGATTTCAGAATTAAGGAAAGAAAAAGTTTGAACACATACGGTGTGCGTATTCATATTTCGCCACAAAGTGACAAATTAGAATTTGGTGAAGGAAAATATTATTTTATTTTATTAACCCGGTACATTTGAGATGTTTTTTTGATATTCACCTTTTGTGCATACCAAAAAACAATATTACAATGCCATAAATATTCACCAAAAAATACGAAGGTACAGCTGTATACAGGTATAAACAAGGAGACGTGACAGTAAATTAAAAACAGCGAGATTAAAAAAATTGGGGAGCGAAAGTTTCCTGTTTTCCTAAAGTGCAGAAAATTCAACAGCTAAGTGAAAGCACAAGTGTTCTGCACGAAAGTAAGAAAATGTAGTCAATTCATTTTTCATTACCAGAAAGTACGATATAAACATTTCATATACATGTAAAAGTCGGCTGTATTACAACTTGCAGTTTAAAAAGTTTAAAAAAACTGAGTATGGAAGTCCGGTTTATCTTATACAGCTAATTTCAACTGTACTGCTGTTACGCAAAATCTGCATCAGCACGAAAACGTGGAATCTAAATGAGCTAAATAGAGGAAATGACGGAGGCTTGTATCAATACCGACTACAATCAAACAAGTACCAGCAAAAACGTAATTAGAACGGCTTACGTAAATGTTAAAATCCATCAACGGAATGCAAGAAACCTGAAAAAACATACACCGTAAAGAAATGTAATGGTAACACCATGGGTGAACGTTTTGTATTAGACCCTCTCAAAAATGGTAATCGCCGCTAAATTCATAATGCGGTTTCCAAAATTCAAAACAAAATGATAAAACTCACGGAATAAACCAGCATATTTTCATTAATGTGTTAGGCCTATGTAGATATATATAAATTTGCCGAAAATACATGTGTCTTTTGAAAATTAAGCTAGTAAAGTAAAATACTCAAATACGGTAAAATAACAAAGCTGATGAAATGAACAAAAAAGCGAAACAAGAGCTCATGCGGACTTCGAATCCATTCAAGACAAGACGCACGCGCGCGCTTGTTGACATATTATACGCTTCAGTCTGAATTCACGAAAGATGGAGTAAGAACTAAATGTGTTAGCTTACCTTCACTTTTTCTCCGTCGACTTCCACGGTTCTTATCGTAAAATCCACACCGATCGTTGGGCCTTGCGAAGGAGCAAAGAATCCCTTCGCAAATCTTTTAACCAGACATGTTTTTCCAACGTTGGCATCGCCAATCAAGATTATTTTAAACAGGTAGCTGTAGTCTTCCATTTCACGAGCAAAGTTTGTGAAAACCCAACACTACGATTTAACTTATAAGCTTCGCTTTCCTTTTTTATGCCAAGCGCAAGGCTGGTAGGAAGTCAAGTGAAGTTTTGACAGGGGAAATCCAAGTCTTTAAGCAGAAATCTTCTCTGTCAAATTTAGAAGGTTACATGTTAGTCAATCACGCACGAATGAACTAGAAGCATTGTCTTCAATTGGACAAGCCTACAATGACGTCACAGAACAACAACATTACTGACTGCACGTGGACTTCCGGAACGAAGGTTTTTCACTTTCGACACATTCAATTTCCGGTTTATCTGTATTTCCCCTGACGTGGGCTATTTTTGTCGAGTTAGCTTCTAATCTTCAGCGCGTGATACGATCCAACACCCTCAAAGTCAGCAAATCAATTTTGCGTTGCAATTTATTTGCTTTATGCAATCAGAATGCTATTTATAGTGCAAGTTGAACGAGCTATGTGAAGCCCCTCTCCGAAAGCATAGTTCTTACTTCTTCCAGGCAACATGGCAGCACAGGACTTTTCTACATTTTTCGCAGTTACAAGCTGATCAGGAGTAATACGATCTACCTTGCCAAATTAACTTCGTATAAACTTTATCCTTTCAATGTTAGTCCAGCGGAAATAATCCTTAGGTTTCCTTCATTTCCTTACATTGTTTGAGAAAGACTTGAAAAATATCTCAAGCGTTTAGGAAATGACTCACTGAAAGAAAATCTGGTTATCTTGCGAGAGGAAACGCGCCCTTGGAGTCTGGGAAGAGCTACAGTAATAGGTAGGGCGATGACACTAAGTAACGATGAGAGGCCGGGGGAGGGCTGAGGTGATATCTAAGTAAACAATAAAGTGATTAAAACAATACAGATTGTTTGGCAGTTGATCTGATTGATTAGTACTTTATTTACTAGAAGTAATCGCCAATGAAAGAGTTCGAGCACTGGAAGGTAAAGCAAAAATTATGGGAACAGCATTTTCTGCCTGAGCTGTTAGGTAAACGTAAGATTGACCTCCCTCCGGTAGGGGCGAGAACAACTGAATTGATCGCGAAGCACGTACACATACGGGAGGTTTTGTTCTCATTTGTACATGTATTACGTAATGTTAAGCCTGGTTTTCATATGTCGGGAAAATCCCAGACGGTCTGGGATTTTACTGTTTTCCGACGTGTCAGATTAGTTACGACTGGTCAGTATGAACATATATAACACACAGACTGCAGTCGGTAGGCTGCATTTAGTCCGCAGTTCACATAAAGGGAGCTCGAGCACGCGCGTTATTTTTGAGACGTGGACGGCAACCGGAAGAGAACATTTCGCATGCTAGGACCGTATATTATCTCCCAGATTTTCATACTACTCATCTCTAATGGAGAAAGATACTTAGCAGTGAAATGTAGTTGTGTGAGGGCAACTTAAAAGTGAAAATAGTTCACTTCCGGTTGCCGTCCGCGTAAATCAAAAACGCGATTTTGCTTAGTTCCCTACGGTTTTATACCCTGTTCGTAATGCTTAGTCCGCGTTTTATACCTCAGCCCATGTTTTATACCTTCAATCATGGACAAAAGCAGTTGAGACACTCCCCGAAAAAGACCTGTTTCGTTAAACGCGTGAGTTTTTCAATCTCCAGTTTTGACATTTAGACCCCTCTCCCCTTTTCAATGTTGTAACCACGTGACAGTGTCCACAGAGCGTACTGCAACATTGAAAAGGGGGTGAGGGGGGGGGGGAGGGGGTGGCTATCGACAAAAAAGATGTTTTTTGAAATTACGGAAGGACGCCGATAGAAAGCGTTTGTTTTTCTCAAATGTGTCAACACTTTTGTCCATGATTGTAGGTCCGTAGTCCCGCAGTCCCTTAACTCCGTTACAGTCCACAGTAAGCTGTCAGGGCCCGCGGAGCGGATTTTCAAGTGGGAGGGGGGCAGGGAGCTAATGCAAACGCGTCAGCGTGAGCCAACTACGGGGGTGTCCGGGGGATGCTCTCCCGGGAAAATTTGAAATTCAAGTCATCTGAAATGGATAGAAATGGATCTAAAACTGCCAAAAGTGAAGTTAATTTTTAATTCTTCCTTCACGTTTGACCAAATTTAAGTGAATAGACTAACTTCTAAGCTAAACCTAACAGACGCAACGGTTGAGTGTCACCCGGACATTTTTAAGTCCAATTTCTTGAAGGTGCCAAAGTTCTGCAAAGTTGCTTTTTCGATTTTCATTGAGAGCTGCAAACTCATTGGCAACAACTAAAGACAAAGTTTCTCCGTTCTCTGTTTGTGGGTATTAACTGTTGTCAGACTGCTAAATCTTGTTTGCGTCATCGTCAAGCGTAGCCGCGTTTTCAGTCCCCGAGCAGAAGAAAAGGATCTCTCGCCTGCTGCGCTGGTTGCTGGATTTACAAGATAAAGTTTACATATGATTATGATTTCACTTATCATACACTTTTCGGTTTCACAAAGCTGCACGAACATAAAAATTTGGCGTGTTTGATAATAAATTTCTTATTAGACCTTATTAGACGTTTTGTTTCACGTTACAACTCGTACTAGTAAAAATACTCAACGATAGTGCACAACAAAACGTCTAGTGAGATATATGTACCTTCTTTGTAAAAGACAGACCTGGTTTACAAAAGTAAAAAAAATAGTGATTTTATCAGTCAAAAAAGTGAGGGGGGGGGGTGAAGCCCCCCAGCCCCACCCCCTGCGCGGTCCCTGGCTGTCTCAACAATCGAAAGTCTACAATATTGAACAACACTCGAAATCAAGCACATGGACGAATTTTTTGGCGGGGGTGGGGAAGGGCAGCGCAAATTGATGTCCACAGAAAGATACATACTCAATTTTCCTCCATTACCCGATTACAACTCCGTTCTTTCGAACACAGTTAACTAAGCTTACAACTCCAAGGCAACAGTTTTAAAATAGATCTTATATGTACAACAAATTACGAGTTTTCCTTTAAACACAAATTCAACTTATAGACGACACTTTCAGTCATTTCCAATTTATTTACCATCTATTTACCCAATTCAGATTTTCTCCATATTTTCTAGTGGCAGATCCTGTACATATATCTATTGTAAACAAAATATAAAACTACCTTCATGTAGTTTTATCTATTCCTGCTTGATTATATTTCTCTGTGTAGTCCTTAAGAGCAATCAGAAAAGAAAAAAGACAAACATTTTGTTTTCTATGCCCTGCCAGCTTTTATTCCTTCTGTGATTTTTTCCATTTTTTACCTCACATGGAAAGGGGGGGCAAGTCCCTGGGCCCCTCCCCCTAGGCCCCTTCCCCCTGGACCCCTCCCCCAGTCCCCTTCCCCCTGGACCCCTTCCCTAGATCTGCCATTGAAGATGCCTCTTTGATCAACACACAAAGAAAATCTGTCTTGCAACAGAAGGCTAGTCATGAAAGTGGACTTCTCAGTCAGGCTTATGTACTCTAAACAAGATAAGTGAGAAAGTAAAAAATATTTAAGGGCTAATTGGAATGACTTTCAGTATTACTGAAAAGTAGTTTACTTTGTACCCTGTTTGATAATAGGAAGTTAAAGAAAATCACAATGGCAACAGGAACATCACTGAACAAAGAGGTTAATGAGCAGAACAATGGCTGTGCACGTGTTATAATTCTTGGTACATTTCATTGCTGTCCTCTGCAAAGCAACAAACTTAAATGACCAAATTCTGGCTTGCCTGGTGAACATGAACAACCATGGCTACTTTTTTTAATTTTTATTTCAAATGTAACTTTGTGCCCCAAATTCAGTTTTTTGATTGTCTTGACTGTCAGTGATTACAAACAAATGACTTTACAGTACCATACATGAGATTCACAGGCAAAGCATAAAATCATGTTTTAAAAATTGACATTGTCCTTGAAACTGAGATTGTGGCTACTTAAACTCCCTATTGACTCAGCCACACCCTGCTAACTAACTCACTATGACAAATGCGGACCAAGGTTTAAAATCAGGATGAGTGAAAATGTGCCAAATTTAGCTAAATTTAGATGCAATTTGGAATTTAAATGAATTATGTCACATTGGCAAGACCTGTAACACAACACTTTTGAGTACAATGATCTAATAGTAGTATATTTATTACTTCTGTGTTATGTGCACAGACGTAAATTGTTGAGTTTTTTAAGCACAAAGTAATATCTTAACCACAGGAAAAGTGCATACATTCATAGAGAAGCAGACGAGCAACCGAGTGACTTCTGCACTTTTTATAATAAAATATTAATGTTCTTGAATCCCCAAGTGCTTAACAAATAACTCAACAAATTTAGAACCTGCAAATTTTCTTTTCTAAAATAATTCTGGGATTGAGAATGCCCGAACTCTTGGCACAATCCATGCGCATTACATTGCTAGAAAAATATGCATGAATATGGACAAGCCATATGTTTTTATTATTAAATTTCTATCTGGAAAAGAAAATCTGACTACTTTTTCTAGAGTCTTCTGATTTTGTTTTTCATAGGTCTCCTGATTTTCTTTTATCAGTAAATGGCAACCAGGTAAGGGAGATGTCCTCCTAGAGAAGACTTCCCATTGGAAAGGTTCAACTGCATAGTCTTAAGTGACTACTCAAAGTGAGTGGAAATTGTAACTGAAGAGTCCTGCTTTCTTGATCATCAGGATTCACAACAATTCTTCTTCTGCTGTCCTGTTTCATTCTTGAGTTTAATTTTCTTCTGAGAATTTCTAAATTTCCCTGATTTAGTTCTTGACTTGGTGCTTTCGACTGATGACTCCAGAGATGTGTAACGTGGAAGACGATCCATAAAACTTTTAGACCGTACAAGTTTGTGAGAAAGTGTTAGAAAAATGGATTCAATTGTCTCCAGTTCTTCATCATTTTTGGTTGAAATTTCCCACATGGGCATGCTATGGAGGTCAGCAAATTTTCTTGCTTGGTTCGAGCTTACTATTCTCTCATGAACGAGGTCACACTTATTCCCAATCATAAGTTTTGGGACTTCTACGTCACAATCATTCAGACCGTAGTGGTCATATTCATCAAGCCATGTTGCCAGTGCCTTGAATGAACCCTCTCTCGTGATGTCATACATGAAGATTACAGCACTCACATTCCTGTAATAATGAACCACCATACTTTTACGAAATCTCTCCTGACCAGCAGTATCCCAGATTTGTAGCTATAACAGATAAAATAGAAAATATATTAAAAATAATGCACTTTCGATTTTGTTAGTCTAAGAGCAGTCATCCTTGGAGCAGCCAAGTTCTTGTAAACTTGGCTGCTTTGACTTCCTCATGGCCCAGCTATCTGCCTCTGGGTCTCCGAGGATGAAGAGCAGTCTTCGGTGGGCCATTTCCGAGTTGCCTTGTACCTCTGTTTCAAAACAAGATCTCATACAAAAACTTTCATGCAAAAATTTGTTTCATTTGCATGAACAATAACCTGTGAGTGGAACACATTTTCATATGGATAGTTTCGCACAAAGACTCATTTTGACAGCGAGATAAAAGGCAACTCGAAAGTGGCTTATTGAGTGTTGAGAAACCAAAACCAAACCAATAACCAGCACTTAGTGATTAGACTTCTCAGTCTATCTCAAGCCATAGTAAAACCAAAACCAAAAAAATTACCTGGTTGCTTTGATCGAAAACAGCTCTAAAATCCATACTTGTTATTATTGAGGGTGGTTAAGAGTACTTTCATGATTTGTGAAAGGCTTAATTTTTTTGCCGTGAAATGTGAAATGGCTTTTTTTTTCCTCATGATATTTTCTCATGTTTTTTCACAAGAAGCAGACAGATGATAAAGAGCTTTAACAAGGCTATGCTTTGGTCGTAACTTTAAAATACCACAAGTTATATACTAGGTTCCCGTCAAAAGGTGCCATTTTTTGTGAAAAGTGAAATGCTGATTTTATTTCCTGCAAAAAATCAAAATTTATATCCTGTGGAGCGACTTAACCAACAGTTTACCACCCTCATTATAGTTGGTATGGTATAAAAACCGTATTAATGAAAGCTCCTCATCTCATACATACCAAGCAGGTGCAAATTCAAACCTGCCAACCTCTTGGATGTGGATTATCAAACAAATCAATGTAAATCAGCTACCAAACCTTTTATTTTGAGACCACCATGAACTACCTTGGGATTTTGGTCAGGATGGGAAGGGGAAGAATGATAATTGTGATTAAATACAAGAACTTGTTCAAGCTACCAAAATATTTCAGACGTTAATTTTTGTAGGGACCACCATGACAAAACAGAAGTACCGGATCCTCTTGCTGCAGAGGATATAATCAGCTAAAACATGAATAATAGACGAAAATTAGCAAGGCTGATTACACGGTATAGGAATATATTTTCCAAATTATGTTTTGGAAGGAACCCAGAAGAAGGTCAACCAATATTTTGGAAGGCATCTTGAAGAAGGAAGGCCATGCCTTCCAAAACATTGGAAAATATATTCCTATACTGTGTAATCAGCCTTGTTAATTTTTGTCTACTACCAAAATATCAAATTTATTTTCAAACCTAAGAGGTACCAGAAAAGAAAAATAAAACATTTATTGATTTTTTTGGCCAATATATTATTGTCCAAGCCAATATTAATTTTCCCACTTTATTACAAGAAATACCATAGTCAATAAAAAAATCTTTCAAAACTTCATCAATTGGATTCATGATCTCATGCAACGATAGG
Organism: Catalaphyllia jardinei; assembly: GCA_022496165.2. NCBI lineage: Eukaryota > Metazoa > Cnidaria > Anthozoa > Scleractinia > Caryophylliidae > Catalaphyllia > Catalaphyllia jardinei. The sequence continues at coordinate 14,672,993 of CM042754.1, forward strand.
GACAGACTGCGTGCATAACAAAAGATAAAGATATCAATTTGGTTCTAACATGTCAAATACCAAACAGGTACCTACTGGCTGTAAAAACACTAAAGGGGTCTTTTGTTTGACTGGCTGGAGTATTTTCTTATATAACCAATATTTCCCCTAAAAGAGCAATCAATATTCTTTGGACAAACTCAGGCTATTGGCGCCTTTATTTATCCGAATCGCTCTGTTTACATATATCATATAAGAACCCTTCGCAGAAATTAGGACATGTTTATACATATATATAACCTTAATATGTCACAGAAATCGAAACGTCAACACCGCTATTAACTTAATGCTTAAATTTTCAATCATGCGGTTATCATAATAAAATCTAACCATAAAAATTACAGCAGTCGCACATCAAACCGCTAGGAGCAAGCTTAAATAAACCTACCCTAATGTTTGCACCGTTCAACTGGAGTTTTCTCTCCCAGAAATCGACTCCAATGGTAGCCTCTGTTCTTTCTGGGAATTTTCCAGTCGCAAATCTATGAGCAAGGCAAGTCTTTCCCACGCCGCTGTCGCCGATTATTATGATCTTAAATACTTGTTCCGGAGTCTCGCGTTCGCCGTCTTCATCTACCTTGTCGTAAAACATGGTAGAATTGATTCTATATAATAAGACAGTGGAGAACCAACGGAGAAGGAGGAACTGAGTCGAAGACGTCTACGGTCCGAAGTCATGTCACGCGCAGCTTTGCGCGCTCATCGCGGATTCCAGACGTAACATTGCTAGATTTCCCATCAAATGGACCAACAGTGGAGTTTAAAATGTCATTAGAAGAAAAGGAAGCCTTGAAGAATTGAAATCAACCGCTATATTCGTATCAACTGTGTGTATACCTAGAAGCTCCAGACCGAAAATTCTTCTCGAATGTTGCTATTGCCTAATATGGGGTACAAACCGCAGGTTGTAATACTCGAGGGCTCACAAATTTAATTGGTTTTGGCTGTGCTTGGAGTTCCTCGTGAGGTCCGCGTGAGTGAAAATTTGTACATGCATGATTATGGCTCGGCTACAGTAGAAAAAAACCTGAGTTTGTAAATGCAAGCCATTTTCTCTTGGGTACGACCTCCCTGGGTGCCAAATGTAAATGAGGGTCATAGCTCCAGGCGTTCCTAGAGGGAGCGCGGAAACTGGGAATGAGATGCTCGCAGCCATATTGCCTGACTATTACGGAGCTTTGTCGACATCTACACGCAATTTTCCTGGCCAGATACAGTCCACTATAATTGATTCAAGTTATAAAAGCATTTTAACATGTTATATAAGAATGAAAATAATCTAAAAAAACCTTTGAGTAAATTTTTACACCTGTAAAAATACCACATTTTGGCATTATTTAATGCTTATTACAAGACCACATTCCCAGAAAAATTGTGAAATCTTTGTGATCGAAACTCGTAGGAACACGCATAAAACTAGAGTCAATACATTGCGTCGGACACAAATAAACTTTTTAATAGAAGTTTGATTTGAGGACGTTCGCGCTGATTGTTTCTGCGCATCCTTACTGCGCACGCAAATTCACTTGCCACATCATGCATGAGCGCGCGCGCTAAGTCATAAAATAAACAAATGATAGGGCAGATGGCCATTGCTAGAGCTTTGACTGGATTTAACGATCTTGGACGTTCAGTGACCCCAATTTTTCTTTCGATGGATCATTTTCTCTACTGATTTTCTACGTTTAGGGAAAAAATGAAGAAAATCTATCGACTAGAATTTTAAATTTTTGCCAAAATGCCCCATCGAATTACGTACTTATTAGCTCTTCGCACATCTGTGCGGCGGTTTCAAATGCCTCTAAAGGGTTAAATTTTGTTAAAACGTTAGTAACATTTTGATTTATTTACACAACAGAGCCACTTCTACAAAATTACTAAGATCGTTTGCCTCCGTTGACTCACCTTCGATATTTGTAACTATAAACCCCTATAGACCGTGCTCAATTATATGGGACAATTTTTCGAAATCAGTATAGTTTACGACACGCTTTATCTCTGAAGCGAAGACGGTGACCCCCATTTTTTTTTGCATTTCTGGCACAAGTAACTCACTATCTGCCTGCAGTAAAAATTTAAACTCTATCAACTGAAAAATTTAGGCGCAAACGTCCTTAAACAGAAAGCCGAATTCTTGAATGCGTTTTTACAGTTTTTATGGCTTTGCAAGTGACTCTCTTGAATTTCCTTAGGTGAAATCTTCCAAATATTTACTGTACTTTAAATCCGGCGGGATACGAATTTTAAACACGGAAGAAGTTTGTAAAGGTAGGTTTTTAGATTTTTGCAAATTTATGTCTTCTAGCGCCGGTAAAAGACTGGTCCGATAGATCTAGATTACTTTACGAAATTTCACCGAAGGAAACGCGAGAAAATTCACTGTCAGTTTTGCTTTTTGTGCTCATGTAGACGTCACAAAATGTCAAAAAACACTGACCTTTTCTTTTGAGCGCGCGCAGATTACTTGAGCCTTCTTCATAAGCGCGCGTGGATCGTAAAACTATAGAGAGTCACTTTAACAGTCACTCCAAGCTGTGTTCTTTTGAAAATTCGCGAACTGATCGCTTCTCTTTTCGTTTTCTATTCGCTGATAGACAATAATCGAGTGCGCTGATCAAGAAACTGTTTAAGTTTAGGCTATTAAAAAATACACAAAACTGTGATTTTTGTGCTTTAATCATTTAGAGTATCTCCTAAAACAATTGCAGTACTTCTCTTGAATTTTTAATAGCAATAATCTGTTCGACTACAGCTGTACGCCTCGTTGACTATTTGCTCATACCGTAACGGTATCGTACTCTAATCTCTAACTAGACTGAATATTGCATAAGGGTGACGGGCTTTTGGTTGAATAGTTTTAAATAGAACCAAAAGTCTAAAACAAGGCAAACTATCCCAGAGCATTTTAATATATACATTTAGAAAACAGTCCTAAGAAAGCTCGCGCGCTGATTGGTAAAAATCGTGTTTGTATAACTCGATGGAGACACAGAACTAGCGCGCGCTGTTGACGTAGTGATGGCGCGAGCAAATAGAATTTACATTTTGATAATCAAAGTTAACAATTTGTTTTTCTATTTCTTAATTGTCTGTTAAATTTCTCTTAAAAATCATGTTTATATTACAGTTTGCATCGTGTTGAACTTTTACATCATTTCAGAATATATTGAAACTTTTCTTTTCGGAGATACTAACATATTTGTTTCTACTCTAAAACTCCAGTTAACTGATGGCGGTTAAATTTCTCGTTATTAAGTGAGTCAGTCTACGTAAGTAAGACTTTATTTAAGTGACTGACTCTTAGCTGATAGACAGTAAAAGTGGGTGTCGAATACATTTAACATAGTTCCTATCTGAGTATGTATGTGTTCTCATTTCAAGGTATTTTCGGACTTGTGCCCAGTCAATTCACCAAACTGTACAGGCGCCGTTGCATTCGTTTCGTCCCTAAAGGGCGGGAAACAGGGAGCGCGGGGCTAGGTGGTTATTGGCACAATAGTCCTATAACTTCGCGCGCACCGCTGGTTTTCAACAAGCGAATTCTCACCTTCATCACTGGCCCCGCCGGCCAACGGGGGCAATTAGCTTTGGCGATGATCATAGACAAATATTTATAGAATTGTCTGTCGATATTTTATCTCAGCTGTGTTTGAGGGAAAAACTGTTTGTAGAATTTCTTACCAGTCGACATTAAAGCGTTCCTGAATTGTTTGTATTTCCAAGTATAGATTAGAGGATTCAAACAACTGTTTGAATATCCTAGCCACAGACAAATCAAACTCACTTTGGAGTTCATCTTTTCCATCATTATGATGTCTAGAATAAGTGTAAAACAAAACGGAGTCCAACAAAGGAAATACGCTCCAATTACGACCAAAAAACTCTTAGCAGTTCGAATATCTGAAGTGTGTGGCTGCCTTTGAGTTTGTTTGGACACCTGACGAAACAAGGCAGTTCTTCCAAAAGTTCTCTCAGCGGTTACTTCTGGTTTGATGGTTGACACAAAAGAACCACTTATCATATCTGGTGATTGGCAGCTGTTGAGGCTGTTGAAACGTTGCACATTTATTCTCAGAACATGCGAACGAGCAATTCGGAAAATTCTCCAATAGCATAGTGCCATAACAGTTAAAACGAGACAGTAAGTGAATCCAAGAACAGCGATAGCAAAGAAGATGGCTTTGCCCGATCCAGACCAGTCCTTTCCGATATCGCAGTTATCTAGATTGGGAATAAAACAAAAGTAAGAACTCACGCCGAATTTTGGCGGAAGAGCGCAGAGCGTAGCGTAAACCCAGATAAACGCACAAGCTCCACTCGCTTTTCTCGGGCTTACAACAGCCACGTACTTGAATGGCTTAGCAATGGCAAACCATCGATCAATCGACAACAGCTGCAAGTTCATAATAGAACAGATGCAGAACAAAAAGTTTGCAAAGCCAATGAATTCCTCGAAAGCCAATCCAAGACGGATTTCTCCATGAATTAAGGTGTCCACAGAAGTTGGGATTACTGTGAATGCGACAAACAGGTCCGCTAGCGCCAAATTCATCACAAACCAGTTAGATTCCTTGCGGTTAAGTTCCTTTGCACGCAGAATTACAAACAGGACCATTAGGTTCCCAGAAATCGCTAAAACATTTACCACCAGAAGAAAGAACGAGGATACAACAATTTCCGTGGAGGACCAGTCTTTAGTAATGATACCTGAGTGATTAAGCGGCATACTAGTATAATAGTAAACGGCGTCTTCTCTGACCAACTTAACGAAAAACTATACTGGCTAGCGTCCTTGACCACAGACCGCCAAATATCACACCAAGATCTTTCTAAGCTGCAGGTGCTCTTTTAAGGAAAATGAGTCAAAGCTACAGTCACCTTGGTAACTCCAATAAGCTAACAGCTGTATTTCAAAACGATCGCGACTGAAATGGAAATTAAAAGGTTCTTTTGTACAAAATGTCACTGTTTTCCTCTCTGAAAGTCGGATGGAAGCGGTAAAGCGGTTGGGGCGTTGAAATAAGCCAGTGTGCATATGGAACTTTATTTCAAATGTAACAAAATGAAATTGTCCATTCGCTCTTGTTGTATCAACAACTGTTCCAACAACTTATTTCGCTGCAATTTGGCGGCCAAGTTATGAGGGTTAACTTGCGAGTTTATTAATCGAGACCTGCGATTTCACAAGGCCTATTAGGAGAAGAAAAAAATTGAATCGAAAGCACAAAATATACGAGCACCTTAAACGTTATAATTTACTAAAAAAGATGAATCTGTGATAAAAAATAGAAGCGAAAATAGTAACAAAATTTGCAAAATTTGAATACTAATTAGCAAAATGTAGATGAAAGCACCATGCCTGGTAGTTTTCATTTCAATTTCCATACATTAGCGAAAACTAAAGTTTTGTTTTAGTTTTAATATTTAACATGCAGCTTTTCTAAATTATGTCTATTGTTTATTTTCTAAGGTTTAATAGTTTTAACAGGTCGCTACCGGCAACCAATCCATCTCAATAAAATGAAGATGTTTTCGTTATATAGAGGGTGAAAAGGATAAATTTGTTCAGTGACAAGAATATGAATTACATCAAACATCAACAGAAAGTAATATATTGCCTTTGAAATAAGAGTCGCCCAATTAAATATCATATCAGTATGGTGTCTTTGATCTATCTGAATGGGTTTTTTTATCATTTTCACTCATAACAATCATTCAAGTTCGCTTTGAACTCACTACCTTCGGTTGCTCGTTACTAGGGGGCTCAAGCAAGGCGACGACGACGACGACGACGACGACGCCGCCAACGATGACGACCAGTAAAAAATGATTTGTATTTTACGAGCGAAATTCGCGACTGTCTAGATCTGTTCAGTACGCCAATGACTCTGAAAACGTGCTTAAGCTAAATATGCAACGACGGCATTCAATTCCAAATGGAAATACAAAAAATTAGCCGTCGTCGTCCACGATCCGTAGACGACGCAGAACTTGGTCATTTCACGTTGTTGTGTTGCAGAGGACGGTAAAGAAATGTACAAAAATTTATAACGCACGTGCACAGCTATGTGTGTTTGCTCATTAAACCTTTTGTTTGGTGACGTTCTCGTTGCCGTCGTCGTCGTGCTTTGCTTAAGCTCCCTACTATTGGCCATGCAGGATGGGGAGGGGGAATTCCCTTATATAACAGCGGCGGATCTAGTGGAGGGGACCAGGGGCCCCGGCTTCGCTTAATTTGGGGTAAAAAAGGAGAAATCACAGAAGGAAGAAACGCGAGCAGGGCAAGCAAAACAAAACCGTCAACCTGGCCTCCCCCTCCCCCCCCTTTTGTGCGCGCCCCCCTCAGCTTGAGGTCTGGAGAATCCTCTTACAACATTACCGTGTTATGGCTGACGCGCAAGCTCCAGTTGAAGCTGCTGTTCCCGCCGCTCAAGCCCTGGTTCAAGTGCCTCCGTTGCCGCAGCTAATGTTGAGAATCCTCAGCAAAATCCGGCTCCTTTGCGGCTATAATTTTTGCTCCTTTTACTGCTTAGTTTTCCCTGGCTGGTGTTCGCCCTTTCGCCTTTTCCTCCCCTTTGTAGTCCACGTGGCTGCTTGTTGGTTCCGTATTTTGATAATTTTCGTCCCCTCGTTTTTATTTTATCTTTTGTACGCTTATGTTTCGCTTAGGCCGATTTGCTCGGTTCTTGTCCCCTTTTGCACACCTTTTATTTATCATGTCAGTGTGCTTCGCCTCGCAAACACCGGGTTTGTACTGCTCTCTCTTTGGCGGGCTCCCTTCTTTCTTGCACACGTTTTATTTGCTGTGCGAGTGTGCTTCGCCTCGCAAACACCGGGTTTGTGTAGCTCTTCTCTCTTCGGCTCCCCTCTCACTTGCACACCTTTTAAGTTTGTTATGCGAGTGTGCTTCTCCTCGCAAACACCGGGTTTGTGTAGTGCTTTCTTTATTCCGTTCCCTTCCCGTTATGCACAAGTTTTATTTGTTATGTGAGTGTGCTTCGCCTCACAAACTTCGGTTTTGTGTAGTGCTTATCTCTTCAGTTCCCTTCCCCTTTTTGCACACCTTTGTTTGTTTGCTGGTGTGCTTCGCCTCGCAATTCATGATGTTGCGCAGTGCTGTCTTTCCTTCGCCCCATTGGGATTTTGTTCTCTTATCCGATCTTTGTGCCTTATGATAATTCTTTTCTCGCTGTCTTCCCATTTCCTCGCGTACTTTATTAGTTTGTTTAATACGTTCTTCCTTCTCCTCGCAAGCAATGGTTTTGCATAGTACTTTCCTGTCCCCTTTATTTTAGCTCTTGCTTGCTTATTTGGCTTTATTGTTTTCGAAAGTTTTTTGTTTTGCCAACTTTGCCGCGCATATTTTTGGCCATTGTCCAGTGCTATTCCCATGACGCCTACTTTTAGTTCATTGTTTTTGTTTTTGTCGGTGTCAGTGTCTCCCTTTCGTTTGTGTTTTTATTGTGCGTCCAATCTCAAGTCGTTCTCATTTTCCTTTCCATTGGTACCCTGAAAGAGTGTCTTATACCTTAGTCGGATTACTGACGCTCAGGCTGCCATCCCTTGGGTGGGTTCTTGCGTCTTTTTCCTTCTACGATTATCTTTTGTGTTTTGTTTTGCCGTTTCCCACTCGAGGGCTGGCAGCCCGTAGATATCTTTATTCACGCCCTCCCCTCGGTTTTTTCAGGATGACATGCAGGTTTTACGTCCCGGAGGTCTTTCAGAGTTATTATCTCGTCACGACTCTTCTGTCCAAACCCTGGCAGACTCTTACACTGACTTGAACAACCTCCTCAATTTCACTATCGCCTTTCCCACCGGCGTTTCGCCTTAGTTTGAGTTTTGGCTGGTTAGGAGTTTTTTCTAGTTGTAGTGTGGGATATTATGTGTGTGTGATGTTTAAGTACTGGCGTTCTTCTAGGGTCTTAAGGTCGTATTAAACGTTGGTCTCCTTAGTGCGGGAACATATCTCCGTCTCTTATTACCAAGCGCGAAAGGGACTGTCGCAAATAGTGTGCTATTCGCACCAGTCCCTTGCAGCGCGAGTATAAATAAGAGCTCTCATCATTTCGGCCTAGTTTGCGTTAAAATCCTTTGGATATCAGCAACCGTGGCATGTCTCTTCCTTTCACGCTCTCCTTTTTTCCCCTCCCAACTCACAAAGCGCGGGAACACATCTCCGTCTCTTATTACCGAGCGTGAAAAGGACTGTCGCAAAGAGTATGCTATTCACGACACTAATTATTATACACTGTTTAATACACCTTACGTTCGCGCTTTCATACAGCGGCAGAAAAGCAGATTTTCGTGAAGACACGGGTAAATAAATTGATATAAAAGACTGACTTGCGGTATGGTGATGGTATGCGGATCATGGAGTAACAGTGAAGTGTTGTGTAAAAAGCACGCAGACGCGCCTTAGTTTTACTTGTCATTCCTTTCCAACGTCGTTCCTGGGATCTCTCATCTTCCACCACCCACCCCTCCCTCGCTCCAGTCTCACTCTGGGAGCTGGAAGAAGAGAGTCCTTGGTGCCGAGGTTGATTCTTTTAGTTTTCAGGAAGCTAAATGTAATTCCAAAGATCCTTGGTAAAAGAATTGCTGAGTAAAAGTAAATTTAATAAATATACCTGTGTACATCAAACGCTATCAGGATCCCAGAACAGATTTTAAGTGTTATCAATGAAAACAAGAGATATTCTCATGAAAAGAGTTATAATCGTTCTTTTACTTTATTATAACAAAAATGAAAACAACGACAGACAGTCAAGTCTTAGTTATGTAATAAGTCAATTTTTCTCGCATTTTGATTGGTTCATTCTTATAATATATTAAAGGACAGACATATAGATGACGTCATAATCATTTTTTTTGGTTTCTTTACTATATAAAACAGATAAATTCCATGTTGCCGTACATCTGTTCAGTAAGGAATCACAGAAGTCGTCAAAATGTGGTAAGAAGATCAGTAACACAATCGGCTACTGCCTCGTGTTTTTCTTACTGCATTTCTATTACTGAACAGATGCACAGGAACCATAGCATCTATCTGTTAAACTGACACCGAACCGAAATTTCCTCCAGCTCGGTTTAGATTTGGGCCCAAAGGCGAAATTCGATAACTGAATACAGAATTTACCGTTTCACAAATGATTTAATCTGCGTCAACCTAGGCTAGGGTCCTCACTCTCTTCCTGAGGTTACGAATAAGGATGCGTTCGCTATATCTATGAGCTACAAAAAACGTTTTGAAATAATTCCCATAAGAAGTAATATACACCTGTCTTCTGAGTAATATCTAAAAATATTTCTATTAACAGATTAATAATAACTCTTATATTTACTGAATGATATATATATTGCATTCCAGGTTTCCTTCCTCTCCCAAAAATAACGTTCTGAAGGTGGAGTCCATTACATTGTACTGACTGAAAACCAAATTATCCACAGAAAAAAAAGAAAATATATAGAGTTCCAAAGAAAGGGGACTCTGGAATTTAGAATGAGTAAATACATGTCTTAGAACGCTGTGAAGATTTTGCAAAACGGATTGCACCAATTTATGTACCTAGGTTCTTTTGGTAATGAAACATTTCACTAGCCATTGATATTTGTTGTTGTCAAATTACAGGATTATCATCGAAAATTTTAGATCTGCAAAGGTTTTGGTTCTGAGCTGCCGTCGTCTTTACGACGTTCGCGTGTCTTAGCACGACTCCGACACTGTCTCCTCCTTAAAAAGCAGGAGCCAGTACAGTAAGACACTCGAACCGTGGACACTTGACATTTATTTGTAATTTTTTTATGACTGTAGAGGCTAATTAATAACTACGTAGAAAGCTTATTCAGGTTATTGCAGAGGGGCCAATGTCATATGCAAGACGCGTGACAAAGGACAACAGGAAAAAAATCAGAATATCATGGGGTCATCATGTCGTTGTGGCGATAAGGAGACTGCGGACAGACAAAACTGTCCCGCAAAGAAATCATGGCCAACCATTGTTACGTTTCTAGACTTTCTATTTTTGACTGATCAGATCTTTTACAGATCCTACGTAAACCTGTGGTCTCCTTTGTTATTAGGGTCGTCACGCAACGCTTCTCCGTGACGACCCTGATAACTGCTGCGAAGCAGACTAGCGTAAACCGACTCTAAACCGGCAGCATTTTCGTTTGCGGCCTTTTGCATCATTGTGTGTAGAATAAAGGCGCTTCGTGTAATGTATAATGTTAGCATTTTGTAAGTGTAAAAATGCTAAATACCCTTAATTGTTAAAAGGACGTGTTCGCATTCTGTGGTCAACAAAAAACGTACAAATATATGTCAAGTGTTCATCACTGCAAGTGTCCTCACTGTAAAAAAAACAACAGCAATAAGAGAATTCCCCAGCTTAACAGCTACAAGTTTCCTGGCTAAACGGTTGAATTTAAATAAATACTCTTCTCCACTAAAAATACTCTTTTTCCCTTGACAGTCAACAACGCGATTACAATTCTGACGCACTTTGTCGAATTAAGATTTCCCGATTCTCATCTACTGACTAAAATACAGTGAAACAAGTCCTGTTACTGACGGACCATTAATTTTTTGAGAGGCGGGCGCTGGTAATTTTCTGCGGCATAAACTTTTTTCTCACTTTGAGGTCGTAGATGATTGTTTTGGTGAACAGTAGCTTGTGCCAGAATTCCTTTAAAGCAGGATCTGGATAGTCAAGAGCATTCGCTCAATTGTTTTGCCTATGGCTCACCTTGCACGATTTTGTTTACAGTAGTTTTTGCTGTACAGGAATCTATTTTTTGGAAATTGCCCTACGCCCCACAATAAAAGAATTGTTCGTCCTTTACTACGCAGCCAATCTGGCGAAATTCCTATCTTCTGCTTATGAAGAATAAGCATTCAGTATAATATTGATCAAATAATACCAATAAATGTCAAGCTGTCATTAACGCCCTCGTCATTAAACGTTTTGTAGAGACCCAGCGGCTTGCCCTCGTTATCAGTCCGAGTCTCCGCATATCTGTCGACATTTTCGGTCAGCGTCACTTCTGACGCCGATGTGGACGTCATTTCCTCGATACAAATATGCTCGCTGCTAACACAGTCCGACGGCGATACGACATGCTGGGGATAACTGTGATTTGGATGAAGGACAGGTTGAAATTTAGCCGTTCCTTCTGCGTGGTTTACGTCTCCGTTACACATGCAGTTAGTTACTCTGTCATTGATCATGCTTCTGTTGTAACAAACGGGTGAAGTGCAGTCATTCCTGGTATAGGGTTTCTCCTCTAGCGGTAGTCCCGCAGGTTGGCCCGCGGGCTGTTTCGGCTGCTTTCGCGAGGGACTGTTAGGAGGAGTCCTTTTTGGAGACGCAGGCGAGCGTTTGACTGGTGTATAGTACCTACCCTTAGGAGGAACTGTGACACGCACCGCTGCATTGGGAGGAACTGTATAGCTGGAAGTTTTTCTCGCCAATAGCTGTTGTAGAGGGGACTCATAGTGTGGCCCCATGGTCGGACGAAAAGAGAATTGCCGATTTGGCAACCTCATAACTCTTGGCTCCGTGAAAGATTTACTTCGGACAACTACTTGACGATTTGAATTTTGTTTCAGACGCGGAGTACTGTTTGGAGTGACAAAACTCCGAGGGGTGCCCGGGGGTGACAGGGATCCCCCTTTCTTCCGGGGAGTTTCCTTCTTCAAGGAGTTGCTTCGTGAGAACGGTCGTTGTTGTGTCGAATTCAGAGTTCTGACAATACCGATATTACACGAACTTGGTCTAGATATGTGGATTGTTTGTCTGGCTGGCGTATTGCGAATGATATCACCGTAGTTCATTTTCACACGACTGTCCCAGGTTCCTGGAGCACTCTCGGTCGGAATCTGCCGTGCAACTCTGGTACTTGCAGCGGAGAAAGAATTGCTTCGTTGAACAGGCGGGGGGCGTTTTTCCGCCGCTGCGAAAGACTTGCTTCTGACAAGTTCCCGAGGTTTCGGAACTGTTTTCTTGGCTTCTCTTTTAACGGGATTTTCAGGCTCCTTATTCAAAAGAACAGAGGTAAACAAAGAAGGATTACCCGCCGGAGCTGATAAAGCTCTCTTGTTTCTGAATTGAAGACGAATACTCCGTTCTTTTCTAGACAAAGAGAGTAACGTGTCCTCTTGAACCGCGAGCGGCGCGGGAGATTGTACATTTGCAACTTGAGGGGGAGGGGAGGGTGAGGGTACCGTTTGCTCCTGTATGGTTTCAGGTTTAGTCTCCTTCCTAGTGTCTTCAGATACTTCTGCTGTAGAAAGCGTCTTCCCTTTGACAAAACACGAAATCTGATTAAAAACGCCTTTCTTCTGTTTCTTTGCTTTTTTAGTTGCTCCTTCGCTGCTAGTTTCGCTCGCTGTTTCGCTAGGAGACTTCGTTGTTCCTTCCCGCATTGCAGGGGTCGGAGGTTTGTCCTGTGTTCCGCGTTCTTCGCCCTTTGATTCTACTTGATCAACTGGTGTTTTGCAGTCGGGTGATTCCTCTTCCTTCGCTGAATTTTTCACTTTCCCATTTTCCTTATCCTTCTTTACCCTTTCTTTCTTCTTTTTCTTAGCTTTCTCGACTTTGGCAGATTTTCCTTTGGAAATGACCTCGCACGCGACGCAGCGGGATTCCTCTGCTTTAGGGGCGTCGCCATTTTCCTTAGGTGCATCCGCAGGTTTATCAAACGGACTGTGACTAGAAACGAAATAGCAGTTGCCCGTATGATAAATTTTCCGTTCTTTGATCAAAATTCCCAGGCAGTCGTGAATCACATTCAGTTTGGGGACATGCACATACTGGTATGTCTTGGCGAGATGTTCAACGATCGATTGCTGTGTAGCTGCCAATTGGCTGCCATTGAGGGAGGCTATGGTCTCCATTAACGACATGGTTAAAGGTAGGAACGGTGCTTGCTGAATAACCTCCATCCCAACAGAGCTAACTGCACCTGTGGAAGAACACACATTTGCAGCAAATGAGACAGTAGTGAAGAAAGAAAACTAGCCATTGACAACAACAGAGCAACAGTTGCTGAAAGCTCTGCTTAAAGGAGCCAAGTCACGGTTTGAGTATATTGAAAACTTCAGCAAAATTAACCAAGTTTATCTGTTGTAATCCGTGTTAATCTTCTCCATCCTTAGCCCTTGTTCCTTTATGGTTGATTATTATCTCTTTGGTGTTTTCCACTTTATTATTTTCAGCTTTCATTCGTGGTCAAAAATACTCAAAATACAAGAACAGAGTGGCTAAGCCAACATAACAACCGAACAGCAAAAGCACTAGATATAGATTCGTTCATCCGCAAAGTGCTCGAAACAAACCAAGCTGGGGGACAGACGGACCTCAGCATGCAATAGCTTTCCTTAATAAAACGAACGAAAAGACTGAGATTTCAGGCTAATACATTTCTCGCAATCTAGAGCGACTTCAAAATATTCACTTGTAATAATTTGGCTCGCCGGCTGCGCCAATCTCATTTTTGTTGACACAATAGGTGCTATTCTTAGTACTAGAATACATCCTACATCAGTAATGAGCAATTTTTTGCACTTGCCGTGTTGGAACGAGACAGAAAGCCAATTTAAGCAAATTGGTGGCGTGTGATCACGTGCCTCAATCAATGAAATATAGGCCAATCAGCTAACGAATATCATACAAGGGATAGAAACTTCAACCAATCATTTGACTTTAAAATTATAGCGAACTGCCACAAAGGTGAGATGAGGAAGAGAGAATAATAAAAATTCATCTTCTTAACACATTTTGTTAGCAATTAAGATGTGTGTTATCGTTGTGTAGTAGGATGCACCCGAGAAGAGCTTAAGAGTGCGTCGCGCGAGAACGAGCGCGCGCCGGATCACTCGCGTGTAATTAAAAAAAGCGACGAAAAATTTATTTTAAAAGTCGGAAGTATTAAGTTTCAGCGGAAGCAAACATTTTCCTGCCTTTTAACGACAAATTCCTACTTCGCCAATTGCTTGCATGTGGTCAAATTTAACTCACTGTTTTTATCCTAGGCATCCCAGCTACATTGGTTTGGTTGTGTGAACACATTGTTCCAATCTCCACCACAATATATATTTCAAGCGAACAATAACGTGCTTTAAGTTCCCCAGGCTTGCAGTAATTGAAGCTTAGAAGATAGTAAAGAGATTAACCTTTGTGAATAAGATTCTTCAATTTGGCGAATCTCGATTTCGCTGGCAGACTTGGCTCAGTTTATAACAGCGCTCAAATCCTTTATTTCAAAGCCAATTTAGTTTCTCAATAGGAGCACTTCCTCAGTAGATCCATGGAGAATTAAAACGAATTGAACTGCAGCATCCCCCAACAAACTTTTTTTAGAACTCCCTTTTCTAGAAAGTTTCAAGGGAATTACATTTCAAGATTAGTTCACAAAGAAAAAAAAGGTAACAAAACAATTTGATAAAGAAAAGAACCATTTGAAACCGCGGAAAAGTAGCAATTTCAACAGCTGCAAGCGGGTTTGCAGTTGAGTATTCGTTCTTGTGATTTTCTGTACAGTGGTGCCAAAATGAATCATCTAAAGTCGTTATTATTTTTTTTTTTCATCTGAGAGCTTCTTTGTTCTATTTTGTGAGATTATTTTGTTTGACCTAATGGAGGTTATTCTGTTCAGTTATTGAGCGGTCCGCCCAAAGCATCTTGAGAGTTCATGCATGGCAATATACAAAGAAACTGTTTGCTCAAAATAAGTTCTCTTTGAAAAGAGAAAGAACTAGTAGCTGGCAACTGTTTAATTTTTGGAGGGGCAGTCATAAAGGTTTTAAATATAATCCTTCTTTAAAAGTCTCTCAACGATCTGGGAGACACTGTTTAAAACGCAAACGAGCACACGATTTGAAACGCATGCAATCTTCAACGGAGGACTTCAAAGAACCGTTTGTTTCTCCACTTGTACAGTGTTGAATATGGTATTGTGTGCTTAAGGGTATGGTAATTTTTTTCCGTTTGCATGCTTTAGTTTATAGAACAACACAAGTGGTTTTAACAGAACAAGACCATGTTAATCCTGCTATCCGGCGCAAAGAACTCGAAAGACCTCATTGTGAAATCACATCCGGAATCTTTGAAATGGTTTGCAAATCACTGTGGTACACTCATCTCGACTTATTAAAACCACCACAGGTAAAAAGAACAATGCGTTATCAAGCTATAATGGAAGAGAAGCGAATAAAAAGGTGATTTTTTCATGTTGTCTTTGTTTAAACATGTCAAAATCACGGTTAACTCTACCGCGCGTGGTTAGCCATAACTACTCAATACTTTGCCATTTACAATAAACAAATCAATTTAACTTTGGCCTTAAGGGGCTGGTGTTGTTTTGATCAAATTTACAGATTGAAACTGTTTTGCAAATTGCTTATACTTATAAGCATTGAAGCAGTTGAAGACGAGTTCTGTAACTGCAAGGTTTAAGTATCTGTTGTAGGTCCGACCAGATTTCTTGTCAAAAGATTTAATTGCTCTGGATTCCAGCTGAATGGCGAACGTATAAATATTATTTAATTGTAAACTTAGCGCCTTTCTTCGCCACTCAACCAAAACCCCCTTGTCAATTTTCTCTAATGGAAAATTCAAATTAGCGACGAAAAAGTAAACTTGCAACGAAGATGCAAGATTAGCTGGAAACTATTATAGCAAAGTATGTTTCTCTTCTGTTGAAACACACTAAATTATCTACAGTTGCTATTCAAAGAGCGAAGTTACGAAGAAAATAGTTATTCGATACGCGCGCGATCACAGCAGGTGAGGGAGCGAGACCATTCATTTGAATGCGTTTGAATTTATTTGAACAGAAGTGTTTCTGTAGGCCAAGGTTGAGCTACTGGCAGCAAGAACATTCTAGCAGCTTTTGTGTTTTAGAAGAACCTTGAAGGATATTGTTGTCCCGGCTTTTCGAGTGTTATCACTTGTATTGCACCTGTCCAGAATCGTCTTGTTTACCAATAACAAAAGTGAAAACCTTGCTCGCATAAAACCGATGAATTTCAGTTTGCTGTATTTATAACAACGAGTTCTGGGGAAAGAGTTCTTGCGACGGCTGAAAGTTTATCGTATTAGTCGCCCAATTTGACCACATACGAAACCGCCGAGGTACTATCGGCGGTTTCGTACTTAGCTACAATTGAAAATTTCGCATATCACTTTTCATAGCGAACGAATATTCCAGCCCACATCGACCAATACGTGCAAACCTTTTATCTCCGCCGATGGTAATCAACAAGGCTGCCGGTCAGTTCAGCAAATGAAACTCAATTTGCGAGCAATAAACTGAACTTACCTATATCACGGATAATGAAGTTATCAGGGCTACGGAGAAAATGGCGTCTCCAAGCTTCTTTGATGACCTCGACGTCTTCATGTGGTCCCTTGATCAGTAATGTGAACGGAAAAACCCATCCCTTGAGGCGAACGTCGTCCAAACTTTCAGACAACCTTGTTAGCATCGTCGAACGGTTTGCTTCCTTAAACTGATCGAATAACTCCAATCCGCTTATTTGTTGCACAGGTTTTGAACGATTGTTTTCCACTTCGTCTCCTTGTTTTGCATGTTCACAGTGGCGTTGCACTGCGGTTGAAGTCGGTCGAAAGACAACCGCTAGTACATTGCTCAGGACAATCGAACATTTCGGCGTCCGGTCCCGTACAGATTTAGTGTTCGAACTCATCCCATCGAAGACAATTCAACTGGTTATTCGAACTTTCCTTGATAAGCGCTTCGAGAACCAGATGAACTTGGCGCAGTATTGTTAGTTTTGTAATTCACATATCTGTTGGTGGTTTACAGGAACTATCAATCAGGGCTCGCGATGCCTCAAACAAATGCAAATATTGAAACAAAGAACGCAGTGGACAAGAACGTGTTTATGGATGACAAAAGCTCACCGACCCGATGGTTCATGAATATATTTATCATCACCGCAGATTGGCTGCGAGCCTGACCAAATGGCCCTATGAGTTCAGCACAAGTCAAGCGGTCAAGTGGTAACGACATAAATAATTGTTGTGCTAGAGATTTGTATGCGTCAGAAAATGTATTTCATTTTTTTCAGTTGTTCGTAAACTAGCATTCGCGCGCGACCATACGCACGTGCGTGCGCGTGTAAAAAAAAACGGGCTCACGCATGTATGGAATCCGAAAAAGTTTTACCTAGTTGAGGTGTTGCTTTTTGATGTTACCTCATCGTCACCATCACCTAACAGCTGCTACTAGATATCTAATCTCGTGTAAAAACTGAAAGAAACTTGAAACTTGGTTAAGGAGGCGACCTCTTCGAAGTATATCCCGCGCGCCTACACGCGGGCGCGTGCGTTTACGTTGCTAGCTGCCGGTGCACAATGCTCGTTAAAATAGCAAATTGTGGTCTAAATTGTGCTCGGATGAGGCTATACCGCCCAATTGAAAGGCTGACCGGACGGCTAAAAATGTTAAATTTAATGCCCAATATTTCGGTTAGACAGGACTAACCTTCCTCAGGGGCTACAATGAAGCCAAGTAACTATGGATAAAACGGTTACAAAATTTAAATGATACATAAAGAATATGTGACATGATAGGTTGATAAAAATAGAGATAAATTTAAACTTGTACCAAAACGGATGTATATACGGAATAATAATAAAAAAAGCGCCAAGCAGATTTTCACCCAGAATGAATCGCCCGGCTTCCAAATCGAACACAAGATAAACTAAAAAGTTGATGCTTCTTCTCGTGACATTCAATCGAAGATCCATTTAAAATCCAAGTGCTAACCGCGAAATGATTTTCGAGAAATGCAGCTTTCGAAGCGACCAGCATCCGCGCCGAGATTTCGTGCGCCAAGGAGTCACGCTGTTTGCTCCACCCTGATTGGATGCATTCTTTAGCATTACCCAATCAGCGTGGAGTAACAGCGTGACTGCGGATGAGCTTCACAAACAGTAGTCGTTCGAACGGTAAGTTAACGTAAAACGATTTTCAAGAAGCATTTTTAAAAACATCTAGTAAACAGTTTCGTCAGTTTAACGTAGGAGCATTCCAGTGAACATCAATTAAAAACAGATACAAAATATCTTATTGTCATAAATTAATCGTGACCTGATGCGGTCGCGGTCGATGAAAGGTTTTCGCATGAGTGAACAGTTTATTGCGTCGACTTCAGTACGTTTTTTTAAAAACAGAAGAGTTTTTAAGCTCATTAGCCTTTGGCAAAATACTCTAATCTAGTAGCTCATGTTGACTATCCCTCTACAATACTTCCTAAATGACATTAAAAAACGTCTTCCACATAAACTTCACTTTCCCATGGAAATTACTACAGGTCGTATAAATATAAAACAGCCAGCTGGACACATCGTTCGAATTCTCCTCAATCCTTACTCACGACTTGAATCATTCGAAAATTCATACAGCTCGTCGATTTTGTGACTTTCATGATCAGTGTCTTATTTTTCTCTTTCGGCAATCGAGGATGGTTAAACTTGTATGAGCGGGCACTTAGGAAAATGAGCTATTTTCTCAATTAAGGAATGGACAATGTCTAGCGTGCGTCCATCCGATTCGGGATGCACGCGGATAGTTGGGAGAGCACGAAGGTGGCGTAAGAGATGCTCGAGGGGCCAGCCGAGAGCATCTCTGGCTATCTAAGTGCTCTCCCAACTATCCAAGTGCATCCCGAATTCGATGGACTTACACTAGACATTTTCCATTGCTTTTATAACATAGCAAGACTTTTTCGCGCTGAGTCGCTTTTTCTGCAATGATCAAATTCTGCACGTGCACGTGCACACGTGCTGTTTTCACTTTCCTTACACGTGCACGTGCACGTGTTGTTTTCACTGGTAGCACTTTCGTTTTGTTGATCTTTCGACGCTTCTGCAACCATTTCAGACACGTTTTCTAAAGCTTCAAAGTCATCGAGAAATTCTAACTCAAACATTGGGTTATTACTAGCCATTAGTAACAGCTAAATTTAAGTTTTACTGGAAAAACGTTGTGAGAAAACTTTTGCTAGCAAGAAATTCAACTGACAATGACGTCAGCCTGAACCATCTCTATGAACCATCCATTTCTTTTTCATAAAAAGAGTATTCGTTGCGGCTTTTTCATATGGGAGCTCCCCCCGGATTTCCAAATGTCTAACGGGAAGTGGAGTGATGGAATGAATCCGCGCTCCACACCTACAACTTGGAAAATATTACTTTCCAAGTTAAAAAGGCTTCTCTTGCCTGCGAATGACATCTCTATTTGAGGTGGTGAGTTCTAGAGGAACGAGTTCTGTGTTGTCCATAGAATAGGCAGGAAGGGTAAAATGTTCTGAAACGGTGGTTGGTTGACCAATGTGTTGTTTTGCGAGGGCTTTTTCGATTGAGCGTCTGTGCTCACCAAATCTGTCGCTGAGATGACGTTTAGTCTCGCCTATATATTGAACATTGTATTTGTTGCAAAGTATCATATAAACGAGACTGGAAGAAGAGCAGGTGATGTGATGTCGTATGTGTCTTTGCTCGTTGGTAGAAAAAAAAGTGTAAGATGTGGTTCCCTCTGTAAAGAAAGAACACGTCTTGCACCTATTTCTGTGACAACGAAAAGCTCCCGAAGCCGGGGTGCTTGCCTGCGGTGTTTGGCCCTGACCAGTATGTGACGTAGGTTTTTACAACGGCGGTACGATATACGAGGGGAAGAAGAAAATGCTTCTAGGCATCGTTGTAGAGAACGAAGAATGTTAAGGTTGCTGGAAATGACTTGCGGTATATTCGGTAAGGCTGGATTGAATGTAATTACAAATGGAATTCCGCGGGACTCTTTTTTGATGGAGGTTTCGAGTGCTGTACTGCTAGGCGGTGTTTATATCCTCTCTTTATAAGGTGTGTTGTGAGTGCACTAGAGCGTGTATTGAACAACTCATCTGTTGAACAAATAATGTAACAGAGAATTAACTCTGAAGTGTAAATTTTAGTGCTAATTTAACCCATGAATAACCCACTGGGCGTTAGCCCTAGTAAAGGGAATCAGGGAACCACACGAGGTAAAGAAAAATCTTATAACCTCGGTGGCAATTGAACCCACGACCTCCGGATTAGATCTACCGTTACTCTGCCGACTGAGCTACGAGGTCGGACAGAGAAAGTCGGGGTCGATTAAGATGGTGAATCGCGGCGCAGAGAAACTTAGGGTACATATGAATGTTGTACCGCGTAGCACTATGGACATAAATGATTTACCAGAGAATTAACTCTGAAGTGTAAATTTTAGTGCTGATTTAACCCATGAATAACCCACTGGGCGTTAGCCCTAGTAAAGGGAATCAGGGAACCACACGAGGTAAAGAAAAAATCTTATAACCTCGGTGGGAATCGAACCCACGACCTCCATATTAGATGTACCTTTACTCTGCCGACTGAACTACGAGGTCGGACAGAGAAAGTCGGGGTCGATTTAGATGGTGAATAGCGGCGAAGAGAAAGTAAGGGTACATATGAATGTTGTACCGCGTAGCACTATGAACACAAATGATGCAACAGAGAATTAACTCTGAAGTGTAAATGTTAGTGCTAATTTAACCCATAAATAACCCACTGGGCGTTAGCCCTAGTAAAGGGAATCAGGGAACCACACGAGGTAAAGAAAAAATCTGAATACTCTATATATGGAACAAAAAGTTTGTTTAAATTTGGTGAAAAAAGATTAATTGTGTGCTATATTGCACTCATGAACAGAAAATTAATTTTGAGGGTTTTACTCAAAATGGTTGCTATGGCAACCAGCCACAGCCTTTTGAGGTAGTGTTTTATAGCATTCACGCCAACCCTTCCTGCTCTTTTACAAAACAAGATTAGATTGTCAAACAAGCATATCGGGTAAGTTTCTGTTTTCTTCAACCTCGTTCCCAAGGCCTTTTCCCTGAGCTCGGGAAAAGGCCCTGGGAACGAGGTTGTGTTTTCTTCTGTGATATGAACTTAAGTTTTGGCAGTTAACTCTTGTTTCCAGTGCTTTTTACAGGCTTTCTTTGGAAATAACCTCATTTTACGCCACACACATTGGACAAATCATCTCCTGTCACGTGACAGACGTTAAAATATTTACAATTTTCTTGGATTAAATTATCACGATCCTACTGGTCTTTGATTAGCCCAAGTTTCAAAATTTCTGATTAAATACCTTAAAAAGTAGAAATGTTGGCGTGAAGTCAGTCGGTACCGAAGTAGCCATTTGAGAAAAACGCCCTTAAAGTTTCTTACAAGAAGGACTAAGCATTTAACAAGCCACAAGTAGCGGGAGGGGTTTCAGATTGGATGTCGAGGGAGGGTGTGCAATGGTTGTTCTATTTTGTAGAAAGTTGCCGCAGTTTTAGGCGATTTTCCTTTTCATAAGGGAAATGAATGAGCCTGTGATGGCAGAGGAAAAACCTTTCACAACTAATTATACCAATCGAGTTGTGCATGTCTTC
Organism: Catalaphyllia jardinei; assembly: GCA_022496165.2. NCBI lineage: Eukaryota > Metazoa > Cnidaria > Anthozoa > Scleractinia > Caryophylliidae > Catalaphyllia > Catalaphyllia jardinei. Next base: position 14,694,504 of record CM042754.1, read on the forward strand.
AAAGCTATTTTATAAAGTTTCGTTTGAGTATGTTGAAACTAATCCATATTTTTGGTAACGTTCTTATGGTAAACAGCCGTTGTTATGGCCGTTGCTACGTAAAAAAACTTATACCACTGTGTACTTTCCTTAAATTTCACACTCATCCGGAGAAAAATTTGGCAAGATCATTTCAAAATGTTTTGGACAAGTTGTCAAGGGTCCTTAATCTTGTATTTTCAAGAAATTCAATTTTTCATGAAAATCACCATATTTAAGGGTACCATTCCACCTTAACATGAGCATAAATGTTCTTACGCGAGGCGAGTGAGGACATGGTCAACATAAGCACAAAGTGTTCGCTGATCGGCTGAAAGTCTTTCGCTTATGTTTACGCTTGTTGTACAGTATATAAATTGTATACTATACAAATAAAGTATTATCCTTAATTGTTGTGAATTTCTTTCGCCGGAATTCGCTCGTGCGAATGAACTGTAGATAACGCACAGGCACCTTAGCAATTATGTAAATTTTGTTTGCCCACAAGTATAAGAAATTGCGTATGGCATATTTTTGAAGCGTATGGTTAGTAAAATTGGTGAATAAACCTTCTCAAGTTTGTGGTTGGAGCGGGAAGGGGGGTACTTGGGTCAATTTCTCCTGGGTCTGTGCCGCTGGCCTCTTAGACGGCCCCTAACCCATTATAGTCTATTCCGTGGCCAATTATGGACCTCACCTTAGTCACTTTTGGGCAAATGTAATTTTCGCGATCTCAACTTAGTCACGTTCTGTTTAGGCCTCTACCTTATAGAGCCTTTCAACATTCCGGACATTTGCTAACCGTAAGTATCTCGGCAAACGCACCGTCATAAATAGTTAAAATGCAAACATTGTTCACGTTGAAAGCTAACAAGTCCCAAGCGAAAGAGATCAACGCTTGCTAATCGAAAAGAAGATCCAAGTTGAGTTAACTTCGATGGACGATAACAATGCAGAATAACCGGAAAATAAATACCGTAGCACGGATGATTTCTTGGACTTTGTTCTGAACCCAGGGGTTCTGCACTATTATGCAAGTTAATGTTTAAGTTGTGATTTCATGAACGGACTTCAATGCGAGCCGACTGTTAAATATTAAAACAACAGCACGAACCATTTTTTAACCGTGAATCTTCCTATTTTTAAATCCCTGCTTACCAGAATTTTCTTAACCCAGAAATCCCGAAAATGTGCGACCCCATTCTAGTAACTCTACTAAAAATGTAACCCCATTATACTCAATCCGCAGTCGCGAAAATGCGACCCCATAGAGCGGCACATCCCCATTAGCCTCTTATAAGGAAGTATCAGCGGGGGGAAGTCGTTCGTACTTCTTGAGGCAACTCTATGCCAACATGTCCTCACTGGACATTATAACGACATAAGCATAAGAAGAATGAAAGGTTTTGATATTTTTATTCTCATGCTAATGCTTATGTCCGTCCATCTCCATTAGCGCAGAAGTTTCTTCTGCTTATGCTTATAATCAGTTGTGCTCGCGTCGCAATTAAGTGATCGAGGACCATAAGGACCGGCTGGCTCCTAACATCATGCTACTAAACACGAGGAAGGCATCAGGCAAAAAAAAAAAACAGACACGACATGGCAAAAGCACAAGCAAGCTGTCAACGTGACATTAAACTTATGCAACCATGCAACCATGACACATGATTCAACAACAGCCTAGGCTCAAAGAAATCTTTAATCAGCCACCGATTGTATCTTACAGGGAGGAAAAATCTCTCAAGGACATGCTTGTCCGCGCCAAACTCCTTTAACAAAACAACAGTCATAAAAAGATCGAAAATTATTTTCGCTTCGAAGGAAATTTGCATATGATCACTGTTAACGACTCTATACGGACAATCATGCACACGCATTTTTGCCGAATTCAAAACTAGTCAAAATAACTGATCATTTATGCTAGATCCTCAAGTTGACATTCCACTATCACGAGGGTAGAAGCTGTGGCCTCATAGCCTAAAATATAGTAAGAAAAGATGAGAAAATATTTCGGGCGACATGGGTTGTGTCTCAGTTCAACGATGTTCACAGGGTTTGGGGATGGGCCGGGCACGGGTTCATCATCATCATCAATCTTTATTTATACAGGAAATCATATCATTTTACATGGTCTTCCTAGGAATCGTGTTTAAAACTAAACTAAAATACTCTAAGGAACCATTGACTATAATGTTAAAAATACAAAAACTTACATTATGAATAACGAGAGTTACAATGGACAAGGTGTATTAGAAAAATGTTTCCCATGAAATGAAGTTTTAAAAACATTTAAACTAGGCAGTTTTTTTAATCTCTAAGGGAATCTTGTTTCACAGAACAGATCCTCTGCAGTGTAGGCTCCCTTTTGCAGACTCAGTTCTGGGTCTGGGGACATAGTAAATGGACTTTGAAACTTAAACAATGGCTACCTTTTGCGTAATAAACAGTTTAAAAAGTAGCTATCGCTTTTTTCCGCAAGACCAAAGTCCGAACCATTTAGTATCCTCAAGGTGGCTAAGCCTTTGTCTAACAAAATTTCAAACTTAACAGTCGATTAACTTCACACAGTAGACGAAAACGGCCGCCATCTCTAATGGACGTGATAGCTCACTTTGCTCGGTGCGCCAAGACACTCAAATAACTGGAAGCACATTTTGTTGTTTTCTCAAATAAGCTTGCAGAAATGAATGACCAATCGCCTTTCACTGAGCTGGTTTGTAAATTTGCAAAGGAGAGAGGACGCTCAAAAATTCAGTGAATCGAAATCTTCTGTCCTGACTGAGACCCTTAGGGCATCTTCTGGAACATCACTGTGTGTTGTCACCTGACCCTGTTATCAAACATGGTGGTCGACTAGAATTCATCGAACTTTCTTCAAAAATAGTCGTTTCAAAATTACGTGATCGTGGTAACGTAGAAACTGTCTTAATTATCATTCCACCACCTGTAAAGGTGTTCTTGTTTACGGGCGCAAAAATATCATCGAACGAAACACCGCTGTGCATGTGTTAAGCTGCCTTTATCATCGCGGGCGCAGGATCTTTCCAGAGGATTCAAAGACTTTGAACCATTAGTACGTATTAGTGTTCCCCAAGTCTCTCGGGTTAATTCTTTATCCTAGAAAACTGGTCACAATAAAGAAACGACGCGGGTTTTTTATGATGACAACCGGGGGGGGGGGGGCGGCAGTACTTAACAAAGTTTAATACGGGGAGGCTCCGCCCCGAGGTCCAACCCCTTACCCTTTTATATACCATTTTGGCAGAAAAGGTACCCCTTTAATATACCTTTTATTGAAAAAAGGTACCCCTTTCAGATACCTACTTTAGGAAGTCTTGTTCTCATTTTCATGTAGTGCTTAATAAATATACTGACAAAGCCATAAGGGGCGTCTATTCGAAATATTATAATTAAAGGCCCTTGTAAATACCTAAATGACCGATTTCCCTACCCTTTTATATACCTGAAGCGTGAAAAAGGTACCCCTTTCGGGCGGAGCCTCCCCGTATAGGCCATTATAGGGAGTACCCCCCCCCCCCGTGACAACTAAGACTAAAACTGAATCTGCCAAATTTACTGATAGCTCAGAAACAGAGCTAAATTTAATGTCAAATTATTCTCGTATTTTGATTGCTTCTTTCTTATGATTTATTGCAGGACGGATGCATAGATCACGGTTCGTACTTTTTTGAGCTTTCAAAATTCCATCACCTTTCATGACCTTTTCCTTGACCTTTTTGAGTTTTCCGTGAAATAAGCTAAGCATCTGTTCTGACAGTATTGTCAAAACATTTATTTGATTATCAGATACTGACCGACATTATAATAAACAATTACTGGATGAGATTTTTGAGATATCCAGAATAATCAAGGTCGAGGTAGGGGTTATCAGCCTCTGTCAAAGCCGAAGGCTGAGGCTGATAACCCTTGCCGAGGCATTGACTATTCTGGATATCACAAAAACAGAATCTAAGAATTGTTTTATTGTACATTAACCGAAAAAAAAATGGAAGTCATGTTTTTTCTTCTTCAATGACGGCAAGCAACACAAAGCGCGCGAACTTGGCATGACTACCCTTAGAAATCATGCACCGCGGTCATACGACAAATTATTGTATAATCTGCAGCTAGATGACGTCACAGGCGCTGATTTCGAAAACTCGTTGTACGCATAGGTAAAACTAAGCGTCGATTACATGACCGAAAAACTGAATATTTCCAAGCGGAACGAAGAGTTGTCAAGTATCAGCCATTGCGGATCATACTAATTCAACTGGGCACAATATTAAATGGGACCATTTTGAAATTTCAGCAACCGGACGTTCGGACATTCATTGTAGAATTAAAGAGTCTTAATTGATTAAGGATTTTAAACCTTCTTTTTCTTTACTAGCCTCAACATAAATCCTCAGACTGGAACCTAATTAAGACAATTGTGAAAAACTGATAATATACAGATCTATAAGAGTCTGTATGTTAAGGCATACGAAACGCTAAGCCATTAATCAAAGTTTTTTTTTACAATGTGCGTTGCTTGGTCATGTTTGTAACCGCAGTTTGTATATTATATTTTCATTTCTTTACTAGATAAAACAAACAGATTCCATGTTGGCGTCTGTTCAGTAAAAGAACATAGAAGACGTCAAAATTAATGTGGTAAGACCAGTTACAATTGTAATTATGATTACACTTAAGCTCGAGATTTCTATCGCGTGATAGTTGACTCTGGTTGCAACCTCATCAACTATCACGCATAGAAATCGAGAGTGATTAATTAATCTAATCGTTTTAGAATAAATCTACTAGTCGTTCAAAATCTCCTTCACGGACCCTTTGAAAACGTAAAGAAGCAGCCGCCAGTTTGTCATGATCAACAAGCGCACACTGCTACGCTACTCACTGTCTATGACAAACAGATGGTGCGTAGCGTAACCAATCAGAGAACAGCATTCGTGATAGAACACTGGTAGATTTATACTAATACTGAACAGACGTAGGGCAACATGGAATCTATTTGTCAAAGAAATTATTTGTTACACAAATTGCTCAAAATTTAATTGATAACTGGGAAACCAACACCCTTATCCAGACCCTCTTTCAAGACGGAGGCCTACACACGGTGCCGCGTTCCCTCAGCCTGTTCCGGAAAGACTGTCCCAAGCTGAAGACAACGCATTCAAAAGCTCCAAATGTATCTGATCAAACTGATATGGTACATAGGGTCAACAACAAACCAAAATTGTACACGGATCTTTATAGGGGTATGTCATAAATATAGACTTTTAGTTAATTCTAGACATACGGTGAGGCGCTGAAAGAGAAAAGTGTCTAGCTGATTTCTCACGGAGATTGAGATTAAATATGGGATCGTTGTGGTTCTAGAAGTTGTCTGGATTATTAGAATTACAACTCAATAAAGCTAAGCAGCCCTTGATGGCTAACAACTGACACTTTGACCAAATGTTCTTGCTTGTTAGCCTTAGACGCAACAGACTCTAGGATGAGCCCTACCTTGAATAAAGAAATTGAAACTCGCGGAGCAGGAGTTTAATTTCAGCTTCAACTACAAGGAAGAGATCACTGTAGAAGAAAGCCAGACATGGTTCTGGCGCCCGGTTAAAATTACCACCTGCAAAGGCAGTTCAATTTGTCGCGACAAATTTATAATGTCTTGCTGATTGAAAGTAAGCATATTCTGTTCAGTTCTCATGTTTCTGGCCTTCATTTAGCCTCTTAGTGTGGTCGCTTTCTTCTAACTATATTCACATTCCAGGTGGCTGCTCTAGTCTACAAGCACAAGGGAGGTTTTCAGTCCATGCTTACTCCAAAGAATTAAACAAAATAGGAGTAGACTAGCCCTTGAAAAGCCGCTGATAGAATACTACATTACACATATCATCTCTTAACTACGCACCAAGAATGAGCGCCAATTATAAGTATAATCTCACCTTTTAAAAGTATCAATGTTCAAGCACAGTTAATTAGGCAGGTCACACGAAGATTACAGCAAATGAACTTGATCATCAAGAATTCAAGGGTGAGAATTATCTATCTCGTCACACAGTGAAAAGGGTAGATTACTGAATATAGTGAAGACTGGAAAAGGAATTACTACTGAATGACGAGGAAATATGGCCAAATTGAAGATGAAGCAGAGGAAATGCACGACCGCCAAAAGCTGACAAATCGAACTAAATCGACAGTTTTATACCCTCGGGGGAACCCTAAGCCCCTTGGAGACTGGTGCTCGTCACTTTAAGACGGAGCACGTGACGAGCACGTGAAGGGGTTCACTTCAAGATTCTTAGAGACTAGTCAGTATGTAGACGGCGGCTAAACAAATCATAAGTGCACGCAGAGCCACTCGGGCTGTTCCGTAACAGCTTTGTTTCCGTTGGCGTCATGGCTTGCGTAATGACGCAAATGTTCCAGGTGCGGCTCCCCTTCCTGTCTGCAGCAGCCTCGTCCTAGGGTCTTTTCCCTGGTTTGGGGACCCAAACCAGGGAAAAGGCTCTGGGAACGAGGTTGGCAAGATGTGTCATTCTCGGAGTGACGTCACGACCATACAAAAACCCAGGTTTCACATTTCCGAACAAAAAAGATATCGGATGGGAAAACCGTATTCCTGAAACCTTCCTGCATGTCGAAGCCCAATTCGGAATCTCTCGTTCATGTTGAAACCACCAGGTTTAAACCTAGTCTCCTTCGCAGCCGTTATTAGGGTCGTCACGCA
>CM042754.1:14701657-14719157 GCA_022496165.2 Catalaphyllia jardinei
GTTTAAACCAGGTAGTAAGGAATTTCTCTCGGCCTGTCGAAGGCCCAGATGCCAACCATAAGCAGGCTTTTTTTCACTATTTGGCTCCGGCACAACGATCGATATAATGAGTAAAATCCGTCTCAGTACCTGACAGGCAAACAGGAGAATTACGTGCTCTATACTAACCGCTAGGAAACCAAAAGAAAAGAACTTCAGAAGAAACCAATGATCAGATGACAAGCCCTGTTCAAGTACCTTTCCAAACGCAATCATGTTTTTCACATGATGCCATACCACTCCCAACTAACCGGCAAAGATATAGATATAATTGAGTTTGTTTCTTTGTTTTAGAGATTCTGTCAACGTGTAGAAAATAGTGCCAAGCTAGACTGAAGAACAAGAATATGGATAGAGAAATATCAAAGGCACATTGAGGAGCCGCGCACAAGCCACATTCCTCGAAAGGTCCGCCAATGAGCCCCACCCAGGACTGCAAACAACTCAGCACTGAACCCACCACAAAATAAAAATAATCATTGGAATGGACTATTGGCACTGGACAGTAGAAGGAGGGTATCAGTTACTAAAAGAAAGAAAAAAATAAATATAGAGCTTAAATGAACACTTTTAGCTGTGATGGTTCTATTTTAGATAGTGTCACTTACGTAAATCAAACCGTAGGAAATGATTGAAATTATATACTCGTTATAAGAAACAGTGTAAAACTGATCTTTTTCCTGTTTCACTGAGTGACGCCTGGTAGGTATCGCACACCAATTAACGTAAAAATCCATTTCTTTGGACTCTTGTTATCGCGTTTGCAATCTTTCTTCGCGCCGGCGTTCGTCAATCCATGATCAGACGTGCTAACCGAGTTAACCTTGAAACGTGAAAAACAAACAAACCAACAAGGTTGTTTTACTTGAAAACCTGTTCATTAACAATATCATTAACAATAAATCTTTTGCAAAAGTTGGAATGGATGCTTTTTCTTTGTAAATCAGAAAATGTTTGCCTTAAAAAAGGGCAATGAATTGTACAATTTTATTTTCGCTTGTCGTTTGCGGTATTCTGCGGTCGTTATTTCCGGATCGGGGATTTATACTGCGGTTCGAAATGTTTTTAACATAACAACAGGCGCAGGCATAACACCAGGCGCCGACTGGACTTATACTCTTTTTTATTTATATCAGGACATTGTTTTTTTTTTCCGTCCTAGGTTGAATATTCTTATTTTTCTGCCGATTAGGCTGAAAATATGTCTCTTGTGAATATTCGAGAATAGCGTATGAAATTTCTGTTTCATTGGCTTTGATGATGGCGTTAAAGTAATTGTGGAGCCAAACTGCTAGCAATAATTAAAGCCTAGTATGACATACACAACCTCTCGCAGAAATGTGGTAAGCATCAAAAATACGGTTCCTGGTGTTTTTGATGTTTTTTTTGGCTGTTTTACCGTTAAGAAAATTAAGAATTTTATAGGGATTAGTTAAAAAATCCTATTCTATTTTTAAAATTTAATAAGGCAAGGGAATGTCTGAAATTGATATATCACAGCTACTTAAAGTTGTGTGACTGCGATAATCAATCATGTCTTCAATGCTATATCTAATTAGAAACGAAGTAAACGTTTTTTTTTCAAAGCATTATATTAATCTATATGTTGTTAAATTCTATTTGAAGTGACGTTTGTCATGTAGCATCTCCAACTAACTTACCCAACGATCCTCAAAAAAGTTCTTAAACATGGCACAGTTTACTTAGCCTTTTAACCTTTTATTCTGGCACTTACTCTTTTTCTTCGCATGCTCATTGACAGAAGCGAACTGGGGATCAGAATTCTTGAGACCTAAAAAACGCAGATAAAAATTTACATGTCGGACCATGTTCTCGACAAACCCTCCAATCCTCACTCTATTATACCTCTTAAGTCCGGATAATTCGAGCTGTCTATTGACGAACTGCAAAACTGGGCACGGAACATTGTTTCCTTAGCGTTTTGAGCTTCTCTCTTATATCGACCCGACAGGGGCTGTTAACTTCAGTTGTTACAGTAATTTATCAAGGACGTGCGAGCTGTATCATTTCGGGTGCCCGGTATTTATGCTCATACCTTTGTCAGTTCTGACGGAATTTGGATTAGAACTTTTAAAAATTTCCTATAGAAAGGTTATAAAGGTCACCAAACTTTATAAATCGTTCTCTTGTCTAAGTATAAAAATACTGTTTGCTAAAAACAAGTCTGGGAATGTTTACATTTCATTTTTTTATTATTTTTTTTTTTCGGCGGGATATTTACGGGTTCTGTATATGGTCTCTTCTGCCGGTGTGAGGCGATCACCGCTGACCAAAGGCCTGCTGCAACAGCCGTTACTGCTCGAAAGGTACTATACTATCGTTCCTCAGTGCTGTAAGCCGGAGAAAAAAAGACTAAACGAACCCCCCTCCCCCTCCCCCTAAGGTCCATCACTGTTTTCCCTGACAAACGGGGCGGGACAAAAAGCATTTCCGGAGAACTAAAGATTGAACGTGATTCGCATATCCCAACTCCTTGTAGTGGTACAGACAAAAACACTCTCTTATAGTATAGTATACTCAGACCACTTTGTGAGGGATTGTTCGCCGTAAACCGAATTAATGTCACAATAAGAGGGTGGTCTGGTCGGACAACCGGCTTTTAATTATCGCCTGATGAGTGGTAGTGGAATTCAAAGGTTAAAAAAAAGAACACCTCTTTGATCCCGTTGCAACATCAACTCCAAAGACAACATCAATTGGAGGAATTTAAACCTAATACAATGTCTTCAGGCTCCTATTTTGTTTTAGTCCCCTCTCTTGGACACTTCGCTGGAAATCGAAATTTCGGTATAGTTGCATATTCCGGCGTAAGTACTGCCGGCTGAGACAAATCACTCAGTCGATCGCGAAAACATTTCTGAGCTTTACAGGGGTCGGTAATGACTGAAGGATTTCCGTGCAATGATACCAGCTTAAACTCCCTCCAGTATAACTAGTAAGTCACGAAACCGCTATCACAACAAAGGTTTGATACAAGGAATTGTGTCAAAGGTGAGTGTCGACAGACATTACCTTGTCGTTCCATACAAAGCGCAACTTGTTAACTCACTGTCGATTCATACGTCTGTCTTAAGTGTCAAATACTTCCACCGTGTTGGTAAGTTAGTACACTGTGTTGGTTTCCTATCCTGTATCGCATCCCTTCGAGGAATCGTTCTTCGTGTTCAACTGCAAGGGGGCAATTACTGGATATTACCTTATTTGCAGGTAGGGAGTGATCGTTTTGTTTACTTTTCATTTTCTTGTGGATCACCAGAGTCGTGCGTGCTTTTTAAGTATGCTTTTAAAAACAGATTTTCGGCTTCAAAATAAACAACACACGACGACGTAACAATTACAAGCTGTCGACCAATCTGATAATACAAAATTGATAAGTTGAACTCGTTAAATGCAGGCATAAATTCTTCACAATAAGGAAACGAATGAACGATCAGATAGATCGTGATAGCGGTAAGAGCCCTTGGTCCGCTAAATCCCAACCGATCGGGAATTAGGAACGGGTCAAGCCTGAACCATTCTTTCCATTTTTTATTTGTTATATTCTTGGTAGACTAAACAAAGGATAACGAGTCGTCGTGTCAAATGGTCAAATGTTTCATCACCAGATGTCAACGAAATGTTACATACTGATAGTCTAAACAAGCCAGCGGAGAGAATTTTACGCGCTGTTTGACGGAAAAACCGTCACGCCAATGGGATGTCCTATTTCGATCAATTGCCGCATTTCGCATTTTTTGATTAATTAAATGTAACATAAAAACTGCAAGCATTTTAGCAATAATCATCACCATCATAATGTCAGATGGGAGATCTTGGTCATCTTGGAGATCACTGCATTCCATCTTGATGGCTAAAATGTTTGAGACTGTAATTCCCCTTCCTTGCTCTCTTATATCTCTTTCAATGCTAGTTCTGAGAACTCAGCACAGCATCAAATCTACATCCCTTAGTTGACGATTTTCTCTATTCCTCTTGACGATATACTATTTATCACTTTTGAACAGTTTCTCTAACGTTCTCCAGGGCTGAGAAGGTTCTTGGGATTTTTATTTCCGGTAAAGGTGTCGTGACCACGTGCAATTGGAGGGGATCTCCCACCGAGTGCATGGTGCAATGGACTGCAAACAAACTCTCGTGTGCTCTAAAATACGAGAGTTAAAACAACAAAAAAAAAAAGAAAAACTGAGCAGCATGCTTCGAATAGCGCGTTGTCCCAAATTCTTCTCTTTTTTGTACAAGAATCCTACTTTGAAAGACCAATCCTGCTGTTATATCGCGTTTCGAATTACTCTTCGTCACCCACAGGCAAGACTAAATTACGACAGCCGATCAGGCATGCATGCGAATCAATACATCATTAGTTCTAGTACTTCAAGACTTGAAGAGACCTGGTAAGCGTCAGGCAAAAACGGCTGCAACACGGTAGATTTGTGGTATCAAACAGAATTACGGTAAAATCTTTAATATGACAATAATAACGAGCTAAAGCAAAAGAAAACAAAGAAAGATTTCGATAAAACGAGAAAAACTTAGCCGCACCTTATGAACAACGAACTTTGAACTTTAGGCTCTGTTTTTCAAGATGTCTCCGAATCTGCCGTGAGAAGACTTTATCCTTGATTATAATCCTAGTGGTAGCGAGAAAAAATACAGGAAATATCGTTACAAAGGAGCAAAGGTGAACTTCTTAGAGAAAGATAACTAAGAAAAGTACCTAAAGTATATCCATCGAAATACAGATGCACTCACGCCGAATTTTGGGACAAGAAGACCTTGTCTGGCACATATTTCTACACTAACATCACTCGTGACAACCTCGTTCTTCGTTGTTAACGAGGTTATTGCACTTGTGATTGACGAAGTGAAGGTAAAAAGCAAAGGGTGGATGATATATCATAACTAGAAAGAGCGATGTAAGATTGTCAAGTGGGACTGAACGAAATCATTTAAAATTTGCTCCAAGGGAAGCTTGCCTAAAGAGATGCTTACAGTATGACTCAAGAGTAACGACTTTTGACAACAAGTCATACAAAACGTCTGGAAATTTGATCTGTTTCAGCCATAACATCTCTCAGCCATTTTGCTGCCGTTACTGCAAGGTCGAGTCAATGGGGCTATTAAGTTCAGAAATCATATGAAAGAAAGTTACACCCAGTAAAGCTGATGCATGTTCTAACAAAGCTTAGATTACGAGATATAACAACACGAGAAACATTGAATTTCCGTTTCGCATAATTCATCCACGTCCACTAGATTAAAAACTCCACCATGCTTTCACTGTAAACTGGATTACGCTATGAGACGCGCGAATTCATGTTCAATACGGTATAATTTGTTAGCCCTAAGTCTTTTAAACAGATAAGATAAGACCTTTTTGAGAACATTATCTCTGATTATAGAACAATAGGGGATGCTTTCCGAAAATCTCTTTAAGGAACAAACGTGAACTTTTCTGCAACAGCGATAAAGTTTAAGAAGTCAATAAACCATCCACAGTTAACAACAACCTACTTTTAGTAGCTCGCGAGAGACCTAGTATCTCCTTGCAGATAAAAATAAATAAATGAATAAAAAATAAAATATTACACAGTAATATTGTGAATTGCACGCTTAAAACCAAAATTAATCTTCGTCCAGCAGCAGTGTTTTCAGCAAGTATACACCGTTTCGCTCAAAATCTATCTATAATAGGCGATCTTTCATATTTTTTTCTACAAAAGCAACTAGAGAAAATTTAGAAACTTGGAAACGGTTTCAATACTGCGACAATTACAGATACTTAAGATTCCTGGTTCTACAAACGCCAGTAAACTTGACCTTTTTCAACTGAAGAATTCTTATAAAATATTTCACGTATTCTCCTCGCATTTTCCTGGCTCCTACATGACAGTTGCTTTCAATCATGTCTATAAGTTCGCCAGACTAAACATGTAATCATCTTGATACATTCATCGTAATCAAATAAGAAGGTCAAAACATACCGAGGTAGATAAAGATTGCGTCATACCATACCAAGATCGAGGTTTGTAACACCGATAGTAAGGCCGCTAACCAACTTATCTCCCAGCATTCGCGCCAGCTCTCGGAAATTAAGAGATAACAAAGTAATTTACAAATAACATGCAGACCGTTATCTGAGTAACAACACAGACGTAAATCTGGTTAAGTTGATCAGTAAAAAGAAGTATGAAAAAACAGCCACAGCGTTTTTTTATACCGTGCAATAAAAATTACGTACAGCCAATCCGACTACAGGAGACCTTTGATATTTGACGTTATTACGCCCCATCATACAAACATACATTATTTTATTTACCCTCGGATTTTAGAGTAGCTTATGCAGCTAATATCTCCGAGCATTTAACCATCAGATGAGCAGAAAGACCACCTGGAATATCCCACTCGTGAGTCACTTGTATTTTCTCTGAATATAAGGGCACGAGCCTTTAGGCAACATAATCTATTTGACATACGCACTGAGTGCATGAGGGGAATAGATTCTGTGGGACGTAAAAGAACCCACAAAAGAGCAGGGCACGTTGCACCTGGTGTAGTGTACCAGTCAAAAGCGTTGCATAATTACCACATGACTAGTACACTTTTTGGCAAAAGTCATCAAGGAAAATCCTCGCTAGATCTTCGAGGCATAACGTATTACTCAATATGGAGAGGCTGAATGAAAAGGTGACCGCACGCTTTACCTCTAGGTCAAACTATCAGTGAAATATCTAAATTTTTCAAGTTCGTCTTTTGTAATCCGTGTTAATCTTCTTCATCCTTAACCATCCTTGTTGCTTTATGGTTTATTATTATCTCTATGGTGTTTCTCTATCTTTATTCTTAGTAACTATTATTTTCAGGTTTCTTCCAATTTAAAGGTAATTTTGTACGTGGCCAAAATAACTAAGATAAGAGGATAACGTTCTGTTTATTGCAATCTGTTATGAGTCATCAATTATCTGAAAAATTTTAATTTCCATATGATGAAGAACAGTTTCGAAATCCGTTCCCATCTTTCTCCAGTGTTGTGCATTGTAGTTTCTTTATTTCTTAGTTGCTACCTGTTTGAATGACTTCAGAAACATGTTCACATGGCAATTCAAATGAACACATTCAGTTAGTCTCAACAAATCATGACTTCATCTACGCTTGCAAAACAATAATTTCGATATAAGGACTCATGATAAGAGTCATGATATTTCCAGTATTCACTTCCATATCTTTATCCATCTCTTACAGGCATATTACGGAATCATTTTTATATTACAGTTGCCATGGTAACAGCGTAACTAGTCTAGAATCACCCTTATTTTAGTTTAAGTGCTTATACGCTCAAAAACGAGCTCTGCGTTCATCATGTTTTATTATGAAGTGAGAATCAAGTACAACTTTTGGCAAAGTTCAAAAACCCTCTGTCGGTGGGGTTCAGAGCCACAATTTTTCGAAAACTCTTCTTTTTTATTCGCGAATGTAGTTTACACTGAAAACGGCCGGTATTATTGAATGAAATATTTTTCAAGCTAAAGTTTTAGTCGATACTTCACTTACCGTTGGAATGTCACATGACAAGTCGAAAAGGGGGAGTGGGCGCAAACATTCAGTGTAAAACTGAACGAAATAAGTATTTTATGCAATAGCCAACAGCATGGAAATTTGAATTGACCAATTAGGATTCCGTAGGAGGGAAAAACTTTACTGTCCTGACGTCAATGCAAGTTAACAGGAAAGGAATTGAAATCAGGTAACTTTTCTCACTGGAGATGGCATTAATCAATCAATCCCAAAAACCATATCAGATTGAGCTAAAAAAGTGAAAAATATGAAAAATTTTTTTGTCTCCAAGCTTCTAAATGGGTGGCCGGCGTCCTACATGACAAGTCGCTCGTAGTTCGTTAAGAGTCACTAGGTAGGATAACACTGAGCTGTGTTATTTTGAACAAATTGTGCTGTTCCTCGTCAAATTAAACCTGGCTTTTAGAACAGGCCAAATCAACTTTAGCGTTATCTTTAGTTTTGTTAGCAGCGAAGAAAATGACTATTTTCGTGTCTTCTCGGCGGGACAGCTCAGTTTTGACTGCCACTCGTTCGACGCTCGTACTGTGGTCGCAGCCGCCGTATGCAAGGAAATTAGCAATTTCATTTCTTAGTCACCAATGCGTGTGGCAAATGTCTGGCCCAATACTATGAAAACCCTCCCCAAAACACTCGGATACTCTCAAACATCAGGCCATTGACAACTAGTTCTTTATTCCAACGAAAAATACCCGTAAATGGAGACAATAAAACTTTGTGAAGTTGAGTGGAATTTACGGAAGAGTGTCTAAGTCGTAATGACATCTGATACAAGAATTTTTTAATTACCCGCCGGCAACATTTATGCAATGTTCGATATGGTTGAATTTTTTTCGTTATCTTTCTTTGAACAGGACTTTGTTCTTTCATTGATTAGCTATTGTCTGAACGTAAGTAACTTTACTATTTTTTTTGTCAAACATGATTGCTCTTTATGTCAACGAAGAGTCCTTAACAGGTTTAAGAGAATTAATTTGACCTTAAATACTCATAGTTAAAAAATAGCTCACTTGGAGATTTCTCAACGTGAACGCCCCGAGATGAAAACACTACCTTATCCCTGAAAGGTGACGAAGGAGAAAAAGGCAATAAAAAGCCATTAATTGGTACCGGGAGCTAATTTTGGCAACGAATGGGTAGTTAAAAGCGCTTAATTGACCTAATCAAGCAATTCGTATCAACAGTGTATTCACAGCTCTAGAACAGCCCAAAACAACGGCTTATGTTTCACTGAAAGGGAAGCTGGATCCCATTAGTTGAACATTGATGTGCAAGCCCGTTAACTTTGGTAATTCACATGCAACAAAAAAACCTCGTAACAAGTATCGTGTAAGTGTAAAAGTAAGTTTAATATCAGTACTGTAAGTAGTGTAAGTGTTCGTCCTGTAAGTAAAAATAGCAATTATAAGACGAACGAAAAAAAAAAACAAAAAGGCCACACATAGGCTGAATACATTGCCGCGGGCTTTTTTGTGCAGGAATGTTTCGGAACCTTGCCTGAACATTTTAATTTCCGGTTTATCATTTCAACAGTGATGATTAGAAAGGTCTGGCTTTGCATCCAGAGTCAAACGCTATCCGCTATATCATTCAGATGAAAGCTACTGAGCAGAACTTTCCTGTAGTGCAGTTTATTATGTCATGAAAGGCCATCATAATCGACCTCGTGTTCACGGATTCTAGCAATTTTTCTTGCACAATTGTGTCCAAGGCGAAGGGGCGCAATGAGGTTAACCCTATGTGAAGCACCAACTTGTGAGACAAGGCCAGACCAAAACACCGGGAAGTCCGTGCGACTCTGCCGATAAGTGTGTGGGCTCTCTAACCTCCCCTGCTGACCCTCCGTTTGACGTCCCCTGCTAACGATGTAACAATGAATATGAAGGGGCCAGAGCCTACGGTTTATAGTCCTTATCTGAGGAGATTTGAAGGTCTAACCGTTTAATTATTTGAGGACTCTGAGTCGACCCTGAGCGTTGGCCAGCCTGGGCGGGCATAAACCCTCGACCTCCCGCGCAGCAGTCTCGTGACGCTCTACCAACTAAGCCAGCCAGGCGGTTGCTTTCAAGTTGTTGGGTGTGGCACCCGGAGGCTTTACACGGGTATCCTTGTATCATGGCGTTTTGATTAAAAAACGCTTCTTGGAATAATCTTTATCGAGTCCGCGTAGCAAAGCCTTTTTCAGGCTACAGAGCTTATACCGAAGAAAAACGTTATCACCCCAGAGATGTTATTTGTTTAATAGCGTGCAAAGCGCTAAAACTGTTTTGTCAAAATACGTTTCGAGGTCGACTACACTGCTCCTAATTGAAAACTAGATTTACTGCAAGAATGTTGCATCTTGAAAAGTTTAGTCTAACTTTTTCAGTTAAATTCGTCGTTTGCAATCCGTGTTAATCTTCTCCATCTAAACCCATCCTTGCTCCTTTTTGGTTTTTATTTATTCCTTTAGTGCTTTTCTATCTTCAGCAAACAAGTTTAAGTTTTCCTTCAATTTTAAGGTTATTTTGTGCATGTCCAAAATAGCTAAAAAACCTGACTGATCAGTGTAGGCTCCTCTAAACCAGAATATCTACCGCAGGAGCTTACACGTAACATTTCCCCAAACAACAACGCGAGCCTGCTGTTATGCGCCGTAACTGCTGATAAGTATGCGGAGTTTCTTCAACTTTAGAGGGAAATACATTGCACACCGGCTCCACCCCCTTCCTCGCCTTCATTCACCCTAAGGCGAAAAGAAGAAACTTGGCAGTAAATTTACAAATGCAATTAAATTGAGTCGAGTCTATGTAAACGAAATCTGATGAATATGAGAAAGAAAGACCAAGATAAGGTTACATTTTCGGAAGGAACAAACGCACCCAATCCGGCATTGTAAGTGTAGTGGCATGAAAGGTCAAGCGGACTAAATGGACTTTCTCTTTGGCAAAGAAGGTACGTGAAACACTTCTTTTTTGGCCCATTCATTTGTCCTTTTGATCTCGTTAGACGTTAAAAAAGTTTGCCTCTGGATCACTGATCGCTTCTGGGTAGTCAACCGGGCTTTGGAAAAGTGACTGACATTACAGACATCTAACAAATAGAGTTGAAGGTTTCAGAAATTCGAGTTTCAGGTTCTGTTTGCGGCATGAAATCGCTAAGTTTCCTGTTCATGTATGTTTGTCGAGTTCGTCAGGCCTTGCAACTCGGAAGTCAAATACATGGGGAAAAAGGCCCGACTTTAACTTCACTGAGAACTGTAGGAACTCAGGTAGCGGCCATATCTAACCTGACAACATCAATCGATTACTACGGACCAAAGAAAGTTCAAAGTCCGCTTGATAACTGTTTCTGTTGTACTGAAAACCACAACAATCTTAAATTTGTGACACGGAATCGCCTCACTTCACAACTGCAAGTATTCAAGTAGTGGTGATATCTGACAACGTCGATCGATTAGCAATTCATTTAAAACCACCACGGTCCAAAGAAAGTACAAAGTTCACATGATAACTGTTTTTGTTGTACTGAAAACCACAACAATTTTGAATTTGTGACACGGAATCGCCTTATCAATCCCGCCGGGCCGAACAGGTTCGTGCATGTCTCCTTTTCGTGTCCAGTTCGCCTCGTCCAGAAAAAGAGACAAAAAAACAAAAAAAGCAAGTGACACACTCGAACACCAACCCACGGTCTGCCCCAGTACCTTACGCTTGCGCACAGCCATATCACCCGGGCAGTGGCAGCCATGGACAGCTGTTTCGGCCTTGTTAGGCCTCATCAGGGCAGAGTGCACAGGGCTTGTAGTCCTATTTTCTACCCGACGGCTATGCCATGCTGATCAGGCCTAACAAGGCCGAAACAGCTGTCCATGGCTACCACTGCCCGGGTGATATGGCTGTGCGCATGCGTAAGGTTCTGGCGAAACCGTGGGTTGGTGTTCCAGTGTGTTACTTGCTTTTATTATTATTTTTTTTTACTCGAAAAGAGAGTCGCGGCTCAGGAGCCCCAACCAATCAAAACTCGAGGGAATTACATGAAGTTGACGCAAAACACGGGCAAACGCGTGCAAACGAATCACGACTGGGTAATTTTACTTGCTATTGGATGAAAAAGTGGCGCTATTTAAAAGACCGTTGCTAGCTGGTGTCGGATATTCTGGTAAAAAGTACTGCTAAGATCTGTAACCTGGCAACTAGATTTGTTTGGTAACAAAAGTACTACGCGACCTCAGACTCTCAGCCATCAGAAATATTCAATAATTATTTACGCAAGACGACAGGCCCAGAAAAAGTAAAAATATAAAGAACACATTTTTCATTATCCAAACTTTGTGAAATTGAAGAATAGTTTAAGAAGAAACAATACGATTATATGATCTTATAGAAAAGTATAAAATTCTTCATTATCCAAACTTTGTGAAATTGAAGAATAGTTTAAGAAGAAACAATACGATTATATGATATTATAGAAAAGTATAAAATTCTTCCTTTCTCATCCCTCAAACGGCAAAAAACACTAGTGAAACAACTTACAGCACCGTCTAGCTGTATGGTCGATGCTAACATTCGATGAGAAACACTTCGTAGTACCAGGCTTTACCTGATAACTTGCAGTCTGGCTCAAAACGGAAATGTCATGAGCTACAAGAATATTTTCAGCCCAAACTCGGCAGAAAAATGGGAAAATTCATTTTGGGCCGGAAAAACAATATCTTATAAAAAAGAGCGTGCACTATGAGCATGAGATTAGGAACGGCACTTATTCTCTTGATTGCACTGATACCAAACATGTTAACCTTTTACACTGACTCATGAAACTTTGTCATGATCTAAATTCTTGATTACTTATCGGATTTTTGCCATGCTGAACGAATTAGCCCCTGGCAGCTGGTTTGAATTCAACCAACCCATTTCATCGTCTGTTCTACTAAACAGGGACAAACCCTATACACATTTCTGGCATGACCAGGTCAGATGCTGACACCCACGACAACAATTATCACTCATCTACACACGCTGAAAACCGCACTGAGCGCACATAGACTTTTGCACAGGTAAAAGCATCTTTAAAAAGTTACATAACTGCGGACTGAGCTACAATGACGAATGCATGCATGACCGTGACGGCTATGAATGTATGACCTTGGAAATGTATGTCTCTGATAAGTCGCCTAATCTAATCCCAAAAAACATTCCACTGGGCAAAGAACTGAAAATCTCGCCATACTTAACTCGATCGGGCGAGGAATCTGCTAAGACATGACCGCAAATACAGTGTCTACAAACTGGAAACTTCACCTGATAGAAGTTTATGTTTTCGTTGACCTAGTGCTGTCTGCTCCGCCACACAAGGAGAGCAACTAAGAACAGTTATCATTGCGCCAATGTAATATTTCACTATCAAAACTTAGGGTAGATTAGCCAGACAATGTAACCGCACAAAGAAAGAAAGAAAACTCGTAATGAATACATGTTGTTATTTCAGTCCTCTACCGGCTTCAAAGCAAAAACGTCAACCCTTTAAATCTAGGCACCCCACGAGCACTCGACGAGTCATCTGTCAGACCGTCAACGCCCAGAACTGGAATGTGTTAAAAGTTATCACGGTAAACAGATTAGTTTTGCGGCCGGGCAGCCAATCACAACCATGTGGCGCAAGAATAATTGGATTTATAACTGCACATTCTAGGTAAACAAAGTTTACCGTCGTTCAGGATTGTGCGAGATGGAAAACATCTTTAACTTAAGGGCTTTCAACACAAGAATTTGATACAGTTCAAGTGCACTGAACAAAGCACAATATCATCTGAAAGCTGAGGTAACTGAAGTTTTAGGTCCTGTTTCGAAAAGTGAATTTCCTTGCTTCAACGGTCATTGAAATTACAACAGAGTTTGCTGACGTTTCGTGGATGAGCCCGTATGGATTTTTTGGTTAAAGAACTCTTTACAGATTAATTAGTGTTTGTTTGTTTTATATGGCTCTCAACGTCGAATGCTAAAAGGTTAACGTCTATTGTGTCAGCCTGAAAGTTTGACAAATATCTTGACTATCTGTATTTGATGCGGCACATTGCTCTACGTAATCGCAATCGGGCAAGCACAAACTACAGTCATGTTCCCCGTAAAATACCGATCAAATTCACGATACGAGTCTCCGAAATTCGAGAAGGAGTATTTTCCAGCTCATTAAAAGAGCTCACTCAGCTAGGTCATGACAAAAAAGTTCTCTTTTCGCCTAGTCCGTCCAGCGTGACCACATAAGCGAAAGAGGACTTTCTCGTAGACGATTTCTGGAAGACTAGTAATCTCCCAGCTCGTCATTCGTTTGTCAGCTAAAACGGAAATGGTTGGCCTGCTATTGTCATACTCACTTTCCCTCGCTTGACCTTTATGTCGGCCATTTATCGCGATGTTTTTTTATCACTGGAAAGCATACCCCTGGCTGTAGATATCAGAGACCAAATCTTGGATTCTGCAATCTTATATATGTTTATAAACTATATCAGCGCAGGAGCTTGATTTGCTTTGATATTTGGGCGATCCGCTGGTATTTGGAGCATTCGCACAAAGGAAGCCTGGTGTTGCTTCGGTTAGGGGTTTTCGGTTTTTGGAAAAACAAAACAGGCTGCTACTTTATTCAATTAGTCCCGCTCAGTGCCTGTGCGCGCCAGACACAATCAAGCCTTTTTCTCAAACAATAACACTGCACCCACAGAGGCGTAGCTCACGACAATTTCCGCTGTACACACAATGCGCGGTGACGCTAGTTATCGCACCTAGTAACGTATTAACATCTGTAAAATCCGCAGGATTGCTTGCTGACGCACAGTGAGAGTTTCAAGAACGGCCTTCGATTGAAAGTGCCTCGAGTTTGAAGGTGTTTTGCCTACAGTGTTCGAGTCGACCATGGCGTTTAGTGCAATCCTCAAGAGTGGAATCTGGCTGGGTGCTGTCTTCATGTTACTGGTAATGGATGCGGTAAGTTTCCAAACACTCTCTAGTAAAGCTTACATTTCAACGCTTGCAATAATTTCATTGTAGTATGCGTCTGAAGCAGTCCTTCATTTGCGACGAGAAACGACTCAAAGAATAAGTATTTCGCTGCAGAGTATTCGCAGAAAAACGGTTCAATAGTGCACTATGTCACCCTTGTGCAGGACTCTTCAATGTGTTTTTTATTAGCTGTTTTAATAGGCTATAGATCTTTCCTTTAGATATTAGTTTATATGAGGATAATTACGGATTGAAAAGTAACAGCCCTTGGCTTGTTTTGAAACCTTGCGAGATTACAACGGTGCAAATAGTTTATTGGTGGCATAACCAGTGAGGAAATCCCAGCTGAAGGCTTTGCGCCGATATCTCAATCGAATTTTCCTCTCGTTAGACAAGCAAAATTCCATTGGATATCCGAGAGGCCCGTGACAAGCACGTGGAACTGTCTGCCGCCGGCGCGCGACGAGAATTAATCGTCGCAATACTGGGATACTTCGAATTTAAAGTATTAAACTGAAAGTAACTTATGTTCTTAAAATAGAGATTGACAGGGGCGATTAATCCACGTTGAACAAATAGGAACCTGTACGCGGTTTGTTTACATTTGAAGGGAATGGAATCGGTGGCTTTCCGATGTAGTGTTTTCGTAACAACGTACCAGACAAAGGAGCTCACAAAGAGACCGCTACTTTCTTAAAGGAGAAAAAATGCTTGAGCTGTTCCGGTGAAAAATTCGCGGATGAAATTTCTGAACCCTCCCGTTTTGATGTTTGAATGGCGTTCGATGCGTGAAAAAAAGCACATTAGATCTCAATGGGTTCTTTACAGTGCCTAAAACACATGTGCTTTTGATGAGAGATATCTCGCGTTGATGATTTCTACACCGGATCTTTTAAAAAAGCATTTACAACTAATTATAAAAAATGGATTTTCGAGAGGCAAATGCTGTCTCACACAAAGGGAAACTGCTAACAGTTCTCACTTCCGTGAAAAAACGAAGAAATGCCAAAATTGTGAAAGACTTTCACGAAAGACAGGTATTCCCCACCGGAAATGGGGTTCTTTGCATTTGCCGGTGGCTGAAATAGAGCAACGCCTACATTACTGCCCAGTAGGACTGCAACTTTTTTATTGTGGGTTCATTTTAGGACAAGAGACTTTTACGTAACAAGATATTAGACAGGCTAAGCTGGCAGAAAAATTGACTTGGGAAAATTCAATCTACTATGAATAGGAAAACATCGTCCTGGGAGATTCTTTCCGGTGTGCCGTCTAACCTGAGAAAATCGTTTTCACAATGAAAACATTGTTGATTTGCTTTTTTCTATCAGAGATTCCGAAACTGCAAAGCCCTTTCGAAATCCTTGCATTTGACGCATGTGACGGCTGCAGAATCCGTGCGTAAGAGACAGTGCCTTTGGTAGTCTCTATTTTTCTTGGATTTTAGCGCGCAGTTTTCTTTGAACCTGTGTCGTGTGCGTCTTACAATCTTCCAAACAGCGCCGGTGAACGTGCAATAAATAAAAAAAATTTGTCCGGCCGGGTCAGCTGTCCTCAGAATTGTGCGAAAACTGCGATCTTTTAAAACAGGACAATGAAGTGTCAACCTTTTCCGGAAATGTCAAACGCATTGAGAAGCTATTTTTATCGAAATAAAATACATCTTTCTTGAGAAGAAGGCTCATTCTTGGGCCAAAAGAACATTAGCGCTATATGATAGACATTTTGCACATTTTGGATTGCCCGCTTAAACCACAATCGATTTTTAAGCGAATATTCACTCACATTCTTTTTTTCTGTCTCGCTGCGAGGCGTCTATTTATCTGTTCAATGTTGATTTGAGGTGGATCAATTAAAATAGTTTCGGCCGTCTATGGAATTGTCTCGAACATATTTCGTTTGAATGGATCAAAATACTTTGTCCGCAGCCTGCGATAATCTGCGGTTTGAGCGATACCAGAATATTTGTTTTGGACCGCAAACTGTTACAAATTTGCTTTCCATAAAATAGAGGTGAGATGTATTTCTGTTTCTGTCAACAGATGCGCGCTAAACACCCTGGTACGAATCTTAATTAACGGATTTGCCGCGTCAGTGATCAATGTCTAATATTTCTAATTAAAGAACATGCTGTATCCGCATCTGAACAAGACAGTGTTGACGGGAAGTTAAAAGCCCAAATTTAACACCCAAAACCGATTTCCTTGCGGTAAAGTGAATTAACGTCGAAAACGAAGTTATTTCAAAGGATGTTGAAAAAACAGCTTTTACATCGCGTTTTGGTGAATGAATCGAAGTCGATGTGTCATAAATACAACACGCCGCATGGAAAGAAGAGGGACGTACAGGGGTATTCTCGTGATGCGTGATTAGCTAATTTTATTTTCCGTGAAACGTGAATTTAGGATTCGTGATTCGTTACCTGAAGGTTTTGCGTGACCCGTGAAGAACCTGAATTATTAACCGATATTCGTGATTTTATCACCCTGTTCTACGTGATTTTGATACGCGAGTCCTCCGAACGGTCAGAGCCGTTCGTTTATCGAGAGTGGCTTATGAGTTTGCGATTTTCAATATGGAGCCTTGACTTAGCCATTCGCAATTTTGCTTTGTTTTAACATTGTTTCTAGTAAAAAACAGGTCATTAAAAAGAGTACCCTACCTGTTTATTTTCGTGATTCGAAAACGAAATGATAGAATTTCACTTGTTCTCGAAATGTGATAGGTTACCTTGACTTGCAAGCTCTCAACGTAAGAACTTAAATACCAAAATCTAACTTGGCTACTTTCAAACTTTCCAAACATAACATTTAGGGTATCCAGGCGGTACAGCCCTGAAAAAAAAACACGCCCGCTGATTGGTTAAAAATCGTGTTTTCACAACTCGATAGAAA
>CM042754.1:14730425-14745425 GCA_022496165.2 Catalaphyllia jardinei
AACAACTGAATCACCACCTGAAGACATAACAACGGAATCACCTTCTGAAGAAGTAACAACAGAATCACCTTCTGAAGAAGTAATGACTGATACACCTTCTTCTGAAGTAACCACTGAATCACCTTCTGAAGACGTAACAACTGAATCACCACCATCTGAAGAAGTAATGACTGAATCACCTTCTCAAGAACCAACAACAGAATTTCCTTCTGAAGAAACAACAACAAGTGCAACTTCGGAAGAAGTAACAACAGAATCAAGTACTGAAGAAACAACAGAATCACCTTCTAAAGAAGCAACAACAGAATCCCCCTCTGACGAACCAACAACAGCATCACCTTTTGTAGAGAAAACGACAGAATCACCTGCGAAAGAAGCAACAACAGCATCACCTTTTGAAGGAACAACAACAGAATTACCTTCCGCAGAAATGACCTCAGCTTCACCTTCTGAGGAAGCTACGATAGTTTCACCTAAAAATGAAACGACTGAATTGCTGCAATCAACCTCATCTCTGGGAACCACTGCAGCCACAATTAGCATTGTTAACGAAGGGCCGTCGGAGGGTCTAGATGTAGGAGGTCAAGTGAAACTAACCACAACAAAGAAATCTCCTTTAGCGGATACCACAACAATATCACCGTCAATAGAAGCTACGTCCAAGTCATCTTCGGTTGATGAAACAGCTCAACCTTCTACAGTAGATGCCACAAGTAAGTCACCTTCATTAGATGCCACAACAGAAAGCAGCAGTACAGGATTTACACCAACACCATTGGTGCAGACCATGACCACCGCTTTTGAGGTTGTGTCCACAACCGAATCTCCAAACGTTGTTGATTATTTCTCCACCACAAAACCCACAAGTGGCATTTATAATGGTAATGGAATCGAGAATGGTAATGGTTCACAGGTTAAAGGGAGAGAGGAAGGAGAAGGTAAACATAAAACAATATTGTCATTAATAATTAAGAAATAGAAAACATGTACCGTGTTTGTATCGAGTTGTATAAACACGAGTGGAAGTTTGGGACAAAGAGAAATGCTGTGGGAACACGAGCCGCAGACGAGTGTTTCCACAGCTTTTTCGAGTTCTCCCAAACTTTTGATAATCAAAGTTAACAAAATGTTTTCTTTTTTCTCGTCGTGGTGTTTTCTAAAAGAAATAGAAAACATGTACCGTGTTTGTATCGAGTTATATAAACACGAGTGGAAGTTTGGGAGAAAGAGAAATGCTATGGGAACACGAGCCGCAGGCGAGTGTTTCCACAGCTTTTTCGAGTTCTCCCAAACTTTCATGAGTGTTTATATAACTCGATACACAGACGGAGCCATCACACTAGTTCTGTGTCTCCATCGAATTATACCAACACGATTTTTAACCAATCAGCACGCGTGCTTTCTTGGGACTGTTTTCTAATAAAAAATACAAGACACGCCGTAGAGAAACACCTATAGTTATCTTAAACAATTTTTTCAGTATTTGAATAGATTACTTTGAATAGTGCTTGTGGCAAGCTGACTAGTGTCGGTTTCGTACTTTGTAACCCACCATTTTTTAATTTGTTTTTTAACAGACAAGTGCAACCTAAAAAGGTGCAATAATGGAACGATGTGCCGTGTAAACGGTGATGTCTTACCCGAATGCCCCTGTCCAACCGAGTGTAGTGATGATGTGGATCCCCATTGTTCTGTGTTTCTTGTGAACTATGAAAACCTTTGCAAGGTGCATCTTCACGCCTGCAAAATGCAAATCAATGTTGGTGTCAAGCATCGAGGACGATGTGCAGGTATGGTGAATACTACCCACCCCACAAGAACGAAGTTTATTTCCTATACCTGAAGAAACGTGAATATGTTACTCAAAACGACGGACACAAACCTCGTAGCTATGTGTCGCTAAAGATATATTACATATGTAAAATAGCAGGGGTCTGTTGGGAAAAATGCTAGAGACAACAGCAAGGTTACTGCTACCAGAGCTATCGCCAAACGTGTTTGTTGCATGGCACCGAGCACTATCTTTGCATTTGAGAGGCCAATTGCCATGGCCAGCTTGCGCGAGTGCGTCATGGTACACTGCTGTTGCCTGGATCTTTTCACAAACCTTAACTGAGGTTTCAACGCAAATAATTGTAATGGTAAACATCTGAATTTCAGCATACCGATAGCCAATGGGCAGTGAAAGTGTCTCTTCACTGATGAGCTGTAGCTATTTAATCGAGACAAAAATGGCCTTTCTATCCTGCGAGGGGGGTGGGGGTGGGGGTTTCATGCAAAGGGCACCAGGGAGACCATCTTAAAGTTCTGGAGTTAAAAAGCCGAGTGAACTTACTCCAAATATTCTAGGGATCCCGATAAGCCTCCACGTCAACTTTTTGAGGGAGTTCCCTCTGGGGCCTTCTGTATGTAGTCGGTGAAGGGTAAGAAATTTCTTATTCTTCTCAGTACCATTCCTTTCGAATTGTGATTTTTTGTCTCAATGTGTGATCACTACAGACTTTGCACAAGGCCAACAGATATCAAAGCTGGTAGATGAGGTGCATGTTCCAACAGAAGAATGCTTGGAAGATGAACTTCTCCAGTTCGCAGATCGTTTCCAAGAATGGGCACTAATTAACAAAGAAGTCGATGAAAGTGAGGATCCTGCATCAGTAGACCTGAATGCTGCAGTAACGAAGACACGGTTGACCGGGTGGACAACATTAGAAAAGGGAGCAGTTTTAAAGGTAAATGTTACTCGGCATTGACCCACTTTCATGGTGGTTTTGGAGGTCGAGGTGAATTCGTTTACGATTTAAAAGAGAAATCGCTCGGAATGAAAGTATATTCCAACTAGAACGCTACTTACAGAAAAAAGCCCGGAATAAAAACGTCAAGTATTTCAGAACGAGAACAGCTCCCAAACAAGAGTTCACAACCAACCTAATTTTCTTGCTCAGGAAGGATAATTAAAGGGAACCTCCACTCTGACAAAAAGTTCACTTCAAATCACACGAAATAATTTTTAGAATCAAATTTGTTTGAAGTTTTAACTAACAAAGCGTGTTTACCTTAAATACATGAATTATAGAATCGTTTATTTTTGTTTTCGAAGTTCCCCGGGCGCCGCCATCTTGAATAATTGTCCCTTTTGCTATTAAACAAAAGCGCTTTGTGTCAGAACAATAGAGCAACCAAGACATGTCACAATCATTCAAGATGGAGGCGCCCAGGAAATACGCGATTCTGAAATTCGTTTTTCTCCACTATAGATACTCTTCTGGAAAGAAATTAAAACTAACATTATTGCAAATACTATATCCTGAGGTTTAAAGTGATTCTTTGGTAGGAGTGAAGGTTCTCTTTAATAAATACTTTCCCTGGCGAGCAATTTTTTAACTGACGTGAACGTGGTTATAAGAGTGGACGGTTAAGTTAGAAGTGAAGAATGATAGTCAATAACTAGATGAAGGCAGGTAAGAACTTTGTACTTCAGATGGTACTAGGTACACAGTTGCAGAACTCAGCAAGTTGCACAGTCTCGATAACACCGTATGTAAGGGAGTTAGCTCAGTTCAGCTCACGCTGTGGTCTCTCCGCTATAAAACGAATGATAATTGTAGTTGCTCGTTGGGAATGTAATAGAAATAAATTAAAGTAAAGGTAAAGTATATGTTCGCGCCCAGTTTGACTGTAGTTCTTTTCTGACTGCTTTCTCTACCTCTAAGTAATAATAATAATAATAATAATAATTATTATTATTATTATTATTATTATTAAATCATTTGTCTCTTTCTTATAGTTTCAGTTTAATGAAATTGACATCAACGAAAATGGCATTCTTGAAAAAGGTGAAATTGACGCAATGCTGTTACACGTTCCACACGAGGAATGTCTCTTTGGCTTCATGGTGTCATCGGACCTTGATGGTGATCACGTGTTAAACGAGGAGGAATGGATAGAGGCCTTCAAACATGTTGGTGGTGAGTATTTCAATTTGCGTACTCCCAATCACTAAACCTTGATATCTGCATTGATGGTAGATCTTTGAACGATTTCGGCGATGGTATCTTCAGAAATTAATGCTGCATTTGACCAAGAGATTATGGTTTGAGTGATGGACATTTTTTACGGTAGCGGTCATCTGTTTTTTTCAATTAAATGAAACACGCAGAATAAAAGGCCTGCAAGCATCTGTATCAAAATCGGGTCTTTGATCGAAATAATATAGTTATACTTTGCAACGTTTAATCTGAATAATTGTTTTAAAACAATTTGAACCAGTTGTTCTTGCACTTAAGCACTACATAACCCATATTCGAGTGTTTTTTTCCGCAATGCCTCAAGTATAAATAAATCAATCCTTGTACAAAGAACTGATCATATTGAAATTTCCTGAATTTAAGGTGTTTGCTCCATCAGAAATCAAGTGTTGAATTTGCAAACAATGATGGCGGGTATTGTGAACGAGGCATGACGATAGCATGGTTATAACCAAGCTACATGGAAAAGTGACTAACAGCTGTTATCTCCATGATCACACACATTATACAATACCCAAATCAATGCGCGCGCTCTGATTGGTCAATCAGCTGTGGGTTATTGTGCCGGTAAACCCACGGAAAAATCGCGCGTCTTCTGAATTATTACATAGAAGCAATAGACCACAAGTTTTCTATGGGTTATAGGCTGATAAACCACTTGGGATGGTGGTAGAACACTAGAAGAATTCGTAAACCACTCGCCTGCGGCTCGTGGTTTACAAATTTTTCTCGTGTTCTACCAACATCCCGCGTGGTTTATCAGCTTATAACCCACAGAAACTTGTGGTCTACTGCTTAATTAAAGGACCCTAGTCAACCTCCGCCATTTTCGATGGTATCGAAATTACTGACATTGCATCATGAATGTGAAGCAAAATGTTATGCTTTACTGTACGTTGTGTTGCTGAAAGTATGTTTAATTATCTTACCACAGTCATTTCCTTCGGTTCGTCATGCTCGGAATAAAATAAAATGGCTAAATTCTCGCATGTAAAGAAAACAAAGGCGTGGCTAACTAGGGTCCTTTGATTGACGTTAAATTAAACGGTTCTTTGAACAATATTTTTCAGTTGCATTCGAATTGGTTTTCTTTTACTTATATTTTTTTAATTTACTTATTTCATATCAGTTATCGACGTTGCAAACGACAATGAAGTAAAGACAACTCATGTGATGCTTCGAGGACTCACCTCACCAACAGCTGCACCGGAGGAACGATCTTAATGGACTAATGACGTGCTGCGTCTGTATATTTATCTTAACGCCGATGTTAAATAATTAGTAAAAATAGGGCTTCGTTTCTTGAAGACGTTTGTGCAAATCTAAAAATAACAATTAGCAAATATTTTCTTACTTCCATTAGGTGACAAATGCCACCTTACCGAGTTTAAGACCATTAGAAGACATCCTAATTTATACTTCCTGATGAAAGGTAGTAGTTACAGTTATTAATTGTAGGGCATGCACGAGTTTTAGAATTGAAAAAAGTATTTACAATGAGTATCTTAATTACCCATCAGTGAGAATTTAAAAAAATTGGGTTATTTGAACGGTCATGCATTGGCGCAGATAAAAAAACATATCGCATTAAGCAAATCCTGAAAAATTTTTACACCGAGAGAGGGTAGCCCACAATGGCCTAAAATCCTTTCTGAGAAAGGGAGTAACAAAATTGAACACCAGGAAAGCGCTCTTAAAGCTGTTATTCTACAGCTCAATAGAAACATAAAACTAGCACGAGCTATTCACGCGATGACTGCAGGAGAAAAGACACTTAACGTTTGATGATCGAGTGACTTTCCTTTTTTTAATCCAGTGATGTTCTCTAGAATTAAATAGGAAACATGTTTTTTTTGTGCTTCTATCAAATTATAAGGACATTAGTCAAAATTTGGGAGAACTCGAAAAGCCACAACTCATCTCACCACAAAATTTCTCATTATGCAAAATTCTATTCTTGTCTTATTTAACCATTACAGTACTTTTTCCGTGTTTTGAGACACGTTTGAGCATGCGAGGGTTCGCATAACTTTCGAGAATATCCCCCCCCCCCCCGCCCAGCCTGAAGTGTTTAGATGAAGCTATGTAAACACAGAAAAAGTACTCTATTGTTTCATTTTATAAAATACTTACAAAACCACGCGCGAATCTAGATCGCCACGACTCTATTTACGTACTCTCTTCTTAACAAGCCTATCGACCAACGAGAGCTCGCATAGTATCTCGCGTATTTTTAAGACGGGCGTGGTTTTTAGCATGTTGAAAAATACTCCTAGTCGATTCATAGTTTGAAAGCTGAAATCCAACACTAAACTGGTCATTTCAAGTTGGCGAGATAGAAAAATGGCAATCGGTGACAGAGATAGAATTATGGCAATCGGTGACAGATAAAAAAGAAAAGCAGGTGTGATATAATATTTATATCAAACATGATATCATCTCTCTCTTATAACCAAGAGCACATAATAGTCTAAAATTGTACATCACTCCCAGATATTGATCTGAGAAGAAAATGTTTCCTAGTGATACGAGGTAGATGTGCATTTGGATTGTTATATGCTTAATGCAACTGGCAATATTTTGTACGACTTGTCGCTAAATTTAATTACCAAGCACAAATCGGAACAAGCTTAAACGCCAAGTTTAGTTTTATTTAACTTGTAATAGAGGATAGAAACAGCGTCCAAAAAATGTAATAGGCAGACTTCGTTAATTTCTTTAGGGAATAATTTGCAGTTTGCATGTTCTGCTTAATTTAAGCCACCATGCAGTTATCTTTACCAGAGTTGAGCAGAAATATCCTTAGATCCTTAAAGGGGCAGTGCCACAAGGATTTTTTTGGCTTTCAAGGTCAATTCTGTGCTAAAATCATTACATGTAGTTTGAGGCTTTAATCATAAACAAAATTCTTCTGTAATGCTACGATGAAGATATCAAATGAATTTTATCAGAGAGGGCTAACCATAATAAATTTCTTGAAGATTTTTGGAACACGTAGCATTAAAACTTGAAAAAATTGGCCAATTTTTTCAAATTTCAATCAATTTCCATCCATGCCATTCGTAGTGACAGGTGACAGGAAGCAGTTTCAGTACATTCAAGTAGTCTTAAATAACAAAACTAGATCATTAGTTTTGAAGTTCAGTGGATGCGAAGACGCCTTCTGGCTTTTTACAAAGTTTCCAAATAGCGTGACAATGCCCCTTTAAGAACTAGATTAAAGAAACCAAGCACCACACTACATAGGTCTAAGCTTCTTCTGATGGAAACACCAGCATGATCTGCATCTGGCGATTTAACCCTTTGTGATTCCCAAGTGTAATCAAAGTCAAATTTTCCCATGACATGATAAACATTTTGTCAAGTACAGCAGTGAATTTTGTCAAGTAGAAATAACATTTTGACTGTATAAGTTCTATATAATAAATTCTTACAGAATAAATAGAGAACTATATGTTTGCAAGCCAGGAAAGACAGTACTGTTTCAAATCCTTAGCCTGGAAATACTAGGGTTAAGCTAACAGATGTGCAACAAAAGGTACAATATAATGCAGCCATTAAAAAGACATCATGGTTAATGTCTGTCAGTTACCCATCAATACAGTTTACAAACAATATTATTACACAAGAATCTACAACATTTGCATTCTAAGAGGTTCAAAGTTCCTTGGGTGTCACAAGATGAATTTTCTTTCCTGTGAGTGCCAAAGCCAAGAATCTGTTGTTCTAAAAGGCACCTTTTATAAGATCCCCCCAACCCCTCTGGAAATTCAAATTAGGGTTCATACATTTATTTAAAGTGAATATGACAGATTTATTTTTATTTGCTCGTTAAAATCTCCACAGTGTACTGATAGTCTGACAAGTATAGGAAAAAAATATTTGATGGCGATTTTCCCTCCCCATGATTTGATGTACCAAAACCGTGAAATTTCACTTCAGGTGGGGTGCAAAACTGCAAGACCAAAAACAGGAGACTGGGTACGATTGTGACGTCATTTCGCGACTTAAAGCTTTGTGGAAAACAGATTTCTCAGTCATTATTGTGAGCTAATAAATTCACCAAGAAACGGTACAAAAGTGCGTTGATTATAAGAAAATAATAAAGTGTCGGAGAAATCTGTTTTCCCTGAAACTTAAAGTCCTGAAATGATGTCACAATCATTCCCCGTCTCCTGTTTTTGGTCTGGTGGTTTTGCACCCCACCAGAAGTGAAATTTCATGCTTTTGGTACGTCAAAACATGGAGAAGGAAAATCATTACCAAATATTTTTTTGCTATACTTATCAGTACATTGTGGAGATTTTATGGAGCAAATAAAACAATTGTTGGCGTTACAGGACCCTTCCACCCCCTAGAAATTCCAATCCCTTCTGTGAGGGTTGCATGGATATTTTCTGGAACTGCAGAATGGTGACAATGGATAAATCAGTAATTGGTGGTCATTGTAATAATACTATCGGTCAATAACAATAACTGCTACTTGATTGATCAACACTAGAAAGATTGTTGTTATGCAGTGATTGTAATCGATGTTGTGATTGCTGGATTTATTGGAGAGGACTTAGGATGATTGGCTCATGTAACTAACAGTCCGATTATAGGTGTCCGATTACAGCCAACTGTCCGACTACAGCCAACTGTCCGATTACACTGTCCAATTACAACTTTGCAGAATAATTACAGCAAAATACAGCAGTTCATACAGTCAGTGTAACATGCAGACTACAGACTGCAGATTACTGATGGGGGGGGGATAAAATGCACACTGCAAACCAGGGGTAAAATGCAGGCTGACTGAGGACACACAGTGGTTTCAACATTTATATTGATGACGATGATGATGATGATGACTTTATTTAAACTTGGGAGAAAATGAGGCTTGTTAGGCCTCTAGCAAGAACAAATGCTAATATACCGAGAAAAAAATATTAAGATAAATAGACAAAAAACTATATGGAAAAAATAGTAAGGTAAATTGAAATCGTAACAATAACTTGGAGCAATTGGTATCTCTTGAACGAAAGACATATCTGAAATACCTAGCTGTTCTAATTGACAGTAATCTCTCCTGGAAGCACCATATTAACTACATTTCCACAAAAATAAGTAAAGGTATCAGTATTATTGCAAGGCTTAGACACTTGGTACTGCTCACTACTCTTCTAAACATTAACTGCTTGCTCATCGAGCTGTATATCACGCCTATGGTCTTATTGCTCAGGGCCAAGCTGCAAATGCTCATTTAAACAAAGTCATCATTTTACAAAAGCGGGTTCTTCACTAATGTATTTTTCCGATTATGCATCTCACAGTGCTCCTCTTTTTGCTTGTTCAGGAATTCTACTGATAAAAATGATTTACTTCAAATTGGTTGCCTCTCTGTTACATGACATAGAAAATCATTGTGCTTCTCCCAATATTTCTGAACTTTTTACTCACACTGAACAGGTTCAGTCCTAATCTTTCTCAGTAGCTGGAAGCTTCTATATAAACAGGCGAGAACAAATCATCAGTTGCTTCCTTTTTCCAAATATGGCATGGCATCCCCTCTGAACTTCGTAAGCTAAGGAAAGCACCTTTTAAACGCAAGCTGACTAACCTGCTTTTGAAAATTCTTGAAAGTGAAGAGCTGAATGTGGAATGTGCTAGATAAACCTTTCTAGCTTATAATTATTTGTATTTTAACTACCCAACTTTCTTTTTGACCTGTTAAGAATCTCTTGCCTTATTTTCCCCTCAGTCTAACACAATTTATGTGTGTCTGGCTTAGTTATAACCTTTAATATAATTATCACTCCTATTTAATTATTTTTCTTTATTCGCTCATTTATTTATTTAATAATTTGTGTGTGCAAGTGAAGTATGATCCTCGCAGTAAATTTTCCAATTTAAGGAACTGGAAAGAAGAAGCCTGAAAAAAATCAGGGCTTCAATGTGTGGCTTCATAGCTCAGTTGGTAGAGCATCGCACCGGTATCGCGGAGGTCATGGGTTTGAATCCCGTTGAAGCCCTGATTTTTTTCAGGCTTCTTCTTTCCAGTTCCTTAAATTGGAAAATTTACTGCGAGGATCATACTTCACTTGCATCTATAACCGCAGTTCAAATACGAATTATTTCATATATACATCACAATTTGTGTGTGTGTGCATGTGTGTGTGTGAGAGAGCTTATTAATTACACAGTGTCAGGTTAAGTAGCCTGCCTAGAATAGCTCTGTTAACTGTGGACTACAAAGGCCTTTTTTTCTGTATCGTTAAAATAATGTCAATGTTGTTGTTGTTGTTGTTATAAATATAAAACTATGGTATAAAATGACAAATTTCTTAGCTTTCTTATCTCATCCCTGAAACGGCCAAATTCGGCCACTGGTGAGATGAAAACAGGATGAAGGAAATGCAATGCAAGATTTAGTTGTTCCCAGACCTATCCACATACACAAATTCAAAATAGCCGACATGTAAACAAAGATAAGATGCAGAAAATTTCAATTAGTTCAAACCCTTCTGGGAAACTTGGTTCAACAAATGGGGAGTCCAGGAACTCAAGGTTGATAATATAGTGTTTGGCTAGGAAATGATTTTTGGCTTGAGTTTTCACGATTTTGAAAAAAATTATGGGTACCCGTATCACACTCTCAAGTCTTTATTTGATCTGGATTTTATTAATATTTTATTTTACCCTCAGTCTGCATTTCACCCCTGGTCTGCAGTCTGCAGTCTGCAATTTACCCTCAATCTCCAGTCTACCCTCGGTCCAGTCTGCGTTTTACACTGACCGCAGTTTATGCACCAATCATATTTGAGGAAATTGTAACTGTTATGATTAAACATGGCAGTCTGTTTCATTGTTTTTCGCCACCTCACCACTATATCCTGATAAAACAAATGAAGAATCCTAAGCTGTGTATTGATAAAACACTCCGGACATTGGAGAACACTTGAGAAATTTCCATCGTGTTCTCAAATGCCCGTCGTGTTTTATCACGATGTGATACACGGCTTAGGCTTCTTTATTTGTTAATCTTATAATTACCTGCCAAAAACCGTTGCCTCCTGGTTCCTTCCCATCAGTAGACCCCACATTCGTAGTTATTCGTACCCGCTGTCGTACCCGCTCCGAACCCTCCTCCGAACCCACTTGTTTCCCGCCGGTATAGAACCGCTGTCCAAAAGGACTGAGGTATCGTAGCATAGACCAGCCGACAGACAGGACAGACAGCATATCCCGGCATATACCTTTTGGCGACAACCGACGGGAGATTCTGGGTAAGTTACCGTCCAGGTAGAAAAGATTTGCAAAAAGTCACACCTGAAATCAAAGCTACTTCCGAGACCCTGGTTTAGTTATTTCTTTTAAAAGAATATTCATACGGTTGAGTATTTATATCAAGTGCTAGTGAACTCCATTACCCATTTTAACTTTTCACAGAAAATACTTAAAACCAAAAGTTTTATAATCAAGCATAGAAATAATTAAACTTACTTTAAGAAATAGTCGATAGAACAATCATTTGATAAAATTCGAAGAAAAAAAAAACACAGAAGTGACCCCGACGTGACTTGAACACGCAGCCTTCTGATCTGGAGTCAGACGCGCTACCATTGCGCCACGGAGTCCCACATGTACAAACACGGGAAAATTTTATTATTTATCTATTTTTACTATTACCATAACACTTGCTATTTGTACTTGCTTTATGTTATACCGCCGTAGTGATGCAAACTTATTTTCAGGCATAGTAACTTAAAAATAAAAGCAAAACCTCATTTCCGAAAATTAACGAATTCTACATTTTGGACTGAATGAATAAAACCATCCTGAACAGTGACAGGTGGTCGATAACACTGAATTTGAGTTAATTTCACAGTACTGCATGTATGCCATCGTCTCGAACTGATCACTAGAGAATCGAAGAGCGTTTCCAGCTAATGAAAAAAAAAAATTAAACTTAAATATCAGTTGACTTTGAATTTTCATACTCGGCCGCTGTCCGTGAGCCTCACTGAATAAACATGTGATGACTTTGTTTACCTTAGGCGTGTGGCAAGAAATTTAATACGGTTCAACAGTTTTTCAACAGTGCCCCCCAAAAAATCATTATTTTAAATCAGCAGCGCTTATATTTCGGACGTCTAAGGCGGGTTCTTCTTCGAATGAGCGATAAGATCGATGTTATTTTTCCCCTTTGAATTGTTTTTAGGGGAACAGTTTTACGGAGGGGAAAGAGCTCCGTTATTCGACTAACAGTTTGTGCTCAGTTTAAAATGCTTTATTTTAACCTGCTAAAGGAGATTTCAACCTGTCGCAGTGAAAATAATATCATCGCCGTCGAGCCGCAATTTATTCAGGTAACAAGAAGATTTGTTCAGCGCTCATTAAATATGTAACTGCGTTCATGACAAGGGTTGCGTATTTTCGGGTTGTAACCTGTTTTGCGGCGTCTTTAAACCTTTCTACTGGCAAATGTTCAATTCTAAAGAGAAGCGGAAACAAAAAAGGGCGAAGCCTTCTACAAACAGTCATACAACTGCGTTATGGTTACAACCGACATTCAATCCCAGCCTACACGAATCATTTATGCTAAAACTGTACTCCCAGCTGGGGAGAAAGATATTATGCTTTAAATTCTTTCGTCCTAGCGCCGTTTCCTGGAAGCCACCCAAATTAGTAGACCAAAGAGCCTCTTAGCACACACAGAACTTCGTTCTCCATCCGTATTTAACACGTCCTTGGCAAGTGACTTGGCTGGTACGCTTTCAACCACGAGAATTGTCTGCATTGCTTCTAGACAGCCGGGACACTTTTGGTAGCTCTAAAAGGGTTCAAGAAATGGAATAAAATCATTCACAGGCATCGATCCTATTTTTTTATCAAGGAAGGCTTGTTTTTGATAAGCGTGGTAAACAAGACTCGATTTGAGGGGACGACGTTGATTAGCGTCGACGTTCAAACGTTGTTTCGACGCACTGCAGCACGGTTTCACTAAGAAATTTCAACTACATAAGCCAAAATGAGCAGCTACTACCAGCAACCTTCCTTTCAACCAGCCCATTACTATCCGGCCAACGACGCTGGAGCTCATCATCAACGGGATTTTCCTCCACCAAATGCAGATGTGTATACGAATCAACCTTACCAAGCGTACCCTATGGTAGCTCCGCAAACAACGGTTTTTATTTACGAAGATCAGCCGAGCTTTAGCCAGAGAGATGACGGTTTATTGGCCGCCTTATGTGCAGCTTGCCTCTGCTGCTGGCTGCTGCCTCCATTTCCAACCTGGCATTGTTGACTGATGGTATATTCAAGCAAGCAAGGACACATAAAATAAGAGCAAGTATCGGATTTTGACTTATAGAGATCAGAACTGAGAATTCTGTACGAAACTTAGCATGCCGTAGTTAATTTTTCTTTAGACGTTGACAGGGCTTCGCATTGAAGTCACTTCATGTACAATCTCATACATGTGTACGACAACACGGCACTTTCGACCAGTTTCTCGGTTAAATACAGGATAAAGCAGGCATTTTTATATTGACACAGTGACAATTTGCATAGTGATTTATTTGTGAATAGCTCTGATTAAAATTTGTACATCTTTAACAATCGAGAAAATTTTTAACCAAGATAGTGAGAGATTATTTCAAATTGTGCAGTGATTATTTTTTTTCTAACAATAAAATACAGAGAGCTAAATCGTCATCTTTTTTTGACACTGATATTTTTATTACTGGGCAGGGGCCCGTTTCTCGAAGCTCCCGGTAATTACCGGGCCCGTTAAGCTGTTTTGTTTTCCATTCCAGATGGGAGTTTCAAAAGGTTTGAAAATTGTACAGTAAAGTTATCAGCTAAAGAAACAAAATGGACTTTATTAGAGGTCAGAAAACACCCTACTTTTCTTGAGACTTCGATTTCAAAATATGATTTCGGGCCCGTTAAGTTACCGGGTCTTTCGAGAAACGGGCCCCAGGTAACACATACAAAGGTATAAAGGACCCGTTTAAAAAAACCACTTAAATCCAAAGGTGGATATACATTAAAATGCACATATATTAACACAAATAGAGGTAAAGTATTCTTTAAATTGTTCTAAATAATAGTTAACAGGCATGTGATCATTAAAAGTCGCATAAATTATAAATACATGTGTCTGTCCGCTTATACTGACGATAAAATTAGCCAATGAGCGCGCGAGAATTTGTGTTGTTATAGTAAAAAAAAGATGGCTGAAATTCGGGCTATAATCACGGTTTGACTTATGGAGAACTTTCAGGCGCCGCTGGTCTTGAAAAAAAGAGTGCAATTCGCAACCAGCATGAAGAGATTGGCTCTCACGTTTACAGGTAGGTTTGATTTCCTCGAATCAAATTGTCCAATAAAATCCTTCGGAAAGATCTCCAAATGATTCACACTTGTCGTGAAGGAGAGAAATTCTTGTACGATGTTTTTGCTCGGGCAAAATTTCAAGCAGGGGTATTTTTTGACATTTTCTGAGTTTCCAACAGCCAACATATACGTTTAGAATAAAAACATTAACAAAAAAGATATCAACAAAAAATATGAATAAAAAATATTAACAAAAACAACTTGATTTTAATCTAAAACTGGATAATGTTATCAAATTCGAAATGGTGATCAATGGGCCCTTTGCAGCTAAGCCATCACGTGATTTACTTTTCAGAAAATTGTGGGCTATAACTTAAAAAATGCCAGAAATGGAAAAAGCATGTCGAGAAATCATCATGGCCAAGTTTGAGGCCCGTTGCATTAAAGAATGAGATTTTATGACCGTTTGAATTTTTAAAAAAACTAAGAAGATTTGTATGGAAAATGTCGCTGGAGAGCAAGGCCTTCCTCTCCTCAATCCAGCAACATTTTCCATACAAATCTTCTTAGTTTTTTTTGAAATTCAAACCGTCGTAAAATCTGATTCTTTAATTCCAAGGGCCTCAAACTTGGCCAGTTTGGTATTTTC
>CM042754.1:14750425-14767062 GCA_022496165.2 Catalaphyllia jardinei
TCCAAAATTACAAATTAGCAATCCTAGTGAAGCTTTCGTGTCATAAGATTTAAGATCCGACCAAAACTTAACGTTTTACGGCGTTTAAGCTCGACAGGGTCCCTCATTTTGTTACAGAGGACATTTGAATTTCCAAGTTTATGCGTTGCGTGACATGTCGGCCCGCGAATTAGAAAGATTTCCTGTAGGTCAAAAAAGCAGTTATCGCCTACGTTTTTGCTAACTGAACAGTTCTTGCACTAGAAGAAGTATTATTTTTAATGTATCAGAACACTAGAGTAATAATTTTTCGTATGAATGGCAAAACTCAAAACTCGATGTTCTGTTGCTTCACGGCCGCCATGTTGGTGCCCCTCAGAAGGGCACCAACATGGCGTCTTCATACAAAGCTCTATAAATTTAGGTGAAACTTTTTTCCGAATAACGGGGGAATGAAAAACCGCAAAAGACCTAAATCTTGACGAAGTCGTTTGTCTATCAATCATCTATCATTCACCTGATTCTTGACTCTATTTATTGAATGACAAGGATTTTTATTTCCGATGCAAACCACCAATAGGTACTTTAGGTAATTAAAAATTTACATAAGCGTTTTCTGGACGTTTTTTTATTTTAACAGCGACCTTTTCAAGCATTTCTTTTATTTCCTTGGAAAATAAGTATTAAAACAGATTTCTATGGCATTGAAAAATTGGTTTTTCCTCGACAGACGATTTTTCACTGAAGTCAATAATTTCTCATGCAAGTGGGTCTCGTTGAATTTATTGATTTTTTCAGTTTTTATGTGTTTATGTCTCTTTCGAGTAATGGATCCTACTAACCTCAGGTTGTTAAATATTCTCTTCTTTTCAGATAATTTTCGTTCAAAGCGTAGAAATATTGGCGCACTT
This sequence comes from Catalaphyllia jardinei, assembly GCA_022496165.2. Lineage (NCBI taxonomy): Eukaryota > Metazoa > Cnidaria > Anthozoa > Scleractinia > Caryophylliidae > Catalaphyllia > Catalaphyllia jardinei. Next base: position 14,751,316 of record CM042754.1, read on the forward strand.
TTTTGAGTGCCCTTAATAACTAAGAATGTTTCAGTCTTTCTTCTTTCAACCAATAACCATATAACGACCAAACCACTGGTGAAAATGAACAGGGATACATTTCAACACCACATATCGCATATTGTTGTTCGGCACAACATGTTGCGCGCGTTTGGCCACCCTGTTGCGACATGTTGAGTGTTGTTGGCTCGCGTTTGAAAATGGTCAACACTTAACAAAAGGATTTCCAAACGCGCGCAACCTGTTGCACTCAACAATTAATAGATACCTGCCTAATTCTCTTAGCCATTATGGTTATTATTGGCAGCTAAAAACTTATTTACAAGTTTTAAAACTAATGTCTTACTTTGATCTTTTATTTCTCTGTTATATAAATAAAATGTTGTTGTTGTTGAATTCATATTGCGATATGTTTCGTTGAAATGTTCCAGGGAATATTCAGATTTAGTTATCAAGGGGAACTTGCTCGTGAAGCATCTACACAATGTAATAGTAGGATATTTTAAGGTTATAGCTGCGGTGGTGACTTTTGGCATATATTAACCAATATTCCCCATTTGGGGCAAAAATCTTATCGTTGTCCGCAGACATCATCTGTTCCGAGGGGCGAACAGTTTTCCGAGAGCGTTGCAGAGCGTTGAACCCAGGGCCGGGTTGTTCAAAGCCCGATAAAGCTAACCAAGGGTTAGTGATAATTTTGATTTCAGTTTTGTAACATTTTGGTGTGGTGTTCTGTTTATATTGTTTGCCCTTCTGTTTTGAGCTGTGGTAATCTCAAACTACACCAAACGTTAGAGGTTAAAAACACTTTTAAACAAGAAAACGCAACGCTTCAGTTAACGTTTAACCCTGGGTTAACGTTAACCGGCTTTCGAACAACCCGGCCCAGGCGCATGACGAGTTTAGATCAATCGTGCGCGATCGAAAATATTTGATGGATTATAAGTTTGAATACGGGAGCATTTAATCATGAAGTTGGTGATAGCAGAGTGGATCCGCAGACTGCTTCGCTAACTTTTCCGCGCTGGCTCTTTGCGTCCGCATCTCATAAATTATATACCATGAACCCCGCTATTTCAAAGCCCCAAGGAAAAAGGAAAAAAGTTCGAAATAGCGGTGTTTCGAAATAGCCTGGGAAGTGTAAAGTTCGTAACAATGGAGTACAGTATGAAGAAAGACACTGATCAAATAAAAATACAAAAATGATATGTCGGATAAATCAGCAGATGCTGTTGCATTAAAAAATCTTTGAATGTTCTGTTGTTTTTGGTTTTTTCTAATACTTTTGTCGATCGTGAATGAGAACTGGGGTGTTTGCCCTCGAATCTCGGCTCCCTCGACAGCAAACAAACTGTAGCGTGGGAGAGTCCGATTGCTTGACGGATCTCATTCTTTGTTGGTCGCTTGGGAGTTTCTTCTTGCACTCTGCTTTTGACAAATCGAAATAACGGGGTTGATTTAAGATGTAGGGAAAGAACGATGAGTTCGGAATAACAGGGAATTCGAAGTAACCAAGTTCTAAATAGCTGATAGTGAATGACTGAAAAGGGTAAATCCAAGGGAATTCGATCTTCGTTCGAAAAATCGGGGTTCGACTGTATTCATATGCTTATTGACGATGAAAATTAACCAATGAGCACGCGAGAATTTCTGTAGTTCTTGTAAATTAACAATAGACCACAAGTTTCTATGGTTTAAAGGCTGATAAACCACGCAAGATGTTGGTAAAACAAGAGAATAGAAGAATTCGTAAATCACGAGCCGTTCGTGATTTACGAATTCTTCAAATATTTTTCTAACATCCCAATTTGTTTATCAGCCTTTAAACCATAGAAACCTGTGGTGTTTTGCTTTTATATAATAGTTCAGAAGACGCGCGATTATTCCATGAGTTTACTAGCACGCACAATAAACCATGGTTGATCGACCAATCAGAGCACGCGCATTGATTTGGTTATTATGTAAAAGCAAATAAACCCGTTCAGGGTTGTATGCTTCTGGTTTTAATCAATATAAACAAGATTCTACTTTATATTTTCCCCACTTCGCTTTATTTTGGTCAACCGCAAAGAAATAGAAGGTTAAAATTCGAGTAGGACTAATCTTTTCGTCGTCGCGTATGACCTGGAGGGAAAATATGCCAACTGCGTGCCAACTGCGCATGCTATAACGTTAGCTTAAAATTAAGGATTGACAGTTTGGCAGGAACGTGTGAAGTGAAATGTTTGCTGTTGTTGTAATCAGTTATACAGTTGTAAGAAGTTGTAAGGAGTAGTCATATAATAAAGTGATTCAATGGCAGGCCAAGTTCGATTCTTTTTAAGTTGAACCAACTTGTACGGGAATTAGCCGTTACCCCAACATTCGTTCGTCACACTTAATTACTTGAATTCATTCTGCTCTTCATCAGTTCAACGACTCTACTTTAACCAAATCCTTCGCTGTGATTGGCTACCCAAATAATCTATCTTGCCCTCTCAGGACTACCCACTGTGTCTAGCAAGAATAATATCCCCGAAATTTTTTTTGACCAAGTTTGCTTGGTCAAAATGACTGGATATTGGCCTCGTTTTATTTATTTATTTTATTTTATTTATTTATTTTATTTATTTATTTATTATTATTTTTTTTTTTGGGGGGGGGGGGTGAATTTATGAACCTCTGCTCTCTCTCGGTCCATAAACACGAAAAAAAGAACTTGGCCAATATTTAGTCATCTTGACCACAGGAGCTTGATCAATACTACCGCTTCATTCGTGTGCACTTCGAAAGTGTTGATTAATTTTTTATACTTCATGTTACTAATTTTAATGCACTGTTTTACAAACAGCTGCTACCGTTTACTCTAAGTAAACAAGTATTTTAGTGCACGGCAGTTTTTCCCCTTGCCCTTTATCAGGATCTTTTCTACTAGTCCGCAGATACATCTATCTATAAATTATTTTTAAAAAATATGCTAACCGGCGGAGAAATTGCAGAAACGTACTGTGTTTGCTTCAGTTTTCAAGCCTTGCATTTTCCTGTTTATAGACTACAGTCAATAGTGTTTCTCAAATACTTTAGGCGAAACAAGCAGACATTGTGATTTGTTAGGCCAATCTCGCCAATAAAACCCGCATGTAAGAACCTAGTGGGTTAAAAACTTGCTGGCAGAAATTTGCCATCAAAATACCCAAAAATGTGAGAACCTGTTTAGCCAAGCGAGATAAAGCAGGTTCTTACATGTGGATTACAGCTAACTTATGACAAACATTTGAGCATATTTTTAAAACACGTAGTTTCTTACACGGGGATTTTTTTAGGTTCGAGTTCGGTAGGCTCGATTTCCGCACCTTTCTCGAGTCCGGTCTAAAATCGTTGAAACATTTTATAATTATTCTATCAAATGACAACAGTTATTGTTTCGGGCTTCAATTTGGATGATGGCAGTAGTAATCATTAACTTAGAAAATTACTAATATTCGACCATATTCAGTAGCGACGTTTTGGTAGTAATAAAGTAAAAATGCTCACCGCCTCCTTCGACGCTTGACAGATAAATTGTAAACGACATGATTATTAAAGAGAATGGAGCACAGATTATAAGCATGTTAAGGAGATGAAACTGTTCTCTGCTCTTCTTTTCATAAACCAGCTGCGCCCCTCCGCACAGCAAAACTAGGAAATATCCTCCAGGGCTAATTAAGTGGTATACAGTTGGTAGCCATGACAACATTAATATACAGGTAGACTTACGCAGTAAACCTTCTTAAGCCAAGAGATCTTCCACACAAGATTTTCCACGTAAAGTTATTGCTTTATTTCCTATCATCTTAAACGTTGCAAAGAATGTAGCATTGCTGGGTTATATAGAAAATTTGGTTTGTACTTAATTAGCAAGCATTTTATACTAATACCAGTTAAACACTCAAGGGATTAAGGGGGGATTCTACCCCATTAGGAGTGAAATTTAAAGTAGTTTTAAAAGGGAATTGTTGAGATTAAAATGGGTTGGGAACACTTCCAGACAGTTGACCCCCTCAAAAAAAGCCCCAGGTTGGTAGGAGACTGCTTGGTGTCCATCTATTAATTCTTCCCTTTAAATTTCAATTTTCCAAATCCATCAAATCTTCCACATTTCATATTTCCTCAATTTAACCTATCCTTTAAGAAAAAATATCTCTTTCACAAAATGCCCCAAAATCACCCAAAAATTTACACAAAACCGCAAAACATTGGCGAATGTTCTAAGTGGAGAGATTTGGTGTTGCTTGAAGCGTGAACGAGATATTGGCACAAAGGCCACGTTGAGCGACATCAAAACAGCCTTCAGATAAAATCCCGCCCGGCTTAAAACTTAGGATAAAGGAAAAACCTCTCCTGAATACAATTTTATGCGTCAGCCATTGTCTTTTAACTATGCCATAATGTCAAGTCCTAAACAAAATGTAACTACTCTCCATGCCCACAAAATCCAAGAGTCAACTTCTTTCCGAGAGTATTCGTTCCCCTTGACCAGCAGTGGGAAACAAGCGACCCTGAAATGATCCGAAAATATCGGACTTCCGGTTGAATTGCGCATGCCTAGCTGACAAACACATGCATTGGCTCAATCAATCGAGACGCAGGCCCCAGTTGTTCGAAGCCTGGGTAACTCTATCCACTGGATCGCTATCCAGTGGATAAGTGTTAACAAAACAAACCACGCTATCCGCTGGATAGTGATTTATCCGGTCGATACCGTTATCCGCCTGTCGAACAACCCGGGCCTGGTATTTAACTTCGGTTTTTTCCATTGTTATCAAAAACAATCAAAAATCGATCCTGTAACGGCTCTCGAGAGAGTCGCTTTTCACCAAGCTCGCCAGGAGCATATCACATGCTGCTGAGCTGGCCCAGTAAGGAACAAAGACTTGAAGAACGAGAATGTCAACGAGTATGTTACCTCAGCAACCTTGGCTAAACCTCATTTCCCTTTTTTCTATTTTTCTTATTGTAATTTATTTATTAATAGAAACGCTTGTAGTAAGATCTTGATAGACTGGCCCGCTTAGACTACCACTAGCAATCCGCAGCCTGTCTAACTGAAAAAATGTTAATTTAGCAACCAAATAAAGAATGATTGTTTGATTAATTTTGTTGTTGTTGTCGTTGTTGTGGCAAATAAAATGATGACGATGACGATGATGATATAATTACGATGTTCAACGTCATGCACATTCGGTTCCATTTTTATCTCAGTCCTACACTGATCAGGCGGTTGCTTAGTAACCGATGACCGTTGACATTGAAGGCCACTCCTGCTAATCTGCCATGGGTAGATGCTGACCGGAAGTAGGGAGAGATGTAGTCCCCACACCAGCTGCCGCATTGTTTGTAACAGTTTAGATATTTTCCGGATATGAAAAAGCCGGAGTAGAAGGGTGTATCGCAGATCAGTAGCTGATATTCATAGCTTGTGTCTGCTATGCTTCCTCCAACCCAAAGTTCTGTCAATCGTGTTCCATAATTGTCCAGGGCCTCAAGAGTCGAGTTGAGCTGCTTTGAAAAGAAGGCTTTTCTGCTGTTGTTTCGTCCACAAACAGAATCTCTCGAAACTGCAAGCAAACTAAGAAATCTTGCTGAGAATTCGGTAAAAACGACAACACACACAGATGAAAATACAGAGATGATAAAATATTACACTGATCTGGAAAGCGGTCACTCTATGAGGGTCTCAACCGCCAACCGACAAATGGTCAGAAAATTAACCGTCAATTAACCGTCAAAAACGCAGTAGTTTTACCGTCATCGTCTAATGAGCAAACCAATATTAGCCACCAAATGTCTCAGATATCCTTCAGTAGGAACTAAACGATTGACTTAAATGGGGTCAAGTTATGCTGTTTGTATAAATGATCGTTTTAATAAACCACAAAAATTCATTTACGCGCAAGTCTTTTAACTTCTAGTCTCGGAAGCAGGCAATTATTACATCCAGCGGCAACAAGGCCAGGTAATTACGCTAATCAGACATAATTTGAAGACCAAAGACCTAATTTCTAATGCACAAATTATAGAACTGATTGGATTTTTTAAATATTGGAAAAATTGTATTTTTTTATGGAAAACTGCCAAAATTTGCGCTTAAGTTTCGTTGTTATAAGCGTCATTCCAAAAGATCACCAGTCAACCGTCAAACGACCTAAAATTTAGCAGTCAACCCTCCAAGGGACACCCATCACTAAAACCCTCCTTTGTTAACACTGAATCATCAACAATTATAGTTGAAAACTCATCAACAGCTTTGCCGCGCGCGCTGCATGCAGGGTCTCGCGTTCAAAATCCCCCCAGCTATGCACAGAGATTTATGTCTTAATCATGATATTTTTTCAAACCTGATTTATGCATACTATACAGATGTCTTTAGGTTTGTCTTCATTTTTGAATTTGCGCTTTTGTTTATGGCTTTTTGCGGCTACTTTAACTTACAGTTACCTTAAGACTGTTACAGTCAGTTCTGTAGCCATTTGTTCCATGAGGCAGATTCTCGTCATAAGTCACTTCTGTTTTGGGATTCACAAGGTTATCGGTTGAGTAACACATTGTCCATCCACCGCCGAATGACGTCATATCACAATAGGCAGACAACATGTTGAGCCCGCCATCCGGCTGCGCCTGGTACATTCCATCTTGAGCATGCGGAAATCTTGTCTTAATGTCTTGACAGCTCTTTCCTTAAATAAAGAAGAGATAGTATGAGTACTGATAGCAAAAACTGCTGCTCGAGATGGGTTAACAGATGTACTCAGCTCACCCTTCTCCAACCTTGTCAGCAGTTTATTAAACTTTCGTCAAGTTCAATTTATTTTTCTTATAACCGACTGAGGTAGAAGACCTAAACTGACCTACCCGTTTCACAGTTCATCCCGGTGAATCCCTCGGGACATAAGCACTGAAAAGTTTCTGGCGTCAAGGAAAAGCAGGTAGCATTGTTTGGACATGCCGAGCAACCATTCTGCAAATTATCATCATCATCATCATCATTTCATTTAAACAATTTAAAATAGAACCCGCGTGTAGCAAAGAAAATGAATAAGGCATATATTCATTATTAGTAAAACTATACTAGCGCTCTATCATAAATATCATATATAGAGGATACTACACAGTGGCGAGAAGATATGAATTTTATGTTCGAGTGAGATATTCACAAAGGTGACATATGGAAAATACGCCACTCGGGTCCCGGATGAAGTGGCGTATGGAATCTATGAGTGGTTTAGTTCCCAGTAAAACACTCTCCTCCATATAATAAAAATAAATATCAGTCGACCAGCTGATTACTTCATAACTTGCTACACCGTGCTAACGAGACCCAACAAGGTCAAAACAGCTGTCCACGGCAATTCTTGGCTTTCAGTTTGAGCCCTGTCGTGTCGTTGTCCCGTTAAGCTTTCTACGTAGTATCAGCCTTGCATCTTTGTTTGCCATTTCTTTCTATTTTTGGCTGATCAGATCTTTTACAGATCCTACGTATACAGGCAGCATCTTTGCATCATTATGTTAAACTATCATAATTGCTGTTCTCTGATTGGCTACGCTACTCATTATCCATCCTGTTGTAAATGATGAGTAGTGTAGCGGTGTGCGCTTGTAAACAGACTAGCGGCGGATTCTGGGCGCTTTAGAAGCATCCGCTGAGAGTGTTAAGCAAAAGCAAGAGACTATGTAAAAGTTTTCAACGACTGGTAGATAGTGAAAACAAATTAGATTATTCGCTCCCGTTTTCTATGTGTGTTAGTTAACTACTTTCCTTATTTAGTATTAGTCCTTGTGTCTAAACTTAACTGTAATTTAGATAACCGTTACTTCTGAAGATGCATGTTGGAGCATACGAAACGTCAAGTTGTCTCGTTATGTTTATAACCGCAGTTTGTTTGTTATTAACAACCAATCTCAACCCAAATATGACATGTACCAGGCCGGAGTCTAACCCGGACCACAATGCAATGATGTGAGGCGTGTGCTCTCGCCACTGCACCACCCCTGCTCTAAGATTGGTTTTCACTTGCGCATGAGCATAAACATATGCAAACATACGCAGAAGCAGTAAGATGCTGATAATTAGCGCTTATTTAGGGAAATTTCCAACAAAAGGCGCTAATTATCAACATCGTGCTGTGCCTGCGTGTGTCGGCTTATGCTTATGCTTATGCAACCAAATCGATTACAAGGCTGGTACTACGGCAGAAGGGAAAAATTTATTGGCCGATATTTCAACTAGTAGAGCTAGTCTTCTTTAGTGGATAATGATAAGTGACAGGCCTGCACGGACTCCCTGCGTGATTTAAATGAATGAAGCCTTCACAGCTTAGCTTTAACGAGCATGTCTGTAAAAGATTTACCTATTCTGTACGATAGGATAGGCGGATATTTGAAGATAGTGTTCAGCAAAGGCTGATTCTGTATTAAGTCCCAGTTTAGCATGAGTATATTTTTAAGGTTACATACCGATGGGTGGTATGTTGTTACAAATGGCAAGATTTGTTTTCGTGCTTTAGCTTTTTGTTGGAGTGCCGACTGTCTTCCGGCGAAGCTGACTTCTGATAACGTTGTTTGTATCATTTTGTAAGGATAGCCGCGCGCAATGAGGCGCGATTTAAAATTTGTGATACTTTCATTAAAGGCTGTTTCAGAAGAGTTTGTTCTAAGAAGTCTAAGGGCTTCACCTTTAATAAAACCTTTTTTCACGCCTGGTGGGTGGCTCGACGTGAAAAATGTGTACTGAAAGGTTTCAGTCGGCTTGTAATGTGTTCGGATGTCAAGGATTGATTCATTTCTGAATCTTTCCACTTTGGATGTGATTGTATTGAGTTTAAATGACGAACGTTGTCCTTGAATAAAACGAATGCTGAACTTAGAAAACGACTGTCAAGGTTAAATAAAACGAATGTTGAAGTTGAAAAACGAATGTCAATGTTGAATAAAAGGGGTATTGAATTTGAACAATGAAGGCCGTATGTAAAAACGACTAATAAATTGAATTTTGGTAGGAAAAACGCGCCATAGCTCTCAGCCAGTCACAATGAAGCTATTATCATTCATCACGGCCATAAAAATTGAACCAACTAACATAAGATGAGGGAGCGTCCACACAACCTCGTTCCCACCCCGCCCCGCCCCACCCCCAAGCCAGGGAAAAGGCCCTGGGAACGAGGTCGAGCGTCCACACTACGCTGAAGAAATTTGAATATGGAAGTTTCACTCTGAAAACACCTCAAATGTTTTCTGTCCACACTACACCGGTGGAATTTTAAAACGCAACAATCACCGACCATTTCGAATTTGTATTTCAAACCTCTGTCAGGGAAATCACCTGGTTATCGTGAGGTCATTGCTTGGGAAAAGCTCCGTCTTCAAAATGTCTTTCCGTTCACACGAAAATGCAAAGTTGGTGTTTTCAAGAGAAACTCTTATCTCGCATGAAAAGAATCTAGGTGCATTCTCATGATCTACTGATTCGAGTCTGAAGATTCAAATCTTATAAAATTGTAGTTATTCCGAGCAATGAACAGAGTTGTGTTTCCAGATGCATGCCGAGAAATTGAGCTACTTGCACCCCGTCACTGGCAAAGCCTTGGTCGGTCACGTGACTGGAGCGGTCCTGGTAAACGACGGAGACCAATGCGAGATAACATGTTACCAGGGAGTGGAGTGCCTTTCTTACAACTTGGGACCTTGTCAGGTTAATGAGCGCTCGTGTGAGCTCAGCAACTTGGATCACATCCGACATCCCAAAGATTTTGTTCCCATGCGGGTTACGTAGTTTTACGCTTCTGCGGAACACACTTTGTCAACGCAGCCGTGTTTAGTTTTAGCTCCAATAAAGGTAGTTTGATCCTTTGTTCATATTCTAAACGGATGTGAGAGCTCCCTGTGGGATGTAGCGCCGGGGAAATAGCGTCCGAAATTCCCGAAATCGTTTATGCTTTTGGCCCAAACTCAACGTCTTTATGGCTGTTGGAATTTTGCTTAAGTGTATTCGCCGTAAGTTGCTCCAGTTTCAGTGAAGGCAGTGCCGAATTTAGGTATGTCCCGCTTTATATCGCTGACCAAGTTGAGTTCCGCTGCTCCTTTTACAAGAACTTCACATTACTCCAATCTAAATTTCACATATGAAGAAGATTAACAGCTTTTCCATAACACAGAAAAAGAAACTAGTTGGATATGTTTGGATATAGCAGCGTTGAGACCCAATAAGTGACAATAGGTTTATGTCTGTAGATGCTGCTTAGTTTTGTTTGTGTCACGGTAAAAATCTAATAAATTGTCTCTTGTCGATGAATAAGAGCGCTCGCTGATGCGTGTTTTACACAGCTAGTAAAACATGACAAATCGAATGAGTCAAAACTCCTTGTCTATTATATTTTCGCAGTGTAAAGTTTCACTACAAGGGCGTAGCCAGGGGAGTCCTGGGGTGCCCGTGGCCCTCCCCCCCTTAGTAAGCCTTTCCCCCCCCCCTTAGTAAGCCTTTTTGTAAGTAAATAACCTACAATATTCAGGTGACAATCTGGTGAGTACCCTCTGTATGACTCAGTGTGACCTCCCCTTTGGAAAATCCTGGCTACGCCCATGCACTATGTGAAAGAAACACAAATGATGTTAGTAGCCTTTTGGCGAACGTTGGTAAAAATTGTTGTAGCATCTCAGCACAAAAGAATGAAACAAATCTTTGTCACGATTTGTTGACAATCTGAAAATACCGACTCGAATTTGAAAGTGCACGCCCTGCACTATGCAAATGAGCTACTCGTACGCGTCAGACTTGCCTTTACAAAAACTTTTGCAAACTACCCAAACGAGCAGAAACAACAAGAAACTATCAAAAACAGGTTTTGTTTATGATAAGGCATTGTTTGGCAAACTCACAAATTAACTCAATACCGGAGTAAACAGTTTTCTTACAGAACTTTTCTCTACAGAACAAACACAAAAGTTTTCGCGTATAAAACTAGCCGGCGAGCGAATTTTATTCACTCACAGCGCGAAATTAAAAAAAAAATTATCGACCCTGAAAAACACACCTTCTCCAATCAGAGCATAAAAGTACATAGGAGAGCCCTGGTTCTTCTTCTTTGCCTTATTCCCTGCCACCGCTGTGAAAAATCGGCAAGAGAATCTCACCATTTCTTCACGCAACGTGGCAAATCCACGCGAGAGCCCAAGACACGTGCGTGGATCAGCGCGGATATATGACGTCAGGATAGCGCAATTTGTTCTAAAAATAGAAAAATTGTCCCATATCATGAGTCTGCGCGGATCCCAAGACTTACGGTCTCCGTCCCTGATTATGGCTCCTAATGTGATTCAACACTATTCCTTACAGTGGCGGTTCTAGGGGACGGGCCTCGGAGGGGCTCAAGGTCTGCGGATCATCCGCCACTGCCCCAGTTAGAGTTCTCTGATATTCATACTCATACTTACGCTGATCCCTCTGGTATTTGCGTAACCTCGTTCCCTGCAGGGCCTTTTCCCGCCTCCAAGCCAGGGAAAAGGTCCTTGGAAACGAGGTCGGTATTTGCTACAGTTTATGTTCAGGATTTATACCGCTATTGTTAGGAACGATTTAGTCCCCTTACAATCAAAGAACAACCTTTCTTTCTTCCGAAGTTTGGCAAAAGCAAAATTCCCTCTGATATTTAAAAAAAAACCGCTACGAAAACATGTCCAGTCCAAGTTAAACATAACATGATATAACATGGACTTAATTTAAAGTCGAATTTAAGAATATCCTAAAAAACTAATATCTTCGAGAACTAAAAAGAGAAAATCTTTTATATACACAAAATCTAAATACCTACATCAAATAAATCTAATTACATGCATAAATAAAAATACACCGTTAGTTCTAAAAAGAGATCAAAGCAAGGTCTTCTATCTCAGCCCTAACAAGAGCCCATCGATAGGCTCTTGGCCCAAAATAAACGCAGTAACTATATAATCGGAATCTTTACGTCAGATAAAGGAATCCACGGTAAGCAAAAAAAGCCCCTGCTATTTATGCAGTCTTTGCGCCAAGATTATCTCCAAAACTCGACAGCGAGAGATAAATATTTTTACCCTTCAGTTTTTACCGAAATTAATCCAGTCCGTGCTCAAGGTAGTGCTTTCAGTTGAACTAAGACAGAACTTTGCTCTTTACTAATGAAAATCATCGATCATGATAGTGTTTTGTTATTTCTCATCGTATGTTAAAATTCGATATCTCAGCGTGTCGGAGCATTCAATATCGACAAGTTCCGACCACATGTACAACTTAAAAGTAGGAGAGCTTTTCTCTTGTGCCATTCCGCTGAAATGAAGTCTGAAATACTGCATATGTGTATTCCACGCGCTACGTCATGTCATGCACACATGCTACTAAATTTAGAAAATGACGTGCAGCATGCAAATGTATCTCGACGTTGCTTTGCGCTGAAGGAAGCACTTGATACCTTTCGTCCCCTACATAGAATTTAACGTGGTCATATCAATTCTCTGTACTTCTCGCTAGCTAGTCTAAAAGCCAGGTAGGTAACAAGTTTATTGATAATATAACAAGTGAAATTAGATGGTTTGGCGCTAAACTAGTTAAACTACCGAAGACTGTACAAAGATTCTATCGCGTAGCCATGTTAGCTTGCGTTAGAACTAGTGTTCGTTATTTAACGGGTTGCGTTGTTTTTCCATCGGTACTGTTGCAAGGTCTTGCATTTTAGTACCATCGGGTCGTTAATGCTGTACTTTTACAGTTTTCAGTGATGCTTAAGGACCGTACGGATAGCATCATTAGGATAATTCGCTGTTTATTGCTTTGTGAGGAACACTTCCCACTTTCGAATGAAATTAAATATTCTTATATTTCTAAACTTGTCACAGCTAGCTACGTAGCTTGCACTGAAAGGAAGTACAAGACAAAACGAGAAAAATACTTCAACAACGAGAAGTTCAACGGGCATAAATATTAACCACAATGAGTTACCAACCTGCTCCACCGCCGTATAATCCTAGCGCGCCTCCACCGCAAGGCGGCGGGGTTGGCTTCGAGCAGTATCAGCAAGGGACCCCGTATCCCGCTCCACCACCGTATTCAAATCCCTACCCAGCACCCTACCCGCAGCATGGTCATCAACATCAAGGACATTATCCCCCATACGGCCAGCCCCACATGATCTACACGGAACAACCCAAGACCGTTTATGTCTACGACGACCGCAGACGAAGGCGCGACAACAGTGATGCAGCAGATTGCTTCCTTTGGGGACTTTGCGCTGCGTGTTTATGTTGCTGTTTGCTTGACAGTTAAAGTAATCGACTTGAAATTTTCTCATTTAAAGAGACTAGTTATAGCAGAGTGTATGCAAGTATTATGCACGTTTTTAGCGTTTTGTTCCGTCAGCTCTGTGTTGAAAGCTTGTGGCCTACGAGCAGATAATCTAATTAAACTTGCCAGTTGGCAGTTTTGTTTTCGACATATGGATAAAAAGTAACAATAATTATTAGCAGGTCAGCTGCCATATATGGCAGCTTGATGATGCATGTTGAGTAGTTATGATAAATTATAAAAAAAGAGCAGTACAATCGCATTGTCACAGAGTTTTTAAATTCAGTAAATTTTTTGGTAATATTGTTTGGGGAAGGCAAGAAGTATATTTTGGTTTTTCATATTGCTTTTTATATCAGGGGTGGATATAGTTTTTGATGTTGTTTTGCATGTTAATCATCCGTCTCACCCTACTTCAGAGGGTCAGCCATAAAGCTAAACTTTCTGGCTCATGTTTAGGAAAATATACATATATGAAAGACAAGTTGGGAGAACAGTAGCTATGAGTCTGCAGTGTATGTGCCTTGTTTACTAGCTAGTTCACGTCTTCGCAGCTTGTGCTGTTTGTGCATGCCCCTCCCCCCAGATACCAGTATGTTCAGATACAGGTTATTACCAGTAGTCATATAATAATTATATTATTGATAATTAAATGTTCACTTCGTTGCATTTCTTTCCATTAATCTTGGCACATGAAGTTATTTCACGCCTAAAACATCTTCCTGAAATAGGGTATGGTTTTTGTACTCTAGCCCTTATATGGGCATGTTCTTAAACCTAGAAGCCGCTTTTTCAACATTATCAAAAAGAAAATCAAATAAACCCTTCACAAATTATGTTTATGGTAATTTAACATTGGTCTGAACTAGGGATCCAATTAAAACGCAGATCCCCCCCCCCCCTTTCCAGGGTTATGGCTGAGTATGCTTCTATATGCCCTTGTTGTTACAGGTGAACTTGACTGAGGTCGATACAATTCACACAAAGTAACAAGTTTGTTATGGATGTGAGGCTACAGTTGAATCAAAACTTAAATGACAGCCTCTCTTTAGAATAAGTCCACCAGGGATTCAGTTCTGTTCTGTTCTTAGGCTCCTTTTGCTCATTATTATTATTAGGTTAGGGATGGCCCATCTTTATCACCATCCACATCCTTTTCAGGAATGTCTGGATCAGCCACTATGCTGTAGAACCAATAATTGAAGCCTTTGGATGCAGCCATCTGCTGTGTGTTACTATTTTGTTAGAGCTTTGTTTGTATGTTTGATGTTAAAATCTTAAAATCTTAATGTTATTCTGGTTTATGATCATCATTTTGATGACTAACTGAGGAATGTGATGTGAAAGGCCTAAATATTTAGAAATTAATAATAAAGTTAATAGAGTGAGTAATTTATTCAGAAGAAAGGTTTTATAGGTGGAAATCAAAAACATCTGTCATAGTTTCAATTTTCTGGTCAGTTATCTTTTCATTTAAATATAAGCTATACTACGTAATTTTAATAACCTAGATTCCAGAAATCTGTTATTAAAATATTTGAGGATTAGAATTAGTTGTATTTTTTTTAAAAAGGAAATTAGGTTATCACTAATGGACCCTAATGTGCCAGTCATCTCCCACCCACAGCCCCAGATAAAGGACACCTGCTGTCTCTCACCCAGGAGTATTAGGCTGAGGGTGGGTGATGAATTGCTTCTCAGGTTCAATAATATAGATGAAAAAATTACTCAATTCTGATTGGTTGAGAGCAATGCAATTCAAGTGTAACATCAGTGCGAAGAGTGTAAAAAAAAGTGCAAATTACACATAATTCTGGATTACGATTGGAAATTTTCTAAACCAATGATATCGTATAAAATGATGACCAAATTGTTTGTGTGTAAACCGTTAAAAAAAGTTTCCTTGCATGACAAAAAATGGTTTCAAGAAAGATTCTCCGACACAAAGTTTTTCATGTTTACATTATTAATAAGTAATCATACGGTTTTCTCGTTCAATTTGAAATTTTGCTCTTGTGAGTTTTTCAAAACGCTGAAATTGCACTTGCCATTTTGAAAAACTCCTAAGTGAAAGTTAATTCCAAATTGAACTCAAAACAGTATGATTACCTATACAAATCACACGGAACAAAGTATGAATATTAACCTCTTACTGAACACAAGGGCTACCTATCTGTGCTGGGGAATATTGGTTCAAGGGCATGCCAGTGCAGACCGAGCACAGCATGTTCCGTTAAAAAAAGACCAAGAGCCAACATTCTCCAATGGGGTTTGAGCAAGCTAGGTCAGAAGTTTATTATTGGCCATTCCGAAATTGAGCAGGGGACTGGGGCGAGTTTCAAATTTTAACCAATTGATAAACTGACACCACCACATGAAAGATCATGTTGAGATTGGTCATTTGACCAAGTATGATGCTTTTA
>CM042754.1:14780890-14795169 GCA_022496165.2 Catalaphyllia jardinei
TTAGCCTGTGTTGTGGCTGTCATACTGTAGCTAGAGAAGAAAACAACACAATCACTTGAGAACAGTGCTGAGATAGCAGCAAAAGCTTGTGATCACTAAAAACATTGATTCATCTTCAGTATCTTGTTTCTTATTACATTTATCCTTGCACATCCATTCATTCTGAGACAAATAGCCAACAAATTGAAAGAAAACCAACAACTTGGCTAAACTGTATAAAAAATTCAAAAACCCCTGCTTGCAGGTATGTGGAAGTAAAAATAACAGTTTCTGATGCAAAAAGCAACTACAACAATAATTACCGCAGCCTCACTTGGATAGGATTCCAGTCAATTATTTTTGTTAATTCAAATCTATGTCCTCCTGTTTAGCATATCTTACCTCATTAATTGTGACAAATGCTAATCTGCAGAAATTGGTGATATTCCCATGGACTTAACAGGAACGTTTTGTTTTGGGGCATGGGAAGAGGAGAACAACTTTCTAACTGGAATTTTGGGCAGATGCCGCAGTGACATACCATGCCAAAAACGTATGACATGGGGGGTTTGTGAGGTGGCAACCTCGAGCACTTTGTAGACTGACACAACCTATGCTGAGTCCAGTGGTTCACACCCTTAGAGTGTGTTTAGTGTGTTCGGGTGCTGACTGGCGTTTTGAGCAGATGCTGCAGTGACATATCATACCAAAAAAGTATGACATCCGGGGTTTGTGAAGTGGTGACCTCGAACACTTGTAGGCTGATACAACCTATGCTGGGCCCAGTGGTTCATACCCTTGGAGTGTGTTTGGTCAAATCCTGTTGATAAATATCCAGATCTGCCCTATTTGATATAATAATTTATTATGTAGATTATGGCGAGGTAGTAAATCCAAGCTTACTGATTGGTTCTTTTTCTGTCAGGATTGTGCCATAAGGATCATTTTAATTTCATGGGAATGGTCATAAGCAGGGCTTGAAAAAAACCACGTCTGGTCATCCAGGAGGAGTAGATTTTTCCTTCTGGCGAGTAACTTTCTCTCCTTCCTTGCCAGATGGGCAAGGACCCAGGCAAGTTGTTCGCTGACTAAATTTTTGATAATGAATTTGAGAAGAAAAGGTAAGCTTTAGGCTCGAGGGTAATCAAGAGTTTAGATGAGCTTGATGAAAATTACAATGTATAGCGTTGTTTTATTGATTGCATGATGCACGTTAATGGCTCAGAAGTTGTTGTAACCTGCGATCAGGCATCCTTATTATTTTTTCCCACTGGAAAAAAAAGAAAGGACGCATGATTGCAGGTTAAAGTGGTTGCCTAGCACATAATCAAAATCGGCCCCGATCAAATTTCTTTCCAGGATAATAATAGCCGTGTTGGGAATGAAAACGCTGTGTTTATTTCTTAATAATTTTAGCAATTTTCTGCGAACACTTTTCAGTTTCTCTGTACAAAACTTGACTCAACAATGATGCATTGATTAAAACAGTAGAAATTGTAGGCGAAAACTAAGAAGTCGCCTATTTCTACCAGGAAAATGAAGCCAGCATTTTTGATGCTAAAATCCAGGTAAATCTCTGTTTTCGGTGAAACATGCAAGTTGGGCACCGCCGCATGAAATGAAAAGTGTTATATTATTAAAAAGAAATGGATAAGTAAGTCAACAAAATACTTTCAAAGTTCCTGGAAGATAACTTAGAATAGTGTTTCTTTCAAATGAACATGTTTCCCTTCGGCTGAAACTCTTTTCATTCACCCAAATGAAAAATTAAGCTCTCACCAGCTTTTCAAAATTGGACACTGTGCCTGAAGGCGATTTGTTGTTAATTCTGCACATTATAAATTTCTCACGCTTCTCTTCATAATGATCTCATGGAGGTGGACAAAATGCAGGTGAACATTCAAGAGGTCAAACACGATCTTCGACGAATTGAACAAATTGACTCAAGGCTGTATAATAATGAAGATACCCAGTGTACAATACACAAACTAGGAAGTAACTAAAAATTAAAGTGATGAGCACTAAAAGGACTACAGTCAAGATGGGTTTATTACATTAAAACACACCTGTAGTTTGACTTCCATTCTTGGGTTCATGAATTATTAATGAGTTTGAAAACTTGGGCAAGTGGGGAAGTGCCCCAGGAAAGCCAAATTTGAGGGTTACTTGCCCAACAGGCAAGGTGGCATTCAAATATTTCTTGAGCCCTGATAACCTATGCATTTTTTGTTTTGTGTCATATAACAAACTACTTACTAACATAGGTTGTTTGAGCTGTACTGGAGAATATTGGCCCTTGGTTGTTTTAGAACCAACCTCACTTCAGTTGGTCTACCACTGAACCTTGGGCCAATAATCCCCCGCAGCCCTTGCGCCTTGTTAGTAAGAGGTGATTAGTAAGAGGTCTCAGACTAATAAATTTCCGAAAAGACATACAAATTTTGTTCTGCAGGTGTCACAGCATATGTCTTTTCCTCTCTTAACAGGGCATCTGACAGTGATACGGATCCACATAATTTGCTAACATCCACATCTCTTTTCAGAGGTTTTTGGCTGTGTGAGTCCCAGGACTCACTACTGCCTACTTCTAGATGGATCACTGATAGTGAGATCGATCTGCTAGAATATTAGACACAAACCTTTAGGTTGTTTGATGATTATGCCATCCACATCTCTTTGGATTTTGGGTTTTGAGACCACTTTAGTTCCATTAGCAGTTTTAGTTTCAACAGACAGAGACTTTGCTTGTTTCGTTCTTACAGCTTTCTCCTCAATGTCTTTGTCTTGACTTTTTATTTCTTTTCTTGGTGACGTTGATAATGTTTTTGTATTTAAATTCTTTTTAACTTCAAGGCGTTCTTTAACGCTACCTTTTATGCTTTCTTTCTTAACTGGTTTATCATTCTTTGTTTTAACAACTTTTTCAGTTGTGCCGGATCTAGTTCTTGAGTTTGATCTTGAGCGAGAACGATAATGCCTACTTTCTCTGTCTCTGCCTTTAGCACTATAAACCCTATTTTGTTTTCTGTCCCTGCTGCGACTCCTTCGATAATGACCATCACTTCCTCTGTATCTCCTATCTGTTGATGGTGATAGTGACCTTCTTTTACTAAATCCTTCCCTAGATCTGTAATACAAGTGCTGATCTCGCTGTCTGTCACGGTAGGAACGTGATGAAGCTCGAGATCTTTCTGGTGAACGAGAATGTCTCTTAGTTCTGTCGTTCTCAATGGAGAAACTCCTTTTCCTCTTTTTGCTTTCAGTAGGTATTTTATTCAAACCTATTTTGGACTTCACTGTGGGTTGATTCTCCTCCTCCTCCTTTTCAAAGTCACTGTCTTCATCCTCAATACTTAACTGATCAAAGTCCATTTTCTCCTCACTCTCAGTACTTAACTTGGGCTCTGAAGATAACAACTTTGATTCTTTGTTAGCAGAAATCTCTACCTTGTTTTCACAGTCAACAGCTTTGCTTGATACTTTCTCATTGTCTTTCTGCATTGTTCCCTTGACATTTCTTGGTTTTTTACTCTCTTTAGCTTTTTCCACTGTGTTTTCTTTGGACAACAATTCCTGAGTTTTGCCTTTTTTAAGGTTTGGCAAAGTTCCGAGGTCAGTTTTCTCTGCAGATGGAAGCTTTGAGCTTGTGTTTTCCACAATTTTTAGTGAAAGCTTGGGGACTACATTAGTAGGTTTTTCATTTTCAGCATTTAGAATGTTCTCTGATTTTCCCTTTAAAACCAACACTTTTGCAGTCTTTACTTTTTCTGATGGACTAATAGCAGAAAAGAGCACAGATTCTTTGTTTTCCTTCAAATTGTGATTGTCCACAACAGGCTGATCCACAGTCATTTCAGTTCCACTTGCACGCTGATTTTTTTTTGTCATTTCGGTTTTGTTTTCATCTTTAACATCACTTTCATTTTCACTATCCGACTGACTGACAACAATACGCTGTGTAGATGTCATTTGGAGTTCATTTATACTTTCATTATCAGTTTCATTTTCTTGGTTCAATTCAGTGTTGTCTTCATATTCATCATCCACAATTTCCAAATGCTCATCCAAGTTGGTAGGTGAATGTGATACTAAAGATTCATTTGCAATAGTGATACTGATATCATTTAGGACATTGACTTCATTAGCTGAATCATTCAGTTCATCTTCCAATGCTTCCAATGCTTCTAAATAATTTTGTGAACTTTCCTGAATATCTTCACCACTGTCTTCATCACTAAAATCAAGATTGTTTTCTACATCATCTTCATCAGTTGAACAGTTATTTTCAATACCACCTTCATCAGTCAAAACCACATTGTCTCCAAAATCTTCATTATCACTCCAAATACTATTGTTTTCTTCATCAGTCACTAGATCATTCTCATCGTCATCTACATTGCGACCTTCATCTGAATCTTCCTTAGATTCCATTTCCAGATCATCTCTAGGAGATTCAATTTCAATCTTCTTGTCACTTCCTGCATCATCAACATCAGAGCCACTGCCATTTGCTTCAGAATCTGGAGGTGTCCTCTCGCTTAAGTCAATTTCTTCATAGTCTGTACTTGTTGAGGAGAAACTCTCTTGTCTTTTAAGAGAGACTACTTGCAAATCAGATTTATCTTTACGGCCAAGACTTACACGCCGAGTGCTGCTTAAATCTGCTGCAGACAGTCCTTGTTTTGCAAAAGCATTCTAGAAAACAGAAGAACACAGTACTTATCACATACTGTCAACAGGTCAAGAAAAAACAAGTCTAAATCTTTTTCTTACTTTTGTGCCTAAGCTTCTTAAAGCAGCAAGCCGTAAAGCCTCCAAATCATCAAAGTCTTCATCATCATCATCATCCTCACCGATACTTCTGACAATCCTTCTGTTTTCTCGAGACTTGAAAGACAAAAATGTAAGTTAAAAAAGGCACACAAAACTTTACCATTGGAAGAGATTTATTTAATGATTATTATTTGGTCAATTTGCCATACTCAGAAACAAAATACATAACCTTCAAACATATCAGGAAAAACAACTAACTTATCAAAACACATTTCATATATTTCATATATATATATATATATATATCACAAAACACAAAAGAGGTACTAGTAATAACGAGCCATACTGGTACAAGGAAGAATTTGACTAGTCACAATAATTTATTACGTACAATGTATTGTAATTATTATTTTAGACCTAATTGGTATAGTTCATGATTTGTTTGGCTACTTTTATCGTTCTAATCATTTGAAACTTGGAAACTGTTTCTGTTGTACAATTCTGATAGTGAACACTGATCTGCTGTATGGTAAAAGTACTGGTAAAATATGACAGCGGCCAAAGTGGAATCGAAAATCACTTTACCAGACACACGATACTCGGTAACAGGTAAAGATTATGCCGCGATAGGAAACACCAATTAGCAGTGCCTTGACCTAAAAAGCGGCCTTACATTCACCCCTTCTGGTGTTATAAGAATGATGATGATCCAGTAAAACACCTTTCAGTTTGAGCAAAGCGAAGGTCCGTAACGTTTAGCTCACCTCGAATTCGTTAGTGACGGAAACCCTATAAACATCACGCCTGAAAACGTCGTAATCATTCTGAAATCAATCAAAGACAGTTCAAAACAAAGCGCTAACAATGCACGAAAAGTAGTTTTTTGTTAAGAGTGCTGTACCTGCTCTAAGTCGGCGTCCATCTTGCAAATTTTCGCTATTTATGGTCCTTGCGCAGAAAACTGCGCATTATTCGATTAGAGAAACCGCTGACAGTCAGGCGCGTGCAGGCGCAGGCAGGTTTTCTTTCTGATCATGAAGGACTTTTGTGGCAAGTATGGTAACTTCATTAATGTACACTACTATTCAGCACGTCAATTTTAGTTGATTCATGTTACTTGCCCATGACTCTTCAACCTTTGAGGGTTGAACAGTCATGGGGAAGAAGGGGTAAGGTTCAATTGAAACTGTGTAACCCCACCCACCCCTCCACAGACCTAATTTTTTTCAACCAGAAAGAAGCAAGAGGTGAAATGTAATCTCTCAACAAATGACCACTGCATAAAACAAATGTTGTCAAAACCTTTATTCCATTTCTTTTCCTTACAACTGCCAGTTTTCAAAATTTGCATATTTTTTACATCCTCACTCAGTTTACATCTTAATCATAATAATTACAATTTCCTCAAATGCAATTGATGCATAAACTGCTGTATTTTGGTCTTGTTAATCTGCAAAGTTGTAATCGGACAGTTGGCTATAATCGGACAGTTGCATGAACCAATCATTGTCCTCTCCTCTAAATCCACCAATCACAAGATTGATTACAATCACTATAGTAACCAATTCAAGAGACTGATTTTGTAAAACTGTAGAGGTTTAGTCTCCGGTGACTGTTTTGGAAAGAACTTAACAGCCCATATTTTTAATTGTGTAGTTCCAGAAAATATCCATACCTTCCCCCCGCACGGGATTTTTTCCAAGACCCCGCCACCCCTCTGGAAATTCCAATAAAGCTTCACACATCTCTTTAAATTTTTGGGTCTTACAGAACCTGCCACCCCCCAGGAAATCCCAATCCCTTCTATGGGGGGAGTATGGATATTTTCTGGCACATTATGTTTAAAAATGACTATTAGAAGCTCTTCTTCAAAAGCAACTTTTACTTTTATGGGAAATTGTAATTGTTATGTTTACCCCCTTTGAGTAGGCATGTGCTCAAAGGGATTAATTGCACAACTAAATCCATGGGTATCGTCGTTCAATTTAGTTAGTTGTTTGTACGTTACACAGCTACTACTGGTTTTGTTTTCCCTCCCACCCACCCTATGTATTTCCGCATGAGGGTGGCAGAGAGGTTTATTACTTTTATCGTTGGTTTTGACTGTCACTTTCTTAATAAACTTCTCTCTGTGCCAATTGTTTTTTTTTTGTAATTTAATTTCTCTCTGTGCCAAAATACAAATCGTGTGTTGTCTCACTAGGGATCGGTTGGGCAATTTACCATAATTGGTAACAGGACATTATGCCATCCAACTAGTCTGTAATTGTACTTGTGATTAACAATTCAGACTCCTGCTTCACAGGCATGCAATTTTGTTATCACTCTCCAGGCTTATTGTATGTTTCATTTTACACATCCTTTCTTAGACAGATGTACTTGAATGCATTCCTTTTTCTATTCAAGCTGGGCCAATTAGTCCATGGGAGCTGATAGGGCACTGGAATGTGACAAAGTATGGGAATCACACCAGTTAAATTATTCGACTATAAAAGGAAACAGCTTTGTCTCATTGACCTCTTTGTGCTGAAATCAACAGCCAGTTTTGTAAACTGTGTTCTTGTGGGGGTGGAGGTTGTTGGGTCAGGGAAGACATCATTGCTTGTTAGGTTTTGCAGTTTAAACAAGCTTCTTTCTAACACCCACCCACCCTGCCTTCACTTATATCCATCTGTGCTTTGGAACTACCTCACTCTTCATACACAGAACAATGAGTGCAATTCTTTTTCAGTTTTTTATCACTGATCTGTGGAATAATGGTGAATTTTTATATACCAGTACTGTACATCTTGATCAAAATACACTTTAAAGTGCTACTATGATCAAAAAATCATTTCCTCTTTTTCTTCCGATTTTGAAAGCGTGTTTGCTTAACACCTAACTGGCAAAATTTTGAGCTTTGAGTTTGATCCGAAGGCTGTTTGTTTTGAGTGTAAGTTTTGGATTTGGCAGTCCGCCATTACTCACTAGCTTAACATTTCAGTGTGTAAACGCAATTTATTATATATGCAAAACATGGGTTTAAAGGTCTGAAAGCCCAACTCCCGTGCTGCATATTAATTATGCCGTGTACACACGCGTTGCATTCTTAAACTGGTGAGTCTGACATCATTTTCTTCTCAAGCCAGCTCTCTAAAGATTTTAAAATAAGTAATGTCGGACCAATAAATAAGAAAATTCCTGTCAAAATAAACAGGTGTCTTCAAAATCAGAACTTCAAACTTGGGTCAGTTAGTGTTGAGTGGTCGTAGTAACACTTTAAAGAGAATTTTCATTATTTAAGAGGTTAGTTTGTTTACAACTGTAATCAACTTTTGGGTTGTCTGTGTGGTTGACCCTTTAACATTAGTTGACTGCACTTGAAATTGGCTTGACTCAGGGAGTGGAATGTTTCACAATGCTAGCTTCACAGTGGAACCTCAATACAATGAAGGGCCAAAATATGGTTGCTTTATAACAAGGTTTTGTTACATCAGGGGTTTTTCTAAATTTTATTATATGCTTGGACGAAGAATGTCATTCATTATACTGAGGATGTTGTGAAATAGAGGTTTAACTGTAGTTTTCCGTCATATACATGTAGAAACACAACAAATGTTGGAAATGTTGTCACTTTTGTTATTTTTCCTGTGTTAATCATCATTTACCAGGGTTTTCACAATTCAAAATTAATCATGTAAAGACTTTACAATGATATGTACACCATGTAGTTTAACTTAGTCTTTTACAAAAATAGTCCATTGCAAAAAGGGTCTATTGCACAAATGGGCTATTACAAAATATAATAAGTCTATAAGCATTTGCAAACACCACACAATCCATCACATATTTACATTACAAAAGACAGTGATGAGACTTTGTAGTTTGTAATATTGTTAAAGTAAGCACAATTTAAATGCCTTGATCTATCCACTGCAGCTTACACAAGCCTCGGGATTTTTAAGAGAGCAAGCAATGGCTTCTTCTTTCTGTTCTGCAGTCTTAGTTTTCTTCTTGAGAGATTCTTGGTCCACTGTAAATTGAATTGCATTTGCAGCAGGACGAGTACGCAGGTAGTACATTCCTGTCTTGAGACCCTGGAAGATTTAATTTGGAGAACTCTCGGAATTAAACTTAATGAAGGTGAATAATAACTAGAGTAGAGGGGCAATAGTCAAAGCATTGCAGTTTGTTCACATACTAACAGCAGTTTTATCAAGGACGGGGTGAAATGGACAAATTAAGTGGCTGTGGGGATAATTTGGGCTCATCCTCAGTGTAAGAACCCAGTACACTAACCAGTGACATAAAACAATAGATTTAACATAATAGATACTGACCCTAACAATAACTACAAAACAAAGAAAAACCTCACAGGTTTTTACAGAGGCAAACCTGTAATTTTGCCCACTTGGGTTGACTATCACAAGCAAAGTTTTTCTTTTAAAGATGTTCAATTTTAAGAAGTTTTTCTGGCCTGAGATAACCAATTGTCCTTATACTGAAACTATTAATGAAACCTTGATTTGCAGAGAAGCAATAGTTCCTGTCACCATGCAATAAGCTCCAGTTATGTGGACCAATTTGCCTCAAGTCAGATTTGTAGAATATCTGGAAAGATACTGATGCAACTGTTTATCTGTTTCAGGCTACCAGCATTACCAAGCATTGAATTACCTTTTTCCAGCCATAGAAGTGCATGCTTGTCAGCTTGCCATAGTTAGGTTCAGCAAAGAACACATTGAAAGACTGGCTTTGATCAATGAATGCTCCTCTGTCAGCTGCCATGTCTATGAGAGTCCTCTGGGAAATTTCCCAAACTGTCTTGTACAACGGCTTGAGATCTTCTGGGATCTCATCAATGTGCTGGAGGATTAAGTGGGAAATTCAGGTTGAGTAAGTTGGTATTATTGTCATAATAAAAGCTATCTGTATCAACAGTGAGATACAGAGGTAAGATTAAGAGGTATGCTTGAGTTGAAGATACATATAGTGCAATCCATGTAGGATATGTCATTTATCAACACTTATTATCAAAATCAGCAACATTGTAATCGAACATTGAACCTGAAGATCAATTCGGAATTTCCTGGAACTAATGTATTTGGTCACAATAATATTCTAGATCAGACGTAAATTTATTGCCTGAAGCAACATGGCTGACTCACATGGTCGAATTGGTGATGACCATGAATCATGGTCAAGTATTACTAACAATTATTTATGGCAAAACTAGTACATCACAGAAAACATGCATATTAGAGATGGTCCATAATGTTTTGAGGGGACGGTTTGGTCAATTTCCAACAAAAAGTTCCTCCACAACAAAAATGACTGGTAAAAATCATGCAAGGGGACCATGGGGGAAAATATTGAGCAAACACTTTTTTCTACAGGCTAGATCTTATTTTTGATGTTAAAAAGCTTGGTGCAAGTGAATGTCCAACAAAAATAATCATATGCAACGTAAAGGTTATAGTGTCAGAAAATTGCCCACCCCTCCACCTGAAAAAATAATGGTGCATGCCTTAGATTGAAGTAAAAAGTACCTGAATGGAGCCATTGGCAGCCACCAGTTTGTTTTTTAATGCTTCATTCCATAACTCCCTCTCTGTCAAGTCCTTCAGCAGATGCTGATTTACAATCTACAAAATAGAATACATTTACATGTATGTGATAACAGGATTCTTTGTTTAAAGTTTACATCTGCAGAATGAGAACAAAAAAAATGCAAGACAAGCTTTAAAACATTGTTGACACAGGAAATGGCCTGTGTACTGTGAGTATACAATTTTCGCAGTTCAAACACAAAATTAATACCTGAAATTCTCCTGAAAGAACTCGTCTTGAATAAATGTTGCTTGTGTAAGGCTCAAAAGACTCATTGTTGCCAAGAATCTGAGCAGTGGAAGCTGTTGGCATTGGTGCCAATAATAAACTGTTCCTTAATCCATACCTTAAAACAAGAAAACCAACATAAAAATAATTCATTTAGCCTCTATTACATAACAAGGCTAGATTCAAACACCAGACCCCAAAAATTGATTCATGCACATTTGTAATACTGCACTGAATTCAACATGTAAACATTCGTTACCTCTGTGTTCAGGACATTGTCATAATTGTAATTTAAAAGCTGTTTTGACATAGAAGGCACATCGGTCTTGACTCTTGTCAATTCCCAGATCTAACCCCCCTCCCCCCCTACCTTTGCAATTCCAGTCATAAGAACCTTCATGCCATTCAGATTTCCAGATCAAAGAACCCCTCTTGCCATCAGAGTCCCATGCAATTGACATAGGCATTAATACTTTCTGGAATTGCTATTTACTTCAATCTACATCTAAAAGGTTACGCATGTTGTAGTCATGTTTCTGCCAACTTGTCTTAGTCACTTCCCTTCCACAGAACGTATATACATGTACTCTGCTAACACATTTGTAATACAAGAGTGAGTTCTTACTTTTTTATATCTGCCTTCAGTGCTGCCCAGTCCCACAGATCTGTTGGAGTCACTCCCCAGAGATCATACTGAAGTTTCTGTTGGATAACAGAGATTTTTATTAAACATAGTAAAATATGATACAAATAAATACACTTTCTTAGCTAAAACATCCCCTTTTACTGCCAATGGTACAATAGCAAAAGGGGCTTAAACCTGTGTAATCCTGAGATTTTGAATTAAAATTGCAGGTTCAAGACAGTCAAGTGCAAATTTCACATAACTTTTTGCAGGGCTCGGACCTGGACTGCTTGATCCAGGGACAAGCTTACCATGAGGCCATAGCACCAAGGGAGCAAAAAATTATTCCTGGTTTAAATCAAAGGTTCAAGAAAATTGAATTGAACTGTCAGTTACATGCCGACTTCTATATTCCAATGAGTAGAAATTATAAAAAATTATATATAATTATTTAATTGCTACAGCACAAATCACCATTTAGATAAACTTGTTATTGTGTCCCTGATAAGTAAACACTGTTTCACACAAAATCAAAGTGGTGTGAATAACAAAAACAAAGATATAATCTGCTTTTGACCTTTCTGAATATTGATGACTATTCCAAGATGGTATTACAATAACCAGTCTTAGAGTGAAATTGATGTTTACCCCTTGGCTTGCAGGAGATCCTTCATAAGTTTCATAAACTCCTTTCTCTTTGGCCAACTGGCAAGAAGCCTAGTAAGAAAGAAACAGATTTATCAGCAGACAAGATCAAGAGTCGGTAAATTTGTTTGTCCTAAAGCAGAAAGGCAGGTAAATAAAACAGCATACAACTCGAACTCAAAACAGTTAAGTTAAAGGGGCATGTCAGTCAAACCCTCAATGGAAATGGTGAAGGATCTTGGAGTTAATTAATAAGTTACTCCAGATGAATGTCAATAACAGGACCCTTTTAATAATCTTCCTCCCTTCCCGCCCATTTTCACATGGTTAATTTTTATTAACTAAGCGACCCAAGTACTCCCAAGGTTAACAAAATTGAATACAAAGATAACTTACTGTTAGTGCTCCATAGTAGATTGTCTCAAATATTTTTTTGTTCAATTCTTTGGCTTCATCACTTTCAAATGGATATCTCATAAGAATGAAGGCATCAGCCATTCCCTGTAATTGCAATAGACACAAAAGGTCTTTAGCCCTCAATGATTAATAAGAACACTGTCAAACAAAAAGACTCACGAGCAAGACAATGACTGAGCACATGCACTATAAATCTTTGTACATTTCTTTGCTGTCCTCTGCCCAACAACATGAAATGACGAAGTTCTGCATATTTGGAGATCATGGCTGACGGCAGATACTTTTTTGTATTTTCAACTCTCTAAGATCTTGTCAAAACAATCCATGTAAACTTTAAGATATATATGTGTCGGTCAAGATACTCTAGTCTATATTTTTTACAACTGATTTTACCTGTACTCCAATGCCAATAGGCCTATGTCTCTTGTTTGATCTTTCAGCCTAAAACAAAAAAAAAAAATACAATTACTGTAAGTAGCTTAAATTAATAAATAAACAAAAGTAATTAAATGGTTTCTACTAAATATTCAAGCAATGAACTAAGCAAACTAAACTCACCACAAAACAATTTCATAACATGGGTAATGTTTTCAAATAACTATAATTGTGCTTATTGGTGGAACTTTGAGTGAAATCCAAATGAGTACATAATATAGAGTGAACAAAAAATAATTATGCAGATCACTAAATTATTACTTAAGATTTTTGTGTGCAAAATCATTAAAACATACATGTTGTCAGCAATAATCCGCAGTAAATTGCATATGACTTGAAAGCTAACTGCTGCTGACAGAGTACCATCTACAAAAATTAAAGTTTTCCAAACACACCTCTTTCACTGGATAGTAGTTGATATCAATTATTTTGTTTAAGTTGCGTGTTACCACCTGTCAAAAAAAACAAAGAAAAACAAAACAAAACAAATGAAGACATATGAATCTGAAGAATAGTGTGCAAAATCAACTGTTATTTTCTTACATCCTATTTTTAGCATGTACTTACCTGGGTAACCTCAAAGAGTTTTTGGAAATTAAACTGGACTGGCCTTTCATCAGTCTTAACAAATTTGTTGAGTGCAAGTGAGGCCAAGTTACAGACAGCAACCTGTATGAGACAGAGACATTTTACATGTATGCTACTAAGAGATATCCATGGCAATCAGGGGTGTCTTTGATACTTTCAACAGGAAAGACATTGGAGTTTTGATCTGAGCTTCATTTTAGGAAAAACATTTCTCTAGATGGTCAAATCAGGCAGGTAAACTTAGCCTCTGAATGCAAGCCAGTCAATTTGTGCCAAGAGCTTGGCCCTTGATAAATAAACCTCTTGACACGCACAATAATGGCTACTATGTGAGAATCTACTGGAAAATCCATACTGACTGAGTCACTGCATGAACTTCAGGATTTCGTGATGGCATCTGGCTCCAGATATATTTATTACAGATGCAAATGAATTTAAACAAAAATGAACAGTCAGAATTGCTGCTTGGGATTTCTGGGAAAAATGGCAGGCAAAATGATTGAGGAAGCACAAGAGTAAAAAAATTGATTGCCATAATATTAAATTTAAGAAAAAATATGCTCCAGGAAACATACTTCATCTGGACTGCTGTACTCCACAATTTCTGTACAAAGATTGCTGCACTTGATGGTTCCAACATTCTAAAAGGGAAGTAAACAATTGAAGTGTTAGTCAAGAGTAAATAAGTTGACATAATTATAGTAGTAGTAAACCTTTATTTAACCTGGGTAATCATTTCAGAATACTTAAAAGTAAAACTGTTATCAATAGGAGTCCTAACTAAACTAATCTACAAATATAATATGATAAATCATAAAAAAAAAATTAAATTAATAGTAAGACT
Source organism: Catalaphyllia jardinei (assembly GCA_022496165.2). Classification (NCBI taxonomy): domain Eukaryota; kingdom Metazoa; phylum Cnidaria; class Anthozoa; order Scleractinia; family Caryophylliidae; genus Catalaphyllia; species Catalaphyllia jardinei. The sequence continues at coordinate 14,795,014 of CM042754.1, forward strand.
ACTAAATAACAATAAGTTAATAAAAATATAATAGTAGAATATTAGAACTAATTCTTATTTACTAAATAATAAGTATTATACACAACTGAGCCATTACTTTTGGCATATTTGTATAGCTTTTTAGGAAAACAACTATTTCAAGAAAAAATGACCAAC
>CM042754.1:14800169-14820063 GCA_022496165.2 Catalaphyllia jardinei
AGGAAAGAATTAAATGGGCACTAATTTAACACAGTTGAAATACGATTGATCTCAAAATATCTGGCTTGATTTTTTCGTCTTTTTGATTTACAAATTTCATTTCTCTTCGGCCGTAATGGAATTTCATCACACGGCAAAAATTATTTGATTTCTTGTTTTCAGATTGATTTTTTGATGAGTTCTTTGCTTTTATTTTCTGTTGTTTTCTCAAATGTCAGTCCAAATAGTCCAAGGAAGGAAATTCTGTGTTATTTGGTTTTGTTTTGTCTTCTGAAGTCAATAATTAAATCATTTTTGCATATTCAATTTTCTCGGCTTCTGCTGGACATTTTGTCATGCGGTAAAGAAATATAATTTCTTGCTTTCTTATTAGTTTTACATATCAAGTTGAGATCTTTTTGTTAATATTTAAATATTTTGGCCCTTCATTAATTTGACTCTAAATAAATGATTTCTTGAAACCTGGTCTTGTGTCTGTGGTTACTGCACATATGGTTTATTTTTGTGCTTTCGCTCGCTCTGAAATACTCTAAAAAAACGCCAGGGAATGGGTGGGTCGCGGGCAAATTCATTCAGGCATCAATGGGTCAATAGTCATCAAAAGGCAACTTAGAAGTTTTTTTAATTTCGAGCCCTGTTTCACCATTTTCTTACATTGAAGGCATGACAGATTTATAGTTTACCAATTTAAGACTGTTTCCTTGTTTTCGAATCAAGATTATAAGGTTGTAAAGCGTATACCATCTTCGTCCTCCTCGTCTTCCTCCGTCATGTCTCATTCTTCCACGACCCAACTTGATAGCGCCCAACGATTGAATTAAGAGCCTTCTCCTTCTACCGCTAACTGCAGTGACTCAACATCAAATGAATTTGATGTGTTACTGGATAGTTCATTATCTGAGGACTTTTTCCACTGAATAGCCGAAAAGACGGCTCAGTGAGGGATAACTTTGAAGGAAATACACTGACTAGTCCCAGGCCTCGGAAAATGACAATTGAATTTTTTGCCAACTTCGGAGGGATAGAAAAAATATTTTGCGCACAGGACAAAAGCTTAAATTCGAAAATTATGAATCAGTGCAACATAGCTTTCAATTTTCTGGAATAAAAAGGGGGCTAAAATTTCATTTCGTAGGCACTTTAACACATGCATGAGATCAGTTTGTTTGTATAAGCATTTTAGAAGACCCTTTATAAAGAGAGGAATTCCAGCTTGTCTTTTGGACAGGTACACCTCAAATTTTGCTTTTCCAGTAAGTCTTATGTTTACTTTTTTTATTTAGTTGGCAGACTTGTCAGGGCCCTTACACACTGGGCAAGAGACAATGAAAAATTACCCATGCAGCTGGAAAATCTACTCCTCCGGAACTGGACATTTTTTTTGAGCCCTTGATACAGGAAGATAGAGTAGCAATGGCAACAATAAAAGAATACCTCGACTCACCTGTTGGTTACTCTTTCTGTTACATGCATCTTTGTATAACATGTATGGTGTGCCAGTCTCTGTCTGTGCTTCCAAGATCGCAAACCACAGCTTTTGAGCTTTGATTTGTCGGCGGAATTTTCCTTGTTCCTCGTAGCTGTGTTAGGATAAAGAACTTGTAAAATCCACCTCATGGTAGAAAATGATAAGCGTTCCCAGTAGCCCCACTTATTTCAAATATGTATCCAGAATTTAGACAGCTGAATTAACTAATCAAAGTAATTTCTGAGGCTAAGAAAAGGCTTACAGATATCTCCTAACTCAAAATATCAAAGGCAGTTAAAGGAATGAGTGGAATAAAGTATTAAAAGACTTTTGGAAAACATCAAGGTAACCAGCATTGAAATACCTGAAAGCAATTACAATAAATTGCTCTTGCCTTCATTGTCTAATAACTAAAACCAGAGTAAACACACCCCTTCAATTGATATTCAGTACAGAAATATTTTTATATGCTTAGGTGCACCATGGGTAACTTAAACCCTGAAACCATTTTTAATTGGTACTCTCTTAGCACTCTTTTATCCAACTCAACAATAGAAAATGGACACCACAAGACATCCCTTTCATCAGGCATTGAATCTTAATGATAAGCCTTCAACTGAGCATAAACTAGTATTGAAGCTGCAAGATACCTCTCATAGAGCTTGTCAAAAGCTTCACCCCAGCAGTCCTGTAGACCGGGGCACTCATTCGGACACATTAGTGACCACACCCCGTCACTCTCCACGCGCCTCATAAACAGGTCAGGAATCCACAAAGCAAAGAACAAGTCACGAGCACGCTAGAAAGAAAAGAATAGCACTATGAAATTAGTAAAATCTTGACTTGGGTGGGGAGGCTTCTGTCTTCAAGGCTGTCGTAGGATGTTGACAGCTTATAACAACTCATTTGAACTGGTATCTTGAAGTTTCTATGACCAAATGACAACAGTCAAAGGAGGGCCATCTTGAGATCACCATCACCTACAAGTACTTTCATTGTACAATCCTACTTTTAAAAAGCTTTATGTGATGTTGCTCTTGATGGATATCATTAAAGCAGTGAAAAACAAAATCTCTTCCTATACCTGTTCTTCTTTTCCTGTGTTCTTCCTCAAGTCCAAGAAATCAAAGACATCACTGTGCCAGGGTTCCAAGTATATAGCAAAGGCACCTGGTCTCTTATTGCCTCCTTGGTCAACATACCTTGCAGTCGCATTGTAGACACGCAACATTGGTACCAGACCGTTCGAGACTCCATTGGTCTGGTTGAAATGGAAATAGACAAGGTATTTCATAAGTTTTATCAAAATTGCATAGTACAATTTCAATTCTATTCTATTTCATATTCCACTCAACATTCTGTCTTTTTTATTATGCCCACATAGACTCATGTTAAATATCATTTACTATGCTTTTTAATATCTTTTATGTGGCAAATATTAAATTAATGCAGGGTTGGACATTAGCACTCGCCCTCTTGCCCAGGCGAGTGTCTTAAGTGTCGGACAAGCACAAATCACAGTTAACTCGCCCGTTTGGCGAGTGTGATTTTTTATCACCAAGAAATTAATTGATCCACAAAATAAACGATGTTTTTTACATTTCGTTTTGCCAATAAATTTCTAAACGCAAACTTACCATTGTCCATTTCTATTTCGCAAAGTTTTATATTCAAAACTGTCTAATAAATTGGCACTGAAGTGCAACATTGAGCCATCGGTGATCAGGTAAACATGGCGCCCAAGCTGGAAATGCCCCTGAAAAGAAGACGTGTTTGGCCGCAAACTGCAGGGATCTCAGGAAGATTTGTCAATAAAAAGCTATTTGAAATATAAAGTGTGATTTCTTGGGGTTTAAGGTCTTTTTTTTAATTTTTCATTGGTCTACCATTTGCTTGACAACGATGCAAGCGAATTGTCTTTTATCAATGCGTGTTCCTCAGGTAAGTTTGAAAATGTGAAGTGATTCCTTGGCAAAATGTGGAAGTATATTTCCTGAGTTCTGAAACTTGTGGAAGAGGATAAGAAAGAAAAAAACGAAACAAAAGCTGCCTATGAATCAAAGGAGTACAAGAAGAACAGGACAACAGAGTTTTCAGCGAATAAGGCAATAGCATGATCACGATAAAAAAATGTTTTTTTTTTTTTGGGGGGGGGGGCCAAAACTTGTGGGCGAGTGAAAACTAATCTGGGCGAGCGCATTTTGAGGGTTACTCACCCGAACGGCGAGTGCTCTCAAAATTAAGTGTCCAACCCTGTTAATGAATGAATGAATAAATGAAAATCAGATCTTTGTGTAATTGCCTCTGAGGTAATTTCCCAGAAAGCCCCACCCTGCACAACAAACAGCAATGTGAAGGTCAGAAATAACTAGCCTGAATTTACCTCCTTTGCATACAAATTTAATTTTAAAATTCTCTAACTGAAATAAAATTGTCTCCTTACCCCTGCAATGTAACTCCCAGAGGCTCTAATATTATGCACATTAATACCAATTCCACCAGCTGATTTGGAAATTCTAGCACAAGTCATCAGTGTTTCGTAAATACCATCAATGCTGTCATCTGACATTGTCAACAAGAAACAGCTTGACAGCTGTGGTTTACAAGTGCCAGAATTGAAAAGAGTCGGTGAGGCATGTGTGAACCACTTCTCGGACATCAGGTTGTAAGTTTCAATGGCCGCGTCAATGTCATCCTTGTGGATTCCAACTGAAACTCGCATCAACATGTGCGCTGGTCTTTCTGCGACTTTGCCGTCGATCTTTAGCAGGTAAGATCTCATTAGGGTCTGCAAAAATATTAGGAACATCTTTTATTTTTACAAATTCAAAATGGAAGACTGTTAATGGCCAAAATGTCTAAATGACCGGCTTTTAAAACCTTGACCAGCTGCCAGTCCAATTGAGCCACCAAGTTTAATGGACAGACAAAAAGTTTGACATACCTTCACCCCAAAGTAATTGTAGTGGTAATCACGGTCATAAATGATAGCAGAGTTGAGTCTCTAAATGGGAGCAATGTAAATTAATTATTTTGCTGGAGCAATGTAAATTAATTATTTTGCTGGAAATCGACCAGATAAGGTTTATTAATTAAAACACAGAAGTAATCATTGATTTTGTGTGGGGAAAATTGCAAAATTGTCTCAAATGGGACCCTGTCCACTCACATCCGGACACTTCAATTTGAATGTGCAACTTTTTCTTTCTGGATTTAAAATTTCCCCATCCACATACATGTAGCGTATTCAAATCAAATTTGCCTGTCTGCACGCATCCGATGGTATATATAGATTCACTCTAGTACCTAGGGCTCCTCTGCAATAAAATGTCTTCAGAGCATGCGCCATAGAGAAACTAGACCTGCACCTTGTGCCCCATATTGGTTTATTGTTCGGTAAAAAACTAGACACAAATTTGCTACATCATCGGATTCGACAATATCTGGATTCATCTGTCCACACATTATCATATTTGTTGGGGATTTATTTTTTCCAGTCTGGAGAACAGAATTCGCTGTTGAATTTGCCTTATGCATGTGGACCGAAGCCGGATTGGGAAGGAAAAAATTGCAGTTTCAAAAAATGGACAGGGCCTTATATAGCAGTAGTTTTTGTTATCACTTTTTTATAGGCTCACAGAAATGAGCCTATAAAAAAATGAAGTGAAATGAAATGAAATGAAGAATCAAAACACTCAAAGTTGATTTCCAGTTTGTACCGCAGGTGCATACTGTCGAGAGTTTAAGTTTCTTGTTTTGATTCATGTAAGATGTCACAAAATGTAAACATTTTGCAACTACTTACATGAAACAAATTCAAAGTTACATGTCAACTGCGTTGTTCTTTTTCATATCACTTGATGAAACAAGTTTACAGCTTTTAAAGTCAGTGAAGCTGTTGGAAAAATAATTTGAAACGCTTTGAAGATAAGCAATGTGGTTTGTAACAAATAACATAGATTCACATTCCATTGAGTGAGACTTGGGATATTGAGATTGCACCGCACAATGTAGACTGGAAATCATCTTAAATGAAATATTTATTGAGGGTAACACAAAACAGTAGTTGTGCTAAAAAAACAGTGGTTCTTATATAAATATTTACAGAATACAATGATGAACTGTTGAAAATTAATAATATAGGAAGATTCCCACATACGCAATGATAATATAAAACACTAAAAGGTAAGATGCACTAAAATATTAAAAAGCAGACGATTGGATCGAGTTTAATAATTAAAGCAAGAAAATTAAAAATTTAGAGGAGTAAGTTACATCAAGGTTTAGAGGAAAATCAGTTCTTTCACTTACATCAGCATTATTCATGATGATCTCATGAGTCTCTTTAGAGATCAATGGCGAATGTTTACCATTCTTGGGGTTGACATAGTTGTACAGATCTGTCATAACATCTGTGAAAATATAGAATGCTTTGGTCAGCAAAACCAGGCATAGCATGAGACCAGCGTTAATGTCAAACTTCTTCCGTTATAGAGGTGTTTAAATTTGATTTTTGTTGCCATCCTTGTTCCAATCAAACAATAAAATTATGAGACTAGGTGATAAATTTTGTGTGCTAGGACACTGGATTATGTATGAATAGCCCTTTTCACAGCTAACCCGGCTTATTTGCATTACAATGAAATCTAGCATGCATGGTATGCGAGGCAATTTTGGGCTATTTTGTAGTTTTAGCCTGAAACTGCCTTGCATCCACGTTGGATTACATTGCAATACAAATGAGAATAACTAACCATGAAAAGGGCTATATTAAACATCCTCCAAGCCATCCCTCCCCCACCACTGCACATTTAACATTTTGAAATTACAGTAGGACTAGTTTCCATGCCATGGAGTACATCAACAAGTGAAATGCCACTGGTAACCAGAGAGGATGTTGACCACAACATTAAGTTACAAATCCTACCACTGAACAACTTTTTTGTTTCCTTCTGAAGATTAGAAACTTCGATTCTGGCTGCAAGGATGGCATAGTCAGGGTGTATAGTCGTCATCGATGCAGCAACCTCTGCAGCAAGAGTGTCCAGTTCTGTTGTTTGAACTCCAGGATAGATTCCAGCAATGACTTTCTTGGTAATTTCAAACTACATAATGGAGATTTAACAAAACAAACAATTTTTTTAATTATTACTGATGATGTGAAAGACCATTAAATTTCTTACACTACTCATGGCTATGTTTGTAACGTGATACATTTTGCAAATTAATGATAAAAGTTTGACCACATGGAATAAACAATGAGCAAGTCCAGGGAAATGAGTCCAATTTGTTTTAACCTAAATATACACAAGTAATTTTTCCATAATTTCGCACATGTCCGATCGAAAAAAAGTACAAAACGCTTTACAAGTTTGCATACATTTTTTAATCACCTGAACACAAGCATAAGCTAATTAAAAGTACAAATTACAGGCACAATTTGCTTTTTTATGGCGTCGTTATATTTTTCGCGCCTTTCTCGGAGGAATAGCAGGACTCCTGCCAAATGTAGAAACACTCGATTAGCTAATATGTTTAACTTAATAAATTAAACTAACGCTCAATCTAAAATGTTCCCAGTATCGATATTTAGGTTTGCAAATTCGATTTTCGCCCGCGTCCTCGTGCAGTCGATTAAACATGTGTTAGGGCATTCTGGTTAAAAAAACAATCGAAGATCGAAGGGCATTATATAAATTTTTAAAATTTCAGAGATTCTAAATCAAGGCTCTAGTGTTCAAATCAGTGTGAGCCGGTATCCACCGCTACAAAGCTAAGCTCGAGTTAAATTATATTTTCTTGCTGGACGATTGAAATTGCGCGCGAAAACCCTTGAACCCTCGACGAAGACGACGAAAATATGTAGAGTTCCAAATGACTTTTGATTGGATTGGCCAAAAATTTAACAACTGTAGAAGAAAAATGTGCAATTTGCGATAAACTATCGAAGGTTTGTTCAGTTCGTTTGTAGTTTGGCGCCAAAAGGGAAACCATCGAGCGACCATGTTGATTTTGATCGATTCGCGCGGGGAATCGAAGCGCTGTCATAGCACAATTTAGCTTACCGGACAGACAAATTCAGACAGGCCATAGCTTAGTCTTTGGATCCGAGCAGTGATCTTGTCCAGAAAAATCTCCTGACGCTTTTTGTCTGAAAGAGAGCGGAAGATCCTGGAGGTTAACCATGCTACTGAATACAAACAGGCAACCATCGTGTCGTTCGTCCCGTGGAATAATTCAAAACTTACTGCGTTTGATGACGTAGTTGTGCAAGTTTTCAGGTGACTCCTCTTCCTTTAGATTGTCAGCCATGTTAGAAAGAAACTAATAAAGCTAAGAACGAGTACAAAGTGAAATCGAGGAAGAAAATATTGAACTATGTAGACCTTGCGCGCGAGGTGAGGAAAGTGATAAATGTTGGCGGGCTCTGAGATTTTAATTTCAATCAAGTTTTCCCGCGTGCTCCGCTTGTGATTACCAGCAGCCAATCAGGGCGTTCGATGCCCAAATACGGATAAACACTTCAATGTCGTTTCTTTTCCGCTGTCCTCTGTCTTTGAATTTATATTTTCTTTCTACTCACGGAAAGTGCAAATACCATCGGCTCACCGGCCTGCCTTGCAGAATTTCTTGCTTGTCCTAAGAGTTCATCAGAAAAGTTCGATTAACAATGTTTTGCATAAGAATATTTTGCAACAAGACAAAAACAAGAAAACTCTTCTCCACAATGGGTGATGGGCTCCAGTCAGAGCTCACTGGGAATGGGTTATGTCCAGAAGTTACTCGGTGTTGTTCCCATTGTTTCAATCCCGATGTCTCACAGACTAGCTAAACACATTGACAAGTTCAGCTGATGCAAAATTTTTGCTAAACTCCTGGTAGAATCCCTTTATATATTTGCCATCCGCCAACTCCTCCGCCATTTTCCAAACCCTGTTCCCCCGTTCCCAGGGTCTCCAAGGTGGAGAGAAGGCCCTGGGAACGTAGTTGAAACAACCGCTGACCAGATCAAGCATACCAAACAACCTCGTTCCCAGGGTCTACTCCGCTTTCAAGATGGCGGCTGGGGGCGGATGCCCTCAGCCGCCATCTTGAAAGCGGAGTACACCCTGGGAACGAGGTTGCACACCAAACGCTAACGGCAAACACGGGCACCTTCGGCTGTGACTAAAAGTGGGACGGGGACGTGGGACTTGGGACGCAAGGACTCGGGGACGCCGGGACGTGTGACTCGAGGACGCGGGGACGTGGGACGCTGGGACGCCGGGACATGGGACTCGGGACGCCGGGACGTGGGACTCGGGGACGCGGGGACGTGATAAACAAACAACACCCGAATGTTCCGCTGAAATTTCAATTTACAGTGGTTTTCAGTGGGGTATTATATGATGAAGCATTTGTCCGCAGGGCCGGATGTTAAAGGATTAACAAGAAAACACAGTTATTTACCAGGAAAGTCCTCCATGGCTGCCCACGAGGTTTAAGACCCCCTGCGCTGAAACTGTTCTGTTCCGAGGGCTCTTACGGTAACTGTAGGCAAGCAAACATATCGGGCCGACCAAGGACGCTGGAAATCATTAGTTAGTGGTCTGGGCCGGGTTGTTTAAAGCCCGATTAAGCTAACCCAGGGTTAGCGAGAATTTTGATTTCAGTTTTGTATCTTTTTGGTTAGGTAGTCTGTTTATATTGTTTGCCCTTCAGTTTTGAGCTGAAGTAATCTCAAACTACACCAAACGTTAGAGGCGAAAAACACTTTTTGAATATGTAAAAATAATGCCTCAGTTAACGTTTAATCCTGGGTTAACGTTAACCGGTTTTCGAACAACCTGGCCCTGGGGCCCGTTTCTTGAAGCTCCCGGTAATTACCGGGCCCGTTAAGCTGTTTTGTATTCCATTCTAGAGAGAGTTTCAAAAGGATTGAAAATTGTACAGTAAAGTTATCACCTAGAGAAACATCAGAGGTCAAAACACGCCCTACTTTTCTTGAGACTTAATACCTTAATACCTTTCACTGAACCACTGAAAACTGTAAATTGCAAATTCTGCGGAACATTCGGGTGTTGTTTGTTTATCACGTCCCCACGTCCCCGAGTACCACGTCCCCGCGCCCCCGAGTCCCACGTCCCGGCATCCCAGCGTCCCACGTCCCCGCGTCCTCGATTCCCACGTCCCGGCGTCCCCGCGTCCTCGAGTCTAAACATAGACTGCAAAACAGTCGTATTTTTTGCGAACGCGAGCGACGGACGCTGACGGCGCTTCGCGCCTTCCGAAACGACCGAAAACGACTGTTTTTACAGGCATGCCACTGAAACAGAGTAAACAAATATTTCAAGTTAACGTAACATAGTTCAAAATTCCAACTGGCAGGAGGCAGACCAGTTGGCTATTTACAAAGCGTGACCCAGGATTTGAACTCGGGACTACCGAGGAACAAATCCCGCTAGTGACAGGGTGAAGGCCTCGAACCTGGGACCTCCGGCCTCGAACCTGGGACCTCCTCTATTTGGCGCGAAAATATGCTAGAATGTTTAGCCTTGGACAAAATCTGCTCCTCGAAGCTCTCGGAAAATTGTTTGCTTCTCGGAACAGATAATGTACGCAGACAAATATCCTGGCATATTTTCGCGCTAAATGGAGGCTATTATTGATATATTTGACAGTCTCTAGACTCACCTATTAAACCTATCATCAATTATCTTCAAGGTTGACATATAAACCGTACAAGTCACTAAATACTCAATTGTTTTACTCATTCTCGTCCCTAGAGGCGGCGCTACTTTCGGTCAACAGGTAGTTTAAGAAGAAGCTGCGACCACAAGGCCGGGGGAGGGCCTTGGGCAACGTCGAGTAAATAATAACCTTATTCTTTATATTTTACCTACGAATCACGTGATTCTCTTAAGCCAATTACTTTGTTTCTCTTTTTCACGCCTATCTCGAAACTGATTATGGAACACAACTTAAAAGTCGAAATATAACTTTTAAAAATTATCCGTTGTGGTTCGCGTTCTCCACACAACGCAGAATTTGCTCATGTCACGTTGTTGTTTTACAGAGGACGGCAAAGAAATGTACCAAGAATTATAACGCACGTGCACAGTCATTGTTCTCATTAAATCTTTTATTTTGCGACGTTCTCGTTGCCTTAGCCGTCGTGGTTTTCTTAAACTCCCTATCACCAAGAATCGGTCCAACAACGGGAGTCCTCGATTCACTGACTTCCCGTCACTCTGCGCACGCTCAGAGGCAAGTCTGGCAAATCTCGCCAAATCTGAGAGACCGAAATCTGAGAGTACGAAACGAATTCCCTGCGCATGTCCAATGAATCGGACCCGGAGCCGGTTTCTCCAAGCTTCCGGTAATTGCCGGGTCCGTTAAACTGTTTTGTTTTTCATTGAAGATGAGAGTTTCAGTAAAAGAAACAAAATGGACTTCATTAGAGGCTAGAATACGCCCTACTTTTCTTGAGACTTCGGGCACGTAAAGTTACCGGGACTTTCGAGAAACGGGCCCCCGGCCAGAGGTCGCTATTCTTGGTGCTGACCAAAAGGAGCGCGGACTCTGGGGAAGAGATTGCTGCACATGTTTTACCATGTCATTTATGAAACCGTCCCATGGAAAACCTGGGAATGGCAAAATGAAACTTTCCTGGAGCGGGGGGCATTTCCCTAACCCCACTACAGGCTCGCGGTTTCGACGCTCGATTAACTTTTCTCTTCGATGCGCGTGCGCAGTCCATAAAACATGCACGCTACACCGTCTTGGTAACAAAGGAGAGTTTGTGATCACGTTTCGCGCACTGCTTGTAACACAGCTCACGTGTCAGGTATACGCTTGCCTACTTTTAATAATTAATGCTTTTCTTGTCTCTTTAACTTTTCACATGTCGTACATTAATTTTTGGTCTTATCACGTGCCATGCATTAACCCTTTGCTACATCCTACACTCCTACACCTCGGTGACATCTCTTATTTCATGATCGGAGAAAAAAAAACATCAATTCTGGAGCATCTGCTGAACAAAAACGTTGAATTTAGCACCAAAAGAACGATCACGGATGTGAAATAAGTGCCACAGATGGAAACGTAGGAAAGAACGACATGCCAGTTTTGCCGGAGACATCTGATAGCTTTAGTGTGGCAGTGTGGAGGTTAAAAACTGAAACACAGATTTTCTCATCTGTAATGAAACTGAGTTGCAGCTTGGTTGTAGCATAGCGAAGCTTTTCCCGCCCAGCGACCTTTCACAAAAACAAGAATCAGTTTTAAAACATTCACACCATCCAACACCACCAGGAGAGAAGTTACCCCCAAAACAAAAAGATCTATTTATCAGTAAGATCCTTTAATTTCAACTTTAAAACTTATGAGCAAAACAAAAAGAATTCTACCTGGCTGTCAAGGTCGCAATTAAACGACTCCGACTAAATTTCGTGTAAAAGCTCAGCTGTAAATTAAATATGTTTTTTATAGCACACCAATCATATAGTCGTTTAGGGCTGGGATGATAATGATCGAGTCACTTGCACAGCTATTATTTCAATGGAACTTGAGACGACTAAATTGTACTCAAAATAGAACTCAAGAAAGACAAAAACACAATTTAAGTGTAGTAGAGAGAAAGTAAACATTTATAACGCAACCTAGACTTGTTTTCCTGTCAAGCTGCTATTTTTATACAAACATTTTCTTCCTCAATTACTGTTATGATGTTATCTTACAATATGCCTGGAGGGAAAAATATTTACAAACTAGATGAAACACTATCTAAAGCATCGCTATTATACTTTTTGACTCTTTGTTACACGAAAAATAAAAAAAAATGGTACTTAGTTACAGCTTCCCAAACGAAAGTATATGCGACAGAGAGAATTTAGGGTGCATGAATAAGGCAACCTTCTCCCGTGTCATTCGTCTCACCCACTTGTTAAAATAATAGCTATTAACTGAAACACTAAATGAAGAAATGCACCGAAAAATTAACTGTGCAAGGAATATTTTTTATGGCACGCTTTAATTATTGTGAGTTACTCTGGAAATCGTCCAGTGACGGAGACGCATGAGTTATCACACGGCCAAACGTGCTAAAAGATTTGATATCGAGACCGACTGGTATATTTCTTTGCCGTGTAGTGAATCCATAAATCGAGACTCAGTACGCCCACGATGTATGCAAATTTCCAATCGATGTGAAGCTGCAGTTTTTTCCTGTGAAAATTGCTAATTTCCTTCTAGCTTGGAATCGTGTTTACGAAATAGCACCATTACTGAAGGCTGAAAAACAAACAAGTCCATGGTGCAGTGTAACTAAGATGAGTGGAAGTTCCGTGAAAATCTCAATCCTGCAGAGAGCAGAGATCTGAAAGGAAAACTTGAGATGATATAAATTATAAAAGGTTCTTTCACTTCGGCGACGATGTTAATTGCAATTAGTCCAAGTGCACATTTGTTTTGGACATGATTTAAAAATGAAGATTTGCAACTTTCATGAAAAAGTAATGGGACCAATAACTTGATCCAACGGTTGCTTTAACAAATAAATACAGAACTTTATCGAGTGCAAAAAAGCACGCGTGTCATAATACAATTGGAGGAAAACTTACGTCGATAAAAACACAAACAAGGTTTAATAAAACCGAGAAGAAGCGACACGTCGTTTTCAAGCAACATAATTTGAGTCGATTTACACCTGCAGATGCGTGGAAGAGGCCTTATTTACAGAATTAAGACTGTAAGACTAACACATATGACACGATTTAGCATATGTGAACGAAAAGGATTTAATTAAAATTCATCCAAAATGAAAGTTAACATTGTAGTTGAGATAAAATTAGGCCCGCGGTAACTTATTAGGGTCGAGTTTTCATTTTTTTTATGTTTTCGTTCACAGCTTTTAGCTCATCTTGTTATTTAAGCCTACTCGCTCCCTGTCACGATTCGTTTTAAATATTGTTTCCTCCTTTCGGACATAAAAGGGACATTAATGGTTAAAGAAGACTGCTTTTAATAAGCGGCTGTTGTCAGTGGCCTTCTCTCATTGGTAGTTTCCATTTACATCCGGCTGCAATTGGCCAAGTAAAAATATTTACACCGAAAATAGGGCTCACGGGTTAATTTATGCACTGCGACTATCCGTTGTTGTGCCGACGTCAAATTTAATACTCTTCTCGTCAATTGCGCCCTTTCCTGCCTAAAAACATCATTTACGGATTAAAACTGGAGATGACCGGCTATTTCTTCGCGATGTTTGAGTTGTAGAAACCGTACAACGACTGTTCTGCAAGGCCAACTTCACCAGTGTCGCTGGTTTAGCAACTATAACACTGTTACAAACTTAGCCTTTTTCTCGCGATCGAAATTGCACTTTGGAACACTCTTCATGGCGTTCGCGTTTGGAGATTCATATTTGAAACTACCGCCAATAAGCAAAGAAGGTACAGTCGAACTCGACGGAGAAAATTCGAAGAGAGGATCTGGCATTGTTCGTGATAAACACGGCCTGGTTAGGCTTCCTCCGATAGTTCGCTTGGACTCGCTTCGTTCGGCTTCAAGTGCTTCAAGGTTACGAAACGAAACCCAAACTGCAGCAGCGGCTGATAGTGAATCCGAGCTGTCAACTTTAATAGTACCTTCGAAATTATCGCACAAAATTGAGAGTTTAAGGCGCGGAAGCTCAAACAAATTCAAAAAATATACCGCGAAGCGTGAAGATGAAACGAAATTAATAAAGGATCCTGCTGTCAAGGAAACGAGAGAAGACGAAGCACGCTTTTTTGAAAGCGAAGAAGCGTCGCATGGGAAGCAAAAGAATCGTTTCCGCTTGGGGTCTAACACACAAGACAAGTCCACCAACGTACGTTTAATGCCTCTTTACAAAGAGTCCGTGATGCGTCGCAGAGGCAGCAGCACATTTCAATCTTTGGGAAAATTAACGAGATCGCACAGGCTGGCGAAATCTTCACCTGAATTGTCCAATAGAAAGATCAATTTGCGACGTCGTCCAGAGAGCACGTTATCATCGCTCACCGAGGGGCTTAGATCGAAAAGCCGTTCTCGCTTATCACAACCTCGGCTTTCAGTTCACGACATCGACGGCTCAACGTTATCTCATCTTCAAAACACTTCAAAGATCGAGGAAAAACAGAAAGAACACCAGAAGCAAGTGCAACGCAGCAGTCACAGATGGGCAAATGATGGCGTTCACAAGCCTCAAAGCACTCCTAGCTCTCCTGTTTGCAGTGAATCTGTAAATAAAGAGATCAAGCCAAAAGGTCGAAAGTCATTAAACGATATAACGGACGCGACACAGTTTACTGACCGAAGAAGGCCTTCGCTAATACCGAAAAAACAAAATTTAATCCAGGAAAGCGAAGTGCTTAAAATTGAAGGAAAAAGCTGCGTACACAATGAAAGGGAAAGGCCGCCAGACCTTGGGCCCGGCACAGCTGGACACGTTGATACTTTACATCCGCCAAAACAAGGTGAAAAAAGACACTCTTTGTATGATTTACAACAAATTTTAACTTTGCTTCAAGAAGAGAATTTGAAACGGCAGACCTCGTCGACGGCTTCGATGCCTCGAAATGCAAGTGCGACTTCCAACGCGAGCGATAAGACTTTAAATGCATCTGTTTACGATTTAAGGGAGTTCTTGATGCTAGCGGCTGCCGAAGCCTCTAATGCCAGTGCGGGGCAGACGAAAAGCAACACGAACTCTTCTCAACATCTTCTCCTTCCTGGTCAAGAACGAGAGAACGCACGCAACGAAAGGAAAGGCTCAGTGTATGATCTAATGGAGTTTTTATCACTGGGTAGCGTTGCTGAAACGGAGTCAAGCTCGGCGAGCGAAAACTCGAGTAGAGCGACTTCACCGAGAATTGTTTTATCCCCTGAAAGCCCAGGTTTAAAAGATGCGCTTTCTGTTGCTATGCATACAGAAGAAGGAAGACGATCGTCTACCTACGATCTGATGGAGTTCTTATCTCTGTCGCCCTCAGGGGGGAGTTCTCGCTCTGATTCAGGGCAGAATACTCCAGCTTTGCGTGGGCATGATTCAAGTGCGGTAGAAAATGATGAAAGTGAGCTAAGAAGACAGAAAAAAGAAAACAGAAGCCTGTCTGTGTATGACCTAGCAGAATTCTTATCTATGACCTCTGCTGTACCTCCGCTCGTACGAGTTACACCGGCCTCAGATGAGGAACAGACAAAAGCAAGTGCAAACCTCGCGCAGTCGTCGGGAACCATGAACCATGATTTAAACATGCCCAGGCAATCAGTGTACGATCTGAGAGAAATTCTGAATGTTATGCAACAAGAGCACGAGAGAAAACGCGAGTCTACCTACAATTTACAGGAAATTCTGTCTAAAATGCAGCGAGAAGCTGATGAGAAAACCCACCTCACATCTGCTAACGCAAATTCCAACGAGGACACCCATCCTTCGCCCTCACCTCCGATGACCGCCAGCAGTGGCTACTCGAGCGCTAGCGATTCTGCAACATCAGCAAGTGCAAAATACTTGGAGGCAAATACCAGTAATCGTCATATGTCTGTGTATGACCTGAAGGAGTTCCTGTCTTTGCATGCCATTCAACAAAACCAGCCAAATCCACAACAGCTCTCATCCGCCACGCTCAGACGAAAGTTTTCTGGCGTCTCGCAAAGCGGTGTTAGCATTCACGTCACGGACGAGAGCAACAGAAGCATCGACAGTGAAGTATTCGAAGATGTCTTTTTTCCAGTACCCGACACAGGAAACGACCCAAGTGGGCCTTCGCACAAGAGAAGCTCAGTCTACGACCTCCGCGAGTTTTTGAACATTTTAAACGCTGACGACTCCCCCTTGAGAAGAAGATTGTCTAGCGTATCATCTGCCTCTAAGACTAGCGAAAGCGAACCTGA
Source organism: Catalaphyllia jardinei (assembly GCA_022496165.2). Taxonomy (NCBI): domain Eukaryota; kingdom Metazoa; phylum Cnidaria; class Anthozoa; order Scleractinia; family Caryophylliidae; genus Catalaphyllia; species Catalaphyllia jardinei. Next base: position 14,816,539 of record CM042754.1, read on the forward strand.
ATCAAGTTCACGAAAATCAGATTCAGTTGCCGCGAATGAAAACATCACGGCTGGGGCAACTCGACCTCAGCTTTCCCCGCGTCAAGATTCGGGAGGCAGCATGTCTCTATATGATCTTGGCGAGTTCCTTTCGCTTCTCAACACCGACGAATCTCCATTAAGGCGGAGGCTTTCAAGCACGAGCGACATTATGGCCGGAGAGGGTGAAATTCGTGTACGAACGCCTGTTCTTTCGAGAAGCGATTCAGAGAAGGGGCTTTACAGTCTGGAAGAAATACTAACACTGATGAACGACCTTGAACAAAAGAGAATCAGTGAAAACACGAGTGGAGAGCTTGAGGTCGGTTCTGGGGAAGAAATTAGTATACAAGTTCCACTCGCTTTACCTCCTAAAACTGATAAGATTAACACTCAACCTCTTCCGTCTAGAAAACGTTTACAGTCTCAAAGATCTCTTAAAAGTGTCCCAGAAACATCCGAAGTAAAATCTAACAATTCAAATTCTTCATAGCTAAATTTTTGTGTGCAACCCGCTGAGAGAATCAAGTCAGATGACTTGCAGGGGCAATCGATGTTTCAAATCGGCTTCACGCTGCTTCAGACAAAAGAAATAGTTTTATTTGAATGAAATAATTATTTGCTTTTAATTTTTGTTAAATATGGTTGGAGAGCTTTTCTACTCAGATATTTTCCCAGCGTGGTTGTGTAAACTAAGTTTTATTCAATCCAACTAAATATTTGGCCATATCGCACCTGAGTTAAGCATCTTGTACATAAATTGTAACGGAAAATAAATTTGTTGGTTTTGGCCTGTCAGTCTGCAGTGATTCCGTATTAGGCGAAATTTTCACCTGCCAGACTGTTATGAAAAAAACAAAATTTGCATAAACAGTTTTGAACGCTGAATTTGTTGATTAAAGGTTCGTGGAGACGAAAGGGCATTAAATATAACTGCCGTGAATTTTGTCGTTATATTTCACTGTGAATAACGATAGAGTAACAGATATTTATTAAGTTGCAAATGAATATATGGCCCTGTAAATTAGGCTTCAAAATTGAGTTTTCTCCAAACGAAACGATCATGACACAATTCGCATTGTATTACTTTTTAGACCGACTAGCTAAGTGTAAACAAATCATTCGTGTGTCAAACTGGTACGTCTGTTACTGCCTTCTCCTGTTTCACGCGAGACGGCAAAGGAAATTCGTAGCAGAAGCCTGAACGTATCACAAAATGCTTGCATCATTCAGCAATCGTTGTGTTTTGATCATCTAGAGTACAGAGCTCTTTGGTCTGCTGCCGTTTTTAGCATAAATCTTCCTGCTTTCCCTTCTTTTCAGCCTGGCACTAAAAATAAGTCAAAGAGTTCATAATTCGGTCCTGTACACCTTGGCTAAGATAAATAAATCGATATTGCATAGGCCAGTAAAAGAAAAAATATAAGAAAAGATCGTCAATCCATTTTCTATTTTTCAATACTTCCACCTAAAAATTAAATGCTTAGCTAAAAATGTATCATCAAAGTGTGTGGACTTGCTACCTTCAGTGTTTGGTGATATATATACGGGTTTCTAGCTAAATTATAAATGTCTTCGTTCATATTGTACCCCGAAGGCTAGAAAACTGAACTACATTGTAAAGAATAACACCGGAAGACGAGGAAACCAACCAAAGAATTTCAATTATTTAACCTGAGATGTTTTTGAGCCATTTTCCGGATTTTCAGATAGGGAGCTTAAGTGGATTAATACTACTTTAACGGCGCCAGACGTAGATACTAGAAATGTCAAATTATGTTGATTTCGTTCCCGATTTCGTTAATCTAGCAAAATCTTTCGTACGCAATTAACATTGATCGAACTTCGAGTTGCGTCGTTCATCTGAAATGCCAACTTTTCATTGCCTTGAAAGGAAGAGACACTTAAACTGAATTGTGGAGAAATATTGAGCAGTATTTGCGTTGTCGGTTTTCTATTGAGTAATGGTCAGTATACTAAGCAAGTAATATTAAGTACATTAAACCTTTCAACAGATTTAGCTTCATTAGAAATTACACGTATTTGAAGACGCACTTCCTTACAGTAAAAATTCACACGATTGTGTAATTATTATTCAAAATATAAAGTTTCAAAATTGATTTGAATACCAATTTTTAGCGTTATGTTGCCAAAATCGCTGCCCTTCGCCCGATCGGATCAACCGTTTTACTTCCAAACTCGTGCGGACGTTACGAGAGGATATTTTACAGCAAGCTTCAGCTTCATATTGGATTCCTTTTTTCATCATAACTCACATTAATTTATAAAGTGCTGGGCTTGTTTTGCCAGTCTGGTTTTCATGTAAGATGTCGTTCATCATCTAAATCGATATCCATCCCTTGCTTTGTCAATTCGTGAGGCGCTCAACCTCAAGTAATTAAAAACTTTGTTAAGTCTATTATTTGTCAATTGTTCTAGTCAGTCTTATTCATTTGCATGTTCGCTTCCTTTGCGCTCAGTCCTATGCGCACAATACACCCTCGTATGTCAATAATCACTTTATTAATTCCCAGAGATTAAAAAAAACGATTTCAAATTTCATGATAGGTCTCAGATGATTTACGTTTAGTTTGATCGTGGGGGTGCTTATTGCAGTTTCAAAAATTGATAACGAACAAAACGTTTGCACCTCCGTAATTGCCCCTGAGTTATTCCTTTAAGGGAAATAGACAAGACAAAACTTAATTCATTGGACACCCTCGCAACACGTGAACAATGTCACGAAATGAAAAACAAGACTACTGAGGCAAGCACGAAATTGGCTTTTTACATTAAACCCCACGCAAACTGAAGAAATTATACGCTTAAAACCGAGCTCGTAAATTAAAATTTTAAAGACGCTACGTTAATGGATCGAAATGGACGAGATCTTCACCACTCATTTGTGACGGAAACAGCAGACACCTGTTTTTGTGTCCAGGCGGCCGCTGGCTGGACTGTCACGAGCGTCCGGAGAGCTGGGACCACGAATTTCTAAAGGCTGATCAGTTCTATAAACATTGCATAAACAATGCTGATCAGTAAACATAAACATGCTGATCAGTTCGGTAAACACAGGCACAAGTAAAGAAAACGCAGATTGATGCTAAGCCGAGCGCCTTTTAATTTGTTGAGAATTTTTTCCAAGAAAGAGATGCTAATTATCTACATCTTACTCCGTCTGGGTATATCCACTCAGGCCGTGTCCATACTAAGCCAGAGGAATTTGAAAACGTAACTTTTCGAAAACGATTGCGTCAAAATAATCATGTGATTTCTCTGACCGAGCTTTCCTCACATACAAAACGAAAATGACCGCAGTCATGTTGGGTTTTCAAATTCCTACGACGAAGTGCATGTGGACGGAAAACATCTGACGCGTTTTCAGAGTGAAACCTCCGTTTTCAAGTTCCTCCAGCGTAGTGTGGACGGAAAACATCTGACGCGTTTTCAGAGTAAAACCTCCGTTTTCAAGTTCCTCCAGCGTAGTGTGGACGGAAAACATTT
>CM042754.1:14820073-14843392 GCA_022496165.2 Catalaphyllia jardinei
ACCTCCGTTTTCAAGTTCCTCCAGCGTAGTGTGGACGGAAAACATTTGATGCGTTTTCAGAGCGAAACCTCCGTTTTCTAATTCCTCCGGCGTAGTGTGGAGGAAAAACATTTGATGCGTTTTCAGAGTAGAACCTCCGTTTTCAAATTCCTCCGGTGTAGTGTGGAGGAAAAACATTTGATGTGTTTTCAGAGTAAAACCTCCGTTTTCAAATTCCTCCGGCGAAGTGTGGACGAAAAACATTTCATGCGCTTTCAGAGTAAGACCTCCATTTTCAAATTCCTCCGGCGTAGTGTAGAGGAAAAACATTTGATGTGTTTTCAGAGTAAAACCTCCGTTTTCAAATTCCTCCGGCGTAGTGTGGACGAAAAATATTTGATGCGTTTTCAGAGTGAAACCTCCATTTTCAAATTCCTCCGGCGTAGTGTGGACGGAAAACATCTGATGCGTTTTCAGGTAAATTGGACGGGGTTTTGAACGGCAACCTCGGTCATTTCCCTAAGTGGCTGCCGCAGTGGCGAAGACGCCGTATGGCAAAACATGTGAAAGCGAGTATATATAAACCATCTCTACAAGGGAAGATAACACTTGAGACTCATAACAAGTTCATATTCTATTTCTGTGACTTTGTAATATTCAAGTCAACGTTTCAGACTAAATAAAGGCTTTTTTTATATAAATAAAGCGATGTATTATTATTATTTTTTGTTTCTACTTTCTTGTTCGTTGATGTGGGAGAATCGACAAAAATAAAGAATTGAATTGGTTCAGCATATCTGTACGCTCTGCGGGCCTGTGAATTTAATGGCATTTGAAATACCTAGGGTGCAGGTGGACGTTTTAATTACCTCAACTCCAGTCTCAAGCTACGTGGCCTACATACAGGATAAATGTATTAACTAAGATTTTCCTATTCCCTGCTGGTCAACACCTAATTTCTCCCAACAATTTTATCAATGTCAAGAAAACAGATGATCAGCGGTCAACCTTTACAATGACAACATACAAGGACTGGGTCTTAGCTAAATCACAAAATGGCGGCTCTGAAACACGGGTCAAGAAAGTTCTATGATATTCCAAGCGAAGAATTATCAAATGTAAGGAACAGATATAGTCGTGAGAAAGAAAAAAATATCGAAGAACTCCTCAACTACATTGATCAAAGCTGTATTGGGAAAGATGTTATGTTTTCTGGGCCGTATGGAGCGCGGAAAGGTGAGCATGGGGTGTATATATATTTTGCTACGTGAGTCTGGTATACGTGTAACCGGTCATTGTTAAACTAAAATATCTGATTTCTTTGTCATTTTCAGTGACTTATTGTGACTATACAGCATCAGGAAGGTATGAATATGGCATATAAGCAAGTGTGATATTCGAGTAGCGCTAGCGGGCGTTATAATTTGGGACTTGGTCTTCAAGCTCGTTAATTCAGCATGGTTTCTCAAACTGGCCAGGAATTTTCATCCTGGACTGAATCCCTCTGCTTGTAATTTCCAAATTCACTTCACGCTAGACCTTACTTACGCAAACAAGTAAAGCTTAATAAGATAGATCAAAGATCAATGAGTGTATGTTTACTTTTATGTTTTTTTTTTATTTTGAACGTTCTTTAGATCATTAACTTTTATTGAGGATTACATTAGAGAGCAGGTCTTACCTCACTATGGCAACACACACACAACTACAACAGTGACCTCCCTGCAGACCACATTATATCGTCACGAGGCCAGGTCAGTGGCTAATATAAACCCACTAGATAAGTGTGCTTTGCAACGTACCCACATAACTCTGACATACTCTTTAGCCCCTATCATGATTTTGGCAACCTTTTTTGGGTCAACACCTATAAAATAAAAATATCTGTATGAGAATTAATTGTTAAATCTTGCTAAGAAAAAATTTATAAGGCTTCTGATGATTTCATTCTCTGAAAATAAAGGCAATTAGCAAAATATTAAATGCTAGTGAATTCCCACAACCTTGCCGTTTTGGCAAATTCTACTGCACAAGAATGGTCACTTACTATTGGCTATCTTGAATCCCTGACATCTCGTACATTTTTGTTCCCCTTGTATTAAGAATTCAGCAGATCTATAGTAAAGATTAATTGCACAAGTAGTGCTTAGAGTTTACTAAGTTAAGTTTCACTATTGACTATTTGCTGTCTATTAGGGATATTATCAGAAATGCAGTGAATGCCAGTGAGAGTGACTCTGTGGTATTTGTTGGAAGTGGTGTGACAGGAGCGGTTCACAAGTTAATTCATGCACTGGACTTCAGGCAAGCTCCAGTGAGTGTTCTGATTACTGTCATCAGTTGCTTCTTGGTTACTATGCTAGACTCTGAATCAAGGTGTCTGGGTTCAAGGCCTGGCTGGGGATGTTGTGGTGTGTTGTTGGGCAAGACACTTCACTCTCATAGTGCCTTTCCCACCCAGGTGTATAAGTGGGTACCAGTGAATTTAATACTGGGTTGAAACCCCCCATGGCAGAGTAGAAATACTCTTAGCTGTATCATGCTACAGAGACTGGAAATAAGCACCAGCCTGATGGGCCAAATGGCTCATATGCAGACTTGACCTTTACCTTTTCTTAGAGCTTTATATTACTCGGCCTCTCTCCTCTGCAGAAGCCTCTTTCGTGCCGCTTTGACCATAGACTGGTAGTTCAGAGGCCATGGGGAGCCTCTGCAGGAGAGAGAGAGAGTTACTACGCAGATGTCACTCCTGTGGGAGGAACTAAAAAACCTGCTCCAAGTAGTTTGCTACCTTTAATCTTCCTCTAATATTCCTACCTACCCTGCAAACAGTTGCCTTGGTTCCTCCTATGTTGAATGAGAGAGAAACCACTGTGAGCAACCGTTTATTCCTTTTAGTTTACCACCATCCAGCCCCATGGACTAATAAATTAAGTTTGAACTGGTACAACTAGTTTAAAAGTTGGTTTAGGCTCCCACACATATGCTCACCAACACAACTGCTACATTCAACTGCTACATTTCACCGTGCAGTGATCAAAGTCCAAGTCCAATGCGACTTTTCACAATTTGAGTTACGGTGTTGAAATGGAATATTCTCACCTACTGTTAGTACCCATTAAAGGCATTAGTTCAGCTTGATGGCCCCCTTTTTCTTGTGCGTTTGGAATGTTTCAGGTATTCACTAACAGTGTTTCTCTTGTTTCTGCAATGTATCATTGGAATCAGATTGTGTTTGTTGGACCATTTGAGCATCATTCAAATCTTCTTCCTTGGAAAGAATTAGGAGCTGAGGTAAAGAGCTATTACACAAACATCCCTTGGCCAGTAGATTGAATTACATTTTATCTTTTAACCCATTGACTCCTGGAGCTTTTTGCAAAAAATGCATTTTTGGGGCATTTTGGAGCTTTTCAGCCTGGAAATGGGCCAGATTAGCTCCGATGTACATGTACTCAAAGAGGCATTTGCAACATGACATCATGCTTTTCTTTTCACTAGCACCATGTTTTACTATATTTTTGCTTGGGCTTTTCTTTTTTTTTGTTTTTTGCTTTTGCTTTTTCTCCTTTTGTTATCTTTTTGCTGCAGTGATTGACCTTCTACTGGGCGTTCTTCCCAGTCAGGTTTTTGCGATGGACTAGCCACATGTAGCATGTGGCAGGAAATTTTGGTCTGAGTTTATCACTCCAATTTCTGAGCATTACTCAGGCTCCATTGAGCTGATCACTCTGACCTGGGCATCATTGGAAAGATCTTTTCGTCGTGCAGAACCTGAGTACAGATGATGCCAATTTTGGTCAAAAGTGATGACAAGTGAAACAATGCCGTCACAGGAGTCAATGGGTTACCAATAAATAGATTGTATAATTTGCAAGTTGCATAGTGAGACTATTGAAAAATTATGCAGTATAAGTCAGAATATAACTTAGCTGAGTTGAAATAGAGAAGAAGAAGTTGAGAACATTCAGATTCTTGAGTGAGCAGTAAGATTGTATAAATTATACAGTGTATGTATAATTTACTCGAATTACTTCATATATAGTTCACATCATTTCACTGCACGGAAAGATATGAACTCAACAAATTGACCTCCCTCCCAATGTGTGACTTCATAGCTCAGTTGGTAGAGTATTGCACCGGTATCATAGAGGTCATGGGTTCGAATCCCGTTGAAGCCCTGATTTTTTTTAGGCTTCTTCTTTCCAATTGCATAAATTGGAAAATTTACTGCGATGATCACTATTCACTTTCATATACAGTGTATGTAGTATATCATTAACTCTCAGTAACCCAGGTGCATAAAAACTACAGTGGTATCTCTTTTTTTCAGATTCCTGTTTACTAATTTATTTAATATCTAGTGCAGTAGCATATACAGCTGTATTTGCATAATACCTACAATATTTTTGGTTCACAGAATGCTCTTCTCATGTTTTTTGTCTGCCAGGTTGTATGGATCAAGCAAACCCCAAGTGGATCAGTAGACTTGTCAGACTTGGATTCTGAACTTAAGGTGCGTACTTTGTTGTTCAGGATACCTAATACTTGATTAAACCCCATGGTCCCCAGAGGAACATAGGGGGTCCACAAACTTACTCCACATTTTCCTGTTCTGTGCTATTTGGGTGATGGTATTCCAGCCCTTGCCTGCTGCACTTACCTCCACCACCAATCCATATTCAGAGTGTACTTTAGTAAATATAGTCTGCGTACTGTTTCATGTTATTGCTACAAAATCACTCTCATGGATTAAGATTAAGTAAATGTGAGAAGGCAAATATTTTTATTGTGCATATGGCTACAAGAACACCTTTGTAAACATTTCACCCTCTGCAAACAAATTTATACTAATGTCTATTTAACAGTAGATTGTTTTATGAACACAGGCCTTTTATTTAGCTTACTAGGTATACCTATCGATAGAGTGCCAACAAGCAAATAATTTGTGGTATAATAAGGGGTTTATTAATACAGCATGAAGGGTATTTCGGTCTCTTCTGATGCAGGAAACATTACCAAGAGAAATTTAAAACGCTTTTACCGGTCGGTAACATGACACACCTTGGAGGCAAGGTTGCTTTGAATTCGTTCGTCGCACAATCCAGTAGGATATTGAAAGTATGCTGATTCAAGGAGCGTTGTCCGTCAGTTCCCTGAATAATTGTTAAAGATCAAGAGTTCTGCAATGTATTGCTGCTCGGCCAAACTTTCAGTTCGATATGATGGGCAAAGTCAAAGTGAACACACTAGTTTGATTTAATTCTATGGCAAACAGGTTCGATTTGTGTTTTGATTTGAACACTGGATTTGCTCCTGTGGTTCGACTGATAAACACACTCCTCATTCAGTTCTTTTCGGAAATGCTACCGGACTAAATCTTCAGTTCGATGTGCTAGATTTGAACACCGGATTTGCTCTAGTGGTTAAAATGCTGCCCGATGGAACTTTCAGTTCGATATGGGTAAACAGAGAAGGAATACGTACACTGTTTCACATTCTTCGCACAGCACTATTCTCTGCCGCCTCGCCAGCTTTCGCTTGGCTGGCTCATTGGCAATTAGTCAATTGCTAAGGCTGTACTAGGATACAGTAAAACCCATGTATAAGAACCTGGCTTTAAGAACCTGTTAGGCTAAAATTTCATTTCAAGCCCCATCCACATAAGAACATATTAAGGGCCCATTAAAGTATCTCATTGCTAAACTACACGGCTGCTACCCAGGGGCAATTTCACTTCCAATCAGCCAAAATTTTTTCGGCGCTTTTTTCAGCGCCGCCCGTCTCTGATTCAAGTCGCTGGTAACTTTTTTACTTCATTTCAACAAACACAAAAAACTTTTTGTTTACATTTTTATTGATTAATTTTCTGCTTTACGGTTAAAGCATGTGAGGGGTGCCTTTATTTGTGAAACTTGAGTGTTTTGCTTGAATAAGTCATCCACGTAAGGACGTAAACAGAAAGCCGTAGCGATGGCTGCATATCGATGGGGAAATCTCGAAAAAGTGACAGTACAAGATTTTCAGTGTCAGGTTGGGAATTGAAATCTCAAAGATGCGGGGACACAAACTGAAATTAGTATTGCGTTATCATCACCTGCAAAGTTTGTGTCCGCGGCCTTTTTGACCGCTCCAAAACTCTCTGATGTCTTTTGCAATAAAACTGTGTGACCGTCCGTCTCATGGGTTTTGCGACAAAATGAAAAACAAAAAAGTTATGTGCAAAAGAGTGGTCAAAGAAGCACATTTTCCATTGTCATTTTTTTATTTTTCATCATAAGCCAAAGCGCATTCCTCAATTTCTTCAGAATGGCTTTTGAATTGTTATTGTACAGAAAATACAGAAAAAAGATTTAAGCCATTTAGTTAAAATGCATTTTTCTGTTTCTGGTCACGTGGCATTGGGCATGGTCAGATGATGTCATGAACTGGACTATATTTTCCCCCTATGAGTATTGTCCAAATTTGGTCCAATTGAAGCATACATGGGCAGAGTTATACACCCTTTTAATAAGTCGTGGCACCATTTTGAATATTAAATTTATGATGTCATTCGCGGAAAGTATCTGTCATCTTGCGCTGACTTTATTACGTTGATCGCTGGTCATCGTCTAAAGAAGAGTACAAGAAAATAGGCAGTCAGTGACTGCACGTGGCTACTGCTGGTGTTATTTAGATCACTGCAGTAAAACCAAATCATATTGCAATAAAAGGGGTTAAAACGAGCTAATACGAAAATGTTTTCGCGTAAAGTATCTGTCATCTTGCGCTGACTTCATTACGTTGATCGCTGGTCATCGTCTAATGAAGAGTACAAGAAAATATAGGCAGTCAATGACTCCACATAGCTACTGCTGGTATTATTTAGATCACTGCAGTAAAACAAATCATATTGCAACAAAAGGGGTTATAAAACGAGCTAATACGAAAACGTTTTTGCACTCGTAGCTTATTAAAAACATGCCGACTTGTTTGAGTTGTTTCTTGCACCGCGCAAAATATGCCGATCTACAAATAAGACTCTCGGTAGTTTGAATTTAATATCTTACCTCTAAGTTAGTCGGCTTTAGATAAAGGGTGCAGAAAAAAAACACCGTGATTTTGAAGTAAAATTGAACGGGAAAATTAAAACTTCGATTGTGCGGGTAATTGTGCGAGATTATTTTCGAGCCAATGTTCTCGCCAAGTTCTAAGCGGGAAATTCTGCATTGACAATAGTACTGCCAAATTTATTTCACTTGTAGTTGAAATATACTTAGCAGGCTTAGCAATCGCCAATTCTTTTGAAAAAAACTGTGTCTGACTGCTAAAGAAAATCATGTTGCGTGTCACGAACTAGACAAGTGAAGGGATGTGTCTAAAACGAAGACCCAAAAACGAAGACCGAAGACCCATTGGTCTAAAATGAAGACCCTGTAGTCTAAAACGAAGACCCACTGGTCTAAAACGAAGACCCACCAGTCTAAAACGAAGACCCACCGGTCTAAAACAGAGACCCGTTGGTCTAAAACGAAGACCCACCGGCCTAAAGCATTCTTTCTTCAGGGAAAGACTTGGCCAAATTCTGAAGCATACCATAGAATGTCATCAGAGCGCGTGACAAACTTCGCACTCACTTTCTCAGTCGATACAACGCGTAACAAACTGCGTAACGCAATTTGATCGCACAACAAACATGACAGTTACCTTACCTCAGTCGGGACAACTTGTGTCAAATCTCGTAACGCAATTAAATTCCAGTAGTATAGAATTATACGTTTTAGTGACGATTTTAGCCAAAAACATCAATGTAATGGCAATCAATTAAAGGAGCGCATTAATGAATCAAAAATGATTCCAAAAACTGCAAAAGCATTAACATACGAGCCAAGGGAGGCCAAAGATCCGTATGAACCACTTAATTTCGGCCTGCTGGCGACCGCCTTATTTGTGAAATCCACTAATCTTCTCTTTTTTTTTTGGAAATCTTTCGCAATTTGTTCTGGCCAAATCTGTTGATGCTCGGACCTATTCAGCCCCTCCTCTCTGATACAGTAGTTTCAAGAAGCCTAGCTTTTAAGGAGTAAATGTTGTTATTTAGGGCTTCAGAACTGAAGAAGCAGTCATTTTCCTGGACTTGGAGAGTTTCACGTTTTCTTATGATTATAGTTATTTGTTACAGTTTCAGTTTTTATCTTGCGATTTTACGATGATTAACCAGCATTGTTACGTTTCCGCTGTTGCTCTAGTGCCTACAAGAAATTCGTCATTTAGCTTCATTTACTAGGGAACGCTTGAGTGGTAGTAGTAGAGTCCTTTAGAGCTTGTATTGGGCAGTTGAAAGTAACTTAATTAGGGCTTCAAAAAAGAGACAATAATTTTTTTCGTTGTCTCAGAGCCTCATGTTCTCCGTATATTGGATTATTATCACTGTTACTGTTTCGACTGTTTGTTTCAGTCATGAACTTTAATTTTGATTTTGTGATCTTGTAATGTCTGGTGAGTATGCACTGTTAGTGTGCCAAGTTGTATAAATATAACCATAAGACTGATAAAATAGAAGAAATTGAAATCTTTGAAATCTTTGCGGCAGTCTGAAAACAGACTGCCACATCTTTGTTTATAAATGAGCTCCTTTTTATTTCTTCACAAACTGCGTTAGGAGTCCCAAATTCTTAGAAGTTATTTTCAAAAAACACAACTTGAAAGTTTATACAAATTATGTGCAATGTAATTTGACTTGTTATTAGACTGTTTTTTTCACGAGTGAGTTTAGTCCAGTTTACCATGATTCGTCTTGGTTATCTCGAAAGAGATTATTCGCTCTTCAGAGGAGTTACAACTCTTGAAAAGGGTTCAAGATCGCAGCAGGGCAGATATGGCTGCACAATTCACTTGGATCGCCACGACCAGTAAAATGAACTCCGAACAATCCTGACAATTTCTGCTAGCATAGGCACAGCCGGAAAGTGTTTTTAAAATACCATATACATGCAGTACCCGGCAGTCTGAAGTTATTCTAGAATTTCCACGGAAAAACTGTAGATCTTTGTTTAGAAATGTCAAACGATTTCAATTTTAATTTTTGCTATGTCCGATTACCAGTCGAGCAAAACCGAGAGAACACCTACTCTATAAATTCTAGTATTCATTCATTCATTCCGAACTCTGGATTGATTTCTATTCGATTATTCGTCACAAGGACCCAATAGTTCCAAACTTGGACACTATACCTACTTACTTACGCACACGATAGCATTCTGACTACAGCTGCTAAGCAGAAGTAGCCACAAAAAGTCAGTATCTTTCTTAGCACCTTATAAATATTACCCGAGATAAAACTGAGAAGACAACCTTTTCATTAGGCTCAATATGGGGATTTATTCGACAGCAGCTGCAAGAGGAACGTGACTTATCACAAGATATCAAGTGCACCAGAACTGAAGACATGGATCCAACGTAATGAAATCAGCCCAAGATGACAGGTTACTTTCCGCGAATGACGTCATAAATTTAATATTCAAAATGGCGCTGCGACTTATTAAAAGGGTGTATAGCCAATTGATTTCTCACTAGCAGTGGTATCAAAAGATACTTTAATTAGTTTTCTCGTGTGTGAGTGTGACTTATCATATTGTTAGTTTATCTTGCCTAATTAGCTGTATTATATAGTCATTTGTTATTACCCTCTAGCTTTTCGTATGTGAGTGTAATTTATTATATTGTTAGTTTGTTTTCTGTAATTAATTATTTAATTAATTAGTTAATAGTGGTATTTTATTTCTTTCTTGTAGTAAGTGTGTAACCCTTGCCCCCGCCTCGATTAGTCATTTTACTAGTAGCAGGGGCAAGCAATTTTGTAATGATGTATATATATTATTATCAGTAAAGTTCAAAGTTCAAGTTCAAGTTTAATGGTCCCTTAAGGCTAAAATTTTAAGTTAGGTCCTTATCAGTGGATTTGCTGTAAGAGTTTATACTTAGGTGGAAACTGCTGAATTGAGATTATCGTCTCATTATATTTAAAAGTAACTCAACATGACATTAGCTAAAGAACTGTGTGGTATGTCTATTGTGTTCACCATTCAAAAACAATTTATATTGTATTTTGAGATGATATTTTAATATATTTAAATGAAATTTATATGAAAATATGAGAACTTACTTTAAGAACCTTGGTAGTCTAACTTTGCTTTAAGTACCATTTATAGAAAGACCTGTTAAGGCTAATTTAAAAAAATTCAGGTTCTTTTACACAGGTTTTTACTATATTATCAGCCAGAGGTCTTAACAGTATTGACAGAGTGCAGTGAGGTTCATACAAAAAAGACCAATTGATGATATCATAATGCCCCCATTAGGGTCCTGAGCAACCTTGGTTAATGAGAGATTTATTGCATGGCTTAAACTGTTTGGAGAAAATCATGAACATGGAGTAGAAAGAGTTCATATTTCATGCATCCAATTCTGATAGAAAGGCGACTTACAGTTTACTCACATCTGGGCTAGTTTGTTTGAAGGGTGGTTCCCTAACCCAGAAAAAATAGTTAACCAAATTAATCTATTATTTTTTTTCCAAATTGTCTTCCACTGCTTATGCTTTGTAATTACTCAAGCTCAAAACTCGAGGACAAACAATATAAACAGGAAACCTCACCAAAAAGTTACAAAACTGGATTTAAAATTCTGGCTTTTCCTGGGTCAGCTCAATTGGACTCAAACAACTTGGCTCTGATGTTTTCGCAAGCCAGCAAAAATAAAGGAACAAAAAGTTGAAAGAATTGAAAAACTGACAGAATTTCTAGAACATAAGTGAATTTTAGAAATTTAATTCAATTAATTCACAAAACTTCAAGAAACCACATTTCTCATTAGGAACAGTGCCCTGTGCAATACTTTTTATTGGCTGATTATAGTTATTGTCCTACCAAGCTTATTCAGTTTTGTAACAGGCCTGTCATTAAGTTTTTAGTCACCTGTAGTCTTGTTCTACACACCCGTAGCAAACTTACTTTGTGGGTGAATTCTATCAACAACAGGCAGTTTCACTTATTGCATAAGGGCCAAGCAAGTACACTCAAGTATACTCAATCGTAACAGGTGTTACTGGTTACGGCCCTTAAATGTAGATAACAGCCCTGGTGTAATAACACCCAGTTATATAACGGCTTCTTTCCCTTGGTGCCATGAAATTCTTCGTCACTCATTTTTGTCATCTATTAAAGACCCTTTGCTATTAAGTACAACCATTCTAGTGAGTATGACTAGATTTTAGTGGCCAGTGATTGGTTGGATGAATGGGGCTGCAGTATCTTGTTCATTTTTTTTTTCTATTTTTAGTTTCACTCTTCAAAAGGCAGACAGTTGATTGGCTGTTTTTCAGCAGCATCGAATGTGACAGGTGTTTTAACAGACACCAATGCTGTCACTGCCTGTCTGCACCGAAATGGTGCTCTGGCTTTCTGGGATTACGCTACTGCAGGTATAGAAATTACAAAACAAGGCAGTGCGCTAATATAGGTAATAGTAAGAACAGTCTCGCACAGAGTGAGAAGTTCACAGGCTGGAAAATTTGCCCTGATCAATTTTAGTGGATTTTTTACCATGTTGTTTGATTTATCTATTGTAAACCGCAATTTCAGCATTTTTGAGGAGCGTGTTTGTTGAATCAATATTTTCATTCAAACATTTTGGCTCTCTTTTCTTTCTCCCATGAACAACATAGGACCTTATGTAGACATAAACATGAATCCTTTGGTTACCAGGTGAGTTTCAATGACTTTTAATCTTGTTTTCCTGGCCTTTAGAGCAGTTTTCAATCGAGTGTTGAAAGTAATCAGGAATTACTTTCATTGGCTTTGGTTTCGGCTGAGCAGTTTAATTGGTAAGTAAATGGTTTGAGTTTGGTTTTACGACACTCTATCAAAAATTGTTCTATGTGGAATGAGAAATATATATATGGAGAGAGGATATTACATGCCTGCGTGTGGATATGAATTTTATCTTCAAGTGTTCAACTCGATATCTCACAAGTGAGTGCAGCAAATGAGTGAGATATCGAGTTGAACGCAGGAAGATAAAATTCATATCCAGAAGCAGGCATGTAATATTCTGTTTCTTATATAAACACCAGTGAAAAAGGCGCGATTTATTATGTAACAATAATGACGGTGATCTCTTCACATGTGAAGATAACATGTAATTTTCATGTGTGAAGATATGAAGTTTTGGCATGAAAGCTCACTTGGTATTTCACTGGTGTTTATATAATATACATATAATCATTGCATGTAGCTTTTGGATCATTCAAAGTCTGACTTCAGTACAGTCTTGTAAGGGCCAATATACTACGGATGGCACAACCATATGCAGCAAGCTTGCGACAAGTGTAAATCAAACCAGTCCTATGACTTTGCAAGCAAGTTGTTTCAAGGTTGCAAGCTACCAGTAACCCATCCATTTAATGAATGTATGGTGACAAAATTTTAATTTCTTCAATCCAGGTGAATGCTCAGAAGAAATTTGAATCACACCTGTAAAGGAGATCGATCTGGGTGTGGCACAAGCTTTATACCCCTTAAAACGACAACGCTCGATTGCTAGCCCTGTTCAGGAAAGGAGCCTAAAGATAAAAATAAGAGTGTTTTTGTTGTTATGTCTTCAAGTGTGCCACAAAAGATACTTTGACAGCTTAAAATAGTGGCATTTCATCATCAACACCCTAAGAGCAGAATCCTTGATTTGCACCCCCGAGTGAATTGACGAGCATCTCTCACCTTTTCGTATGGGAGTTCCCCCAGGTCTGGATATGGGTTGTTATTTACATGCTAAATCATCATGGTAATCTGAAATGTTAGTCTGCCCTACAGGCATTGCATCTTTTGGCCAGTGTGCAGGTGTAATGAGTGCATAGCGTGAGGGACACCTTGAAAGGGGGAAACACCTAACCCTTGCTCATTTAAATCCCCTATGACTAATACTAGGTATACCTATCGATAGAGTGCCAACTAGCAAATAATTTTTGGTGTAATAAGGGGTTTATTAATACAGCGTAGCGGATGTTTGGTTCTCTTCTGTTGCAAACATTACCGAGAGAAAATTATAACGCGTTTACCGGCCGGTAATCACGCAATCCAGTATCGCTGCTCGGTCGAACTTTCAGTTCAATATGATGGGCAAAGTCAAAGTGAATGTGAACACGTTAGTCTGATTGATGAACACCCTCGTTTAATTCTGTGGCAAACAGGTCCGATTTGTTTTTTGAACACTGGATTCGACTGCATGATAAACACACTCGTTCAGTTCTGTTCGGTAACACTGCCAACTGAACCTTCAGTTCGATATGCTAGATTTGAACACTGGATGTTCTCATAGTTAGTCGAGGGGAATGGTTAGGAAGGCCGGCGGGCTATTGTTTAGCTTTTGAGGTCGAGACAGGCTGTCTAGTGGTTCGACTGATGAACGCACTCTTTCAAAAAAACGCTGCCCAATGGAACTTTCAGTTCAATATAGGTAAACAGAGAAGGAATACACTGTTTCGATTCATGAAAACGCTCGTTCAATTCTGTAGTGAACACGCTGGTTCGGTTTCGAGTCGATTTTGTGTCTTGGATTTGCTCTTGTCTAACAGTTTTCCTCAATATTCGAATTAGAAGAAGAGTTTTGTAAAGGGCACGCTCCCCGATTTAACTTTCAGTTTCGATAAAGTGAGAGGAAACACGCTAGTTCGATATGTTTTGAGATTATGTAATTGTTCACAGTTAGATAAACACAACGGCAAAGAAAACTATCACCTTCCACGAGACAAGTCTAGATGTAACACGCCTCTTAATTGGCTAAAAACTACAATGGTTCGAATAGTTTTGTCCTTGCAATTGGCTTAAACTAAGCCATTGTTACATCTTACACTTACACTTTCCAAGGCTGATCGAGAATTTTTTTGCATAAGCCATTTTTCGCGTGGCACTATTCTCTGCCGCCTCGCCAGCCGAGCGTCTTCGCTCGGCTGGCTCGTTGGCAATTAATTATTTGTTTCTAATATTGGTCATAATGAACAGTGACTCTTGCATGAGATGACGAATCTGTAATCTTTTTTTTCTTTCTTAGTATTGTATTAGGCCAAGTCATAAACTTAAAAAGGGGTACAATTTGCAGCTGTGACGCTGTTCGAAAACCAAACAGATTCTTGTATTTTGGTCCGGGGGTACTCCATATGAAAAGGCTAAGGATGTTTGTCGTAAGATTTGAATTAAACCTCAATCCAATCTGGGTGTGGCTCAAGCCCTTTTTGATCCCTTAAAGATACCATGTAAATTGGAATAGTCTCCATCACGGAAGAGAGCCCGCACTAGTAGATGGATGTGAGAGAATTGGGGGAAATCGAACCTAAAAACGGAAATAAAAGCTTTGACAGCTGAAATAGTGGCAATTTGTTGTGAACACCTTAAGTGAGAACACAATCCTTGATTTATACTGCTAAGCAAGGCGATAAGCATCCGTAACCTTTCCCACCACTCTGGATTTTAGTATTTTACATGCATGGAGACAAGAAAGAGTTGTGACGAATTAAATTAACATAAAGTGCATTTTATGTGTTTCCTATAGTGACGACCAGGGACTTGTCTACAAAGATGCAATATTTATTTCAACACACAAGTTTGTTGGAGGAGTGGAAACACCAGGTGAACAGACCTTTTGTGTAATAGACCTAGAGCCCTGGGCCTCGTGCAGAGGTCTATTGTTTTTAAGCTGAATTTTAATATATCGAAATTTGTCGATTAAAATGGCAGATGGAAACAGAAAAGATGTTGTTTGTTAAGTTTGGTAGAAATTAGAGAAAAATGTTTATCATTTGGTGTTGCATCATAAGGTCAGCCAAGTAATCCATCAGTTAAGCTGGGTTCTTTAGCATAACGCAAGTAGGAGTTCTCCTCTGTTAGTCCATGAAATGTGTACTCTTGCCCAAGGACACAGCGCAATGACCGCGATCAGAACTTAAACCCAGACGGCTCTATTCAGAGTCAAGTGCAACAACACTAGGCCATCATGCCTCTCATGCCACGGCACTAGCTACACGAAAAATATTCTTGAGATTCTGTTAACAGTAGTCAATGAAACCTGGACCTTCCTCACATCGGCACTGAACTACAGAGGAGACCTTCTGGGGGTTAGATTGTACCTAACCTACTCTAAGTAGGTAGGTGTCACTGTAGGCTCTTCCAGGATCTTGGTCAGTGGGGATTATTTTTCTTTTCTGTTACATGTCTCCTTCTGAGTATATTCTTTTTTTAGTTGCCTGCAGTCGCCACATTTTAAGAAATAAATTTATAAGTCTGCGTTAAGTTTAAAAGGTTTAACATGAATCCTCAAAAAAACATTTTGAATAAGCAAGTAATTGAAAGAAAAATGTGAGGGAATAGGTTACTTTTGACACAATTATCCCCAATGATCATGTTGCCATCGCTCGCCGCTTGTTAAATTGTCCTCACTGGTCAAGAGCGTGGAACCGACTAGTGTCACAGACATAACATATGAACACAGCCTTTCTCTCAGACACTTTCTTATCCGCTTTTTAGACCCTGTCCACACTACGCGGAAGAAATTTGAAAACGGCGTTTTCACTCTGAAGCGCATCAAATGCTTTCCGTCCACACCACGGCGGAGAAATTTGAAAACGCAGCGGCCATCTTGGATTTGTGTTTGAGGAAAACTCGGTTAGGGAAATCACGTGATTATCGTGACCTCGTTTTCAAAATGTTTCCCTTCCACAAGAAAACGAAAAGCCGGCGTTTTCAAATTCCTGCGGTTTGAAGAACATTTTCTTGACGGATTAGCGTGGATGGTAGGCCTACCCGTAGAAATAACGCCGCGTTTTGACATTTCGCCGGCGGTGTGTGAACGGGGTCTTAACAAAATCTTTCTTCTCTTTTAACATGCAATAAACTGTTATTTCGCAGGGATCCTTGTAGCCAAGAAGAGTCTGTTTGTGAATCCCGTTCCCTCAGGCTGTGGTGGCGGCTCTGTATTCTTTGTAAGTACAAAAAAGTAATGTCTCGATAATGATAATGATAATAATACTGATGATGATAAAGATACTGATGATAAAGATTTAAAGGAGCAGTCAGTCACGCTATTTTTAGTTATTTTGGCCACGTACAAAATTACCTTTAAATTAAAGGGAGCCTGAAAATGATAGTTTTCTACGATACTAGAACTACACCAAAGAAAAGAGATAATAATGAAACGTAAAGGAACAAGGATGGTTAAGGATGGAATTAACACGGATTAGAAACAATGAACTTGGAAAATTTAGGCAAAACTTTTCAGGAGCGAAAACGGTGACCTAGCTACTGGAAGAATTTTCTATTAAACCCCCTGGTTCAATAGAACAGTCGAAGGTCCCTTGAGTAAACACCTCAGAAACCGAAGAAAGTGCTGGTTCAGCTACAGAAATGGAGACCAGTTTAAGTGTCCATGTAGGACAGTTTTCTGCTAATGAGATAAGCCTGTTCAGTCTCGTTCCAATTTTCAGACAGCCCTGTGCCAGATTTTGCCTTACACAGGGGATAAAAAAAATGAAATGTCTCATTTTGAATCGTACATGGCATGCAGGGGATTGGAACTTAGAAAGGTTTAAAGTTAGGAATTTGGAATGACTTAGGCAGTTCGGAATAAGTAACAGTTCTTGAACTTGTGAAAGATTCTATATTTATGTCACCTTCGGTTTAAAAAGACTCGGAAAAATATCAGTACAAACTTAAAGACCCCTGTAATGGCTAAGACACTGAACATCAAATGCTAAACGAGCGCTAGACGACGTCAAAAATGTAAATAATCCAAAATCCAAAGAAAACAACGACATTTCGTCTTTACCATTTACACGGAGAAACCGGTTCGTCAACGGTTTGTGCAAATGGGAAGGAAACATGCCGTTCAAATAGGTCACGTTCTATGTAGTAATGTTCTATACATGGCTACGAAGCTTTCAGGGCAAACTTCTATATTTGGTTGTTTTCTTTGTATCCAAGTCTCTTTTATGAATTAAGAGACAAAAGAAGCTTTAAGAATTTACAATTTTGACCTGCAAGCCTCGGAGCCATGTTAAAATATTAATCTATCGAACCTGGCCTTTTGGCCACGTACTATTTACTCAAAAAACCTCCAATTTACCGAGATAGCCTAGCACGAGTTGACCAGTCGGTCTGATCATTTATCCAAGATAGCGGTGTAGGACATTTTCGGATATTTCGGTTTAAAATTTTGGACTACCTTTTAAGACATTTCGTTTATGTCGGAAATTTTCCGGTCGTCGGTCGAGCTAAAATTGTTTTACCATTTACATTCTGATCGAAATTTCCGGAGTTCTTCTTTGGTTAATGGGAAACACCATCAACTCCTCGCTTTTTAATTTCAGTCTTCCGTTTTCTATGTAGTTGAAGCACAATGCCAGTGTCATACCACTGTAATTAGAACTTCCATGTATTTTGATAACAAAACTTAATGTAACTTCGCTATATTTTCATTTCATTCACTGCTGTTCGTAACATTTCTTTCATATACCCAGCTGTAGAAACCACCTCACAAACTTCTAGCTTCAGTCTGAACACCACCGTATACAAATTAAGTTTCTCTACTTTTCACATAAATTTATTTGTAATATTGGCTTATTTAGCTATCTCTTTGTATATGAGACTGCAGTGGAACTAAGTGCATAAGGCATGAAAGAACTATTTTTAAAACATCAGTATTATAATGTTTGCATTCTTTCTTAAGTATTGTAGTTTTTTACACGCTTTGGTCGTTCTCGTATACCCTAAGTTTAGTCAAAGTGCAGTCCTAGCTTGTCATATAAAAAACTGTATATCAACTACTGATGTTAGATCCCGTCAACATAACGCCGGAGGATTTTGAAAACGCAGCTTTATTTGTACTGTTAGGGCTACCGTCCACACTAATCCGTCACGAAAACAGAGCTTTCCCAAAACGCTCTTCAAACCGGAAGAATTTGAAAGCGTCGTCTTTTCGTTTTCGTGAGACGGAAAATATTTTGAAAACGGAACTTTTCGAAATCGATGGTGTCACGATAATCACGTGATTTCCAAGACCGAGTTTTCCTCAAGCACAAATTCCAAAATGAATGATGATTATTTCGTTTTTAAAATTCCCCTAGCGTTGTGTGGACGGAAAACATTTGTCGCGTTTTCAGAGTAGAAACCTCCGTTTTTAGATTTCTCCGACGTACTCGGATGTCGGGTCGTTGGTGTGATGACCGATTTCTGAGCCAAGTAATAGTGTTTTGCCGTATGTTCATGAGAATATGCCGAATGGGTCTCATCTTCCAACAGTAAATTACAGGGTTCAAAACTGAATTGAGAAACACAAGAGTCATTGAGACAAGGAAGAACTTTTTCAAAGCAGTACATGTACCGTAGATTTCAATGACAGTCATACAGATTAAGTGAGGTAAATAACAAATCAGTAACAGAAGGTATACATAAAATGCACTAAAAGCAGATTTAACGAGGATCGCAAAATGTGCCTTTTCGCCTGTCTGTGTTCCGTGTTGTACTCGGAGAGTGTGTATTTGTCTGTTATGGCGTCGTACGACTAAATAAATCCTAATGTAGACCATTGCAATAAACACGAGACCAAGAACTGCAAGAATAACGATAATGGGATTGAAAATTTCGGATGGTAGCCACAATGGGGTCAAAGCAGTAACCAGACTGATCAGCCATATTGAGATCACCAGAGCAACAACACGCTTGTGAGTCACATGTTCCTGGTATCTGAGATGAAGATGTATCGCCAGGAACCTGTCTACACTCACAGCGACTACACCAGAGAACGAAGCGACAGAGAACAAGCACAAAATGTTATGGAACGTCACGTTGCTGCTACAGCGGGAGTTGTGCTGCAACCAGTTGACCAGAAGTGAAGTGTAAAATGGCTGAACCAGTAAACCCACACCAACATCCGACACAGCAAGACTGAAGAGCAAAGTTTTTAAGGTCACTGGCAGCGAAGGCGTTGTCCGTATCGCGTGGATTGTCCCAATGTTTAGCAAGACGGCAGTAAAGCAAAGAAAATTGTTGAAGACACAATTGGCGATGTAGGTGGAACGGAGGTCCTCAATTTCTCTGTTTGAGGGGAAATACTGCAGCGAGTCTTCACATATTGTCTTCATGATAACGATTCAAGCTTAAGACACCTGGCGTTCCGTTCTCTTCTCGTTTCAGTCCCAAGTACAGTTTACGTCCTTACGGGCTTCTCTGCACCTTGTGAAAATATGGCTTTCGTCAGAGCTGTGATGTTCATATGCGAAAGACTAAATATCTCTGAAAGGATGTAAGCAGTTTTGTCTTTTTCCGCAAAAGGTGCAGCTTACTTTTCATCAAATACCATGCGGAAAGAACGGAATTACCTGAAAGCAATAATATAAGATGTGTGATCAAACCATTTGCACTCACTGACAAAACAACGAATTAAGAATAGATGATTATTAAACAGGCAATACGTTTGTAAAATTTTGGAAGTAAGAAAAATATCTACTTCTGAATCAAAGTCTCAGGGCTTTGCGGGATTAATGGAAAGAAGTCTTCACAGGAAACAGTTATGTGCAAGAGGAGTTGCAGGGAAATTGTCTTATTATTGCCAAACTTAAGAGAGAGAGAGAGAGAGAAAAAAGTTTAATTAAAAGCGTTTTATTCGAAAGTTATCTCATATGCTAATCGATAGTAAACCTGCAAATTTCTATCAAGCATTGCTTCTCAAAGTACTTCCTCTTGTCTTTGTTGTGGAAATTTTGTTAAGGTTTCGCAATTAACGAATTAAACCAGAAGTACGCAAAGGTAGCTATCATTTCGGCGGGATTTCATTGGTTGAGGAGGCAGCGAGTCACCCTGATTGGTTAAAGCGCGTTGCACGAAATTTATTAGCTCAGTCAGTATTCGAAAGAAAGTTACCTTAATTTCTGGCGTTCTTCTTACCGTATTTACCTTTCTTGATGCAATGACGCAAGTCCAGAAAACAGCTTCAATTGGTCAAAAAATGACAAAAAAATGATAAGTGGCTTCAAAACAGCGGGAGATGGTTCTGCTAACAGTGTGTTTAATTTCGACACCCGGGTCGTTTACCATTTACCCGAACATTCCGGAAATTTGGTCAGAATGTAAATGATAAGGCAATTTTAGCTCGACCAGCGGGAAAATTTTCGAAATAACGGAACGTCTTGAAAGTTAGGTAGCCCAAACATTCTCAATCAAGATATCCTAGTGGAAAATGTGCTGACCATTTGCAATTCATCATCGTCATCTTAGAATTATGATCAGGTCGACTTCGTCGTAGGCTCTCTCAGTAAACTGTTTTTTTTTTATGAGCACCTTTACCATGGGACAGTCAGAACGGAACTTATACCATCAGACACTTTTGCTTACTTTTGGGCCATTTGCACAACCGCTGACCAACCGGTTTCTCTGTAGAATAAATAAACAGCTCCACCATTCTTGTTAAATGAGAATGATTAAAAAAACCTCCTCGAGAGCAGGTTTTTCAGGGTTTTTAGGTTTTTTCGGCTGTGGCACGTGACATGGAGGTGCCATGTTTGGGCAGCACACTTCACAGCGAAGAGAAACTGCTTCATCCTTCATTCTCGGGTTGAGTTTGCAGTAGTAGCACTTTAAATACTGCGATGATCCCTTAATTTATATAAAACAAGACTGGCAGAAGTATTTTAGTCTTACAACGTACTACGCGTTTTCAAATCCAGTGTCGGAGACTGAATGGAAAGAAAGATCCAGCGCAAAGACGAGCTCACATGGCCTAATCACGTGCTCACTTTTATCACATGTCTTGGTAACGGTACCAGTTTGCTGGCCGTGACATGCCCCTGAAAAAATCAAGGGGGTGGCCATTTTGGTGTCCCTATAGGAATGTGGATTTTTCTGCGCTTAACCGTGCACAGGACAACCAACTCCAGAAAGCCAATGTTCAAAATTAGGTTTACGCTCGTTTTCTTGTGAAGAGTCACAAAACTGCCACTGAACTCAGTGTGTCAGCACAGCGTAAATAAGCAAAAAACAGTATTTCTTTTGTAGTCTAACATTAATAAGTATTAATACAGTCTTGTTTCTTCGAGTTCGCGGCCCTTGTTCATATACACAGAACATATTTATTGTAGCATGGCTGGCTCTAGGATTACTGCAATGAAGGATTTCTGAGCCAATTGATTATGCTCGGTAGTATTTCCATGACAGCGTGTCGAAATTATCTCATCTTCCAACAGTAAATTACAGGGTTTAGAGATGAATTGAGATACACGAGTGTGAAGGACAAAAAGAATAATCTCTTCAACACATCACTTGGGCCGACGATTGTAATCGCGGCCAAAGTGATAAAATATGGTAGATAACAAAACAAAAACACGATATATACATAGAATACACCGACTGAAGCTTTGATGACGCTTCCAAAATTGGTCATTTCGTCCGTCTGTGTTGCTTGCAGTACTTGAAGGGCCTGTATCTGATTCTTGTGGCGTCGTACAGCTAAAGATAAATCCTGATATAAACCACTATTGTAAGAAAGAAACCAACAATAGCTATAATGCCTAGGAATAGAGAGCGAGTAGCAGGCGAAACCCACAACGATGTCAGAGAAATGAGTGCAGTAAGAACCCATATGGAGATCGTCACAACAAGGACGCGTTTGTGAGCTACAAGTTCCTGGTATCTGAGATGAAGATGAATCGCCAAGAACCTGTCTACAGTTACAGCCACAACACCAAAGAACGTAGCCACTGTTAACAAAAGCGCAATGAAGAAGAAAACCTTGTAGGTTATACAGTTGGAAATGTTTTTCTGTAACCACTTTACAAGAAGTGAGGTATAAAATGGTTGAACAAATAAACCAACACCATGATCAGAAACTGCAAGACTTAAGAGTAGTGTTTGTAAAGTCTTCGGCAACGACAACGTTGTTCGTATGGCGTGAATTGTGACAATAGATAAAAGCTGTAAAAGCGGTAAAAGATAGAAAGCTGTTGAAGACACAATTAGCGATGTAAGTCGAATGAAGCTCTTCGATGTTGGAGACTTTGGGATTGTAAGGAAGTAGTAATTCACACGACGATTTCGTCATGACAGTGCCTCAAGCTTCCTTTAAGGCAACAAGATATTGTCATATAAAATTGTTTTACGAAGGTAAGTTATATAAAAAAGGCCTACAATACGACCATCTTCTGGTCAATGATTGGCAATGTCAAGACTTATAGAATGCTCATGTTCTTCATTAAACAACCAAGAGGTGATTAAATTTTAGTTTTATTTGTTAATAAAAAGTAAACTTACAAACAGCTGCCATGCAGAACTTCCCCAAGATAGTTCGTCCCGTTTGTGATATTTGCGAGCGTTTTTATTTCTTAAAGTGCCACTATGATCCAATTTTCGATATCCATATTTTTACATTTTGGTACACAATAGGTCTTTCCTAGATATCTTGCCAAATTTCAATCTATTACGAACATTACAACGCGCGTTGTTTGGACCTTTATTTCCGAGAGTTTAGCGTCGCCATTAATTTTCCTTGTTCCAATTCTTCATTGAAAATTAGAGTAAATGACGTCATTTTCTCAAAAATACCGCACGGATTGAAATTATAATAGCAAGAAGTGTGGAAAATTGCACGAATACAGGGGCCAAAGCTTTTGTTCTTTTTCGTGCGAATTGCTGTACTAATTGTTATTGTTCTTTTATTATTGTAAAACCAATATCACTGCGAATAAAAACTATTTTTATTGTCAACAGCCAACAAAACCTTTTTACATACTCTCTTTCATTTAAGTATATTTAATTAATTTATTTTAAATTAATGGCCTTTGTTATTTTACGTATATAAGGTAGAAATTTTAATTTTTGAAAAACTTACTACTGTTATTTATTTGCGGTCTTACGTTGTAATATGAGTTTTAATATGCTCATATGTGCTCGAGTTCGCAGTCCTTGTTCATATATACAGAACTTGTTTATCATAGCATGGCTGACCCTACGATTACTACGATGAACGATTTCTGAGCCAATCGATTATGTTCCGCAGTATTTCCATGATAACGTGTCGAATGTGTCTCATCTTCCAGAAGTAAATTACAGGGTTTAGAGATGAATTAAGATTTATGAGGGTGAGAGAGAAAAAATATAATCTCTTGAACGCGTCACTTGGGCTGACGATTGTAATCGCGGCCAAAGCGATAAAATATGGTAGATAACAGAACAAAAACACGAGATATACGTAGAATACACCGACTGCTGTTTTAACGGTGCCAGCAAAATTTGTCATTTCGTCTGTCTGGTCTGCTTGTTGTACTTG
>CM042754.1:14843402-14860902 GCA_022496165.2 Catalaphyllia jardinei
CCCCCCCCCAACCCACCCTCCCTCTCCGTGCTAAGTTACTGTATGTAAAGGACATTTCCAGCCACTAAATTAGAGTATATTTTAGATCCTCTTTACTTTCTGTGTTAGGATGTGCTTTGCCTTATATGTGTTTTGCCTTTAGGTGACGAAAACGTCTCACAGATACCTGAAAGAGATCGAGATGAGAGAGGAAGCTGGTACGCCCGCCATTGTAGGCGCTATCAGAGCTGGACTTGTGTTTCAACTAAAACAGGTACATGGCGACCATATGGAAACACTAAAGACTATTTCTTGTAACAATAAAAACGTCCAGACGAGGCCCGAAACTACTGTTAAAGTTAAAGCTTAGACCCGGACCTAAACGCCGTACTTGACATGTGCCGAACGTAATGACAGTTTGGGTCGACTCAAATAATTAAAGAACGCCTGTTTGAGCCAAACGTCGAACTTACCTCAGTCGAACTGAACTGGTACATCCAACAAATAACAAAAGCGGTCTTGTTGGTAGGTGGTTTTTCAAGGTAAGGTCAAAATGGCGCCTTTAGACCTTTGATTACGCGTTTGGTTCGACTCATGTGGAGATCAGCATTTGACCCAAAGTCGGTCTTAAGGCGTTGTTCACGACTGGCCAGGCGTGAAGAACGCCTCAGTCGTTCCAAATAAAGTCGGTCAAATTTAATTGGGTCAAACGCGTTCATCGGTGAAACTTGGATTTTAGAGAGTTCGTAACCTTTCTATTGATATACAGTTTGTGGTAGTTTCCTTAAAAGCAACGATGGTACAAATATTTTTTCCTGAAGGTCACCCGCGAAGGTATTGTATAACCTTAAACAGGACGGGAGTTTTAGGTCTCTCTTGAACTTTGGCAATAAGGATAAGGTTGTATTTATTTGCTATTAAAGGGACACTATTCATATGAAGGTTCACCATCGTGGGTATTTTTTTCTATTTATTAGTGGTCAAAACTCTGCTAAGCTTAAAGGAACTTGTTCACGGTATTATGAATTAATTTGGCCACTAACAAAAAGAACTTAAAATTGAAGGAAACCTGAAAATATTAGATTACTAAGATAGAAAAATACCAAAGAGATAATAATAAACCATAGAGAAACAAGGATTGCTAAGGATGGAGAAGATTGACACGGATTACAAACGACGAAGTTGAAACATTTAGACTAAAGTTTTAAATTGTTCAAACCGTGACGTAGCTTTCTTTAGGATATTCATTCTTAGCCTAGAGCACTAAGACTTTTAGTTTCAATATAAATATGCAGGAGGCCATTTCCGAGTTCCCTTTGAAAGCGAGTCTTAAGTGCGAAACCATTCTCATGAAAATGACTTTGATTTGCATGAAAATGAAACTGCATGCAGAACTCATTTTTGCGCTTAGACTCGTTTTGAAACAGAGGCACAAGAGAACTCGGAAATGGCCTATTGGGTTTTGACGTTTTGAAGTCATGATCATAATAGTCAGTGGACATACTAGTTGCTGCTTTTTTGTTTGAGTACCGGCCAAAATGTTGTCGTAGACGTTTTTCTTGCCTTGAAGGACCCCAGTCAGCCTCCTCCATTTTCGATGCTGTCGAAATTTTTGATATTGCACGGTGAAGCGAAATGTTAATGCTTTACTGTAAGTTGTGTTCCTGAAAGTATTTCCCTTTATCTCACAGTCATTTCCTTTGCTTCGACATGTTCCGAATAAAACATAATAACGAAACTCTCACATGTAAAGAAAAACAAAGATGTGGCTAACTAGGGCCCTTGTAATCGTTTTGATGTACCTTTTATTTAGGAAATTGGAGCAGCTGCCATTATGACTAGGGAGGAAGACCTTTGCAGGTTAGTTACATTTTCAAAATGAACTTCAACTTTACGAAAAGTTTGCCTTCAGATGCACAGTTTTCTTCATTTCATTGTAGTCACAACACTACTACGTGTGTACCCTGCTTAATGCTAATAACGAAATTGTCTCCCAGAAGTCAAAACAATGGAAAATGCTGTGATATAATATTCCCCCAACGGTGCTAAAATACTGGATAACAGCCACCGTGCTGCAATGTTCTTGTGTCGACCGTCCCCTTGTTAGCTGTTTTCAATGTTACAATTTCATGTTATGTGGTCGGGAACACAGCTCAATGAAGGAAGATGTCCTGAGCTATGCCTGTAATCTGTACTTTTTTATCCACAGAAAAGCATTAGCGGCATGGAGCAGTAGCAGTAACCTTGTTCTTCTAGGCAGCACTTTGGTCCCTCGTCTTCCTATATTCTCCTTCCTCATCAGGCACCCAATCGCTGGGGTGTTCTTACATCACAACTACGTGTGTGCCCTGCTTAATGACCTGTTTGGAATACAGGCCCGTGGAGGGTGTGCCTGTGCGGGCCCCTATGCGCAGGTGTCTGCTATTCTTGTACTTATAATTTACCTGTTGATGACCTACAATAGACCATTTTACAGTTGTCTGCTCCGTAGCCTGACCTTTGCATGGCTGCGAGGCCGGAAGTGACCTTGTTGTGATACAGACTTCACTGTTTCTGTTGTGTAAATCACACATTTTAATGCTTACCATAGTTTGCGTTTAGGTGGGAAGGGCAGGGGGTTTTTGTCAGGGCGGGGGTCCCCTCCGGCCTCGCTTGCGGTCGTGGACCGTGTGGCTATTTACACAGAGTTGTGTAAGCTCAGTAACTGTTATTTTTAGCTAGGTTTGCCCGAGACAAATTCTAAACTTCGTCTCATTTTGCTTCTCAAACGTTAGCTGAGTTAATCGGAAAGTAAAGACCGATTTTAATTTTTTTTTATTTTGGTAGAATCTTTTGGGAATAAATGAACAACTGGCAAAAGAGATTGAAGATCTCCTACTGGAAGATAGGTGCGTGTCTGTCTCAGTTTCGCTTTTATCCTTTGAGTTTTCGCTCTAGCGGTAAAAAAGAATGTTTGTTTTTTTATTAGCGTGTTATATTATCATCTGTTTTCTATTTCTTACATCATTTAAAATTTTCTCGTTTTTTTCGTAGTCGTTTAGACAGGGTTCATCTTCGACGATACCACGAATACTCTGAACGAGAAATTTTAAGGTAAATATTTTAACACTTGAAAAAGCGCTGAACTAGTGGCATTCTTTTCCCTTTAATCGCACTCAGTATGGCTTTATATTTCTTGACTTTGTTTTGCTATATAGCTTTACCTATAAAATGTATATAAATTCCCACTACAGTGTAAATAAAAAAACTTGAATTGAACTGAATTGAATATTTGAAAACATTTTGAAAACTCGATCTGGGGTACAACACAAACATCGACTTCTAGAGTAACAGTAAGGTTCAGTCCACACAATGCCGGAGGAATTTAAAACAGTATTTTCACTCTGAAAACGCATCAAATGTTTTCCGTCCACACTACGCTGGAGAAATTTGAAAACGTGACAATCATGGGCCATTTTGGATTTGTTGTTCAGAAAAACTCTGTCAGAAAAATCACGTGATTATCGTGACGTCATCGTTTTCGGAAGGCTTCGTTTTCAAAACGTTTTCCGTCCGCACGAAAAGGAAAAGCCGACGTTTTCAAATCCTCCAGTTTGAAGAGCGTTCACAAAAATTTCCGTTTTCGCGACAGATTTTTAGTGTGGACCGCGCAGACCTAACCGTAAAATAAAACTGCCTTTTAAAATTCCTCCAGCGTAGTTTTTTTGGTCCAAACTCCATTGACACCCTGTTGCCCTTCTTGGCTTAATTTACAGACCGGGCTTTGTCCGTCTCAATTTGCCGTATTTCATGTCGCACGATGCTGTGGAGTTTGTGATAAAAGCAGTGGAGATGGTGGCAGAACATGGCTGGAAGCTTCTTCCACAGGTACACAAAAAACAAAAGCATTGTGATAACAGAAAGATGTGCGAAGACATCAATAATCAACGCAGTTATATGCACAACTTAATCAGCTGTGAATTTTAATATATATATATATATATATATACTTTGCACAATGGAGAATCGGCTTTCATATATATATATATGACCTTTCATATGTTCACTTGCAGTCAGATATCTTTCTTGTCCTCTGTTGGTGTGTTATTTCTTAAGGTGGGAGTACACATGAATAGGAGTGTAATTTGAAGTAATATTAATTGTTAGAATTGAAATAGGTTGGAAACACTACCAGACAGTTGACCCCCCGAAAGAGAGCCCCAGGTTGGTAGGGCACTGTTTGGTGTCCGTCTACTAATTCTTTACTTCAAATTTTAATTTTCCAAATCCGTCAAATCTTGCGGCAACATTTCATATTTTCCTCAGTTTAACCTATCCTTTGAGAAAAAATATCTGTTTCCCAAAATGCCCAAAATTCACCCAAAAATTTAAACAAAACCACCAGTGGTTAATGAAATAAGCATAGAGATTTACCGTTGCTTGAAACGTGACCGAGATATTGGCAGAAAGGCCGTGTTAAGCGATGTCAAAACAGCCTTCACGTGTACCCCCGCCTTAACAAATTGAAATCCACGTCAATTGACACGCAAGGTGCGGAAAGCTTAAGTTGTCACCTGCGCGGACACATCCCGTATCTACGGTTGTTGGTGATGAAATTGACAATCCAACAGAAAAAAATGATGAATGATGCGGTTGAACAACGATGCATGTCGCTACAGGACTGCTTTGGTTATGGTTGTTTTGTGTAAATGACGAGTGAAATACACATTTGTCTTCCTGTTTTGTTTAGTACATGTTTAACCCTGAGACTGGAGAGTGGAAGCATAGAAAACATCAGGTATTTCTTTCACGCGGCGTCTTTTTGTTTGCTTGATTTCCCCCCGGTCTGTCTATCTGTCTGTCTGTCTGTCTGTCTGTCAGTCTGTCTGTCTGTCTGTCTGTCTGTCTGTCTATCTGTCTATCTGTCTATCTGTCTGTCTGTCTGTCTGTCTGTCTGTCTGTCTGTCTTTGTACCTTTATGTTTTTGTCCCTCTATCTTTTTTAAACTCGGCACAGTAATTTCTTGCAGTATTCGTAGTTTAGAACAGCTATTAAATTAGCAATCTCGAAACACATTGGTATTTAGTCTTGAATTTTTTTTCCTTCTTCATTTTGGGGTCATTGTTATTGTTTTTTTATAGACACGAAATCTTTTAGATCGCGTTGTTACAAAAGCTGCGAAATGCAGTACTTGTCACAAATACCTTATCATTCCGTCTGATTGCAGGTGTTTCGTGACCGGAAGTGGCTCGGTTCAATCTCGTACTCAGATGGTCACATGACCTACCCATCATCCTCTCCGATCACGGACGACACTCCTAGTTCTTACTCGGTAAGAAACTGTTCAAGAATTCTTATGCTCTCCGGTGTCTTGTTTAACCTTGGTAGCTTGGTACAGCATTGTACTTAAGTATAAACCTACTGGCGCTCTATCATGAATGCCATTCTCTGATTGGCTACCCGACTCTCTATCTATCGTGTGGTAGATAGTGAGTAGCGTAGCAGAGTGCGGTTGTTAACAAAATGGCGGCCGCCTCTTAGCGTTTTTAAAGTGTCTGTGAAGAGGATTTAGTCAAATTACTTGCACAGCTTGTAGATTTTCACTAAAACAATCCGATTACGAGCTCTCGAGTTCCATGCGCATGATAGTTATATCGCGCGATAGAAATCTTCAACTCATAATCCAACTGTTAAATAGTTAGTGGTTTTATTTATTCTAATCATCTCTCTACTTGGCCAAGGAATGTAAAAATCTCGCGTAAAGCAGTGCATATGTGAACGAAAAACCGTACATACAGGTGAAAGAAACACAGGGACAGGGATCTTCGCAGTTATATAGAAATTTCAGAGCAGATTTTAAAACAAGGCAAAGACCATCAGAGACTTTGTGTATTTAACCGAGAAATGGTAAGTGTATTGAACTGAAAGAGGGTTTATTTTAGATCACTGTTATCTTTCACCAACTTTTCTTTACAGAAATCTCTGTGTTTTCTATCTTCTTCTTTAGGAGTGTCTTTCTGAAGCTGACAAAATATTCCGTAAAGCAGCTACAAACAGGGTAATGACAAGAAATCTTTATTTGCTGTTGTTCGTTTTGCGCAATGTTAGATCGCTATCGCGTGATATAGACAACTGATTTCACATTTTACCTTGCTTTAATTCTCCATGCTGTTTCTGAGAGGATGGAAACTAGTTTTTGAAGTGAGTTATCATCTTGCAGGCGTTCAATGTAGCTGTGCAGTTTATAGTTTTAACTGCAATTATTTTGTTCTTCTTCCCAGATTATTAACAGTGTTGGTGATCAGTCGTTATTGTTGGGTGAAGAAGGGGAAAAATACCGTTGGTTTTTACTTCCAAGCGAAGCCGCGCAGTTGTTAAGTGGAAAAAATCCTGCACACTTTCCAGTAGCAGTGCCGTTTACTCCACCACAGTGGAAAGCTGACACAAGTCTCTCAGAGGGGACCTGTTTAAATAAGGCTGGTTGCTTGGAACCTTGTGATGAGATCTGTATAAGTAACGAAACAATGTGCTCCGCGAAAGGCAGAGACAAGTCCGCTACATCCAGAGAAAATGTCAACAATCTAGTTGTGGATTCTAGTTGTGTTGTTAATGGACAAATTTATGACTCAAACACTGGTGAAGCGCCTTTTAATAATGAGAAATGCGATAACTATGGAAATAGAGATCTAAAAACAATTCCCGACCTAGGTATGGGAAACGTTGTAAATTTTATGACAAAAGGGGACGCCATATTTGTCGGAGCTGGCAAATGCTATCTTGCGAATTCTGAAATTGAAAATGCTGACGCAACTCAAGGAGGAAATCGGCTCTTTGTGGATACTGAGAGGACTCTAGAAAAATCATCTGGAGAGACTGATGCTTTCGAATTTACCCAGGATGAAAAAGCCCACGAAAATGACGACGCAAAGTACATTGAATCTTCATCGAACGAGTTTGACAAGGACTCGACTTCGTTAACTTTTGACGGAGCGAGCACTACCGGCCTGAATACAGTCACAAATTCTTCTGATAACAAGGAGATTTCTGAAAATAACGACGCTGTTGCAGATTCAGGAAACGTTTGTCGAAGGAAACCAAGAAAGAGAAAGCAAAACGAAGTGACGACTGGTAAACCACAGTTTCATCATCCACCAAAGAACATTTTTAAACCAACTGTGCAAGTAAGAGAATATTTAACTTATCAGTTTCGTCCTGTAACAAATTCTTTCAAGTAACTTTACAAAAAACATAGGGAAGTTAGTAGGGAGAATTCTGAAGTCAATCGGCGGCTAAGAGTTTGGTCACAGCAACTGGGTTACTTTTCATTATTTAGGCTAATTTTTGAATAGCCCATGGCCATTTTTCTGTTAAACAATGATATGCTCGTAGGAGAGAGGGTGCCTCTCTCTTACGAGCGAAGCGTTAAAGTGATAGTGAAAGTGCCAGAAGTAGCCGGACTAGCTCATTAATTTTATTTCATATTTTATTATTTTTTTTGCGGGATGTCGTTCGGTTGGCGTTTTAGAGCTTTGGCTTCTACTGAAAAGGATAGCTAGAAAGGCTCTTCAAAAAGCAATTGGTGCTTGGTCTATGTTTCCTGCAAGAGGTTTTGTCCGTGATGATACTTTTTGAGCATCTCACAAGCCAGCTGGCTTTTTATTTGCAATTCCACGCGAAAGACCATATTCGACTGTGTTTCGCCTCTGTTATTACGCTTGTCAAGAAAAGAGCAAACACATCCTTTCACGTGACAGTGTCTCGGCATGGCATATTTATCGCAAGCACAGCATGAAAACAGAGATTTACGAAAAATTTAAGATGGCTTAAATCTGCTTAAAGATTTGGCGTAAATCTGAGATCTGGAATTTAAGCCAAACGTAAAGTTGGGTCAAAAGTTTTAGTCTCTTTAATCAAACATGAGCGTAAAGTTGGCGTAAAGCTGCTTATTTTACACATTTACAAGAGCTTTACGCTGGCTTTAAATAGCGGTAAAGCCGTCTTTTCATGCTTTGAAGGCAATGCGATAAAAAATGACATGCGTCAAAGTTCAAAAAAATTGTGCCTAGCACCTGGTTAGATTCACTCCCATTGCTGCGTTTGCTAAAGTCAGCCGGCTATTGCTCTTTCGTCATGGATTTTTTAGGCTTTAGAAGAATACGACATGATTCATGATGGTGATCGAGTGATGGTCTGTCTGTCAGGAGGCAAGGATTCACTGTCTTTGCTGCACACTTTACATCAGTACCAATACTACAGCAAGTCTAAGGTATGCAATCCTGATCTTGTAATCGGAAGACTAGCCTACAATAGACTCTAGGGAGCTTAAAGAGGGTAAGTTTCTAAAGAAACTGTGGTGCTGCGTCGAAACGTCAGCCTCCGAATCTCTTTACTGTGGCCAATTCACATTATCAACCCAGGTTATAAAACCAAATTATCTAGGAAGCTTAATTAAACAAACCACGACGGCGACGTCAACGAGAACGTCACCAAACAAAAGGTTAAATGAGCAGAACAATAGCTGTGCACGTGCGTTATAATTCTTTTTTACATTTCTTTGCCGTCCTCTGCACAGCAACAACGAAAAATCACTATAAGTTCCGCGTATTTTTGGAGAACGCGAATGACAGCGGCAATTTTTTTATATTTTTATTTGGAATTGAACCCTGCCATTACAGGTTTAGCTTGAGCAGGTTTTTAGCCCGACAAGCGCACTGAACAGATCTAGACGATTGTAAAATTCGAAGGTAAAATACAAATTCATTTTTTCTGGGTGTTGTTCTCTGGGATCACCGTCCTCATTGCTTAAACTCCCTAATAGTTTAATAACTGTGTCCGTAGAGTAGTGTCAGAGTGTAAATTATTGGGTTTTTTTGCCAAATTCAACATGTCCTCTTTTTATATTTTATTTACACTTGTGCTTGTTTTGGGTCCTTTCAGGGTATTAATTTTGAACTTGGAGCGGCCACTGTGAACCCTCAGTCACCTGGATATGACCCTAAACCTCTGGTCCACTATTTAGCGTCCCTGGGCGTTCCTTACTTCTTTGAAGAGCAAGGTAAGTGACGTGACGGTGTCACGTCGAACTCTTTTAATACCTATTCTAATTTTGAGACCTCGCTTTGATATGCTCTTGATAATGTTAAATAGCGCTTGGAACAAGCGCTTTTTTTCTTGGGGGGCCGTGCCCCGGCCCCCGGCCCCCGGGGGGCGGTTGGGTAAATCAAGCCTCTCGTTCTTTGGGCCCTCTGGCTTTTCTTTTATTTTGTGAGGCCACAAAGCAAGGAAAAACATTCTAAAGTCACAAGAAAGGTTTTTGATGAAAGTCTTAGATTGCGCGTTGTAGAATATATTATATAGTTTTAGAAAACAGCCCAAAGAAAATGCTCACGCTGATTGGTTTAAGATTGTATTTTTAATACATCAAATTTCCAAAGGGCAGCAATAAGCCATTTTCGATATATTAAAATTCTAACGTGGCTCCGAGGCTTGGGGGAATGAAACAAAAGAAATTACATCCACGCTGAGAGATGAATAATTAATTTCTTTTGTTTTATTCCCCCAAGCCTCAGAGCCATATTAGAATTTTAATATATCGAAAATGGCGTATTCACCACTGAATTTTCATCTCCACCAGTGCAAAACTCATATTGAATTATTTTCAACTTTTTTAGGTGAAAGTCGTGAAAAGCCAAACGTAAAATTTGAAAAAAGAAAACAGAGAAAAACTCACTTCTTGCAATTTCAATTGTTTATTTTCTATAAGCCAGCTTGTTTACAGAAAAATTTTCAAGGACGAGTGGTATCCATTCGATTTTATTCGGACGGGTACAGTGGGCTGAAAGTGTCTTTGGGCGGATGAACACTATCGCGTCACGTGATCATTTTAAACTAATAAGAATTGGAGAAGATTTATTGGTGAATTATAACGCATGATAGTGGAGCAAATAATCTAAATGTTGTAGTATAAATCTACTAGTAGTTCAAAACTTTGCCTAAATCTTCCTCACAGACACTTCCAAAATGTAAAGGAGCGGCTGCCATTTCGTTAAGGCGGGCGTACGCCTGAACGCTGGTTTGACGTTGCTTAACATGGCCTTTCTGCCAATATCTCGTTCACGTTTCAAGCAACGCTAAGTCCCTCCGCTTGAAATATTAACCAAAGTTTTGCGGGTTTGTGTAAATTTTTGGGTGATTTTTGGGCATTTTTGGAAAGAGATATTGTTCCAGGGTAGGTTAAATTGAGGAAAATATGAAATGTTGAAGATTTGATGGATTTAACAAATTGAAATTTGAAGAATTAGTAGATGGACACCAATCAGTCCCCAGCCAACCTGGGGCTGTCTTTTTGGGGGGTTGGGGAGGAGGCAACTGTCTGGTAGTGTTCCCAACCCTTTTTAATCTTAGCAATAGACCATTTTACGATAACTGCAGAAATTCTCGCGCGCTCATTGGCTAATTTTTATTGTCAATAAGCGGACAGACACATGAATTTGAAATTCGTGCGACGCGTCAGCGAACGAGAGCGGGAAATTCGATAATCTGTTATCGTAAAAAACAAATTGATGTCAGTTTTTAATTCGTCTGTTCTGTTATTGACAATGAATTTCGTCATCACATCGTCAAAGTAGTCTGCGGATCCACTCGGTTATCGCCTCGTGGATCCACAACTACTTTGACAATGTGATGACGAAATTCATGATCAATAACAGGACAGATAATTTGTTAAGTTTACAGTTGTCGGCTTAGTGGCCTGGCATCTGGATGGCCGTGAGGCTGGAGTTGACCTTGTTTTGATACAGACCTCGCTGCTTTTAATGTGCAAATCAAGTTGTTCTTATGCTAACTAGTTGACATTTACATGAGAAAAGCCGAGAGGTCTGTATCAAAGCAAGGTCACCTTCAGCCTCGCTTGCACTCATGGCTAGGCAACTACGCACACAACTATAAAATGGCCTATTCCTTTTTAAAGCTACTTCAAATTTCACTCCTATTGAGGTGAAACCCCGCCTTAACAAGGGCTCACTGCTACGCTACTCGCTGCTACGCTTCTCAATACTCGTCTGTCGGCTCGTGTTCCCAAACACTCGTGTTTCTATAACTCGATAAAGACACGGTACATGTTTTCTATTTCTTAAATGGAGGCGAGATGGTCGAGTGGTTGAGGGTGTCGCACTTAAAATCCGGTAGACCTCGTTCTAGGTGATGTTGTTCTTTGTAGTGCTCGCTTTGTCAAAAGTCAACTCCTAGTTAGTATTCTTAACCACATTGCAAACAGGCAGCCCAACTTACCTTGCGCTTTTCTCCACAGGCATCATTCAACAGGCAGCCCAACTCACTGTTTGCGAGTCAATATGCAGTTTTTGTTCACGAATGAAGCGTGGTCGGTTGTACGCATGCGCCAGACGAGAGGGTTATAATGTGCTAGCGATGGGACAACACTTAGATGACTTAGCTGAGAGGTGTAGTTAAGATGAAAATGATAATGTTCCTGACCTCAGTTTAGAGGCTACCAATGGCAGCACAGTGCTTGTTCCTTTCCTTTTCTGATTGTGGTTGTATTTCGGACGAGCAAAAGAAACGACTGATATACAACGCTTATCTAGGACTGTGAAGCTCTCTCCAAGTACAGCTAGCGCTAGGGCACGTGGTCTTTGTTTCCACGACATGGCGGGGGAGGGGTTGGGAGTCTTTTTCGCGTGTCGTTTTCAAATATGAAAAGCACACGTCCTAATTTTTTTTCTCTTTTACATCTGTGGTGTTGCATAAATCCTATCGCAGATTACATCCATAGATGTAGTTGTAAAGTGCGAACTCTACAATCGTCGAGTAGTTAACGAAGCCTTGGCTAAACACTTAAAGGCGTAAAAGGCAATGCAAGTTTTACCTTAATTCAACCGCTCGCAGTGTACTCCATGTTTGGGGTAGTAAACCTAATTTTGTTGTTTTATTAATTTGCAGCTTTCTGATGTCAGCATTTCACAACGGTCTCTTGCGGACAATGAAGGCGAACTATACAGTCTTGTAAGTCGTTTTATTATTATTATTATTATTATTATTATTATTATCATTATTATTATCATTATCATTATCATTATCATTATCATCATTATTATTATTATTATTATTGTTAGTGAAATTTTTTTTCCAGCATAGTGCGTTTTCGTGTCCGAGCTTAAATTCGTTTTCAGTATCATGGCGAAACTAGAAGTATTAAAACCAAACCAAAGTAATCACTCTAGCCAATCACAAAGGACGCAGACAAATCAGTGAACCAATCAAAGCACGAAGTAATTATAGGCCTCTGATGGAAAGCGCGGGAAAACGCGTGTGAGCGAGTCACGGTTGGTTTTCCTTTTACTCCTGATTGGATGACAAAGTGGCACGTGATGCGTAGTGATGCAAAACCAATTACCTTTTTAGGCTCAAATGAACACACCGGTCTATCGTTATCGACAAGATATTTAAACTAAGTTTCAGATCTCAACAACGCTTTCTTGTGAGCTTTTGTTAGAGATTTTGTTTCGTTGATTTTAAATCTTATTTTCCCTTAGTTCAATTTGTTTTATTCTTTCAGGGAAGGCGACTTGAGAGTTATCCGGCCTTTAGTGTACGTTCGCGAGAGGGAACTGCGAATATTCGCTGAAAAAGTAACTGCTGATATGTGTTAAAAAGTATTTTGCGCAACTCATCACGAGACATTACATTCTTTATTTTTGAGGAAGCCTGACTTTACTTTTGATACGATCATCCGACAATAGTCTTTATCAATACCAACCACGCTGTACAATCATAACACTTTCTTTGTACTAATTCATGTTGTCTT
Organism: Catalaphyllia jardinei; assembly: GCA_022496165.2. Lineage (NCBI taxonomy): Eukaryota > Metazoa > Cnidaria > Anthozoa > Scleractinia > Caryophylliidae > Catalaphyllia > Catalaphyllia jardinei. Next base: position 14,856,184 of record CM042754.1, read on the forward strand.
GTTTAAGGTAAAACTACCTGTGATTGCGGAGAATTGCCCCGCTTGTTTTGAAGCCCCCAAGGTTAGTACAGTACTGATACTTTGAGCGAATATATGTCTTTTACTTGGAAGTCCGCTGAGTGAGGCTTTAATACTCTAATTCAATTTCTCTTCGCGTCTGTAGTCGCATAAACACTTGAAAAACACTCATATTTACTTTCTCCCCGGGCGCGGCTGGGGGCGAGGTTCCCCCCTCCAATTCTCTCGTCTTAAAGAAGTGGTGTCCCGGTTTCTGCATCTTGAAAAGTCTAGCCTAAATTTTAAGTTCGTCGATTGTGATCCGTGTTAATCTTCGCCATCCTTAACCATCCTTGTTTCTGTATGGTTTATTATTATCTTTTTGGTGTTTTTCTGCCTTAATAAATTGCTATTTTTTATTTTCCTTCAATTTAAAGTTAAGTTTGTACGTGGTTTAAACAACACAAAATGCCGCGACTGAGCTCCTTTAACTTCAAATTGACCCTTAGTTCTGTCAACAACCTATTCCATTAGCTCCCTTCAGAAAAAATAATCATGTATGACCATTAAACAGCTATTTTTCGCATCCATCCTCTCACAGTTGTGGTTTTGTTTTGAGGTAGAGAACTTAATTCAACAACGTTGACTTTGGTCGTGTTTACACTCGGTACCTTGGCGCTGTGACGTGGCACTGAGACCAGTGTGAGCGCTGTTGTTTGAGTGCGAGCGTCATGTCCTTATTTGCCTAACCTGTGATCGTTTTACAGGAGCGTCACCGAACAAAGCAGTTGTTGGCGGCTCAAGAAATATTGTTCCCTGGCCTATATCACAGCCTGCTCACGGCCATGAAGCCGTTGATGGCTCGCGACCGAGTAGGCATGGAGTCTAGCAAGATGAAAGAAAGAAACTACGAAGACTTTCTTTGATGGGCAAAATGGAATGAGTGTAAAGAAAAGCTATTGCGGTGAACATGTCGACATAAATGTCGTCATCGAAGGCCACGAAGACAAACAGCGAAATGTATGGAAGGAACCACTGCAAAGTCCCTTGCGGTTTCTCTTGTCCCGTCGCAAGTCCGCCCGTCATTTTGTTCTTGCGCGTTGCCAGCAATCCACGAAGAAATCGAGGAACTATACTCGCAGTCTCCCTTTATTTCAAGAATGTTCTAAAAATCACTATTTTACAATTGAAAAGTAAGAATTATGTGAACTTTATTATTTTATTTTGGCAAACACATAAAGCAATGCATTTCTTGCAAAAAAACATTTAAAGATACTCGTTCTTTTCAGTAGTTACGCGTACTTTCTGTCTTGCCGGAATTACAAATCACCGTGGAAGGTACTTTTTATAATAATACTAAACATGGCGCCGTAGGCCGATAGATTGTGCATCTTTCTATAAAAAGAAGAGATCCGTGAACCAAAATTTCATGGTAAACCCTCAGATCTTTGAACTGAAAAGCTGTGTTTGAAATATTTCTTGTTCGCTTGTTTTGTTCTGTGCGGCCGCCGTTGTTCTATTTCTTAAGCTGGAGGAATATAAAGGCCCGCTGTTAGAAAAGAGGTTACAAGATCCCTTCATACTCACGACAAAAGTAATATTATCGTGATGAAGCGTGACGTCATCGTTTTGGAAAAGCCTCGTTTTCAAAATGTTTTCCGTCCACACGAAAACGCAAAGCTGACGTTTTCAAATTCCTTCGGTTTGAAGAGCGTTTTCGAAAAGCTCCGTTTTCGTAGCGGATTAGTGTGGACGGTAGGCCTAACCGTAGAAATAAAGCTACGTTTTTTTTCAATCTCTTTTGCGTAAGGTAGACACTCCCTTTATCCCGAACCCAAGCAATTGGACCAATCACAGAGCCCAGCGCTACTACCTTTGAACAAGCTAAATGAAACTTAATGGAACTGGCCTTGACTAGGTGCGTTTTTACCAGTTAACGCTTGAAGTAAATATTGTCAAACTCTCCAAGACTGAATTTCACAAATCTCTAATTGTAGCGTGACCTCGACATCGCTTGAATACAGCTTATCTACAGCGAAACGAAAACCTTTTGACAACTAGAACAGCGATTAGTATTTTTTGCCATATATCGCTGGAGTTTTTTCGTAATCGTACACATATTCCCAGTGCGGGTGGTTGTGGGGATGTGCGCCCCCTTCAGGGTCCCCTGCGTTCAGCTTCAATTTTTCTTCCATGGCTAATTGAACCTCTTGCACCGGGGGCTCACAGAAGCACTCTTCATAACGGTCCGGATCCTTCACCGTGCAGCATGTCCGGCATGTGGAACATTCTGACGCCTTGGGTCGGCTTCTGTGGTCATTTATGTGAGCGTAGTTTGCTGTCAATACGAACATCATGTGAAACTGAAGAAGAACAAACTAGTTAAAAACAACCATACTGAAAGTAGAAACATCTACACTACAGTACAATACGGTAAAGCAGACGCAAACCGCTACATATCTCAATGTGCTAAAACATATGGTTATTGACTAAGCTTTTTCGGTCAGGATGGCTGGATACTGGCCTCGTTCTTTCCTTGCCGTGTTTATGGACCGAGACTGACCCCATCACAGCGCGCGATTTGGTTTATCTTGCCTGCTCATGGAGCTATCCATGTAATAAAGCACATAGAAAATTGAGAGCCAATATCAGGTTGTCCCGATAATCAAAGCTGGATTGTGTTCAATGGCGGAGATTGAGGAAGGAAGGAAGGTCCTTACTTGCCCCAGTATGGGAGAGGGAGGTAAAACAAATTTTCAGCCTTTTCGGGGCTTAAATGTTTTGGAAAAACCTGCTCCAGGATAATCAAACCGAAAAATAAGTAGCTTCGGTTGTTGTAATACCAGGGATCTAAGGCATATAAGACTGAGTCATAGGCCTTGCTTGACTCCAGTTTGGTCCTCGGTTTAGAGCAAATAGGAGCACAGCATGCCTAGGTCCTCCAGGTGGGACGCTAGTATATCACAAGCTACTCCTGCTTTTCCGAACAATTGTCCGGTACTATGAGGTCCAAGAATACAATATCGACGATAACACAGGCTGGGCTTGCATTTAAGACCCCAGCACTCTAAAAGTTACATCACATATTAGTTTTTTACATGATCTGTAGTTGTTGGCAGCTCAAAAAATATTGTTTCCAGGCCTGTATCACAGCCTGTTCACGGCCTTGAACCCGCTGATGGCTCGCGACCGAGTAGGCATGGAGTCTAGCAAGATGAAAGAAGAAAACTACGAAGCCTTTCTTTGATGGGAAAAATGGTGTGAAGAAAAGCTATTGCGGTGAATACATCGACATTAATGTCATATTTAAGTTAATTATTCTGAAAGTTGTTACTTTTGTCTATTTTATACTACGTGTAATATGAATATACTACCTACCATACCAACGACAATGAAGAGTCCACCAACAAATGCCGCGGCGAAATAAGGAGTGGCACCTGTCATCTGAAAGAGAAAACAAAGCAAGACCTTAAACAAAACATAGGAAACATGTTTGACGAACTAATCTGAAAAATTCACAGTTCTTTACCAAGGTCCAAAGATCTGGAATTCCCTTTCTGTTACAATCTTTTCTTTGTCAAGTTTTCGCAATTCAGTACGAAAAAGCTGCTAGAGTTTTTAGTAAAATGATGACTGAGTTGGCAAAGCCGCACACCGTAGCACTATCGATGTAAGCGTATTGTTACGTACATGCAAGGTGACCTCAAATAGGAATTGTGAGGGCAACCTAGCTCTTCCACTCCCCCGCACCAATTTTCTAAAAACTAGTTTCAGCTATAGTGGTGCAGTGCTGTGGAACAGTTTACCTACCAATCTGTGGCAAGCACAAACACTTGCTAGTTTTAAATCCGGCTGTAGGCACGGCATTCATGGAAAGTGGGCACTTCGTTATTGTTTTTTTTTTTATTAGTAGTAGATTAATATATTAGCAATGTAATTTAAGGCATTTTAGTATTTACTTTAAGTCCTAATGTTTTATCCGTGTATGAATAAAGTTAAATAAATAAATATAAGCCTGGTAGTTTCTAGAGGTCACCTTGCCATGCATTGGATTATCGATAAATAATTAGTATATTAGCTAAAAAGGCAAATAAACAGAATCTTGAATCTTGAATAACAAGCACGAATTGACTCGTACTAGTTATGCCAGGGTATCAGACTTCATTCACTAAACGAAGTGCAAGCTTCTCCAGAAAACGTACAGAGCGAAGAGAAGCTTATAGTGACCGCTATATGAAATTATTACACATTGAACTCACTATCTCTTTTCTGATTGGACGAAAGTGTACATTAAATTTTCGAAATCAGCGCCCGTGACGTCATCTAGCTGCAGATTATGCAATAATTATGTGAAGGACACTGAAAGTCATAGGTAATCATGTCAAATTCACGTGCTTTGAGTTGCTTCCCGTCTGTGAAGAAGCAAAACATTAATTCTTTTTTTTTTCGTTCAATGTATAATAGAGTTATTAGATTCGGGTTTTGTGATATCAAGAATAATCAAGGTCTCGGTAAGGGTTATCAACCGAAGGCTGAGGCTGCTAACCTTGATTATTCTGGATATCCAATAAGTTATTTATTACTTGACAACTTACCGCCTCGCAGAATGCAATCAACTCATCGCCACAAACTTCTTCTGTATTGACAATGTCATCCAAACCTGTATTCAACATAAGTTTCATTTGTTAATCGTGAGGCCGACAACCCTACTCATGTACAACA
>CM042754.1:14870819-14888319 GCA_022496165.2 Catalaphyllia jardinei
ACGAGAGCTGCTACATAGAATCAACTTTAAAATCGAAGAAAGCAATTCACTAAGAGATAGTGACAAACAAAATGTAACAATGGTGGTTCGTAAAGGAGCACAGTCACAACTAAACGGTTTGAAAAGTTTGGCCTAAATTTTTCAATTTCGTTGTTTGTAATCCGTGCTAATCTTCTCCATCCTTAACCATCCTTAGCCATCCTGGTTCCTTTATGGTTTGGTATCATCTTTTTGGTGTGTCTCTATCCGTCTGTGAAGTAGCATTTTCAGGTTTTCTTCAATTTAACAGTAAATTTGTCAGTTTTAAAAATAACTCAAAATATCCTGACTGTGCTCCTGATTGGAGAATGTCACAAGTCACCAGCATTTTTGGACCCTTTTGGCACTTAGACGATTGACGATTCTGCAATATTGTTATAATATTTGCAAATTTATCATTGAAGTCGGTTTTCGCAAGAAACTGGAGACCAAGGTTATTGGCCGAAGTCCTAATTATTCTGGCTTTGAAATGACAAAGATCTGTCGCTTGGTTGCCTGATCGAGAGTGAAGAACATGCCAGCCCGCGAAAAAGGGAAACTCGCGCTAATGGCAAATTCAATTTAATGCATGTTGAACCAAAACCTTTAAAAGGACGAGACGTTTGTCTGGGCTAAGGAATATATTACTTCCCTTGTTTTCTTTTTTTTTCTTTCAGTTTCTTGTCCAGCGACTCGCTATAAAGCCGGCCACTGTTCAACAAGCGAACTTTAAAGTCTCTTTGCAAACAAGTCAAATACAACAATGAAACAGATCGGTGATTTTAAGACGTAAGACATGTATAAGAAAAAGCGCGATACTAACAAGCTGAATAATTATGAGACGGAAAATACAAATGCTATATTCCGGTAAGGATTCAGTTAAACTGAACCCGAAAATTGTAATGAAAAAGAAGAGTTTTAAACTTATCGGAAGTGAAAGTGGCAACGATACGATAGTAACCGCTTACAAAGCAAAAATATATAAAAACGAATATCAACAAGCTCCAGAGATTATCTAATTACAATTCGATTAGACAGACTTTAAAGCTCAGATCTCCGGGTTAGTTTACACGTTTCTGCGACAATTAATCTAGTGATCCAATCCTCTCAACAGATGCTGTTTACTTTAAATCTTACGTGGCATTTGAAAACTGCTGTAACGAGCCAATGGAAACCGGCCAGTACCTCTTAAAAAGCTCGAATTAATTTGAGCTTTTTGAAAAGGGCGCTGTACGGCGGGTAACAGTTGCCATGCAAACTGTTGATTTGTTTTCAGTAGTGGACGATGAAGAATTATCAGCTTTCTTGTGAGGACAGAAAAACCTCGGATCTCCTTTAATTGAAAATTTCATTAATTAAGGTTTGGAACAATTCTTTCCCTCGACAAACAGTCTCTAGGTAACAAGATGACAAAATGATGTTTTAGAAAGTTAATAAAAATAAAAAGCATCATTTATCCTGACGTCATAGGTAATGACTTCTCTCCGGTTTTTTTTCATAGACACGAACAACACAACAAATCCAAAAAAAAACTGTTCTCCTTGTACTTACCAAAAGCTTTACCTAAAAACAAAAACTAATTCTCAAAGCTTGTCAAAGGCGACAAAACTTTTAACCCTTGCAACTGCGAGCTGGCATTAGGGAATCACCCACCATTTATAACACAAAATTTAAAAGGATTGACTATTCATGCGAAAACGGAATGAAAAAATAAACAATTGGCAAGTTTTGAAAGAAGCCTGGAAGTGAAATGTTTTGAGCGATTTCGTCAAGTTTTGTCTCAAAGCAGATATGCCGCTTGTTAACATTTCGGTTTATAATTAGATCTATCGAGAGAGCGTGCTATACAACAGCTTACCTCGAGTTCAAACATGACGCTGGTCGTTAAATGAAACGGAACGAAATTTTAATAAGTCAATCTTGCGTGTCCAAATTCGTAAGTAAACTTTCACGCATAAGTAAAAGCAGATTTAATTACAAGAAAAGCGAAACGATTCTTTTGGTAAAATGGAACATTCTGTGATCACCGTGTCGCCACACTATATAAAATGTTCAGATAGGAGAGATCTAAATTTTTTTCCGATGGCGAACAGCCTCCTTGTTTTTGCCCGCTAGGCATATTTCCCGCGTTTAAGCCGCATAAATCTTCTTAATTCTCTTGCAAATTTATAAAGACGACTTTATTTGAGATGGGCTTTTAATGTTGCTGAAAAACCTCGAAAAGAAGTAGCTTTAAAGCTTGTAATATAAACTCACCTCTGAGGATCTGAAATTAGCGACAAAGGACGCTCCCAAAGCGCTTCCTATGCCGAAAACGACGCTGAGTATGTTAAGTTGAGATAAATGTGACGATTCACCGCCTTCTACCTGTCTATTTATCATCTTGACTTGGTAGTACCGAATGGCCATCATCACTAGAGTGAAAACGGCGGTCGTGTTGAATAACTCGGCGAAAATAGCTCCTTCGGGGTTCTTGGAAGCGATGTCGCTAATAGCGGGAACAAAAGGTGAGACATGTCCAGTTGAGCGTGCGATGGAGTACGACAGGACCAGTGAGATTGTGGCTATTAAAATCCATACTAACACTATACAGCCCAGCCCGGGTCTTAAACAAAGCCCGCGCTTTTCCGTATGGCTCATTCCGTCAGTAACTCTTCGTATTTACCCGCTAAGTCATGGCGAGTGTACTGAGGATTGACCTCCCCTCGATGCCTTAGTCCGTGTTTGCAAATAAACCTTCTTGAGTGGGCGAAAATGCAAATTCTTTTGAAATCCGTCAGCGGCGACAGGCAAATTAGGTGTCAATAACCAATGCGGCATGATATGCTCCAATCATTTCAAACAAAAGTGTAATTACAGTATTTGGAAAGAAACAACTCTGAATAGAATTTTACAGATGAATTTATCTCTCTTTTGAGTAAATTGACAAAACTACGGGTAATTTATTTCGCGGGAACAAAAGAAAACATCTTCGCTTGCCACATGTTTTGTTGTCATCAACAGTGGCGGCTTATAGAAGATTTAAATTTTCCCCAGCCAACATATCTTGTTGTCTCACAATCCACCGGATATCTCACCCACACAATTCCGAAATATGCAATATCTTGTAGTTTCACCTGAGATGTCGAAAGAAAAACTGAGTGTTCTTGTAAGGAGATGCAATTTACCTTGCGATATAAAGTGACATAGCAAAAAAACCTCCAGGAATTTAGAACCAGATTCTTTGGCTTCATTTTACAGTCTGAGTCCGAAGGTATCTTTTTTAAAAACAAAAAAAAAGTGTACAGTTAATTTCTTCTCCTGAAAGCATTAAAAAGCCCAAAACGCGCCATTAATGAGTCAGTTGCACCTGGTGGTTTCTTTAAAAGTGGTTCAGTTCGAGCACGTGTGCGTTAATGGAATCATATAATTGGGGGTGTAACTGAAATGGAATAAATGTATACGATAGAGAAAAATCTCAATTACCACGGAAAAACGCTAACGTATTACGACGTTCAAAGATCAAGATAAGCTTTAATTAAGAAACTAGACGCTTTAAGAGCGTTAACTCGGGCTTCGTACCGCAGTACCAAATCGTACTTTACGAGTAGCAGGACACGTATTGAACACAATAAACACAATAAAATAATCAGGATATTTTCCGCTGAGGTATTTTCTATTCAAGTTGCTTCGTTGAGTATCCTCCTAACCCAGTCGCAAGCTGTATAAAGTTTGAACCATTTTGCATTTTGGTTCAAGAATCAAGCACAGCTGTGTTACGCATTTATGGAGAACTTGTTTGCAAAGAATTTTCCAGGTCTTTTTCAACTAATGGCGATTACTATGCTAGCAGAAATTGTAGGAAGTTCGTTTACTTCTCGTGGGCGATCCGAGTCAATCATGCACCCAAACATCATATCTCTTTGGAGAGCGATGGCTTTGCCAAAACAACAGTCCAATGAGGTTTCAATTTACATTGCAGATATTTTCACAAAACTTTCAACAGTGCTGAGTGCTGTTTCAAGATCTTTCAAGTTGTGTTTTTGCTGATAACTTCCGAGAATGTGTGATCCTTAAGGCTGTTCATGAAGAAATATCCAACTACATATTTTTATTGAATCAAGGTAGGAGTATGTTTTAAAAGGGACTCGTTCATAAGGGAAGATGCGGCATTCTGTTTTGTTTGGTTTCGTTCTTTAATACTCAACTAGTTCGTGTCACGCAACAGGATTTTTTCAAGGATTGGCGAAATTTCCAAGACTGCTAAGTACATTTGAACTACTAGTGAAATAAATTTGGCTTAACTATCGTCAATGCAGATTATTTTAGAACTTCAGTTGTAAGAACCTCCATAATCCCGCACAATTCCCCACAGAGTTGAAGTTTTAATTTGTCTCCAAAATAACACAATGCCCCACTAGAAAGCCAACCAACTTGGAGGTAAGATATTTAATTCAAGTAACCGAAAGTCTTATCTTTAAAAATTTGGAGATCAACAGATTTTGTGCGAAGCTACGAGTCCAAAAACGTTTTCGTATTTAGTTCGTTTTATTGCAATATGATTTGTTTTACTGCAATTGACTAAATATTAAATAACAACAGAAGCCACATGCGATCGGCTCAGTTGTTATCTCACGAGAGCGTTTCGAGCATGAGCTTACCTGGCTGGCTTTGAAGAATAACTCGAGGACCGACCCTTTCGGCGCGATACTTGCCAAGACTTTCAAGGGAGCAACGTCGCGTTTCTCGTCCCCAGTTTCCGCGGTCTACGCATGGAACGCCTGGTCCCCTTTTGGCGAGGAAAACGGTTGCATTTTCTGACTCGGGCTTTCCGCATACGGAAGGCCGAGTAATTAGGACCTCTATCACTACTGAGAATATAATAGGGCCGTAGCTATAGTAACAGGCCAGCCAAGGCACTTGCCTCCGTCATTTCTTTCGCTTTTGTTGTTTGGAGTCATCATAATACCTAGGAATAGAACTCAACCATGGACCGATAGCTTCAGTCATAAGTTTTTTCTGGCTACGACCCTGTATAATTTGGTTTTATCAACTGGTTTGATAATGTGAATTACCCACCGTAAAGAAAATCGAAAACTGATGTTTCGAGCGTTGGCCCTTCGTCGGAGCGAATCCAACGAGGGGCTAACGTTCGAAACGTCTGCAGCTTCCAAATCTCTTTACGGCGGCCAATTCATATTATAAAATCAGTTGATAAAACCAAATTATCTTGTAATACTCCCCGCCGACACCACAAATTCTTTAGAAACTTATACACAGTTATACACCTATCAGTGTCAAGCCCGAAGGGGGAGGGGGGGTCGGGGATACCGTGCGGATTTTGACATTTGCTAAAAAAAAAATGCTCAAAATCCCCACCCCCGGGCGAAAAAGAATTGTCAAAATTAGCAGAAACAAATGGTTCACTGACCTTCTACTATATAAAGTTGAAAGATTAAATGCATGATGTACGATCAAAATCCCCACCCTGGAGATATACGCCACAGTCAAATTCCCGTGGGTTGCCCGATCATCCCCCCCCCCCGCCTCGGGCTTGACATTGATAGGTGCATTACCTCCTTTATTACTGACAATAAGTAGTTATCTTTTTATCCATGTTGCTATACTTTCGCAGTCATTTCAAATGGATCAGCATGGCCCAGCTCCGTATTTCTGAGCAGTGAAACATGATAATGCAAAGGACCACAAACGAAGCGTTTTCTGAATTCTGCGGCATGGAGCATCTAAGAGTAATATGTACGCATATTACACCTCCTCTGAATGAGATGTTTCCTTACCTTGTACCCGTTACTAAGGTAAGTTGAACCAGCTTAAACCTATTACTCCTGGGTCCGAAGGTACATCGAGCTAACAAGACTCCACTAAAGACTGGAACCGACACACCTCAATTTTCTCGAGAATGCTTCGCTCTTTGGGGCACTTTCCATCATGTCCAATTGCGTAAAAAATTCGGTGAGCACTTTCCAGCAAATGAGGCCCGGTTTAAACGTCGCTTTTTACATGCGCCAAATCGAATTGCCGAATTAAGTGCATGTAAAATGCAACGTCTGAATCAATTAAATGCGACATATTTCAATTCAATGCGAGTCAGTCGAATATTATCCAGTCGAATAAATATACGACTGAAGTTCGACAGTTCATTTAAACGCCCTATTTTACATGTGCCGAATCGAATTCAAATTATGTTAAATAATTTATGTTTGCTCGAATGGGAATTTAAAACACGTCATTCGCGCTCAGCATATTTTATTCGGCAAAAAAAATGCGACGTTTAAATCAAATCAGCCGAACGTATTCATTTGAGTCGTCGACTAAAATTAGTATTTGATTCGGCGCATGTAAAATACAAAGTTTAAACCGGCCTGAAACTACAAATTTTCGATTAAAAAAAACAGGAAACGGTAAGAGTGTGTACTATTTGACAGCATTTGAAAACCTTTAGTGGTAAAAACTGTTCCATTTCATTTCCAACCGAAACGACTGCGTATTTCATCGAGGAGCACGGAAATTAAAATGTCATGTCATGTGGCCTCGCAGTAGCACAATAATTAACAATTATTCACCGAAGTAGAGGTGAGTAGTACTTGGCTAATCACCTCCGAGCTAGCCAATCAGCGCGCGCGAAAAGTACTATTCACATTTTGGTGTTCTTGTGAGCGATGTCAAATCATGACAACGCAAAGAGAATGTGTTTGTCGCCGAGAACAGCCAGAGGAAGAAAACAAAATTCAAGGTAGAATTTCAAGCTTATCAGCTTATATTACATCGGTTGCAGTAAATGGAACACATGTTTTTTTTGTTAATTGCTTTAGACGTTAAAAGGTGGTTTAATAAAGCCGTAAAAAGTTATTTTTTTACGTCAACTGTTTGTGTTTTGATTTTCGCTGTGTCGAAATGTCTGGCAGCCGGGCAAGGTCTTAAATGGACGAAATGCCCGGCAGTCAGAAATTTTAACAGAATTTCCACTAAAAGATTCTTTTAAACTTCTTGATAGTATTTGATGTTTCTTTAGAAATGCAGAGCGATTCCAAAAGTTATGTTAGTGTGCAAGATGACGAAGTAACCGAGCTTGTGCATACTATAAAATCGGCATGTGCTTGACACTGAGAAATTTACGCTTACATCGGCAGTTAGAGATATTTAAAATTGCTACAGAAAGTTTCTTTTGAACCTAATGAGAAGATGCGATTTTTGTTTAGAATAGCCAGTCGATTCTCAAAATTATTAGAGATTTGTAGTGGCCGAATTCTGCAAGCTTGGGCGTACCGTAAAATCGCAATGGTCTTTATCCGACTGCCGGTCACGGTCTCAAATAGACTAAATGCCCCGCCGGTAGTCAGAAATATTCACTGATTTCCGACTGAAATCCTCAATCATACCAATTACTGAAAAATATTGGGTGTTTCTTTAGAAATGTCAAGTGATTCTAAAAAGTATTATGGTTTTTAATTTCATTAGATGAATTCGGTGAATATTTCGGACTGCCGGGCGTTTCGTCCATTTAGACCTTGCCCGGCTGCCGGTCACTCAGACACAGCGAAAATAAAAATACAAACAGTTGACGTGAAAAATAACTTCTTACGGCTTTATTAAACCGCCTTTTAATGTCTAAAGCAACTTACAAGGAAAATTCTGTTCCATTTACTGCAACCGGTGCAGTATAAGCTTAAAAGTCTGCCTTGAATTTTGTTTTCTTCCTTTGGCTGTTCTCGGCGACAAACTTTGCGTTGGCATGATTTGACATCGCTCACAAGAACACCAAAATGTGCCTTCTAACTAACTGATCGTTTACTTCTTCGTTTTCGCTTTAGCTATCCTCAGGATTAGGAACACATTCTGGCTCAAAATGGGAAGGTTGAAGATCAGCCATGACCTCGAGTAAACAAATACGCTTGCCAAGACAAATGGTAACGATGGCGTCACGCTTAGCGGCCTAGCCCGACCTGGCCGCTGAGCATTTGTTTCAAAATGGCGGCCGTCGATGGCCCCTTATTTCAAGACAAATGTCTTGTGATAGAATGCACTTTAGAAGCTGAAACTTCGGTGAGTAACTGAACTCAATTTAAACTTTGTATTGGTGATGACAAATAAACTGCGCTTTTTGGAGTGACCTCCTTTAAATTTCTCTAACTGCCGATGTAAGCGTAAATTTTCTCAGTGTCAAGCACATGCCGATTTTATAGTATGCACAAGCTCGGTTACTTCGTCATCTTGCACACTAACATAATTTTTGGAATCGCTCTGAATTTCTAAAGAAACATCAAATACCATCAAGAAGTTTCAAAGAATCTTTCAGTGGAAATTCTGTTAAAATTTCTGACTGCCGGGCATTTCGTCCATTTAAGACCTTGCCCGGCTGCCGGACATTTAGACAAGCGAAAATCAAAACACAAACAGTTGACGTAAAAAATAACTTTTTACCGCTTTATTAAACCGCCTTTTAATGTCTAAAGCAATTTACAAAGAAAATTGGGCTCCATTTACTGCAACCGATGCAGTATAAGCTTAAAATTCTACCTTGAATTTTGTTTTCTTCTACTGGCTGTTCTCGGCGACAAACACATTCTATTTGTGTGTTGTTAGAATGTGTGTTGGAATGATTTGACATCGCTCACAAGAACACCAAAATGTGCCTTCTAACCGATCGTTTTCTTCTTCGTTTTCGCTTTAGCTATCCTCAGGATTAGGAACACGTTCTGGTTCAAAACGGTAAGGTTGAAGATGAGCCATGACCTCGAGTAAACAAATACGCTTGCCAACGGCCAAGACAAATGGCAACGATGACGTCACGCTTAGCGGCCTAGCCCGACCTGTCTGCCTCATTACCAGCTAGCACACACATACAGGTAACATGGCTCATTTCCTTCCCTGGGTCTATTTCATAACTCCCTTTGCATATAAAGTTACGACAGCCCTATTTTGACTTCCAGCCTCTGAGAGGTATGAAAGTTTTCTTCCATCACAGATGAAACTGATACTTATCACCAGTACAAGCCAAGGCATGTGAGCATGAACTGCTTTGTCTACACCCACGGGTCAAGAAAATGTCAATAGGTCGTAAATGAAATTAAATACGTCAACCTAGTAAAAGTTTGCACTGAGTCTGTGCCCGGCAATTCCATTTTGGGCGTTCCTTCACAAAAGCTCAAGCAGGAAAATGTTTTCAAATTTAAGAGTTCAAACTGGTACTGAACAGTAAGAAAGAATAATTACAAAGGAAATCTTCTCTTTGGACGGTGTGCCGGAAGATAAGAGGTATTAAACCTTAAAATTTGCACAGCAGAATAAAAGTAGCCTGCAATATCTTCCCGCAACTAAGCGACCGCAGAGATGTGAAATTCGTTACGCTCAGCAGGAAAATATCAGCCTGAAACTTGTCGCTTATCTGACACAAAGTTGGCCCTTCATTCCCTTAGTCCTGATTGTCTCAGAGCTGTTGCTAAAAAGTACTATAGAGCGAGTAAAAAAATTATCGAATCGAAAAAGATGGCGGCGAAACATACTACGGTTCATTCGTTGCGTTCGCGTTTTGCGCATGCTCACTATGGTTCTCAAGTGATTGGCAGATTTCTTTACTGGGGCGATCATAGAAACCAGAAAAGCGGCGAGATCAAAGGTCGCTGCCAACCCCCCCTGAGCGTGACAGTCGACAGAAGCAGTGTGAAAGACATTCAACTAACAAAGGGGCCAACCTTGACTGTGGTCACTAAGCTCTCTAGAACCTCTTATTAATTTTATTGAATCTTGCATGTCAGCACGAAGCTTTATTGTTATAGGGCTAGGGTCCATGAGGACCATTCAAGGTTTCTAGGAAAGCAGTCCAACAGGACTCGATAAAAATCGTCTCATTAACAAACGTACACGTTAAATCATCGAGTTAGTAAACGGATTTAACTTCACCAAAAGATAAAAATCAAAACAACAAAACAAAAATTTAAAGAGAATCACCGATCAATATCTATAGTTACCGATCATTAGATTCATTTTTTCTTTCTTTCCTGCCACCTGCTCGTGCGTTTTAGAGTGTAACCGTGTTTTACTGCAAACAGTATTCTGCCCTTGTGTAACTTAAATCACAAATCACAATTGGTAATCTACTGGTAAAACATGAATGAATTCTGTTTTTGGCAAAAAAATTTTAACGTCAGTTTTTGATTTGCGTGCTAAAGAATTAACATGTTGTTCAGTTTGTAAAGCAATTGATACTACTTATTTCCCTGCATATGAGAAACAGACGCCTGACTTTAATTTTTACTCGTTCTCTTTATTGAAGCCGATTCAGGACTCTTTCTATTTAACTGACCAATGCTCCAATTGAACTTGTTGAAGCACTACCTAAATACATACAAATAATTCTAATCATTCTAATCATTATACTTTGTTAACGTTTTGGTTTAGTCAATCAAGCAATCAATCAATCAATGTATGTGATTTAAAAATTGTTCCAACATAACATGAATACATAGTTACAAACTTAGTAGTGATTCTAATCAGTAATACTTTTTTTTTATTTTTTTCAAATTACCAATGCATGAGATGTAACATTTTACAACATAACATAAATACACGCCAACAGACTAAGTAGTATTAAGTTATAGACCACAAGTTACCATAGTTTATATACCACTTATTAAGTGAAAGTGAGGTCATTACAGGGAAATCTCTGACCGAGGCCTTGATGTTTTCGCCCACGCGCTCGTAGCTTGAACTCACAACTCTGGAGAGCCGTCGAGACGCGAAAAAATTTCATAATGCCAGGTCATTAAAGGAAATAATGCTCGCTCAGCAGACATTCAAAGCGCGCGTACTTATGGGCCAATATCCCAAGTGGTTTATCAGCCTCTAAACCGTAGAAAATTTTGGTGCATTGCTTTTATATAATAATTTTGAAGACGTGGAATTTTTCCATTAGTTTACGGGCACAATAAGCCATAGCTGATTTGCCAATCAGAGCGTCCGCATTGATTTTTGGTTTGGTCAAATGACGAATGTATCAGTTGTACCGCATTGTGAAGCAGAATTACTAGAATCGTAATGCTAAGAATCAAACATTTCTGATACAAATAGGCTGTGATACGTTTCCATTGTGACACTGGTTCTATTCCTTTAGGAGATGCAGCACTTGCAAGAAAAAGCGCAGCTTAAGAACCAACAGTTTTTTTTGCCGAAAATCCCCCTGGGGGAACTGCTTATGATGATATACTTCTGGTCAATAGACCAGACTCATAAATCCTCGGCAAGGATGATGTCTATAAATAAGAACCTTGTCTGCACAGTTTTCCGGAGTCTGGATGATGCTTGTTCAGCGGACATCGCGACAAATCCTTTTACTCCGTTTGGAGGAACAGCTGTCGTGAAGTGCGACGAGAGCAAATTCAATCACAAAGCAAAGGTTAGTTTGTATAAATGCTGTTGTTACGAGATTGTTGCTTTGCCAAATTTGGTTGAATTCTTTGACAACTAGTTTCACTGTTGAGCATTTGTTACTCTACTAGTACAACAGAGGGAGAAGAGCTGCCGACATGTGGGTGTTTGGAGTCATTTCAACAGCAACGAGGCCTGCTAGAGGTTATTATGAAGTGGTGGCGAGTCGTGATCGTGCGACGCTTTTGCCGATTCTTGCAAGGTGTCTGCAACCGGGCAGTGAAGTATATACCGATGACTGGGGGGCCTACCGAAATCTGGAACAACATCTGCCAAACCACGTCCGTCGACATTGCGTTGTTGTCCACGCAGATAATTTTGTGGACCCTGTCACTGGGGTTCATACTCAGGAAGCCGAATCTGCTTGGGCAAATTTGAAAGGACCCCTCAAAGGGCGGCGCGGCATCTCCAGAGATGATCTCCAGGCCTATCTGGACGACAGGATGTGGAGGCAATGGCGAGGTCTGGACTGCATCATAGCCAATTTTTTTACCGGTATTGACGTCCCAGTATAGAGACTATATTGTCTAAGATGTGAATATATACTTAATTACTGGTTCAGAAGGAAACACTTAGCTTTATTTTCCCGAGAATGTAGATATTTCCAGAGACGAAGTTTGGGGGAGGGGGAGAAAATAACTTTTTTCTAAGTGTTTTTTATATAGCTGGGGTTAAGTGTAGCCCGTGGCAAAGTAACCTGCGTGCATTAACTATTTATTATTGAAGACTTGTTTCACAGCCGCCTTTCCTTTTTAATAAGGTAAAGTAATAGATCAAGATAAAGAAAAAGTAGCATCTAGTTAGTGGAAAGGCGCGAAATAATATTAAGATATTTATTTTTAATTTTATAACCAATAAGAGCTAGCGTTAGATTAAAATTAACTCCAGCTGTATAACAAGATACACTTAATGAGTGGTCCCACTGGAAACTTTTCCGGAGGTCAGTTATGAAGTATTTTGTTATACTTTCCAACATAAGAAAGGAGTCCTTACGAGCTTTGTTTTGTTTAATTCTAAGAACTTTATTTTTCCTAATTCTGTACTATTCACAGGTTGTTTGCAAGTCGGGCGGGGAAGGGGAGTACTAAAAAAATAATACGGGGAGGCTCCGTCCCGAGGTCCGACCACTTACCTTTTCATATGCTATTTTTGGCAAAAAAGATAGCCCCTTTTGTTTACCCTCTATTGGAAAATAGTACCCCTCTCAGTCATAAGGTATGTGTGTTATAAAGATTTTAAATACCCAAATGACAGATTTCCCCACCCTTTCATATACTTCGACTCGTGGAATCTTGGGCCTTTCATATACCTGTAGCGTGACGCTAGCCTCCCTGCATAGGCCATTTGCCAGTAGATTAAGGGCTTTTTTTCTTGACGTCGAATATTACGATTTGAAAAAGTCTCGTTAAGGTCATTACAAAGAGCAAGATATCAGCTTGACTGATGCACAAATTCGACGCATCTTAATCAAGTTCGAAGAGAATGTTCAAAACTACACGTGAGAGAGTTGGGAGGTATAACAATGAATTTTGCAGTTCAGTCCATAGCATGGTTATCCCAGATATAAGCAGGGGTAGGTGGGTAGGTAGGTAGGTAGGTAGGTAGGAAGGTTGGTTATTAGATAGTTACTATATTCGTTCAAGAACATATTCTTGTTGAGTAAAACTTATTCACTTTTAAATTTAACTTACGTTAAAGGAGTTTAGAACCAATGTTGCAGACCACCAAATAGTACAATAACTTAAGGTGTTTATATAAATTTGAGAACTGATTTATTTTAGATGACGTTTGCCTGTAAAAGCTGTAAGCATGTATGATCGCGAAAATTCTATATGAAAATTAATATTAATATTAATATTAATGTTAATAATAATATTAATGTTAATAATTAAAAAAAACAACAAACAACCAGCATTACAAGTGTTACTGACTAATATGCCCCCAAAAGACTCGATCGTCTACAAACTAGGCTCGATCAAAGCCTCGTTTCTAGAAACGAATCTTCTTTTTATATCTATCGGAGTACAGTTTTAGAAACGTGTCATGATAGAACAATCGACAAACAAGTCTCGTTTCAAAATCGAGCCCATCATGCACGTTCAATTATACTTCTAACGAGTCTCATTAATATTAACGAGTCTGATATTTAAGAACGAGTCTCATTTTTTGGATCCTCGTTTTTTACGAACAAGTCTATTAAGAACGAGTTGCATTTTCGCGATCGAGTCTCGATCGATTTTTTAACCAGTCATTTTGTAAACGGGTGTCATTTTTTCAAACGAGTCTCGTCGAGACTCATCTTTTCAAACGAGTGTCACGAGTCTCACTTGAAACGAGTATCGTGTACGTTTGTTAATGAGACGATTTTTATCGAGTCCTGTTGGATTGGTTTCCCAGAAACCTTGAATGATCCGTCCGTGGTTACTATTGTTTGTATATCATTTTCTTAGCCAATCCTGTGACACGTTCCGAAGGGGTTTCTGGCGACACCTTGACAATACTAGATCAGTTCTTGAGTGCAAAGACATGAAAAATCATATGTAAACAGTGCAGCCATGATAACTTTATCAAGATCTGTTCATCTGTTGCCAGTGTTCTGGCCCCTGTTAACTGATATTACTATTCTCACTCCATACATCATAGCAGTGTCGTTGAAGCATATCTACCCATTTCTACCAACTATTAGTAACGTGGCATCGTTTGAACCAGAGGGCTCAATTTTTCGTTTTATGACGGCCCTTGTGGCCCTGTTTGGAATGATGTTCATACTCGCTCGCTATCTACAGCTCGATGCAGCAGTACGGGGTGATTTGGACCGAAATATCCCACGTAAGGTGACGAAGTTAAACAAGGCTGCAGTACCCCTCGGAGTTTCTTGTCTTCTTGGTATTGTGATAGTCGCAAACATTAAATCTAATTTGGAGGAGGTAAGCCGATTTAGATATTTATCTATCCAATTGCTTTATAGATGTATAGATCTTTTTTATTTGTTTTCCTTCTCAGGCGATCACTGTTCCTTTGGCTTCAAGTACAGTTTTGTCGCGTTTTTTGTTGCACAGCACTCCGTTCTTAAATTTTTCTACGATTCGAGGCTGAAAACGTTCTCAAGATGTTCTTTAATTTATATGGCGTACAGTATTTTAATAGAATATAAAGATAACTACCTTGATAATACTTCAGACTTCGTATAACCTGATGACTTTGATGTGTGAATGTTTCTTTTTTTTGGAACACCTAGTAATAAATAGGAACTACTGATCGTTCTTGAAACCAAGGTGTGCGTCACGCAGTAAGAAAACCTATGTTATGCCCTTAAGTATTAAGTATTAGCTGTTGTTCTTCTCAGGCGATAGTTCCTTCGACCTCGAATCAAGTTTTGTTCCGTTTTTTTATGCACCTTGTTTTATAAGAACGTCTTATATTGGAGTTGAGGCTTAACGTTCTTAAATTTTTCTACGATGCGAGGCTGAAAACGTTCTCAAGATGTTCTTTAATTTATATGGCGTACAGTATTTCAATAAATTAAAGCTGAGAGAATATGAGGGCAACTACCTTGATAAGACCTGAAGTACATATGACCCGGAAAAAAGGCATTTTAAAAATACGTTCATTTAAAAGGCTTTTCAAAGTAGAGTAAAATGGCGTTTTTTCTTTTTGTAATAACTTTTTTTGTTTCAGAGATATTCAAGTTTTCCTATTATGTAAATTAGTTTACTGATGACGTTGTGCAAGTACCGTGGTGTGACACAAAATTAAGAATATCTCCGCCAATAATGAAGCAATGCTATTGAAACTTGGCAGGGATGTTGCACCCTACAAAATATACCAGATGGTTTACATTTTGATGTTGCTATGGAAACATGCTTGGTTTCAGCTGGGTTAGTTTTACCAAACTAAAAACGTTCTTATTCGACTTTCGGCCTGAGGAATGTTCTTAGTACGTTCTTAAATTTTGGTTAATCTCAGCCTCAATGTTCTCATAAAAAAGGTTTCTTATAAACCAAAAAAGATTGTAAATCATGATCAAACGTACAACGGGCGTCGTAGCGACTAGAACTAGATGTCGTAAGAATTTAAACATCTATTTGCTTAAACACGCTTGGGATGGTGAAAAGTTCTTAACAATTTTAGCATGACACAAGAAGAGCGTGAATAAAATCGTCCTTTCCTTTTGATGTGAACTTGCATTATTCCACCTTGTTTTTATACTTTATCTTTTATAGTTCACATTAAGGTGGCTGAACACAGTTTTTAAGTGCCTATGCCTAATTCATCATTACTTTTAAACTATTTATGCTTTGCGCCCGTTTTTTGCAATAGTTAAGGTTAATTACAAAAGTATTTATTCTCGCATTTTGACTAGAGTGCGTGCTGTTGCCATGGCAACGGGGTTGGTTAAAAAGAAAGCTTAAAGAAAGGTTTTTGTTTATTTAAAAAAAATCCAGTCGTTAGATTGTTTTCATCTTTTGCAGCCTACGAATTGACATTAAATTACAGACCGATTGCTTTGGCACAATCTTGCCGTTTTCTAACGATCCAGTCGTTAAAATTTCTAGCGGAGCCCCATAACCATATAGGAAAAAAAACCCATGTATTGATTTTCTCATAGTTATCATGGGCAGCGGTATTGCTCGTGGGCGCGTACGCACGATGACGACGACGACGGTGGCGGCGAGTCCCGCAACATGGCGGCAATACTTCAAATAATAGGTTGATAGAGACATGCAGTCTTGGTTTACCGTGTACCTCTGATATTGGACATCCATGTTATGAGCAATTGACACCTGTCAAAACAAGGTATCTGCTGACCAGTATCACATGACCATATTGCGGGCTCAAGTCTACAACTCATCGAGGTCACGTGTTTGGTCAGCTGACCAAATGCTGGTTTTCGATTGGATCGCGGGCTCATGTCATGTGAACTTGTTGAAAACAGTTCAGGATTGTTCGGAGGCCGGCTAACGCTAGCCTAGGATTAAAATTTATCCGAATTATAACGTTTTCTTTATACAAATGTTTTTTCTTTCCTGCTTTGTTTTGTGTTTATAAAACTCAAAACAGAAAACCTCACCGCAAAGGTACAGAACTTCAAATCAAAATTGTACCTTTTCCTGGGTTAGCTTAATCGGGTTCTTAACAGCGTGGCTAAGGAGCTACGCTTTTAGGCTAGCCTAAATCTATATATTAGAAATTTGGCAAAATAATAGTTCAGAAACCCCGTGAATGATCATCTATCACGGGGAATAGGGAATTTTTAATAATACAGAAAACGATTTAGGGCGAATTACGAAAATCGCCTATGTCAGAATTTTATTAGAATAGCGCTTACAGAAGGGATTTAATGGCAATTCGTAGTGGGCAAACGATGAAAAAAAATTAACGACTGGATTTTTTTAAATAAACAAAAACCATTTTCTAAGCCTTGTTTTTAACCAGCCCCGTTGCCATGGCAACAGCATACACCCTTGCCAAAATGCGAGAATAAATACTTCTGTGGTTACCCTTGACTCTTGCAAAAAACGGGCGCCACTCTATGTATAATAATATCAGTAGCAGATGATATTCTGAAATGCATAAAGTGGAATGGTATATGTACTTCGTTTCTGATTATCGTCGCTCGTGTGTTACACGCGTAGACCCAGATCGATCAGGCAAGACAAGACATCAGGTTTAATGAATCTTACCATGATACCAAAACTGACAATTTTAAAAGTTGTGTAACATTTGATGACCATTGTAATCACCCAAATGGGATCGAAATGCAGGTAAATAGTCAATTCAATATCTTAGATTGCTGGAAACAGAGTTGATCAGAGTTATCTGCAGTGTGTTTGCTTTCACTCAAGACTCTTGTCCTGCTAAGGCCCGGGTCAACTAAAAAGGGATGTGCCCTATTTCTGGTATCTTCCAAATTATTTTTATTTAGATCTTCATCTTCTTTTATCTATTTAACTTCAGGGGCAGCAGTTAATGTTACATCTACTGGATTATTCCTGGCTACCCATAATATATATTTAATAATAAAAAAATAATAATTAATTATTATAAACAATGATAC
>CM042754.1:14893319-14895819 GCA_022496165.2 Catalaphyllia jardinei
GAGGATTTTAGGGTTTTCGTTTCCCAGTGAAAAGGAAGCAGTGACATTTACTTTCTGATTGACTTGGAGTGTGGGGAGCTCCTCAAGCGTAATCTTCTTTGCAGGCTGAGTTGAGGGCCCAGTCGTTTGGGATTTGTTGATGGTTTGGTAATCAAAATCAATAACAAAGGTTGGTGTTACCCTTACGGTTGATTGCTGGTTGAATATGATGTCATTGTTGCTGTTTTGCTCAGTGTTTTTGAGGGTTACAGCTGTCTTTGATGTTTCGTGTTCTTGTAGCATGGAATGGTTTGCAATATTATATCCTAAAACTCGTCTCAATTTTGATTGGCTGGTTTGGAAATCAAAATCGTACCACTGATTTTGATTGCGTGAGCGTTTTATGGGGCTCACGTTATGAATGTAGCCACGGTGACTATCCAAGAAAGAGGAAACAAAAACAGAAGTCAGACATGAATTATTAATCACAATAAGTTACGAGGCCTACTGCACCTTTTAATAACATGCGGACTGTAAAATTCATAACTCAACCAGCAAGTGTTTGTTTTTTTGCTACTGTCAATCGAATGTTCGGCAGCTCTTCGCAGCTTGTGACTACTGTCAATTGTGCAGTAATCATGCAAATCAAATCAAATCAATGAGCACAGTTCAGACAGCACAGTCAGAAGTTGGGACGAGTGACCAAAGATTTCATTGATAGTAGTGAAATTACATTTTTCAGTAAGCTTTGAATTTTAGAAATGGCAATTTTTTTTTGTGTAGATGTAATCTACTATGGCGAGGCAAGATGAAGAGTTTTGTACAAAGATAACGGGGGTTGTTTCCTTTCAGCACTTCTTGCTCATTCAATCCCCCCTCCCCACCCACTTTCCAAGTGAACTAAACAGGAATATGAAGAACCACTAAAAACCAAACATTGTAAATTAAAGCTACAGGTACTTACCAGAGTTTGCATTTTCTTTTGACATGATTAACTGACAGGAGATCTGGAAACCAAAAAATTGAGAAAGTTTTCAAACAGTGCAGAAACATTTTTTGAAATATCAGGGATTTTGTAAGCAGAAAACACTGAAAATTTTTGTCCTTGTTTCTTTTTTCAGAGTATAATATGAAATGTTTGTTGAAAATATTTGGAACCAGTCATTACAGGGACACGATCAAAATTGTACAAAGTTGATTCTGAATTCTAATTGACCTTTTATCTTTTATTCTTAAATGAAAAAGTAATATTTATGCGTGCATTAATCGGTTTGATTTGTTTAAAAGAGTATGACATATACAAAATAATTTTTAAAATATACTGAGATGTGAATTCAGTGTTTCATTGGCCAACATATCAAGACGGTTTTCTTCTTCTAATCTAAAATTAAAGTTAGTAGACTTTTTGACCGCTTGTAACCGCTCTAGTGTCATTGGCTCAATAAGAAGAACTTGTATTCTTTTTACCTTACTTATAGAAACATATGTAATTCCAGGAGAACTTTCTGATGATCCTAAATCAATCCAAGCTTTAGTGAGAGTTAGACCTTGACATTTATGAATTGTCATTGCCCAGGCTAACTGTGATTTTAATGGCAATTGCTGTCTCTAATTTTTTTCTCCTAAACGTTCTGAAACTTGGGTGATGGGATAAAAACAGAAACAGAAGAAACTGATCGTCCTTTATATTGATCATCAAATTGAATCAATACACATATTGAAAGTCATGGAGGTTGTTGTCCGTCAACATACACGAAGTCAGGTACTGTGCCTAATGCTCCATTACAAAGACCAACATCAGTCCATAGATTCATAGTTAACATTACTTTTGCTCCTTTTGTTAACAGGGCCGTACATAGCGGGGGGGGGGGGGCGCCAGTTGCCTCCGCCAGAAAAACTATTTTTTTTTCTAACATAGTGTTTGATTTTGTTGGGCTGTATACGGGGAGATCCCTGTGAAGGTTTGTGGAGTTTGCCCCCACAGACAAAAAATCCTTGGTACGGCCCTGGTTAAGTAAACAATAGGTTCAAGGCCTCCCATTCTGCGACTTTTTCCTGATGATAACAAAGTCTTACAGACTTCTTTTCAAACTCATTCACATTGTGCACTTTTTCAGGTGTTCTGGAAATTCAAGAGTTCCAATCTGATTCAGTTGATTCACCATGGCGAGCTCGGGTTAGCATTTCTCTAAAATTGGATTGTTCAATATTATTTCCTTGAACTCTTTGATTAACTGTCAATTTAACAGCTTTCTTGAATTCATGATAGAGGAGAAAATCTTGAATTTGCTTATTTGTTTTTGGCCCTGGGGGGTACTCCCTATAATGGCCTATACGGGGAGGCTCCGCCCGAAAGGGGTACCTTTTTCACGCTTCAGGTATATAAAAGGGTAGGGATTTCACAAGATGAGGTATATAAAAGGGTAGGGAAATCGGTCATCTAGGTATTTACAAGGGCCTTTAATTATAATATTTCGAATAGACACCCCTTATGGCTTTGCCAGTATATTTATTAAGCACT
>CM042754.1:14900819-14928704 GCA_022496165.2 Catalaphyllia jardinei
TTGTTTACCACAAAATCAACGTCAAAGAAAATGAGCGCGAGCTGAAAATGGCATTGCGCGACACATTGACGCGAGCAACGTAGTATGGACTCTAAAAGACTTCTGTTGTTCCAGTGTCTCAATGTTATGTTATAAAACAAATGGTAAACGCCACAGCGTGTACTATTGAGTCATGGATGCACTTGGGAGGTTTGCTAAGCACTCAAGAAGCTAGAGTCGCACTCGGCTATCGCCTCGTGCGACTCTTACGCTTCTTTCGTGCTTAGCAACCTCCCGCGTGCATCCATAACTCAATAGTACACGCTATGGCGTTTACCATTTGTTAATTTCTTCGGGTACCTATCAGGGAATTAAGTGGAAAATAGCCGAGTGAAAAAAAAAATAGAACGAATTGGTGCATCGAAGGGGTGAAGATAACTACGACGTCCACCTCAGTCAGTGTTTGTGGGCGCAAAGCCATTTTTAACTTTTTGAAGGAAGCGTCTAATTGAACAGTAACTCTAAACTACAAACGAGATCTTACATCAATGTCTTGTCCGTTAGCTTAGAAATTAATAAATCATGGGAAAAAAGAAAGAAGTGGAGGAAGAAATAACATTCTTCAAAGAAACGAACGCTCCGATTTGTGTATAAAAAACTTTATTGATACGTTTTCATTTAAATCTTTATTTATTTATTTATTTATTTATTTATTTAACTTTTTGTTCAGAAAATTCGCAAAAGAAAGAAATTTCAAATCTCCCACGCTTATTATACAATGAAGGTGGAGAACCAATCAAATGATTCCCTCTGGGGCAACAATTCAAACGCGAGTTCCACAAACGTTTGAAATTTAAATTGCAAATTATGCATGTGTTGACTTCTTCGGTCGGACGTTTGTGATGGACGTTAAGATTTTCACGACGAAATACATTTTTTTCCTCCTCATCAGCTAGAGAGAACATTCAAGCTTTGAATCACTGAAGATTTTCCCGTTTAATTGGGGCAACGAGAAACACAAATTTCCTCAAGCAAAATTCGGAGCACGTGTTCCTTCGAAGAAGGCTTTCACACTGCACTCCCAGTAAAGTATAGATTTGAACTTCCAAAGGTAAGAAATGATATCAATATGATGCATCCTGTAGACTGATATCTTCGCTTATGGTACGAAAATAGCCGCTTAAAATATTTACTCTGCAGTTGCTAGTTTGACCTGTACAGAACTTTCTATTCACATCTTTGTGGAGCGGGATAAACTGCGTTTATTACCATTAATATGCGGATGAGTCACGTTGGCGCGTCTGACCGATGTACTATGCGTAGCTGCTCTCCAACCAAATTAATCTTCTCAATTCACTATTTATTTTTTTGCCGTCATTAAACCTCGTGCTAAAGTGAAAAATGTTAGGTAACATTTTGAATATTTTCTGGCTATCACTCCTTTAATTACACGCTATCGTTCTAGATCAGTACGCGACAGTCTAGTTTCATCATAGCATGTTCTTGAAGGATTTATTATTCTCAAACTTCAGAGTTGAGTTTATTTTATAAACAACTTCGTGGATAATGTGATAATGGTAAAACACGTGTTCACATTCCCCTTTAAATTATCGGTGGATACGTCGTTGCTATCTAGCACGGTTCTATATAAATTCAGGTATTTTTATCGTTTTCTGCAGGCGAGAGAGAGCTCGGACGTTGCCTTGAGGACTACCATCGATCCAGAACCCAAATGTAAATGCATGTGCATCGCAGATAAGGTAATAGATAACATCATCATCTTCTGTACTCTATATTTCATTCTGTACCTTGCATAGAACTCTAATGAGATTACATCATCTTCTGTACTCTATATTGCATTCTGTACCTTGCATAGAACTCTAATGAGATTACATCATCTTCTGTACTCTATATTGTATTCTGTACCTTGCATAGAACTCTAATGGTTACAAAACGGTGCCAAATGTGGCGCTGCATGGGCGTAGCCAGGAGTTTTCAAAGCGGGAATCACAATGAGTCATACAGAGGGTACTCGCCAGATTGTCACCTGAATATTGTAGGTTGTTTCCTTACAAAAAGGCTTAAAAAGGGGGGGCTCACTGGCACCCTAGGACCACCACCCTGGCTACGCCCTTGCCGCGTTAATACCTGAATTAAATTTTGAGACAGATAAAATACAGTCT
The DNA here is from genome assembly GCA_022496165.2 of Catalaphyllia jardinei. Classification (NCBI taxonomy): domain Eukaryota; kingdom Metazoa; phylum Cnidaria; class Anthozoa; order Scleractinia; family Caryophylliidae; genus Catalaphyllia; species Catalaphyllia jardinei. Next base: position 14,902,982 of record CM042754.1, read on the forward strand.
TTGGAAGTCCCAAACCGAATTAAGCTCGAAATATGTAACCTCGCTTTTGACTCCCACTTTTTTTTAACTGCTGAATAGTAATCGGTGTTTTCGGATAATACACAGATCTCAAATCTTCCCTGTGAAAGGTCTAAATCCACTTTCATTTTCAACAGTTTTAGGTGTCTTGGTTCAGTTCAACCTCAGGGCTCTTGCGGCCCTGGGAACGAGGTTGGGTTCAGTTTCATGAACTTCTTTTTACGTTCTAATGCGTTGTTTCCTTTCTTTATTTGTGGACTGGGTGAAACGTTCCGAGCTAAAAAGGATACTATTTCTAGATAGAAGACCGTCATTGTTAAAGATTGAAGGAAAAACTTGAGTTGATTTTTGATTAAGTGTTTCATTTATTTTACCAATTTCAATTCCCCACCCACCCCTCCCCCTCCCCCGCCTTTCCTTCCACGGATGTATTTAATGGAATGGCTAAATCAACCTCGTTTGTGCTTTGCTTAAACTCCCTAAATTTTAATTTTGAAGTACTCTTGTCGGCAGCCATGTGACCTCTCTTTCACAGCAAACTGAGGTTTAATAAGGATGGGCAAACCAATTTATCATTGTGGTGTAGCTTTTGACGACACAGATCTGAGGCGAGAAAGGTAGTCTTTGAGTTTTGTCATATGCAGAAGAAAAGGTCACAGCCACATGTGATTAAAAGAGAAAACAAAAACAGAATGCAGGGCCACTTCGGACCACCTGTTTTACACGTGTCACTGAAAATCTTTTGAAGACGAAGTATAACGCAATAGGCACTATTGTGATTCAACGAGATGTAAATAAGTGAAATAAGTGGCCCTGTATTCTGTAGTTTAGCCCTTCTTCGAAACGTCTTCTAAATGAAAGTAGTTTTAAGTGAAACCAAACATTTAAATCATACAATATTATGCTTGATGATTGTGCATAGAACAGTCTTTCTTGTGCTGAATTTATACCATAAATAAAGTTGTTGTTGAAAACGTGTCACGTGTTACACTTCAATGGAAGTTGATAAAGTCACTGTTGTATGAGATATAAAAAGCTGAATTGATTAATTTCCCTACCCAATTTCTGAATCACAATCTCAAGTTAATAGGATAACGTTATCGTTGTTGTGTTACGGTATTTTATCTCGCTTAGAAACTGATGAAAAACAAAGTTGTGATCATACAACGGAAACAACTGGGCTACTGTCTTGAAGTGTATCTCAGTCCTAACAAAAAGCACGTCTTAAACTGATTTATATTTTGAATTTGTTATAGTCAAGGTTTATTCATAATCGAGGATCGTTTCATGACAAATTGGGAGCTTTGTTTTTTTCAAAGATGTGAAATTATGTGCACGTTTTCTTTTGCTGTTTGTCAATCATCAAGCATAGTATTGTTTGATTTAAATGTTTGGTTTCACTTAAAACCATTTTCATTTGGAAAACACCATGTATTTTCGATCATTTCTAATCATTTTTTTCTCGCGAGCAGGTTAAAAGCAAAAGAGCTTCTAACTCAAAATTTCTCTCTCGTTCGGCGTAGGAGAAACCAAATGCTCGCAGGGTAAAGTTGTCGAGATGTTATGACTGAATTATTTTACTTTTTTGTCGATTAATGAATCTATCTCGTGTGGTGGATTTATAAACAAACCCAATTTTTATTTAAAACCATTATGTCTTTACAAGAAGCAAAAGAAAACTGAAAAATGACTTGTACATGTACACTGGCTCTCTTTTAGCCATGTTATAAACGAGCAAGGGACTGAGTACGAATATTTACAACTGATTAATTAAAAAAATTGAGCCTGGTATCTAAAAGAGCATCTTTGGAAGTTAGTACGTTTACCAAGTCAGTGTTTTGGGTTCAAACATAAGGATGTAATACACTTTTGAGAAATTGTGATTTAGGTGAGCTTTGCATGGTTTCGATTGACACCCTTTATAAATCTCAGATTTTTAAAATTGTATTGCATCTTTGTGTTTAAATTAAGCCAAATTTAATTTAGAAAACATAGTAACTTAAAGATGGCCTTTTTGGTTCTAGGCAAAGTTTTTCAAATTAATCGATTTTAACGTACCCAATCCCCAAGAGAAGATCACGGTCACCAAGTATGAAGAGAACAAATGTAACAATTTGCAATCGCATTTTACGGAAATCTAAACAACAATTCTTGCTTTTTGCGACAATAACGTGGATTAACCCCTGGCAAATTTGCTGAACTTGAATGACCTTGAGCTAAATTGATGCAAATAAAATGTAAATTATTTTGCCATGCACTCCTTGCTTCTTGGAAGTGAAAACGTTTTCAATGTTCAATAGAAATTAATTCCCCTCTTTGTTATAATTGATAAAAGCTAAGTTAGAAGACTACAAATTTATTTACAATGATTTTGTATATTTCTCTACACAGATGCATCTGTCCCGGACGAAAGGACTAAAAGATGAGTGCCTCATGTAGATGTCTGCTGGATAGCAAAGAGTGACTGCTCACATGAAGAATTGGGATTCAGGATAAAACAAATACACGTTTATTCCCTGTGTTTCTGATTAGATAAATACCAGAAATCTCAACAATTGACCTGTAAACAGTGATCAAAACATGGGTGTAATTATTACATATGAATATGAAATAGTGGCCGGTTTTCTAGGTCAGGCAACTGCGCGACCTGTGATACATAATGAAATTCTCCTATGTAGCACTCGAAGAAATACGTGAAAGCTGATGAGGAAAATTGGAAGATTGAACAAGATTTTAAAGAACGTTTCAAGGAGTTATGTTAGGATATGCAAGTAATTTTTGAGATGAACAAAATTACTGTTTTCAAACTAAATAATGCTTAAAGTAGAAATTTGTCAGAGACGAAACACGCCAAAGAAACAACAACAGACTAAAAAGTAATAAAGAAGGTTTTTAAAGACTAAAAAATGCTAAGAATTTCAATGGCAACTAGCAATTTTTAGAGTCTGTGCTTCACGAGACAAAAAGATTCGACTAGGAATAATTTATCTTGATGATACACAAAAATCATCAATACGATCGTGATTACGAAACATATAGACGTCAATATTTTATAGGTTGATCAATATTTTACAACAAAGAAAATATTAAACAATTATTGGATGAGGGTGAGCATTATATCATGAATTATCAAAACCGAGGTCTGTTATCTGCCGAAGCCGAAGGCTTCGGCAGATAATACAGACACGAGGTTTTGATAATTCATGATATCATGCGAAAACCGAATTCAATAATTGTTTTCTTATACATTTTTTAAACAATAGGCATTCATTAGGCATTCATTAGGCGTTCAGCCATTTTGTTTCTGAGGAGAACACTCCAAGGGGCTTGGTAACCAGGCAGACATTGAACTTGACATGATCAATGCAATATCTGCAGCAGATGTTGCATTTATCATGTCAAGTTCACAAGCTATTGCGCCATTTTCCAAAAATGTATTCTAATCTCGCTTCCAAATCTAGGACTAAAACTTTACAAAATGTCCCAGTTACGTCAAGCGGTTTCAAAAATTTATATTCAGAACGTTATTCGACAGCGACTTTGTTTACTGATTGACGTAGTTTTTATCACAGACCCTCGTTAAATAGTTTTGTCGTCATTGAAATTCTTGTGCGTTTATTTTGTTCGGAGAGTTAATATTTGTATAGATACTTATTTCAATATTCCAGATATTTCGTGATAGCACTAGAAGTTCAAATTTAAATGCAAAAATGCGATGGAGCTTTTTTCTCTTGTTTACATTTTTTAACTTTGCTATGCTGTCATGAAGAAGGGTAAACGTTGCCCACATTTTGATCGTGGATTTTCATCTTCAATTTCTTTGAAAAAATGTAGTTTTGTAACAACTACAATCCGTCTTAAGAGGCGAGTTGGAATTTTCTGCGAATATTTGCATATACGTGTAGCTACCAAGCGGACTTTTGCCTCCAATCAACATTTTGGACACTGCAATTGTTAATCAAGAACTTTGCATTGTAAGCATTTAATACCTTATTGTAAATGTATGCTTTTTTCTATTGATCTTTGTCATTAGAGATACTTCTTGTAATAGAATTGTACAGGAGTGCAATTAATAGCATAAGTACACTTGTAAATAGTTGAATAGTTTGTAAAACAATAAAAAAAAAATAGTTGAAATCAATGAGTCTTGCTTTATTTACAAGATAAACACAAATAAAATCGCGCTTTTGAAAGGGGCCTGGAAACTAGTCGGAATGTAGGCTATCTCTTTTACTATTTTTTGACTATGTAGGTTTGCCGAGCCGGGAAAAATTTCTGCACTTTTAAACAGGGTCTAGCAACAAATCAAAATAAACTCTGTCTTTTGAGGGGTGAAATACAGTTGCAAACTGCACAGATTTTTCCCGCCAAAAGACTTAGTTTATTTTTGACTCAATGACAAACTCCATTTAAACAGCAGACTTTTTTCCCGATGCTATATTAGACTCCTTTCAAAACGCGTCTATTTTCCCGCCAAAAGACTTAGTTTTTTCGATGCTATATTAGACTCCTTTCAAAACGCGTCTAATTTCCCGCCAAAAGACTTTGTTTTTATGGTATATTGGGCTCCTTTCAAAAGCGTGTGTCATGCATGGCATCCATTTATTTTCAAGACTGCGCAAGGTTTCACAATTTTATTCAGAATGTATGCACTTTCATTCGGCCGCGAAAGTTCTCGAATTCCATCCTGCAAAGCAAAAAAGAATCAACATTAGAAGCGTTCTAAGTAGTACAAAATATAAATTGTAAAGGCGAAACATAATATAACCTCGATATTCTTATAAATATATTCTTATCTAAAAAAGAGTATCAAACACGAAAGACCGTGTTTGACCACATTTTCAAATATCGAGAAAAGAGTTGAAAATATGACGCGTAGCGAAGTATTTTTGGCGCACTTCGAGATTTGGAAATGTGGTCGAACATAGACCCTTTGCATAAATGGGGCCTAAATTTGAATAACAATACTTATTACATCCTTAGCCTCACATTCATGTTTCAAGACAAAGGAATTTTCACATGAATGTGAGGCTAAGGATGTATGAGTATTATAGTAAATGGTTTGAGTTCTGAAAAGAACTGTTGTTGGTGACTGACGTTTCGACAACCTGAGCGGAAGTCATCTTCAGAGTCAAGTGAATAGTGTTTGTCAGTCGATGATGTTGGTCCGTTGAAAGTGATCGGTCAGTTAAGCCATGATGGTATTGGCTGAGAGACTCGATCGAAACCGACCAATGACTGATGACAAACCTTACGAGTCTTTCAGCCAATACCATCATGCCTTAACTGACCAATCACTATCAACGGACCAGACTTATAACATCATCGACTGACAAACACTATTCACTTGACTCTGAAGATGACTTCCGCACAGGTTGTCAAAACATCACTCACCAACAACAGTTCTTTTCAGAGCTACACTCACCCGGCCGATCACACAATACGAACTATGTATGAGTATTGTTATTCAAATTTAGGCGCCATTAATGCAAAGGCTCTATTGTTTTAAGTCTTTGATATATCTTGTCAATCGAAACTAAAACTAAGAAGAAAACGGAGAAATAAAGCCCTGGACAAACGGACCTGCAAGTAGTTGAAGTGGACGCAAGTTAAACTTGCGTAGAGACTTGCGTTGGGTGGCCAAACAGACTCGCAAGTTTCCTCGCAAGTACACGCAAGTCGCAAAAAAGCATTTCAAGGCATACTATCCTTTATTTCATTGGTTAATAATAGGTTAATGGCCGTCACTCAACTTGCGTTGACTTGGTTTGAGTGGCCAAACGGTGAAAAACTTGCTTTGACTTGCGTGCAAATTTGATCTCGACCAAAGTGAGCGCAAGTCATCGCAAGTCAACGCAAATGCACGCAAGGTCTGGCCAAACGTAGGCGGAAGTAGACCCAAGTTTTCAACTTACGTCTACTTGGGACTCCGTTTGGCCAGGGCTTAAAAGTCAAAAATGTTTGCTGATTAAGGTCAGATATACAAACACCGTAATGGTCGTGATTTCGTTTGTTTAAACTTAATGAAATATTGATAAATTCAGGAAGACAAACTCCAAAATGTGTTAAATTTTTAGTCAAATCACGTCACTTAAAACAAAAACAACAAAGATACGCTTCCCACTTTCTGTGAATGTTATGTTGAGATTTAGCGGAATCTTGATTTAAAATTCACACATTTAATTCTTTTATAAAATGCCCCTTGCTCGACGACTTTGGTCTTTTATTCACTTCTTAGTATGTACGTACAAAGTATTCAACCTTCAAAAATACATTTGCATTTTTTACTAAATTCATACTGAGTAACAAAGGAAAATGAAACACTGAGAACATAATGGCACCGCATTTTATCAATGCTGAAATTTTCCCAAATCCATTCGAGACTGGGCTATCAAATTTTCATACAGTAAGATATGGTTGAAGAACTCCCTCGATGATACATTCCTCAAATCTCGCTTGCTAAAATTCTTCCAATTATAAGCCTACCTCCAATGAAATTCGTTAGAGTTAAGCTCTGGCTATATTAACTTATGGTAGAAATTGTTTACAAGAAAAGTTTCTATCTCAATGCTCAAAACTGAATCGTGACATAGTAACTGAATTCGTTCATTCGCGAACATTTAGTCAGAATTTATTTTCAAAGATATATCAACAGAGAAAACGGCTAAACGCAACCGGAGAAAATTCGTTGCTGTTTTACTCAAAAACTGTTTTACAGATCATTTTCAAAGCTTGCATACCCCTATTCAAACGACTACGTATCAAAACATTTTTTTCCGAAAGAAATATCCTTGTTCCAAATCAGTAGGGCTGAGCACTGTTATCATTACCTTGACTACTAGTCATGAAATAACAAATACACCTACATAAAAAAACACCAATATGGTGAAGACAGGTTTTCTTTAAAAAGCAGCTCGACAAAGATAACAGAGCTAATTCGACCTCTTGCAGTAAAATTTACAGCAAAAAGCTTCGTCGCTTTTTAGTAATCAGCCCAAGTAATTGTAAGTAACTGGGTAACTGATGACTGAACTCGCGATGAAATCGCGGGTTTCATGGAATAAAGACTGCTCTTTTACGTTTCTTGGCCAATGTATATATTTAGGCCCTGAGTACGCTTGTGTTAATATTTAATCAAGTCAAGACAACATGAGTAGATCAGAGATCAGATTTGTTCAACGTGCTATTTTCGGCACAATGGACGAAAAAAATAGTTCTAAACTTTTAACATCGCTGAGTTAAATCTAAGATGGCCGCAACCAGTTATAAAAGGAATAGCGATTATTCAATGTTTTATCGATTAGCCGGTCAATTACAGCCAAACTAGGTAAGAAGGTGTTCTAAGCAGATATTAGGACTTGTTATTTTCGAAAACTGTCTGGCAAATTAGTTTCAAAAAATAGATCTACAGCTGGTTAAGCCAGTATACCTCAAAAGAGGTTCTCTCCAAGAAAAAAAATGTATTCCGCAAAATAAAGGGGGCAGCTGTTATCGTTGCTATGGATTTGCGGTTCACTAATACTTTAAAGATACCCTTTTAGCCGCTCAGTTTTTTTTTTATTTACAATAAGGTAATGATCATATATATACATACCTTGACCAGTGTGGTTTTCGCTGTTTCGTTGATCCGTTGTTGTAACGGTTTTCTTGTTTGCTGTTGGGAACAAATGTGAATCAGTCAATGCGCAGTGGCTTATTTATTATTTAAACAAGAACTTCTCACAAAAGCTATATTTCACAAATTTAGCAGTTCTTGGTGGGTCGGAAGTGAAATCCTGGACAGTCTACCCACAGAACGTAACCAAGTCGAAAGCTTGTGAAAACCTGTTAACAATTCACCTATTGAGATAGAGGTCACTTTATTTCTGAATGTCAACCGTGCCACAGGCAGTTTAAAAAAACCACCCATTTACAGCTATCTGCACGCATCCAGCTTTAGCTAGCACGGAATGAAGGCAATGACGCATGATGATAATTCTCATTGGCAAGAAGGCATGTAGAACTCACATTGTAACAATTGTAACAAAAAAGCAGCTTGCAACTAACATACCATAATAGATGCTCTTTTCGACACAGAAGCGAATTGAACATCACCTTCTGTCCCCAAGCTACAGAATGAAAAAACATCGTCAGAAAAAGGAGCAACTACAGAATGCAGGGCCACTCCAGACCACCTGTCTTACATGTGTCAAAATCTCTTGAAGAACGAAGCATAACACAATAGGCACCTTTGTGATTCAATGAGATGTGAATAAGTGGCCCTGTATTATGTAGTTTAGCCAAAGCTTTTTCTTTCTGAAGGGAGACACAAAACATAATATAAGTCTAAGAATTATGAATAATGAAATGACGTTCATTAGTAAAAAGAGCTAAACTTAATACCTGGAACATACGAAAAGGTACGAGGGAGCAAGTTAATTAAAACTCTTTCACCACTTCAGCATCAAAACACGAGTACCTTGTACTTGGTACAAATGATGTTCGCCTTGGTTGAAGTTATTTTTGTTTCGGTCCACTTTTTACAAACTTCTCCAACACTCTCCTAGTCTCCTGTTTCAGTGTAACAGATCTTTCGTTGCTTCGTTGCTCAAACATAAGCTGAAGGCCGCCATCGAGATTCAGCGAAGATGGTGGCAAGCGAGCTGAATAATTAGTGGCATGTGCACGCGTGGATTGGAATATATTTGCAATGCAAATGTAAAACTGAGATATTCGCGCCATATTTTGAGCAGGTCAGTACTATAGTAAAGATTTCAGTTTAAATTTTCACTGGTTTCGACTCTGAGGGGTCTCTCGTATTATAAATAATTTGTAAAACGATTTACTGTTTAATATTACACTTTACATTCGTTCTTCACTTTTCATAAGTGTTCAAAATGCTGTAAAAATAGTCTAATAAAGTTGAAACATAAAAGAGAACATTGACTTCGCGTCATTATTAGCCAATCCGATTGCCTAAAAGAAGAGATAATGTGAAAAATGACAGAGTGCGACAAGCCTCTACTATAAAACGTTTCATCGCTCCTTAGCTAGTGATGAAAGGTTAAATGGTGTTCTAACTAAGTCAAATCTCGACATATTTGTACTTCTTGAACCTCGCAGAGATAACCGAGGTCGAAATCGTACAATTTTTATCGTAGAATTCCAATGCCACTTTGTCGCCATATTAGTAACGACTTCCTGTACAGGGTTATGCCATCTGTCATTTGGCACCTTCCTAATATGTTTTTGTAGGCCTACAAACTTTGCTACAAGCAGTTGCATATGGCAGGATGGTCCATCTTGCAAAATATCAGCCTATTTTTTCAACTTTCTCGTACTTTATGGGGTGGCGAATGATCTGATTGAAAAACCATGAATCTCGCAAAATTTTCGGACTTCGCAGTCTCGTTGTTTAAGCGACTACCGGTATGTGCTTCTGGGAGTCTAAATTTTTTGCAAGGCTAAGAAAGCCTCAAAGTACCGAATTCTTTGTTTGTTTTTAGACATTATGTCTGAACGTCTTAGAATCTAAACGTGTTGATCTCGCAATAAAAACACTTTGAATTCTCAGGCTCGCAATTGAAGAAGAAAAATGTCTCGGGCTAGCAGAGAACAACGCTAGTCTCGCCTTCTCGCAGTCTCACATTTACCATTCACCACAAGGGTGGAAAAACACTAAAAAGAATTTAAGTCGATCACTAAGATCGAACCATCTTCAATTCATTTGCACTACAACCTTATTGTAAACGTACAAGTATACATGATGTATGTTACTTACAAGCCAGAGACCACTCGCCGTTTTCGAGCTGATCTCGATAACTGCCTCCAGTCCGGTCCATATCCATTTCTGGATATCTTTTTCCCGTGATATTATTGGACGAGAAGCCACCAAAACAAAGCAAGGTTGGCCGTGAGAAACTGGGGTTAGTCATTTGGCGGCATGAAAATTTTTTCAAAGCGGCCATATTGAAACGAGAAAAATTCACGCAAAAAGTACATTGCAAGACAACATTTATTGCTATATTTCTACTACATCTTACATCATCTCTACACACATCTCCTCTGCATTCTCAAACTCCTTAAGAGTCTCTCGAATTTTCTGTAGCACAATGTCTTGGTGCACTAGCCGTCCCTCGATACGCAAAGTCGCTGGGATAAATGCCCCACCACCTGCCTGCCTGTTTTTTACGTATTTCTGGGTTGATGGAGGCTTTACTGGTAAAGATGGCTCTCCATTGACAGTCCTGTCTCAAAACGAAAATGATGAAAATAATGAATGAGCGAAAATGAAAGACCCAGTCAAACAGTGAACGAACAAATTTTATCGTTATTGTTCTTGTTTCCCTGTATTACCAAAACTATTCTACAGAAGCATAGCATTTTGGTTGAGTGACTACATGTAGGTGAAGACTAAGCCAAAACTTGTGCTCATACCTTAATTGTCAAAAATGAATAAGTCGAATAATTATTAATGTTAGGGTTAAAGGGTGAAAACCCTTAATCCCCAACCATAAAAGGATAATTCTGCTTTCTCATCTCCATATATTCATTATGACAGTAGTGGGGAAGAATTCTTTCTATGTCACGAGAATTCATGACGGCTGATTTTATTTTTAATTCTCATAACCTTCCTGATTGATTAAGCAATGATATGAAAAGGAGAACTTTGATGTTGATCACTATTGGGGCTTAAAGGCTTAATTGAAATTCAAGACCATATAGTAAAATTATTGGCTTTATTTAAACATGAATATTATTGTTGGTTTGAAAATACTTTTTGTAGAATAGAGTAAGGTTCCTGTTGTATAAATATCTTCATAATGTATGCGTGATATTTTCTCAACTGATTCATATTTACAGAAACTATACAGTACAGTGTATGCACCATTTTTCTTGCGCATTTTGAGCGAATAATTCGTTAAAAGGCCTAACTTTATCGGTACTGGTTAATATTTCGTTTAAACTGACACTACAATTTTCATATTCTCCATGATACACCAACTGAAATAAAACTTGTAATTGTGTTACTCCTGAAAATATCCATACTCCCCACATGGCAGGTTATTGTTTCATTTGAACACCCATCCACTGAAAATTCCAGTCTAGGGTCATATTTTCATTTTAAAATTTTTGCCTTTTTATGCCCCTCTTCTCCCCTTGGATTTTCCAATGACCCCATTGGGTAGGTATGAATGTTTTCTGGAACCATACATTATTCACTTGCAGTTTACACACTGTATGGTGAGCAAACCTTGTGACAGAACAACATCAAGATTGTCTGGAAAATTATGTGGACTGATCATGTGAATGTAAATTCAAGAACTCTATCCACAAGCAACTCTCTTCAAATAATTATTTTCAGAGTAAACAAAATAATGTAATTAACAACAATGGAATGAATAAATAATTAAGCTTAATAAGAAGATATTCATATTCTAGTATTCTCGTGTGGTGGAGGGAAGGGAGAATAGAAGAGATGGGCAATAGACCAATTTACAGTTGTTGGTTGAAGCGAGGATGGATTCAACCTTGTTTTGAAACAACCCTTCCTGCTTTCTTGTGTAAATCATGATTCTTGTTCTTATGATAACTAGTATTGTTCCAGCATAATTTCCGTAACAAAGGAAAGGTTGGTATCAAAACAAGGTCATCCCCCTAGCTTGGTATTCATACTACACGCACAACTGTAAAATGGTATATTGGTGACTTCTTGCATGCAAAAGCACCCATACATGTACACCTTATTCCAAAATGGATGCCACTTTACTATTCTTTTGTTTACTTGCAAATTAGCTCTTATTGCCCAGTTCTTAGAATCGAAATTGAAAAGAAAATTTACCTTGAACGGGACTAAATGGGCTAATTTGCAAGCAATACTAAAATGGCGGCAATTTTGGAATAAGGTTAACACTGCAGTGTACCCACAGTACCAAATGCGAGTGAAGTGGAACCTCAATAGTTTACTGGGAGAAAATCTACATCTAAATTCAGAACTTATACTTTAGTAAAATATACTTCAATCAATCATCCTGTCCCTCCTTCTTCTGAAGTCAATAGTTTCTTTGACAATGTTTGTTGATAAACATACACTGATGAGTCAATTCAACCTTCTTGTTCCTCTTCCTCAGTAATACTTATTTCATCCTGTGCTGCTTGTTGTTGTAGCTCCTCAATAACTTCATTATAAAACATGATTAAGTGCTCCTTTTTTACTTTACTGTGTTGTACTTTCAATAAGTCAAATTTCTTTAACAGGACTTCTCTGATATCTTCATCTGAAACCTGCTGTAGCTTTTCTGCAATTCTTTTCACTATTTCCTCTTTGTTGGCATTTTTAATCCTCAGCTGTCACAAGTAGCGTTTGCACTTCAGCTTCACCTCTTTTCTTACCATCTAAGAAGTGCATGTTCAGCAGTTTACTTCTGTTTTTTTGCAAAGCCTCTTCATAGTTTTTCAGTTCTTGATCCAGTGCAGGGCCTTCCAAAGATTTGATTTCATCTGAATATTCTCCTTTGAGATACCTTTGTTTCAGACAAAAATAATTTTTCTATGTAACTACAGTGTATTAGACAGTAGAGACATAACAGCCTCTCCTACTGAAATTTGTAGTCTTGGACAACTAGTTTAGCTTATGGGTTGGTCAATTTCTGGCGGTGGTTGGATGGGAATGACAATATTGTGCTCACTACATCAACTATAATTTATCAACAATCACAAGGTTTAGAATCTTCAGACTGAATAGTGGAGTTTTGTATCCACTAAGTTTTGTCCATTGATAACTTCACAACAGAACTTAAATCAGGTACGGTGTTCAACATACTGTACCTCTCCTTTCGCAGTTTAATTCTCCAGGCAAGAACTTCATTGACTCATCTTTAGGATTTCGTAGACCAATCAAAGAGAAGAGCCAATTCCGCACCTGGAAACAAACACCATGTAAACAATTTACAATAAACACTTACCCCCCCCCCCCCAAAAAAAAAAACAGGACAAATTCATAATTCATTAAAAAAAGGCTCCTATGATTCAATATGCTACACATATACACCTGCCTGTTAAACACACAGTTCCAAAAAACAGCTAGTCATTGGACAATGTGCAATGGAAATGCCACAGACTGGTGTCAGACATTATGTTCACACAAATTAAACACGCGATCACAGAAAAGTTTAAAGTCAAACTCACAAGTTTTTTTACCTCTTCTAAAAAGGAAACACAGCATGTGATTGAGTCTGACCACATTTTTGTCTTTCTGTTACATGTACACACTGTATGCCCGACCAAAATGTAGACTTGGCCATAAATTGTTGAGTCATTGAAAGATAGAACCACTATTTACAGCACTACACTCATAACGTTTCATGTGACTATAAATTATAACATGTTTACACCAAAACATTTATGATCATCCATGAGCTAGAACGAAAAGAAAGTCTAAGTTCATGAAATGATTTCTGACGTAAGTGTAAAGATAGCGCCAGATCGAACAGCATCAACAATTTCAACAGTCGTGCAACAACACAAAACCCTCGTGCAACAGACAACAATCTTCACAAAACAAACGCAAATTTATCATAGTTTCAAGCAGTATTTTTTGTTCAAGTAAAAAAAATGCTACGTACCTCAAATTTTCAATAAATCAATGAAGAGTCCATTCAATCGGCGTTCACTATGCGGGCGTCAACTTAACTTTAAATTCACTTCACTCAGTGTCGAAACATTGGAAGCCAGCCATCTTTCTTTCCTTTGATGCGTTCCCAGAGGGTGCATCGACATGTGTACCAGAGGTTCACGGGATATATCAACAAGCCTCAAGTGCCAGGCAGTCAAACTGTGGGACGAGTGCGATTTTTGAGGGACTATTTGCGAACGCCATTTTGATGACGTCATCGAATAGCCAAAAATGGATATGGACCGGACTGGCCTCACTGGGCGATTTTTCGGCCTCCTAGTTGTTAGATTTGTGACACTCTGGCTCCCAAAAACACTAAATCAAGGTACACGCAAGAAGACAGCGCTCAAGCTCACGAGTGAATATTAATATTTCCACTCACCTTTTCCTGTTGGATCACTCGAAAATAATCACCGATGACGTCACTCTTACATTACGTTATATTACCTTACGTACATTTCCATTCGAGATTTCATCTCCCTGTACCAAAATCAACTCACGCACATACGCACACGGCTTTATAATGCTGCCGCCTCGCCAGCCTCGCGTCTTCGCTCGGCTGGCTCGTTGGCAACTAGTGTGCATGCCACGCAGCACAAAACTGTGGATAATTTAACATAATTTATGAATTCAATTCGGCGCATGTAAAATGCGGCGTTTAAATCACATGTCGAACTTCAGTCGTATATTCGACTGGATTAGGCCAGGTTTAAACGTCGCGTTTTACATGCGCCGAATCGAATTGCCTAATTAAGTGCATTTAAAATGCGACGTCTAAATCAATTAAATGCGACATATTTCAATTCGATGCGAGTCAGTCGAATATTCGACTGATCCAGTAAGTGACCTTACGAATATAGGATGGCCATGACAAGGACAACGCCTAGTAAAAAATGTGTTTCTATTTTACTTAATTTGGAATTGCGCATATTTTTAGAACTATCCAGTGCCGGTCTGTCGCTATAAAAAGTTGCCCCTGTTGAAAATGCTACGAATGCGTTCATTTCCAAATAGAAATACGATAAATTAGCCGTTGCGGTTTACGTTCTGCAGACAACGTAGAATTTGGTCATTTCACGTTGTTGTTTTGCAGAGGAAGGCAACGAAATGTACGAAGAATTATACTGAAGCACGTGCACAGCCATTGTTTAAACCATTAAACCATTTATGTGGTGACTTTCTAGTTGCCGTTGCCGTTGCCCTATTAGCGAGCTTATTAAGCACGCGCGTTTTTGAGACGCGGACGGCAACCGGAAGATAACATTTCGCGTGCTAGGAGAGTATTGTCTCCTAGGTTTCTATACTACTCATTTCTAATAGAGAAAAGATACTTAGCAATGTGAATGTGGTTGTGTGCGGGCAAGTTAAAAGTGAAAACAGCGTACTTCCGGTTACCGTCTCAAAAACGCACGTGCTTAAGCTCCCTAATATCTAACAACGCACGGAAAATTAGAGTTCAGAAATATTTATGAATTACATACTAAATCTACTACGTAAAATAATTTACAGATCACATTTGAGAGAAGCAGCCTCCCTAGAAAAGCAACAATTGAAGTTCTCATATTTCCATAAATTTGTCTGCAAGCGCGGAAATTTAATTGATATTTGTATGAAAAAGTAAAAGTGTAATTCTTCGCCTGACAGCAAATCTTTGTTCTTCAAATTTGCTCAAAAAAACTTTCTGCTTGGTATCTTTTCCTTGCTCAACTGACTGCGCATGGAAATTTTAACTTTTCGCATACATAACCTGCTATTCTAAGAGATGAATCAGGTATTTAACAAATAAATAAGACGAGGCCGTGAGAAAACACGGCAGGCATTTGAGACCACGAGGGAAAAGTAGAAAACACGAGCCGACACGAGCCGCAGGCGAGTGTTTTTTTATTTTTCTCGCGGAGAGTTCTTAAATGTCCGGATGTGTTTTCTCAGAGTGTAATACACGGCTTAGGTTCTTCATTTGCTTTATGATATGAGATAATATTGCAGAAAACAATAAAACACGCTTTTCCATGTTTTATACTCTGTTTCTTCAGTGCAATCATAGCAATTCTCAAATAGTGAATACGACTATGACGCCAGGGTCGACACCTAGTACAAATAGATTTATATTTTACCTTTATGTAACTCTCTGAATCTGTTCAGTGCACAAATCGGTCTAAACACTTGCGCAGACTAATTATGTAATTCCAGCAATCAATTCTAAAAAGACAGATGCAACAAATTTGTCGTCGTGGCCTACGTGCACGTTCTCCAACACATGCACAGTTTGGTTATTTCACGTTCTTGTTTTGCAAAGGACGGCTACAAAATGTACAAAGATTCAAAACGCACGTGAAGAACCATTATTCTTATTCATTACTGTGAAAGTAAAAATGCTGTAAACACTTTGATTCGATTTCGACCTGTCGATTGTGTAACCACCAACCAGATGCAAGATAAAAATGAAAAAAAAAGACAAAATTAACGGTCTCCCTACTAAGGCTGTAACAATACATCGAAGTATCGATGAATCGCGATGTTAATGCTGCGATAGCTATGGATCGATGGTGAAAATGAAACATTTGATAACAATTGCGATAGTGTAACGAACAATCGATAGTTTCTATACTTCTAACATTTTAACTTCTTTGGACTGTAAAAACACCTTTTTTCCATCTAGATTTGATTTTCAAGGTCACAATAAAGGTAAAAAACAAACTAAAAACAATCCACCTACTTTACTTTTCACTTTTTTTCTTTTTTTAAATTGTGTTTTCTTTTTTTAATTCGTGTTTTCTTTTTTTAATTTGTGTCTTCTTTTTTTAATTTGTGTTTTCTTTTTTATTTGTGTTTGACCCTTCTGGACCACCGCATGGCCACTACTGGAATTGACTGATGCATAAATGCAAAAACAAGGCAACGGTAAGTCCGTTGTTTTTAACAAGCCTGAATATGCTGATGTGCAATGTTATGATGGAAATTTTACTGATTTTATACACGAGTCCTTATCATATTTACATAACTGTCCTGATAGCTAAAAACAAATAAATCGGAGTCAATCTCACAGAGCATACCTGAGCGAAGAGAACCTGATAGAATGTCTGAATATCGATCTGCGTTTACGATTCTTAAAGTGCCTATGAAGTAAAAAAATAATTGCTGCTTATTTGAAAGGCCTTTCAAAGTATAGAAGAATGGCGTTTTTCTTTTAAGAATATTTCGTTTTAGAGATATTTACGTTTATATCGATGCATGACTCTACGGAACGCTAACTCTGCTTGAAGTCGCACTAGTTTGCTGAAGAATGCGCAATAAATCTAAACACATGAATTGGATGAATTTGGCCACACAAGTGGCGTGTTTAATATGACCCAGGCCCATTAAATCTGCAAGATTTCCCTTGTTCGGTAAAGTGGGGCGAAAAAGAAGCCACATTCCACCGGTTGTGGCAGCCCCACCAAGACAAAAGCAGAGTTAGCGTGACGAAAAAAGGCGAATAACATGAGACTTAATCTTGATGTTGCGCCTAATGATTTATAGAAATTGCTAGCAACAAGCCTGTTTAGTTTTTACAGGCAAGCGTAAAACCGCAGCCCTTGCCTGACCGGCTTCAATAAAAAGGAAATAGCATGTGCAACTAATTATTTTGCAGAATAATATATCATGTAATACAAGTTACATTACGTTTCAAAGTATAGAAGAATGGCGTTTTTCTTTTAAGAATATTTCGTTTTAGAGATATTTACGTTTTTGTTAGTTAAGTGATGACGTGATAGGTGGTTTCACTAAAACAGTACAACACTCAATGAAGGATATCTCTAGAAATATTAAAGCGGTCTTCTTCAAACTTGGCATCAGGACTGTAGATCACAAAAGAAGCAAAATTACACCTGTCGTGCTGTTGCCATGACAACAGTTATGCCGCTGGTCCTGTTTTAATTAAGACTAAAATTCCCAGATTTTATCCTAAACAAGGATCATCCACTCGCAACACTCTAATGGGGATAGTTAAGGCAATATGGGAACCATTTGAGTGCCGGGCTAGACCCACTGTCACACTTTAAAAGATTGCAAATGGGGATATTTGGTTTTTCACAGAAAGAGACTGGAGCCGAGATTGTTGCCATGGCAACAGTATAGTATGTGTCATCCTGTTCCTTTTGTGATGTACGTTTCTGGTGCCAAGTTTGAAGAACATTGCTGCAATATTTCTGGAGATATTCTGGATTGAGTGTTGTACTGTTTTAGTGGAAACACCTATGACGTCATCGCTTTTCTCATTTGCATAATACAGAAACGTAAATATCTCTTAAAAGAAAAAAGCCTTTCAAATAAGCAGCAATTATTTTTTACTTCATAGGCACTTTAAAAGCCTTAAATACAAGTTTTTGAAAAGATTTTTGGTTCAGGAATGACAGCAGTCACTTTGAAAATTCTCCATCCTTTCAAATATCCTGGACTTAAAGTGATGTCTTTCAAAGAAATAAAAACTTCATTCAACATGTTAACTTGTCATGCATGTTTACTAGCCGAGATAGCAAACCTGGCGAGCTTAGTAACCAAGCTCTAGAGGGGTGAATATAGCGTCATATTACGAGATTTTCGACCAATCAGAATGTCCAATTCTTATATTTACCTCTGGAAATTATACTAATACCGCATATGCCAAACACCACCACCAAGAAAGAACTTCCGCATTTAAAATCCAATTTATGTTGCCTTTAACTTGGACTATAGCTGCGAAGACAACACCAATACAGGAATTGTAGTCATCACCGTCACTTTTGCTCTCACTGTTTGTTGAAGCAACGCGTTCAACAATAGAGGCTTTTCACGGCAGCCATGTTGCTTGGCACGAAGAATAGATACCCTTTCCTATGGGAAAAAATGTTCTTTCTTATGCAAAACATTTTCATTGTTCCTGCCATGCAACATGGCTGCCGTGCAAACCTCTATAGCTACAAATTTGTCTTTGGGCGTGGTCTCTCCGCTCCTCATGTAATAGTATGTGGTGATCGAGAAAGTAGTATAAGCAGATATCACTATTGGCCAATAATATATTTCGAATGAAGTGTTCGAAATATATTATTAATGTACTTCTGCAATCAGTTAATAATAATAATAATAATAATAATAATAATAATAATAATAAACCACTTGCCGCACAAAGTGTTATATGTACTGGCCTAAAGGAGGGGGGAATGAGCTCCAATACCTAGTTGACCATTACGTATTTAAAGATTCGTTTCTCGTCCCTTATATTACCTTTATGGCCTTTTTTGTAATCGACAGGAATGAAAAGCAGTAGAAACTACCATGATCCCAGATCAACACAAACAATTCTTTAATCTTTGTCAACTCTATCTTCAGTCATACTGTCTTCAGTTTTTGTGGAAATTTGGTTTCATTGCAGGGAATGTCAAATCTGCCCAGTCATTGGTGGATTGTGGAGCGCTGGAAATAATGATCAATATCACAGAGAAGCTTCAGATTGATAAGGACAGCGAGGCAATTCGTAAGTGGGAGATGTACTGTAGAGCATTTAGAGAACACAAGTCTCGCCACATTTAGTTAAAACAAATTCAAATGTTTCGAATTTCGATCATAGCAAGTTGTAATAAAGAATAAAAACTTCTTTTCAATGTTGAAAATTAAAATAGCAAAATGCGTTCATGTGCCAGTTCAAAGTGGTTTGAGATTGGGGTGGGAAGGCATAACAGAGAGCTAGTATCATTGGCTGGCAGAAAGTGTTGTCGCTTGGCCTTAACTCAGTCGTGTTGTCAATGTCTGTTTACCAGGTATCGCTATTGTCTGTTCCTACTAGACTACGTTTAGTTCCTCTGGTAAAGCTGGACAGACATACTTGCGTTGCTATAGATGAGCTCACTGATGTATTTTTAGAGCAACATGTCCCCAATGAGTTCTCACAATTGAACAAAGAGACAAGTACTATTTGGATGGCAATGGTGCCATTCGTTCATTTAGCCTTCGCTGCAGAAAAGGAATGTTACTTTAACCAAAGTCATGGCTTAAAATGTGATGCGTCACAAAGTGAAGTAGTTGGTTTTGTAAAAAGCAAGCAACAGAGGGTGTTATAACTGAGTTTGATGAAGCTGACAAGGATGACACGAAGGAGCTGCAGAGTGGTTTGCAGCTTTTACAGTTAAACTGTAATAACAGGGAAGGAAATCATGAAACAAGTTGCAAATGCAAGAAGATTGAACGACGCGCCCCGTCTGCAATATCTGAAAATACAGAAAATAAATGACACAATCAAAGTGACAGGAAACAGGAAAAACCAATTCACATGGCCAGGTTTCCTATCAAAACAAAAACTCGGACTATTTCCCCTTATGCACTTGTTTACAATCAAAAAGAACCAGCAGTTGGCACTAGCAGAGAATCTCCTTCCATGGGGTTCCATCAGGCTTCTTGTGTCTGTCATGGCACCTAAAGAGTGCTGAGAAGGAAAAATTTAGAACCATTCTGGCAAATTTTCACGATGCTTCATCGCCTCCTTCTTTGAAAGACATTGTCCTTGGTCTTGTTAATGGTTAAGGTATGGTTTACAAACTGTGAACGCCCCAGCTGACAGCTGAAAATGACTGACAGACCTATAATGACGTTTCCTGGAGAAACACTAACTTCTTTAAGTTTACCGTCCCTTAATTCTACCTCAGGACTCTGCTCAAGAAAGCTTTTAGTCTTTGAATGAAACAAAATTTACTGGTTTATCCGAGCGACCAGGCATTAACGTTTTACATCACAACCATCAATAGGTCACGGCACACAATAAACAGAATTAATAAAAAAAAACACAAGAAAAATATTTCAAGTAGGTCCAATGACAGGGCCGTACATAGCGGGGGGGGTGGGGGGAGGGAGGGTGGGCAGTTGCCCCCGCCAGGAAAACTAATTTTTTTCTAACATAGTGTTTGATTTTGTTGGGCTGTATACGGGAGATCACTGTGAAGGTTTGTGGAGTTTGCCCCCACAGACAAAAAATCTTAGGTACGGCCCTCAATGAGACCGTTTTATATGTATTGTATTCTGAATGGATTATTTTATTTCCACACCATACACATTTGAATATCCGCGGTAATATTCAATAATAATTTCGAAACACATAAGCAAGCGAAAATGAACGATAAAAACTGAACGTATCGATGTCATGAAAATCTGTAATAAAATACAATGTTCAGTCTTGATCAGAGCCTGCACTCTCTCGTTGCATCAACATGGGTGAATAGTTTTTGATTGATGTTCCCTGCTGTCTTCCACTATCCTTCGAGAAACAATTCATTTCGATACCCAGGTCGCGAAATTCTTTGAAGTAGGTGGCCGAGAACACCGCAAAAAGCAAGAACATCAGCCATTCACTGATGTCACTAACAAAATCTGTGATACTCGGCATTGTCCAACTGGAGTACCATGGTTTGTAAAGTTGGTGGCGCCCTTCCAAAACGCGAATTGCTAGCAATACGTCCATAGTTACGTGCACTAAACCGCTGGCACACAGGAGGCTCGAGATGACGGTACGAAGGACGAAAAGCTTGACCGGACTGATTTGTAATTTACTAAGGTAAAGGGTGATGACCGCTTGAAGTGAACAGTAGGTAATTCCACAAACGCCAATAAGCATTCGACCAATGTAGTGCAGTGTACCAGTAATTTCAGTATGCTTCTGAAAACAAAATTAAAGAACGCGATTAAAAAGTAGTTAGTCAATTTGCGGTTTTTCAGAAAGCATGCGCAAGCGAAGGGGGTACTGCCTTATATGGGCTATATAGGTATGTGCGGCCCCAAAGGGTATGGAAGCCATCGAATTTGGTCAGACATATGGTATCGACTTTGGCCATTTCAAGATGTTTTCCAGCCTGTAATGCGCAGTCCTCAGCACCCTAATGTTTATAAATATTACAAGGTCCCACTTGATGGAATGCGAAACGATGTAATTCGTTACGAACCACATACCTTGTCTCTCAGGCCTTAAAAATCTTATTTCAACAGCTTCATTGATTTTTACAGCTGTGAAGGTGTTTCATCAAGTGATATAATAAAGAATGAAGCATAAAGCTTCGCATCCACAATGGTACATGTAGTTGCGAAAAATCGCAATAAAAACAAAAATCGCAACCAAACTCTTGAGAGTGCGCCGTACGGATTGGAAATAATCTTTGACATGTATTTGGACAAAAAGGCTGCTTGTTTCCAGGTAACTATAAGTTGATTCCCTCTCCACGCGTACGCGATACTGGTCAAAATCAAAGGCTTGTCGCGGGCAGCATCTAGGGAACAAAAATCACTATTCGGAACTTGCTCAAAAACTCCAGGCTTTTGTTAAACCAAAATTCCTGTGGGAACCACAGCAACGGATTAAATTTTCGGAGTTTCAACTAATTTTATTCAGATTTGGCTGTATTCTTTTGTTCAAGAACACTATAAAAATTCCAGGAACACACGTTTCCTCTGTTTAGGATTTTAATTAGAAAGATCCATCTAGAACAAAAAATGTATTTGCCTTTTCTCTTTTGTTTTTCTTCTCTGAAATTATCATAACATTAACGAGTTTCAGATAATTGGTCACCTTCAATGCCCATCTCTTTCTTAATTAGTTGTCGCGCAAATACAATTGGTGTACGCACCTTGTTCGAGATAAAATTTTCGGCGGGAAAACTGTGGGTAAATTGCTGGAATGACAAACCTCAGTTTTCCATCACTAGCTCTGCAGTACGTTAAAAATCAGAAACAAAACAACTGAAAGATTTACTTATAGAGTAAAACCAGAAACAACGTAGCAAAGGACAATTTGGAAAAAAGTCTGTAAGATACACATCAGTGTTAGAGTCCGATCGAGAGGATCGCAACGGACTTGGTTGAAATCGAGGAAACCGGCTTACTGCTCGATGGGTTATTGAGTGCGCGATTGAGCAACATGCAAAGGAAACTGCTTAAATTAAACCTTTAAATTTGCGTGTGATCGGTCGAAGTACCTGATTCCCGCCAATAACCTCACCGATCGAAATGGCCTGTGAATACTTACAACTCCCTCTCCTTATTATCTTCTTCTCGATTTCGGATTTTGTTCTTCAAGCTGTCCCACACCCTGACAGGATTACTGAGGTAGTTAATACACAAACACTCATGCCCACTTTACGTGTTATCTTAACTTACCTGTTGATTTGGCTGCGTAAAATTGCTAATAGACATCATTCCCAGCATACTTGTGATTCCAAAAGCCAAGGAAGCCAGTCTTAAACTGCTGACACAGGAATGCACCTCACCTCCAAGACCACGAGTAACCAATTCTAGATGTAAGTAACGAACGACAATGGACGCAATCCCGACCAACGACAACAAGTCTAAAAGTTCGCTCAACGTTGACTGTGCGAGCAGAAAGCCACTTGTAAACAAAAAATCTTGCGAATTACAGAATTTGGAGATCAAATGTGATGTTATAACGGTGATCACCAGAAGAAAAGACCACAAGAGGGGAATACAACGAAGGCCCCGTGAAATGCTCGCCATCGGAGAAGAAACGTTGCCGAACTGAGATGTTGTTGTGTTTAATTGTTTGCATATATCCACCTTAAAAGCATCGATTTCAACGCTTGTTGTGAGTGTACTCACTTGGGAATGATACTCAAGAAACATAAACAAAGCGCAACTGAATTATAAACCTTGCACCAGGAGTTTCGACGAAGTGCAAAAATTTATATTAACTTTTCATCACATCACGAAATCTTAATCGAGTTCCCGTTTTCTCTGTTCTCTCTATAGAGTGTCCTTCAAAAAAGCTTCAAAGCGTATAAGCGAAATTAATTAACCTCGAGTACTATGTTATGAAATTGGCGCCATTTTTTCCCCTGGGCATAGTTTCTCTCAGGGGGCGCCACGTGAAAATCAGCTAACGGTGGTGGACCGTAAAATTGGAAATAAGCAAGGACCACCGAATCATCGGCTAACAAACAAATGACTCTTTAGTACACAAAACTGTGAAATCGGGAAATGTGAAATGAAACAATAATTTAAAAACAAACCACTGCACCCGCTTCATGGTGAAGTTTGTCTATAATTCCGCTACCACACGAATTTGCTTTATGTGTTTTTACGTCAAATTGAACGTGCATGCACGTGTACAATGGGCCCCAAATCTGATCAGGTTGAATCATGAGTAAAAATAACTCAAAAATCGGCTCTAATTATAAGGATAATGCATGCAGTACCAAGAAAAAATGTCAATGTATTGGTTGACGTGCCGTGAACATATACAATTTGTAAGTCGGTATTGACATACATTTTAAGAGCTAAATTAATATTTTGCCGACACGGAACAGAGTGCGAGCGTAGTGCGCACAGGTTTACAGTTGGGTCATTTGTACAAAGAGACGATTAAGAATTCCTGGCATTCTGCGGTAAGACTTTGGATTAGGTATGTTTTGTTCTATTGTTTTTCTTCAACCGATAACAATCAATATTCCTGAAGAAAGGAATTATCGATTGTTATCGATTTTTGCAAATCGATAGCAATCGATAAAGGAATTTTCAGTAAGTTCAGACAGACAGACAGACAGACACCTTATTTAATTATAAAGCTCAGGGTAGTCCCTTCAAGAGCTAAAAGCAACCTGCTATCAACAAGAGCCCTGAGCACTAAAATACACTATTTACATGGAAAATATTTTATAAAAGGTACAACAACGTCAATATAATCAAACTAATTACAATATGAATAAACTATACAAACTATATAAAATGTATTAATAACTACAATGAAGGATATATAGATTGATACATTAATTCATAAGACATAAGGAATACAATTTGTTCAAATTGGCAATTCTAAATCCGATGCTTTAAGACAAATTTGTGGTGTGCCGCAAGGCTCTATACTAGGCCCCCTATTTTTCATTCTTTATATCAATGATCTCCCAGCCTGCTCTAATGAACTCGAATTTATATTATTTGCTGATGACACTAGTATATTTTTTGAACACAGTGACCTGGATGCACTTACCTCCCATCTTAACGACCAGCTCAAAAATGTTTCAACTTGGCTAAAAGCCAATAAGCTATCAATCAACGTTAAGAAAACAAAACTAATGATTTTCAGGCCAAGGCAAAAAACGTTACCTGCTACAAGGCAGATAGTTTTAGAAAACAATGTACTCGAACAAGTAGACAATACTAAGTTCCTCGGAGTCTATATAGATCAGCACCTTGACTGGAAAATTCATGTAAATTTTATTGCGACTAAGATTTCTAAATCCGTCGGGTTACTTTGTAAAGCTAAATACTATTTGCCCTCAAAATCTCTTCTAACACTATACTATGCACTTATTTATCCCTATCTTACTTACTGCAATTTAATCTGGGCCTCCACTTATGTCACCAACCTACAACGAATTTACCTACTACAGAAAAGAGCAGTCCGTACGATCTCTAAAGCTGACTACAAGGCTTCAAGTAAACCTCTTTTTGCAAATTTGAAAATTATTGATGTTTTTAGTATCTACTCTTTCCAAGTTCTTTCATGTATCTATATCATAGTAATGCTTTACCTATTTCCTTTACTCAAACCTTTCAAACTGGAAGCCAAATTCATCAATATTCAACAAGATTCTCTGACTATTACCGACCTCATACCTGTAGAACAAATATTAAGAAATTTTCGATCCTGTTTCAAGGTCCTAGAATATGGAATTCATTACCGATCGACATCAAAAATGCCCCGTCTTTTACTGTATTCAAGCGTGTGATCAAACCATTTTTAAGGGTAAGACAGAATGCAACCTAAATACCTTAACAACTCATAACTATATTTTCCTCTAAAAGCACTTATATACCTAAATAAGCCACTTTTCATATTTCTTAAAATGCCGCCTAGTGTAGATTTACCCGTGGGGGAGGGGGGGGAAATCTCTATTCTTCATAAGCTCGGCTTCTCGGAGATTTCCCTGCCACCATTGCTCCTCCCAAGTAATTTGCAAATTTTAAATTTAATATTAGTTTACTTATTAATTATCGTTTTTCTTATGATTGTATTTCGTTGTGTGTGGCAAAAAAAAAAAA